>JALGBA010000203.1:435000-1077500 GCA_023970755.1 Azemiops feae | reverse complement strand
GATAGCTCTCCAGGGTGATCAGTCACCAATCTGATCATTCTGATCCCCCAGCTAATATGGAATTTGCAGGACAGATACTGAAGCAAGAGGATATTAAAAGAGATTCCAGGACTCAAACAAATGGCATCATGTTTACTTAAGTAGTCTCCACTAATTCTAGCACTGGGGTCCCTTTCTAATTGCCAGAGTCAGCCCAGTCTCCAAAATTCAACTCACAAAGGGTTTGCTTTTTGGGGGCAGGTTTTATAGCCCTGTAAACATCTCTTTCCTTCTCCACCCCCAGAGTTGCTTGGCATTAGCAAAGCAAGGTTACAAATTAATGAGGATTAAGTGTCTAGCAGGCATTGGGCACCTGCTACTACAAAAGGGGGAAAGTAATTATCTGATTATGGTTAGAGCAAAAAGTTTGTTATGAAAGTAATACAGGCAGGATTAATAAGTAAACTTGTAAAAGTGAATAGAAGAGCTAGCTTGTCTAAGCAAGGTGTTAATTGAAAAATGTGGGTCACTTACAGGACATATGTTAATTTGAGCCTGGTCATTTGTGCTTTGAGTAAGAACTCTGACTGATTTGTTCTATGATGTCTTTGGTTGTATTCTTCGCTATCCATTACATTTGTAAGATTCTTCTCCAATGCCAACATTCAAAAGTATTGGTAGCCTTTCTATCTCAACAACAACAACAACAACAACAACAACAACAACAACAACAATAACAATAACAATAACAATAACAATAAAGTTGGAAGGGACCTTGGAGGTCATCTAGTCCAACCCCCTGCTCAGGCAGGAAACCCTATACCATTTCGAACAAATGGCTGTCCAGTTTCTTCTTAAAAACTTCCATTGTTGGAGCATTCACCGCTTCTGGAGGCAGGTTGTTCCACTGGTTAATTGTTCTAATTGTCAGGAAGTTTCTCCTTAGTTCTAGGTTGCTTCTCTCCTTGGTTAGTTTCCATCCATTGCTTCTTGTCCTGGCTTCCGGTGCTTTGGAGAATAGCTTGACTCCCTCTTCTTTGTGGCAGCCCCTGAGATATTGGAACACTGCTATCATGTCCCCCCTCGTCCTTCTCTTCGTTAAACTAGACATACCCAATTCCAGCAACCGTTCCTTATATGTTTTAGCCTCCAGACCTCTAATCATCTTTGTTGCTCTTCTCTGTATTCTTTCTAGAGTCTCAACATCTTTTTTTACATCGTGGTGACCAAAACTGGATGCAGTATTCCAAGTGTGGCCTTACCAAGGCATTGTAAAGTGGTATTAATACTTCACATGATCTTGATTCTATCCCTCTGTTAATGCAGCCTAACACTGTGTTGGCTTTTTTGGCAGCTGCAGCACACTGCTGGCTCATATCTAAGTGATTGTCCACTAGGACTCCGAGATCCCTCTCACAGTTGCTACTATTGAGCAAGGTACCACCTATACTATACCTGTACATTTGATTTTTCTTGCCTAAATGTAGAACTTTACTTTTTTCACCGTTGAATTTCATTTTGTTAGATAGCGCCCAGTGTTCCAGTTTGTTCAGATCCTCCTGTATCTTAAGCCTATCTTCTGGAGTGTTGGCTATTCCTGCCAGCTTGGTGTCGTCTGCAAATTTGATAAGTTCCCCATCTATCCCCTCGTCCAAATCGTTGATGAAGATGTTGAAGAGCACTGGGCCTAGAACAGAGCCCTGGGGCACCCCACTACACACTTCCCTCCATGTAGATGCAGTTCCATTGAGGACCACATGCTGAGTACAGCAATTATATCCACAGCATTCCTCTGGTCCACTAATTTTGTCACTTGGTCAAAGAATGCAATAAGATTTGTCTGGCATGATCTGTTTTTGACAAACCCATGTTGGCTTTTAGTAATGACTTTGTTTGTCTCTATGTGTTCACTGATTTGTTGTTTGATTATCTTTTCCAGAATCTTCCCAGGTATTGAGGTCAGGCTGATAGGTCTGTAGTTTCCTGGATCTATTTTTTCCCCTTTTTTGAAGATGGGAACTACATCAGCTCTTTGTGATTAAAAGAGATTAAAAGTGATTTTAAAAGGTTGCATTTGTGGGCAATCCCAAGTCCTCTTCTTGTCCAGAGAGGAGTTACAAAAAGCCAGTTTACTTTCCAGCATTTCATTCTGCCATGATCATCAGCACTGTTTTTAACAGAGCCATCTTCAAATTACCAAATTGTTCCCTGGATGTCCCTTGACTGCTGGTTCTTTTGTGGTTGATAGTCAATCCCAAAAGACAGATGCTATCCACTACTTTATATCTTCATTGTCAGTTCTAAGACTGGTTGCTGTGTCATCACTTTAGTTTTTTTATATATTTAATCTTAAGTCTATTTTTTCACTGTGCTCACCTTTCATTACTAGAGATTGCAGATTCTTTCCACTGTCACTATCAGAGAAGTGTCATCAGCATAGTGCAAGTTATTAATGTTTCTTCCTCCAATTTTAAAACCACACACATAAACAATTTTGTCACATGCACACATTGATTGGGGAGGAAGCAAGTCTGGTACTGGCTTTTCTTGAAGTTGACAATTTATCATTTTTCCATCTATTCCTTTTTTAGGATGATTGGCTTCCATTCATATTTATTTTCCTTTCAAGTATGATTTTTAGAAATGCTGAAAGAAGAATGAAAATGCTAGAGAGATTAATTTTACCAATAAAAATGCCCACAAAATTACCTTAGGATTGTTTTATATTTTGTTTATATTATATGTTACTGAGTTATATCCTTTGGTATACATGTTCCTAAATATTTAATGGATTCAATACAAATATAGAGTTAATATTCCATAAATGGATCAGAAACCTAATTTTCACTATTGGCATCAATTCTGGACCAGTTAATAGAATATCTTGCTATTTTGCTAAAATAAAATTGAGACTATAGGAATGTTTTAAATGTATGATGGGAATAAAGTTGTAATACACATTCAAAGGTTTATTTTCACGGAACGTCTAAAAGGATGCTGGTTCAGCTCTAAAGAAACTCTTTTAATAGCAGGCTCTTTGCTTTTTACACAGAATTCCTGAAATGTTCAGTGGCAAATTCTTGGTTCCAGCAGATTGTTCCAAAAATGCTTTTCCAAAAGGCAACTGGACTTTCTTGGTTGTCCAAGACCAAACATGACCTGAATGATTGAGAATCTCCACTGACATTCAAACAGATTGTTGAAACTCTCTCTTCCTCTGTTTAAGACCAGAATGGACCCTAGAACATATTTAACCCTTCTTCCAACTTCAAGCTGTGAGAAGCTGGCAAATCTGCTTTAACAATGAAGCACAGTTAAGTGTTCAAGAAATTCCCAAATTAGTTTCTGCAATTTTATTTCCTATCTGTTGGAGAGGATGAGGAGAAGAGGTCAGGAACAAGAATCTGGGACCCCATGTTGTATGAGGATCTGAATCAGGAAGTGAAAGTATAACAGATCCGATCCCTTTTAGAGCTACAAAGACTCCCTCTCCCTATTTCTGGGAAGGCAAGTACTCCCCACTCCCAACCATACTTACACAACTTAACACTTTACATTGTTTCCCTGCCAAAGAGAAGGAGAATTTTTCCCAGCTTCACTTCCATTCACTTTCCCTGGGTAATTGTACAAGAAAGCAGAGATCAAAGTGAACTAGGTCAAACCTGGAGGTCTTTTCCAGTGGAATTCTTGAAGCTTGTCTGAATTGTTTAGGACATCTCCAGAAATATCATTCAAGGGGGTGAAATTATGAAAGCAGTCTTGCATCCACCCCTTTCATTTACATGTGATGATGTCACCAATAGAAAGGGGAGGAGTGTGCGTTGTGACAAGGCAATGGTGCTTTTGTCATTTTCATCCAAGCATCGGATCCAATAAGCTTCTGCTTATTTCCCTTACAGCCAGCTGCCCTTGCAATCAATTTATCTGGAAAAAAGCACTGGTTTGCAAAGCTGCCAGTAAGATATCATGTGTCTTCCGACCTATACTTTTATCTTCAGCACAATCCTTATGGTAAATTTATTCCTTGTCTGTAACCTCCATGTCTCAGGTAGCTTCTCATCATAGCAACATGGGTGTTTGGGAAGAAAGGGAACTGAATAAGGGTAGCAATTTACTTCTTTTTTTTTTTACATTCAGAGGATTTGTGTTTGCCCAGGACCTCAGAAGCGGGGAACTGATTATCTTTTGCTTTCCTATTGGTTAAGAGTTGATGCCGATTTAATGGCACAGAAATCAATCAATGAATAAATTGGTTGGTTGGTTGATTGGTTCAGGGAAATCACAGCATTTTTTATATATATATATTTCCAGCCTGGAACAATGAAGACAATAGTGTGTGTATTTCAAACTCCTTTAGATTGACTGAGGAGTAAAAATGGTAGAGACCGACTAACTCCATCCACCCATATACTTAATGTCATCCATCCTCTCTGCACCAGTGTCCTAAGCACTGTATTCTCAACCAAATGACTGCCCTATTTTAAGCCATTAGAGCAGGTTCACATATCATGTTAATCAAGAATAATGTGTGAACTGGGGCTCAGAATGACTGACAGGAACGAGTATCCAGCAGCTGAGTATCCAGGCAGCCAAATCAGCTACATTTATACTACTAGCCAGTTAATAACGAGCCTGTCAAAACAACACCCCATCCCACCCCACCCATTATTTGTTAATTTATGAGATTTAGAAGCTGCCCACACTAAAATGAATCTGGAAAGCTTACATCAAATAAATACAATCAAGAAAACAACACAAAAGAGCAAGTATAGGTAATCCTCAATTTACAACCACAACTGAGCCCAAAGTTTCCATTGCTTAGCAAGACAATTGTTGAGTGAGTTTTGCCTCATTTTGAGATCTTTCTTGCCACAGTTGTTAAGTGAATCTAGCTTCCCCATTGACTTTGCTTGTCAGAAGGTGGCAAAAGGTGATGACATGACCCCAGGACACTGCAACTGTTGCCAAACATCTAAATTTTGATCACGGGGATGCTGCAATGGTCATAAGTACGTAAAACGGTCATAAGTCTCTTTTTTCAGTGCTATTGTAACTATAAACAGTCACTAAACAAATGGTTGTAAGTCAAGAACTACTTATACATCCTATGCAACTGAGCAAACTCAATCTCTCTAGCCGAAATCTACAAGACTCCTCAAAGACCTCCTCCAAGGCCTGAGAGAACAGCCAGGTTTTTAAGACCTTCTTGAACATCCTCAAGATGGGAGCAACACTGGTCTCCGAGGAGGACCTAAAGCCAGAGGGCAGGAACGACCACAAAGAAGGATGCTTCCTGGGTCCCAAAAGATGCACTCTTTAATGGGGACAATTAGAGCACACCTGTCCTATCAATATGAGCCAGCCAGGGAGACACCACAGGCAGTCATTCAACTAGCCAGATCCTATGTTATGCAGTGCTTTATAAATGACAACCAACACCTTGAATCCCACAGGAATCAAACTGGTAACCATTGTAGCTAATGAAACTGAGGTGTTATATAAGCATACTGGGCATTCCCAACATGTCCCATACTACTGCATTCATCCTGGACCAAGGGATGCTTCTGCATGATCCAAGGGCAGTTTCTATAGAGGGTATTGAGCTGACTAGAGTACGAGTGACATCTAGAGGGTCTTCCAATCTAGGAATGGGTGCAGCTGGTGCACCCCATGGAATTAGGCACAGAATAAATTCACCACATGCCAATTTTAGAAAACGAATAGAAGAAAGAACTGGAGACCCCCATTTTGTCTAAACATAGGAAAACTATTTTAAAGTCTATATCCAAAACTTCAGTAGATCTTAAGACTATGGATTATTCAACAATAACAAAACATTTCAAAATTATTGGACCCTATTTGTTTATTTTAAAAAGTAACGAGTAAAAAAAATAACAAGTAAATCATTGTACTGTGGAGATACAGTGGAAATAACATTTAAGATAAAATTTTCTGGATGAGAAAATCAAATATACATTAATTTGATTGTGAGAGTTGGTTTAATATTTTCAGACTTTCACATTCTTTTAAAGTGCATGCTTGGCCATTAGTGATCCCTCTACCAAACTATGTGGTTTTAATCTCCCTCACTCTGTCTGGAGGAAATGAGAATTAGACATGGCAGGGGGGAAAATGCCTCTGCCCTATATCAATGGGGGGTGGTGGTAAAAAGATTCCCCTTGTTGTGTACTGATATGCAAACTATTAAACATATTGTGCAAGATCTACGTGAAGCAATGCCAGAGATGATCGCCTGAACAGCTGAATTGGACATCCAGTTATGAGGCCACTGCTGTACCCCTGTAGAAGTTTTGTATATAGTCACATGGATTGTGTGTTTACGTTTACTTCTCCTTGTCATGTTTCTCATCATACACTAAATATGCTAAATAAAAGTGCACACTTCTTATGTCAAACTTTTGATTTCTCAACAGACCCGTCACATCCTGGACATAAACTATTTCAACTTCTTCCCTCAAGAGGACGCTGTAGGGCATTGCAAACCAGAAACTAGACACAAGGACAGGTTTTTTCCCCCCATGCCGTCACTCTGCTTAACAACTAATTCCTACAACACTGTCAAACTACTTAGTAAAGCTGTATTACTATGATACTCCTCATCTTTCCTACTTATCATCTTCTTATGATTATAACTTTGTTGCTTGTATCTTACAATTTATATTGTTTTTAGTATCCTAGTATGATTTATGTTGTTTGCTTAGCTAGTATTCTATAACTATCACTAAGTATTGCATCTTATGATTGATGATGAAGTGTTGTATTTTACAATTTAGATGCATGTATTTCATGTTGTTTATGATCATGATTATCATTATTACTTGTATGTACACTGAGAGCTTATGCACCAGAGACAAATTCCTTGTGTGTCCAACCACACTTGGCCAATAAAGAATTCTATTCTATTCTATTCTATTCTATTCTATTCTATTCTATTCTATTCTATTCTATTCTATTCTATTCTATTCCATTCCATTCCATTCCATTCCATTCCATTCCATTCCATTCCATTCATCATTTCCAAACCACTCTCTTGTATCCATGAGTTCTAAGAGGCTTCTTCTCCGATAGAAGCATTCATCTCCAAGAGAACTGATTCCCTGAAATGCTTTGAAAATATCTTACCTGGCCCATAGTGCCCAAACCAAATGACATCTCAACCCTCTTCATTTAAAATATTTCCCCTCTAATTTAGCACATCATTTGAAGTAACTTCTAATGCAAATTAAACCCAGAGTACTAATTTAACGGATGAGGTCCTAAGAAGCAGGGTGGCTCCCCTGTTATCTGGATCCTTCTCTTGGATCTGGCATATAGTTTTCTTTGATGGCTGCAGAAATGCAGTGAAGCAAAAAACAGTTGTTTGCTTGGCTGGATCAGGTTCTCCAAGGCAGCCTTATACAAACTGACACGCCAGCAAGAAAGAACAGCTGAAATGGAGAAAACAGAAGGCTTAGCTTAGCAAAATGAATTTCTCTGCAACCCTAAGAAACAATGGAGCTTTTAAAAGTAAACTGTGTGATTTCAGGCAGAGATGGGTAGTAAGATATAGACTATTGTTGATTGTGTACCTTAAGTGTCCGTTTGCAGTGTCTTAAGTTTAGAATAGTTGTGCAGTCATTAAGGGAAGAGCTGCCTATCCTATTTTTCTCAGACAGACAGATAAACGGAGTGAAATACAGACCAAGCTAAATGTCATTTTACATGCATCTCTGCATTTAAGATGCAGGAATGGGGTATTGATATCATGCAAGTTATAAACGCTCGAGGGAAAAGGCTGAAAATAAATAGGATCACAGCCAGCAGGAAGGGCAAATTTAATCCTTTCCTCTCCACTGCTTTCTTGAAGAAAATTTCTTCTTTTAAGTTGAGACTTGCACTGAGAGGAAATAGAAAACAGACAATTGATCGACAAATAACTGCAGTGAAATTAATTTCAGTTGCACAACAAACATGTATTATACAGCAAAATTAAATTTCATTTTGATCAGCAAACATATTATTTGAATCAATGAGGCCAATCTAAGAATGTTTGCAGAGGCTATTGAATTACAAAGGGAATGGAATGTACTGAATATGCATGGAGCTTCACTTGGAATGAAATCAAAGATTACTGCTGGGTTCATACATCGTAAGAACCTATGTTTTATGGTTTATGGAGTAAGACATACTTGGCTAAAACATACTAAGCCATAATACACTAAGATTGCAAAGTTGGGTTCATACAACATGCTGTACAATGATTATATCTGCTACTGGCCACTAGGAGACACTATATAACTGATTTTTTTTTTCTTGCTGGAACTTGTCATGAGTAAGTTGCCTCCATATATTAGATATTTACATCTCTATATATGGGTAAGACAAATTATCATCTATAGTTATCTGGTATGAGAGTGCCAACAAACAAGAAAGAAAAGTGTGTGGGGGTTCTTCGTGTTGTCTGAGCTTGGTTGTTTTCTTATAGACGCTTCATTGCCCAATTAGGTAAGAGACGATGTTATCTAGTTGGGTAATGAAGACACCTATAAGAAAATAACCAAGTTCAGAGAACACCAGGGACTAGACAGATAGATAGCTCAATCCTGAGCTATAAGTATTCTCTTCCAAAGAAGAGAATAGCATCAATATGCTATACAATGGTTGGCACCTACAAACAAATATGACTTCCATGTAAAAACGTGCAAACAATATACTTCCATTTGTCAACATGCACAACATTCCCTGAATGTGTTTTTATCATCCTGCAGGTCTTCCCTTCCCACTCACCCACCCACCTTTAAGCTACAATTATTTGGCATTGTGGGACTTTTTTTTTTTTTTTAAGCAGTGCTCGACCTTTGGAATGTAACATTCTAACTTCAAAATACTGCAAAGAGAAAGAAAGGAGGAAAACAGAAAATAAAGATAGTAGTCCTGATACAGATATCACTAACAGTAGGCTGGTCTTTCACTTTTTGGGTCTTCACCCATCAACATGCAGAATGCTGGAGGTATGATGATGGTGATTGTTACATGGGGGAGCGGAAAGGATTTAGTATTGTTATGACAAATAACCAGCAGTAAACAGTATGTATAAAAAACAAAATATTAGTATATCACTAAAGACGTGAAAGAAGGATAAAAATAGATCATTTGACATTCCAGAAGTCTTTTGAATTCTCTTTGAATATCTTGAATTCAGATGAGAGTCCTTTACTGTACCTCCACTGACTGCTTGGAAGTTATGATATTCAACACAGAGATCTGAACCAGGTCACAATACTGTGTGGGTAGAAATATTTCTATCTGCGATAGTAATCCATGTGTGCTTCAAACCGCACAACAAGTAACTTTAATTTATGTCACTAAGCCTTGAGCTACTCATGACATTTTGTGGATTTGTTATAGCTAACATGGCATGAACAAGATGGTAATCATTATTGCTGAAATATATATCAACCACTATAGCCTTCTGCTATTATAGTAGGAATTTGGCTGTGCTCACAACTAGCTTTGTACAGTCCATACGGTCCCACAAAATATTTTTTTTTGGGGGGGGGTAAATTCCTACTTTATCGAATAGTGTTTGCAGTCCTATTGCTTCTTAAAGAAAAAAGGTAATAGAAAGTTAAACCCAACACTGAACTGGTTTATTAAAAATATAAATGAAAAGACAAAATATTTGTTCCAGCAGCTCTGGAAAAAGTGAGGGAAAGAAGATGAGCCTGAGGACTTGTGCCTGCAACAGCAAGACACAACTTAATATGACATCAAAATGAGGCCAGTGCATTCTTCCCAACAAAACCTAATTAGTCTACTGGCATTTATTTTTTTTATTTCAGCTCTTTTCAGCTTTGGAATAATTGTCTGTTCTGTGATACTCTTCTAAACTATATGACTCTACCAGGGTATTTGACGCAGATAAAGTATTACACTAATGAATAATTTTATGCCTAGTCTTTCCATTTTTACTCCTTTTTGGATGGAGAGAGATGGTCCCCTGGTTTCCTTAGACATCTCAAAGAAAGTCTAAGTATTTAAGGGCTTTGGGACACTATGCTTCAAAGCAGAACAAAGGAAAGAAAGGGAGTCAGAAGAACATTTTGAATATTCCTTTATAATAAATTGTGAAGAATTTAAGAAAGGTATAGATTTGAGCACAATAAAATCCATACCTGCCACCACAGATTTCTGGAATTTTTTGGCACTGGGATTGGCATGGCTAAACAAAGCAAACTTTCTTTTCAAAAATCACTCTTTCCTTATTCACCAATGTAAATAAGAACAGTGCAAACTTCCAAACAAAACTTCCTACATGAATAAATATATCTTTCTTAGATCACAAGCTGAATATGAATTGAAACATCAGAAAACATATTCATTTGAAAGAAGGACCCTTCTGAAGAAGATCAGCTCAATAAACTTTTCACCTGTTGGATGAATGATCAACATTTCCCTACATCGGACATTTATAATTATCCTTGGTCTATGACGTTAGATTAGAATGAATAGAAATTATTTTATAGACCTCAAACTGATCCTAATAAATAGCTTGGATCAAAAGCTGTGTGAAGATTATTTAAAATATACTGCTTCATCATTTCTGTAGGGGTTATTTCTAATTATAGACAAATATAAAGTCAAGTCTAAAGTCTTTGATTACTCATTGATACACACCAAATAGCTGATTAATGTAGTCAGTCCTTTCTACAATACTTTCACTAATTAATGTTGGATAGAACAGTAATATAGATAAATAGGATTCCAAAATGTATTTATATGAATTGATTTTATTTTCAGTTAATATTCTGGGGACAAAATATATTTTCTCTTCTTTTTTCAAAGCCAGTCATACTACAGTCTTCAGAAGTATAAAAAATGTTTGACATAAGCAACATTGCTATGATTTTCATCCCAATCTAGATGTAAAGAAATAACAATGTGAAAATGAAAGGGCATTTCAGTCGATAGCTGGGAATGATACATGTTCAGAAAAAAAGATATTGTAAATATATGAGCTGAAAAATATTAAACAAAGGTAGAGAGGATAAGTTGCCAATCATTGGGTTAATCTTATCCTCCATCTAGGACATCCTGGCAGGAATTATTTAGGTATTTAGGTTAAGAAACACCTGTCATGATTTTGATAGATGAGACCAATTAAAGCAAAACTCTGAGGCTTCAATTTTCCTCTAAGAACATGTTTATTGGCTACAAAGTATTGGCACGATCAAAAGTGAAACCAAGACTAAAGTTCCCTCCAAAAAGTTACGGTATTACAAAGTTAAATGTCATAGTTCCGACTGACAAGATAGAAATAAAGCAGAACTCCGAGGCTTGGAAATTCCTCAAAGAACATGTTTATTAGTTACAAAGTATTGGCACATCAAAAGTGAAACCAAGTTTGAAGACACACGTAACAATTCCCAATACAAAGTTAAGAAATCCCACCTCTAAAGCTATGCAAGCAATTACGGTCCCCAATACATCTTCTTGGTGGGCTTTTCACGAAATGCCCAGCCAGCAGTCTTGGGAGCAGCCAATGACCTTGATTCCCATGGGACAAAGATTATTTTGACTAGTGAAGCACCTGGCAATCCCCCCTTTCCCCTTTCTATATGTCAACCGAAAATGAATAGGGAAAATGGCCACAGCTATGCTCATTTTGAAAGATGACATTAAACTTCCCACCCCAGAAACTATGCAATCAACTACGTTTCCCAATAGAATAGTTTGGCGGACTTTCTAACATTAGGCTCAACCCCCAGTCTAACGAACAGAAATGACCTTGGTTCCCACGGGACAGAGAATTGTTTAGACTAGCATAAAACTCCCCATTCCTCCCCCCATTCTTGTGGCAACCAAAAATGAGCAAGATGGTTTCAGCCAGGTTCGTTGCAGAGTTGACAACACCAGTGTAATGTGGCTTGGCCATTTTTATGTGTGCACCAGGCCATCTGAAAAGTACTATCTGTTTTGAAAGTGCTTCTTGCTCCTCTGGTTGAGGAATACAAAACATGTGTCAGAGAAATTGGACTGATTATGTACCATCAAGTCAGTGTCAACTCCTAGTGACCACATAAACAGGTATTTTCCACAATGGTGTGTTCCTAAGGTGGGCTTTCATATCTTCCAACAGTACACCCACTGCCACCATAATTGAGTTATCCACCTTGCTGCTGGTCATCCTCCTCTCCTTCCTCCCACTTTTCCCAGGATTAAACTCTACTTAAAGAAATAGATCTTTGCATAATGTCGATGGAAAGTCTCAATGATCTAGGTCATGGTTGTCCCAAAGGTGCTTTTCCAAAAATCAATTTGGAAAGAAGCTTCCTGGATAAGAAGCAAAACGTTTTCAAGGGGGGGAAAAAAACCAAGAAAGTCCAGTTGTCTTTTGGAAAAGCACCCTTGGGACAGTCTTTGCATAATATATCTGAAATAGAATAATTTAACCTTGGCCGTTTGTTCCTCAAATGAGTAGTAGTTCTCTGTGACCCTCTTTGGGAGCAAAAGTTAGGCTTTGAAGAATCAGAATTGGGCGAGGATCAATGCTTTCGAACTTTGTTGCTGGCGAAGACTCCTGAAAATAACATGCATAGCTAATAAAGCAAACAAATGGATCATTGCAGAATTGTGAACTTCTCAGATAATTATTACTGGAAAATATTAGGACTGGCAAATACAATTGGGTCCAGAATTTCTGTTGCTAAGTAAAGCAGTCGGTAAGTGAGCCATGCCCAATTTTACAACCTTTTTGTCATGGTTGTTAAGCAAATCGCTGCAGTTGCTAAATGAATCATGCAGTCATTAGCAAATCTGGCTTCCCACATTGACTTTGCTTGTTGGAAGCCAGCTTGGAAAGTTGCAAATGGCAATCACATGACCCTGGGATTCTGCAACTATCGTAAATACATCCCGGTTGCCAAGTGCCAAAATTTTCATCACATGAACAATGGGGATGCTGCAATGATCGTAAATGTGAGAATCAGCGGGTTTTTTCAGTGCTGTTGTAACTAACAGTTGCTAAACAGCCATAAGACAAGAACTGACTGTATACAACTTTACATAAAAATGTGGAGTGTCTATAAACAAGATGCTATGTGATAAATTACATCAAACTAAGCAGCAAAATAGCCAAAATATTGAGTGTGGGGTATTTTACTTTTTCTCTTTAAATCAGGATGGGAATGGAGGCCTCTAGGACAAGGGTCCCCAAACCCCTGGTCCGTGGACCAGCACCAGGCCGCAGCATGCTAGCAACCAGTCCGCATAAACAAGGAAAGCCCCATCCACAGGATGCAGGCAGCACATAAAACCATGCCCCCTGTGGTCCACGGAAAAACCTCTATCCACGTTACTGGTCCCTGGTGCACAAAAGGTTGGGGACCTCTGCTCTAGGATGCTGTCCCCCTCAGCCCATCTTTATAATCCCCCCTCCAAATGAAGCTGTGCCCTCTAGAAAGGGACTTGGAAGTCTTCTGGTATAACCCCCTGCTCAAGCAAAACCTTCTGGACAAATGGCTGCAACCAAGCTCCCACAACTTCTGGAGGTAAACCATTCCACCTGATTAATTGTTCTCACTGTCAGGAAATTTCTCCTTAGTTCTGTTTGATAAGTTTCCATCTGTTGTTTCTTGTCCTGCCCTCAGGTGCTTTGGAGAATAGGTTGACCCCTTCTTCTTTGTGACAGCCCTTCAAGTACTGGAAGACTACTATTGTGTCACCACTAGTTCTTCTCTTCATTAGACTAGACATACAGTACCTAGTTCCCTCTATCATTCATCATAAGATTTAGCCTCCAGACCCCTTATCATCTTTGTTGCTCTTCTCTGCACTCTTTCTGGAGTCTCAACATCTTTTTTGTATCATGGTGACCACAATTGGGTTAATATTCCAAGTGTGGTCTCACCAATGCTGTATAAAGCAGCATTATCACTTCATGAGATGTTGATACTATCCCTCTGTTGATGCAACCTAGGGCTGCATTAGCTTTTGGGACAGTTGCAGCACACTGCTGGCTCATATTTAAAAGATCCCTTTCACAATTGTTACTGTTGAGTTAGGTCAGGGGTCTTCAAACCTGGCCTTTTTATGACTTGTGGACTTCAACTCCCAGAATTCCTCAGCCAGGAAGTCATAAAAGGGCCACGTTTGAAGACCCCTGAGTTAGGTACTACCTATTTTATATCTGTATCATCAAAAATAGATTTTTGAAAGATTAAATAAGTTTGTTACTTGGAACCTTTGGCCCTGATATTGTTGCCTTATAAGCTCCTAGGCTGTGTTCGCACATTTTTTAAAAGCTTAGAAGTGATTTGTCTCATTTTGACTTACCATGTTGTGTGAACCCAGCCATTGTAGCTTTTTAAACCATCCAAAATTAAATAAATTATGGCATAATATAATCTGTGAAACCAACTTTAAATAAAGTAGTCCAAGTGAACAGAAGCCATTTTTATGGTGGGATAACTATTTAATTAAAACTGAGCAGTATAGCAGCTGGCTTTGGAATAAATCTTTGAAAATTAAATTTATTTCCTGGATTCCAAAGATGTTAGGCTTTTCAAAAGTATCTGAAAAACCAAGACATTGGATTGATTGTGTGACATGTGTATCATATTCGCCACTGCCTGAAGAAACTTAGATGTGATTAAATTATTTAATCATCCGTAAAAAGGTGGCACATTTCACCAATTATGATCAAAGACTTTTTTTGCTGTAGTGCAAATCTTATGATCTGTCATCTGACACTTCCAAATATAGCATTTAAGCAATCTTTTCTTAAAGTTACACCAATAAATGGTCATGTACCACTTTATTCTTTTATATGTGTTGTTTAGAAACATTTCTAATTTTTTTTCAAACTCAGCATCTAAGAATCTAAGCAATTCTTGTCAAAATGGCAAAGGATGTTTCTCAATAGACTCAATTAAGAATGCATGGATAGCATAATAGAAAGTAGTAGGTCACAATGACTTTGATTGCTTTGCTTAAAAATTTATATTTTGATCTATATAATTCTAAACTCTTGTGTCTAGGCATCTATATGCCTACCAGAAAGAGTCCCACATGGAAATCCAATAGCAAATGTTTAATATATATATATATATATATCCCCTGGTTTTTAAGAGGAGAGGAGAGGAGAGGAGAGAATCCCTTCTTCAGACCTCCCAACAAAAGTGATACAAACCAAAACAACTCCAATAAAAGAACAGTGATAATAAGAGAATAGGCTGATATGAAGCCCTGAAGGGATCCTTCGCTCTGATCAAAGTTCAATGAAGCTACATAAAACAAAGCAGACTCTTGCTTCCAGGCACAGCTGAAATCAGCCTCAACATACTGAATTGGAGCCTTGCTGGCCCTTTGACCATCCTCATATGCACAGAATACACTTCCCCTGAACCAAAAAGGATGGACATCGCACCCATCCTTAAACCTTCAACTTGGCAGGTGCTGAGATGAAGCACTTTGGGACCCTTGGTGCTCTCTGAGCTTGGTTCTTTTCTTGCAGATGTTTCATTAGCCAACTAGCTAACATTATCATTGCTGATGATGATGTTCCCTAGATGGGTAATGAAACATCTGCAAGGAAACAGCCAAGCTCAGAGAGCACCAGGGTTCCCCACAGTTCAACCCAAAGTTGCAAATATTCTCTTCTGTTGATAGAGCCTTTCACTTTTCAGTATTAAAGTGGTTCACTTTAATACTGAATACTGAGTACTGAGGGGGGACATGATAGCAGTGTTCCAATATCTCAGGGGCTGCCACAAAGAAGAGGGAGTCAAGCTATTTTCCAAGGAGCCTGAAGGCAGGACAAGAAGCAATGGATGGAAACTAATCAAGGAAAGAAGCAACCTGGAACTGAGGAGACACTTCCTGACAGTTAGAACAATTAATCAGTGGAACAACCTGCCTCCAGAAGCGGTGAATGCTCCAACACTGGAAGTTTCTAAGAAGAGACTGGACAGCCATTTGTCCGAAATGGTATAGGGTTTCCTGCCTGAGCAGGGGGTTGGACTAGATGACCTCCAAGGTCCCTTCCAACTTTTATTATTATTATTATTATTATTATTATTATTATTATTATTATTATTACTACTTCCACGAGCAGCTTTGGATGATGCCACAAAACATCCTCAGTTTTCACTACTCCAAATATTTTATGCTGCATAAAAAAAAAAAAATCACCATTCAATTGCTCAAGACCCATTATGCTGAGACAAAGCAAATCCAAGCTCAGGTTTTGAGGTCAATCAGCAAATGCTGTTTATTTAAGGTTATTGTAAACAGAAAGCCATCCTTCTTCTAAGCAAGCTGAATTTGTCTATGGCTCGTTTCAAACAGGTCAGCTACATAATGCTAATGCTGTACAAACAACTGACATTAAGATTTATCACTTCAACACCTTTCCAGGAATTTTCATTACTGTGCAGAGAAGCAAGATCTAACCTGTACGCATTTAGCAGCCACCGAGTGAATTATTCCAATTAAAGGCAGCCACGCTAATTATAAAAGAAGTCGCAAATCCCTGCCAAAGCTGCGGCTGAATCCCAGAGTTATTTGATTCAAGGATGGAAACCAGCCTTCAACAATGCACCTCTTGTTGAAAAAGAAGGAATGGGAGATCAATCCCTATGTTTCTCTCCAGCAGGTGTTGACATTCTTGCCTAATCCACAGTCTCTCATCAAAAACCAAGAGTGGTAAGAGACATGACAGGCAATTAGAAGATCACTTGGCTACAGGAGACGTTTCCTGTCCTATCACAGTATTGCAAAATCAGCAAAAACATCCATTTCACTTTGTTGAAATATTTGTTATTCGTTCCATTTATGTATCACCAAATCCATATAGACTCATGGTGGCTTACAAAAAATTAAAAAAAAAATTAAGTATCGATAGCAGCAGCATAAATAAAATATCCCTATACATAAAACATAACCACAATAAAAAGAAATCAGCATTGCAACCAACATTAAAAATGTAAGTGGACATATCAAATCAGTGGTAAACTTGATTCTGTTTATATTTACAATTTCAATATTAAATAGTGTGATTCAGGATAGTGGATATTTTTACACAGAGAAATATTTCATAATCAAAGGATTGTGTACATGGCATCACGGCAGGCTTCCTTTTTCAGCAAGGAAGGTTTTTTTTCACACTTCGGAGGCATAAAGTATGTGTCCCTCAATAAATCTGAACTGCTCGCTTTTCTTGCTATTTTGCAAGAACACTTCAAAAAGTTTAACTGGGTTAAGTATCGTATCTTGGACATATTATGAAAAGATCTAACTCCCTTGAGAAGTTCACAATTCTGAGAAACATAGAAGGAAAGTCAAGGACAACCGGTAACAAGCTGGGTGGACAACACTATTGCAAGACCTAAAAGGCCTTACAATAAAAGTTTCAGTACCTAGTTTCTTGATGTGTTGTAGGCTTCTCAAGAGTAGGCACAGTCAAAGATTTAGGACTTGTCTTGAAACTTGAGAGTTGTTTGCAAGGAAGAGTCAGGGGCCTGGAGATTGGCTTGATTAGAGGTGGTGCTTCCTCTCTGTGCAGGGAGATGTGCTGATTACTTCTGTTCTGCTGGCATGTTCTTGGTCTAGGTGCCCTTCCAAATCTTTACCCTCTACTGAGGTTCATCATCACCTGGAGCTGCTACAAATGTCTGATTGGCTAATGGTTCTTCAGATGATTTCTTTGGTCTGGCTCTTCAGAAAATCCAGACCATAACAACCTAGGACCTATGTACCAACCTTGGCATGCCAACATGCTAATGCTTTTATTAGTTATTGGTTAGGTTAAACCAGATGAAAAAAAATAGTATTTTTTCCTATTAATAAATTAGGGAATAACTAAGAAAGTTTTAAAAATTTTGTTCATGAATGATTGGCTGTAAGGCTGATACAGATTTAATTCCTTTATATATTTCTTTCTTTCTTTCTTTCTTTCTTTCTTTCTTTCTTTCTTTCTTTCTTTCTTTCTTTCTTTCCTTCTTTCAGCTTCTGTTATTACTTTTTCGTGTGGCTGCTGATAAAAACAGGATCACCAACATGATCACCAACGCCCGATAACGGATATGGCACAAGAAGAAGAATCCTGTTTTTGAGGGTAAGTTTGGTATAGTGTTTAAGGTATCTAGCTAGAAACCAGGAGACTGTGAGTTCTAGTGCTGCCTTGGACATGAAACCAACTGGGTGATCTTGAGTCAGCCATAGGAGACAATGAAAAACCTTGCCAAGAAAAATGCAGGGACTTGTCCTGGCTGTCTCTGAGAATTGGACATGGTTTGAACTTGCTTTTAGTCTTAGGGAATGAATGAATGAATGAATGAATGAATGAATGAATGAATGAATGAATGAATGAATGAATGAATCGATGGATGGATGGATGGATGGATGGATGGATGGATGGATGGATGGATGGATGGATGGATGGATGGATGGATGGATGGATGGATGGATGGATGGATGGAAGGAAGGAAGAAAGGAAGGAAGGATGGATTTTCACATGAGAATGGGATATGGCTGATGGAAGAGAAACCATTCTGATTTTGGTCTGGGCATAAGAAAAATGTATCAGGATCTCACATTTATGCAAGCTGTAGTTACACCTGAAATTGCAGCAGTGCATCATTCGTCTTCTCTCTGGGTTACCCATCACATTTCTTTCTTACACATGCAAACATCTGCAGACAGAAAGACAGGAGCATCTGCAGATCAGGATGAGGTTTGGGGAGGTGTAAAATTAAACTGCAGCCACGTGCGGCTCCTGTACTCAGTTGGTTTGCTTATTTATTTGTCAATTTTATATACGGCCATCATCTCAGAGTAGACTCCCGGTGCTTAACATCATAAAGTATAAAAACATAATAAAACATAACAATTAGCAATAAGTATAAAGCTCATAAATAACAATAAAAACCAAACTGTAACTAGTGCCAAACATTGGAGAAATATTGGTGTGACGACAGGACACGGTTCTCATTTATTGCACCAATGAAGCTCTAATTTATTAGTGAAAATGAGAAGGAATAATTCCTCTTTCAATACACATCAAAAACCTTCCATATAAAGGGGTTGTAGCATTGAAATGGTATGGCTGGACGCAATGTTGCCATCACCCTGCTGAATATAGCAGGAGCTAACTTTCCTTTTCTATGTGGGTATGAGATTTCAGGCTAAAATATAATTCAGAACCATTAATTTGTTATAAAATGATTTTAAAACCTGCCAGACTAGTACCTCATGCTGATTCCAACTGTATGAAAGAAAATGATCAGAATACAGCAGGATTGCTGTTAATAATTTGTCCAGAGCACAATCTCAGGATTGTTGATATTATTTCCATTTATATGGCTGCCCGTCACAAGTTCATGACTCTTTAACAACAGTTAAAGACGCCCCTAATGGGGTCGTTATTTTTTTAATGGGCCACCTGATTCCCAAAAGTTTTTGGATGGCTTACATCTAAAAAGCCAACTTATAGAATGTGCAACCAAACCAGAACAGCAAAACCAAAAGCAAACCAGGAAAAACAACAACAGAGAAACAAGCAAACCAAAACAAAGGCTTCACAGTCATCTGGGAGAAGAACCAGATCATTAGGAATTTTTTGCATAACATCAAAGTTGGAGCTACATGAGTTAGAATGTAAAACTGGAATAGCTTTCACCCAAGTTCAACATTTCACCCCTTATTCTTCCCATTCTATGTCTTGTGGGTTTTATATTTATTTAAAATTGTTACATCTTCATTTAAACATCAACAGGAAAAGTACCTATGGATACAGTTAGTCCTTGATTTACAACCACAATGGGGACCTGACCAATGGTGGGACTCAGCCGGTTTGTACCAGTTCGGTAGAACCGGTAGCTAAATTTTATTGAGTTCGGAAAACCGGCTGAATGCACACTGCTTCTGGAAGTCCGTTCTAGGCCTGGGAGGCCTAGAGGAGGCCTCCCAGGCCTAGAATGGCCTACCGGAACTGCATGGATGCTACTTCCGGAAGTCCATTCTAGGCCTCGGAGGCCCAGGCCTGCATCCATGCAGAGAACCAGTTGTTCAGGTATTTGAATCCCACCACTGGACCTGACTTTCTGTTTCTAAGCAAGAATGCAAAAAGAATGCAAATGACCAGCTGTCTGCAAGGAGTATAAACCCTTCCGTTCCCCCACCATCCAGTCAGAGCTGAAGAAGCTTCTTGGATGAGAAGCGAAACGTCTTCAAAGAAAAACAAGAAAGTCCAGTTGCCTCCTGAAAAAGCACCTTTGGGACAAGCAAGGCGGTTATTAAGTGAATCACATTGGATTTTACAACCTTATTTGCCACAGAGGTTTAGTGAATCACGCAGTCATTAAAGGAATCCAGATTCTCCCATTGGTTTTTCTTGTCAGAAGCCAGCTGGGAAGTCACAAATAGCAATCACATGACCCTGGCACACACCACAACTGTCATAAATACATGCTGGTTGCCAGGCTCCTGAAGTTCAAGCACAAGAGCATGAGGATCCTGCAATGGTTGTAAGTATGAGGCTGACCATAACTCACTTTTCTCAGTGCTGTGTAACTTTGAACAATTGCTAAATGAATGGTTGTAAGCTAAAGACAACATGACTCATTTTTCAGAACACACCTCATCCTGGTATTCCTCTGGTATGTTTAACTATAGTTTAGTAACCACTGCTCTACAAAGTGACTAACCTTAGAAATAATAAAGAATAAGAAACTTATAAATAATAAATAAATAAATTGAAAACTGGAGGTTTTCAATAAAAGATTGGACAACCATTTGTCTGGGGCAGTATAAATCTCCCGCCTTGAGCAGGGGGTTGGACTAGAAGACCTCCCAGGTCTCTTTCAGCCCTATGATTCTATTTATTTAAATATCATGTCTAGCCATACATTGCAACCCAGAACATCTGGAAAGATCAAGATTGACAAAGGCTGCCTTAAACCTATCTTCTAATAGCTTATTCAGGGAAAGCAACAGTTCTTCCAATTTTTTCCTTAAAAATATTCCTGCTTATGTTTAATTACTGTAAACACCAAACACAACAGACTGCAATAATATACCAATGTTATAAATATAGAGATATTTTACATTTTGCATTTGTAACAAGCAATAGAGAAGCTATTTTTTAAAATGTTAGAACCAAGTAAAAATATTCTTGGAAATAGCATTGTAATTATGTTCTTGAGGCTGGTTTTTTTTTTTTTAATGAATGGTTTTATTTTACCTTTTAAGCTATCAAAATTGGGGAGAGAATTTAAATGTTTAACTATTTTAATTGCCACAATATTAATAAAAACCAACTTGATCAAATAAACACTTTGTTTTCTTGTTGCTTAATAACTATGCCACTACCATTTGGTACACTTTTATATACAATAAAATATATCAATACCAAGTTAGAAGTGTGTCCCCATCTAGCATCACAAGTTCTAAGAGAAATGAAAAAGATGAATAAACCTCTTCTTTAATCTTTACTCCTACGCAATGCTCTTTATTAATTCAGAAAACATTAATAGTTATTTTTCCAGATCAGATTACAGTTCATCGTGGAAGAACATCAACCTGAGAAGGAGATGACGATTTAAGAGTTGCCAAATTGTTTATACTAAAACAAGAGATCTTTAATATCACAAAAGGAAGGCACATGATTCATCAGGATTTTCTCCATTATAGCTCCTTATGATGATCGCTACAGAATTATGAGCCTGTCTAGATTCAAGACAACACTGGATGAATTATGAATATTATTTTTGAATAGGTTTATCTTGATACCTTAGTTCTGACCCTATTAAAAGAATACCTCTTTCCAACTTCTCCCCTTCATTCAGAGATAAGCTATTTCTTTCATATTATTTAATTTAACCTACAATGTGACTTATTTGGAATAATGTTTTGTGTTTGATTGTCAGGTGCAAACAACCAGATCCAGACATGAAAAATTAAGTTAGCTGATTTATTGCTCAAGCTTATACACAGGATAGACTCAGACTAACAGTTTGCACCTGGGTAGGAATAGATAAGGTTCAATGGCATTCAAAGGGGGTTACACTTTGTCCTATTGTGACTATGTAGAGACTTTAAACTAATTCCCAGCTTGACTCCACCTGCCTCCACCAATCTCTCTCCAGCACTAATAGACTATTAGACCCAAAATTTGGACACAAAACTGTCTACAAATAAATTAGTGACACCGGAGTCAATTGTTACCTTTTTATCAATCATGCCTGTAGGATCATTTATTATGGCACTAAGAGTTTTAGACCCAAATCTGCTTTAATGCTATATTGGGTGGTATTTGGAAAATCTCTAGGTCCTGTCCAGATGTTTCAGCTGAACTTTGAAACACTTGGCTCAGTATCTTCCACCTTTCATATGCATGCTCTATATCAGTGATGGCGAACCTTTTAGAGACCGAGTGCCCCAAAACTGGCCCCGCCCCTGCCCCACCCCCTGCCCCGCCCCCACTCCGCCCCATCCTGCCTGCCCGCAGGGCCACTCACCACCTCCAGGGCCCACCGCAGATCGCCCAGGCAGCCCAGCAGCGCCATGGCAGCCACGCCCTCTGCCTCCACCAATCTCTCTCCAGCACTAATAGACTATTAGACCCAAAATTTGGACACAAAACTGTCTACAAATAAACTAGTGACACCGGAGACACCGCAGCATCAACTGTGCATGTTGGGGCGTGAGGGCAGAGTCTTGTCTACGCTGCCTGGCTGCCATGTCCCTAACCCCCAACAAAGTGGGAAGTATATGCTGAAATAGATTTGTATGTTTTCTGTGCACAGCACAGCTTGAATTAGGAAGCAAGATTTGGGGAAAAGTACTCAAAATTTCTGTTTCTGGGCGAAGTAGTATTTTGATCTCACTGAGTTGAAAGAGACCCAATACAATAGCAGCATCAGATGCTCTGACAAATACAGCATTCCACATTCCATCTTCTAATATGAATCCTAGCATGATAAATTAAAAAGCATTCAGACCATTTCTCCTCTGAAGAAATACATATTAAATCAGAAGATCCTCTCCATCTAGAACAGGCAAGAATTTAATTATGTATAGCAATAGAATGAGTCTAATCAAGCTTTATATCTAGCTCAAGATGCAGTTATTAAAACCTGAAGACACTTTTTGCAAGATTCTTTATTTAAGCAGACAATCTCTTGTAGAAAAATTGTACAGAAGCTATTTTAGAAAAAGAAAAAGAAAAAGAAAGAACAGTCATTTTCAAAGGATAAGCGAAAAGTTAAAGCAATAAAAAGAGAATATCTGCAACTTCCAGATACAAGAATTTTTGCTGAGTTTCCACCAATCTTTATCTTGTATAAATGTATAACTTTGCTTGTTCCTACACTTGTCCCAAAATTAACGTACCATTCTCTTTTATAAAACAGAAAGATGGTTCAGTCTTTTTAACAAACGTGTGAGAAATGTTATATCAACAGACAATGACCGGGTTTAACTAAGCCACAATATTTGGCTTTAGATAATATAATGTGAGAACCCAAACATGGTGGTTCCTACAACATGGTTTAAAGGTTTGTATTATGTGCGAAACAGAATAATGTCTCTTATTCAACAAGCTTTTGTGCATTTGTAAGTAGCTACTAAATATAATGTGAACTGCAAGAACCAATGAACCAGTCCTGGATCAAATCCAGATATATCAACATTATTTAGTTTCAGCATGGAATTTGAGAAAATGATGGCTTAGAAAAAATTATTAAACTGGAAGGAAGCAAAAGGGGAAGATAACATAGATGGATGGGATTAAGGAGATCACTGAAGTCTAACTTGGGAAATCTACAAGTTGTTTATAATAGGTAGGACAAAATGGCAAGCATATGTCTATAGAGGACCAGAAATGAAACTCATTATAAAACCATTTAACTAATTTCTGAATCTAGTTAGATACTACAATCATATTACTTTGAATTTCAGTGGGATGATATTAAAGCCATAGGGCTGCTTCTCCAAATGTCATGCTCTCAAGATATATTGACTTCAATTCCCATAAGTTTCAAGAAAGGAAAGGGCCAGACTTTATGTTAGCAAAATATCTGCTTGTGGGTTGCTAAATGTTATGCTGTAAGCTATTGAGAGTCGCTTCAAGACGAGATGGGCAGCAAATCATCATTATCATCATTATTATTATCTTTCATAATAAAAAATATTATTATTATCATTATTATCATTAATAATAAACAAAAAAGTCTGGATAGTGGACGTGGCAGTGCCTGGAGACAGCAGAATAGACGAGAAAGAACTGGAAAAGATAACAAAATACAAAGACCTACAAATAGAAATAAAACAACTGTGGCAAAGGCAAGCAAGGGTAGTAGTACCAATAGTAATAGGTGCCTTGGGTGCAATCCCAAAACAATTGGAGCACCACTTGGACATCATGGGCATTGACAAATTCACCATTAGTCAATTGCAAAAGGTGGCCTTACTAGGAACAGCTTCCATCCTGCAACGATATCTGTAATACCATCAATTCAAACATCCACATCTGCCTATCCCAGGTCCTTGGTAAGGACTCGCTAGGTAGACAAAAATGCCAAATCTGAACATCTGGCTGACTGTGCAATGACAATAATAATAATAATAATAACAACAACAAAACAACAATAACAACAACAATAATGATGATGATGATGATGATGATGTGCTACAAAGTATGGAATAGGGATAGCATTACACTGAGAAAGCATTAGTCTAGGAGAGTGCACTGATGCCTTCCATCGTGATGCCTTCAACCCATTTCTGACTGTAGAGCTCAACTATCTCATTTCCCCACTTTTCAGTTGGAATTGCTTCTAACACACACACAAACACACACACACAATTTTTACAGGCTTCCCTTATGCAAGTTAATGGGGAAAAACATGTCCAAAAGCTCTGACACCATTCAAAAAACTTGCTGGATACCAAGAGATGATTATGTACATAGTGTTGCCTAGATCTTCCTCAGGCTTTTACAATTCCCCTACTATATTCTTTGCAGAAGGAAAGCAAATGTTTGCTGAAAAGTCAACCTTCAGCTTAGAGCAAAGGGCTATGTGGCAGGCTTATGCACTGTGTCTTCTGTGTAATGTGACGGAAATTGAATACAGAATTCCCATTACCGTTAATGGAAGCTCAGGGTGTTTCCTGAATGCCCTAGCAGAGAACTGGACCACTGTAATTTGCTAATGTATTTGTAATTGAGTAACAACGATTCAATGCAAAGCATAAATCTTTAAGAATTCATGTTTCCCCTGTACTGGTATCATCAACTGTAATCCAAAGTGATCACTTACTTGGAAGATTGCCAAGGGGTGTTAATTGGTGCTCAATTCAAAAGTGTCAGCAGCTGTGAATGAGAAGGTCCATGCACAACAGGCATTTTAGAAACACCTCCATCATTTCTGCAACTTAATATGTCTCAAAATTCCCCAAAGTCTAAACACAGCATTACCAATAATCCTTATACCACTTGCTAAACCGCCATCCTGCACATCTACACATACAAATGATGCTCATTTCCCCAACCTTTTGCCTTCAAAGACTTTGAAAGACAATAGGAATTAATTGTACAGAATTCAAGGAATTATCCTATCTACTGCTGTTGCAGGTATATTTGATACTATAGTCCATGGCTTTTCAACCTTTTCACCCATTGTACCACTTTTAGGATATGGCAATATCCGAGTACCACCAGTCACCTGACAAGGTTTCAAAAACATGATGACCCCCCCCAAAAAAAGAAAAAAGTGATAAAGTACAGGTAGTCCTCGACTTACAACAGTTCGCTTAGTGACTGTTCGAAGTTACAATGGCACTGAAAAAAGTGCCCCCCAAGCCACAGCCGAGCAAGACACCTGCTTGCCCACCTGGCAGCGCTCTTCCTCCTGTCCAAGGTTTTCATTGTTGTGAGCATTTCTGTTGAGGATTGGCAGCGGGGGTGTGGGGGGGTGTTTGGTTTTTACTCCCCCTGTCTGCTGGGTGGTTGCAGCAGGTTTTGGTCACTTCACATGACTCTGGGACACTGTGACCGTCATAAATATGAATCAGTTGCCAAGCATCTGAATGTAAATCACAAGACCCTGGAGATGCTGCAACATTCCAGCTGATCGGCGCTTCTTCTGGGCTCAGCAGAAGCACCAGGATCAGTGCTGCTTTCCAGCTGGAGCCTGGCGCTGATCCTGGTGCTTCCGCTGAGCCCTGACAGCCCTGAAGAAGCGCCAATCAGCTGGAAAGCGGCACTGATCCTGACGCTTCCGCTGAGCCCTGACAGCCTTGCAGCTCCAGCCGTCTCTCGCTCAGGCTTGTGCAGTACTGCCACCAGTTCAGCTCATTCCCCTCCCCCGCTACCACTTTCCTAGGATGGTCGCGTACCACCTGCCAGGTGCCAATGTACCACAGGTGGTACCCGTACCACTGGTTGAAAAGCCCTGCTATAGTCAATATTGCACCAATACAGTCCTGTGCTAATAATTCCTGGGATATAAATTTATATCCCATTCTTTATGGGAAAATATTATATCCTATTACAGGTAGTCCTCAACTTACGGCCACAAATGAGCCCATAATTTATGTTGTTAAGTGAGACATTTGTTAAGTGAGTTTTGTCCCATTTTACGATTTTTTCATGCCACATTTGTTAAGTGAATCACTGCAGCTTTTAAATTAGTGACATGGTTGTTAAGTGAATTTGGCTTCCCCATGGACTTTGTTGTCAGAAGGTCGCAAAAGATGGTCACATGACCCCGGGACACTGCAACTGTTATAAATATGAACTACTAATCAGGGATCCAAATGTAAATCATGTGACCATAGGGATGCTTCAATGGTCATAAATGTGAAAAATGGTCATAAGTCATGTTTTTCAGTGCCACTGTGACTTCGAACGGTCACTAAATGAACAGTTGTAAGTCGAGGACTATCTGTACAGAATAACAGATTTGGAAGGTCATCTAGTCCAACCCCCTGCTCAGGCAGGAAACCCTATTCCATTTCAGACAAATGGCTGTCCAGTCTCTTCTTAAAAACTTCCAGTGTTGGAGCATTCACAGCTTCTGGAGGCAGGTTGTTCCACTGATTAATTGTTCTAACTGTCAGGAAGTTTCTCCTTAGTTCTAGGTTGCTTCTCTCTTTGGTTAGTTTCCATCCATTGCTTCTTGTCTTGCTTTCAGGTGCTTTGGAGAATAGCTTGACTCCCTCTTCTTTGTGGCAACTCCTGAGATACTGGAACACTGCTATCATGTCACCCCTCATCCATCTCTTCATTAAACTAGACATACCCAATTCTTCATATGTTTTAGCCTCCAGTCCCTTAATCTTCTTTATAATTAATGGAGCAGCAGATTCCAAGAAAAAGGAATATAGAATTAAAGTGTCCAAAAAAAAGTCAAGGAGAATATGTCTGGATAAAACAGCAGGGAAAATAAAACTACACCCTGCCGTATTTATAAAAAGAATTTAGCCATAACGAGGCTTATGCATAGGGGAGCTATGACAGCAGTCAGGGGTCCTTCCGACCAATTGAAAGGAATGAGATTATGTACAGTCAAGTACCAATTGAGCATCGCTTGACATCAAAGCATGGGAGAGTCGTTTACCGAAGAGAAGAGAATTATTTTGGTCATCTTTTGAATGAGAATCTTATACATAGCTTCTAAAAAAGCATACTTGCCAGCAGTAGTGTTCAGCGTTGGATGACAAAGAGGAAGGTTGCAATACAACAGGTAAAGAAGGATATTATAAAACCCTGATTGCCTGTGAGAGCCATTCCCACAATGGCCATCCTGAATGATCCTGGAATACTCATTTGAGGAAGAGGGGGGTCCAAAAGACACCCCTATTATTGGTAACATAAAACTGATAGCATAAAACCAGGTGATACATACAAGTTCTTCCTCTGCTGTTGCATTCTCAACACCAAAAAACTGCACTTATTGCTAGGTGAATGCTAGAAATAAGAAGGGTGCATGTGGGATGGGGGAGTCACTGTTCTATAGATGTCACTCTAACTGTGGATCTATAGAGAATTTTATATCTCTGCCCCTGGCAAATTCAGCGATGCTGTGAATGTTTTATCCCAGTGCTTGGAGGCTTGGAGGATCTAGATGGGGGACAACAGGCTTCAGCTGAATCCTGGCAAGTGGTTCTGGGTTTGGGGACTCGCTGGTTCTAGAACTATGCCATCTTTGGTAATGGGTGATGTTGCCCTGTCCCAAACAGTCCCATTGTGCAACCTGAGGGTGTTCCTAGACTTAAACCCCTGCTCAAAGAGCAGGAAGCTGTTGGGGCTAGGAGGCCTTTTGCACAGGTTTGTGCTTTGCCCCAGTTGTGTCCAGGGCAATCAGGAGACTCTGCTCACAGTCACATGTGCCCTAATCACCTCCGAATTGGACTGTTGCAATGTGCTCTACATAGGGCTGAAGAATATACACAAGCTTCAACTGTAAAGAATGCAGCAGCACAGGCAGTTATTTAATTCATTTACTCAATTTCTATAGCTGCTCATCTCAGCCAATGATTCTGGGTGGCTTACAATTCAGCCATGAAACAGTTATAGGAAAGACAGATAAAGATTTTGGAATGGCCTATACAGTTTCCAGACTTGAATACAACAGAAAATCTGTGGAGAGATTTCAAGCATTCCATGTATGCAAGAAGACCTAAGAATGTTTCTGAGAGTACTGAAAGTTAGAATGGAGGCTGAAAACATTTGGAAGTTAACATTTCTGTTAAAGGAGGTCTTGGGAATTACTGAGTGAAGGGGCATCCAAATCTCTATAGCTGCTATATTCATTAATGATTTTTTATTTTGAATCTGTAAATAACTGCATGTCAATAGCAACCATGCATTTACTTTTGCAGAAGTATTTGTGTCTAACTTTGTACCCTATAGAAACATGTTATATCTGGTGTTAATTTGATATTTAATTCATGTTTTTCCGCCATCCATTATTTGCCTTGGTCCCTCATAAACCAAAAAGTTAATGCTTTTGAAATAGCTTGGAATAACCAACTATATTTTGCAGCCTCATGAATTTCACATACTTCACATACCGGGAAACAAAGTTCACTGTTTAATTTTAAACTAAGAGAACCATGACAGAGGAAGGAAATAGTCAATACTTAAATGCATACTATCTACAAGGAAATACTATTGGTCATCTGTCAAGAATCCTAAATTTCTTTGCAATTGATGGCTCCATGTCAGTGAAGTGAAGGTAGGAAGGACCATAAAAGTCAGGCTGTCAAAGTGATTAATACTCAGCAAATTTCTTAAATAGTAGATAAGTAAGGGCAGTGACTCAGTGGCACATCACATGCTTGCCAGACAGAAGGTTCCATGTTCAGTTGTTGGGCTCAAGGAGTGAAGAAGGAGTGGAGAAATATGGACTTGCAATCTGCCTACGGTCACTGAGGTGAAATGGACAGCATAGAAAAGGAAGGAAGGAAGGAAGGAAGGAAGGAAGGAAGGAAGGAAGGAAGGAAGGAAGGAAGGAAGGAAGGAAGGAAGGAAGGAAGGAAGGAAGGAAGGAAGGAATCAGCCTTAATATAAAGGAGTTTTCAATTTTTCTTGTTGCTGAAAAATTGGTATAAGTTGCTTTTAAGTCAAGAGTGGGCTGGACCAGTAATTAGATTTGCACATTGTACTAAGCTCAATTTAACCTTAAGCCAAAAACAAGAAAACACAATATGAGAATCTATGTGATATAAATAAACTTTCTAAGTCACAGTGCTGTAAATTTGTTGAAAGTTGCATAAAGTTGCTTAAACTTGGTAGTGATAGCATTTAAATCTCTGCTGCTGGAAAATTTATTTAAGGCACATCTTAAAAAAGCATTAGCTGATTATGCTTGATAGCCAATCTTTAGTACTAAGCATCAATGAGCAAGTAGTGTTAGACATGATGTTGTGATCCAAGGTAACAACAATAAACCTATTTACCTACTCAAAATTTTTGCACAGCAAACACCTGAGCAAAAAAAGTAAATATACACTTCATAGGTTCAGGAAAGTATATACAAAATATGCAGATAAATAGAAGAAGGACTACTGTACTAAAATTACACAATAAAATGCATCTATTAGGCAAATCTACATATAAAAATAAACATCAGAACAAATATGTATAGAAATGCAATTTGTTCTTGTTTGGATTTTTAAGAATCACTCAAATTAAATTGGAAATATAAGAAAATAAGAGAAATTGAAACCAAAACGTTTATCCAATCTTGCCTGGGGAATCACAGCGTTAGAAAAATCTGAACAGAGGAAAGATGGGGGGGGGGAGGGAAAGATTTGACATTTTTTTGTCATTGTTGTATCTCCTATGAAGCTTCTACCACAAAAAAGCTGGATTTTTGCTGCAATGAACCATCTTTGCCAGACTGGGGGAATTAAAATAAAGGGATTTACTGGTATATCCTGGAAGCAGTCCTGCTGAGTCAAATGTTGAGCTATCCGTTTCAATTTTTCTACACATTTGCATTTTGATTAAAAATTAGAGTCCAGAGTTTAAAACAATCCCTTGTTTTAACTTTATTTGGACTGGCCAGATCCCTGATTTTTTTTCTACCACCAGATCCATTATTAGTTATCATTCTAAATGTGAATTATGCAATTTATGATTTCTGAAACATAAAGCTTATTTACCCTACTGAAAAGCAAGCTTGTGCAAAAGTTACTTGTAAATATTTCACACATTTGATTTTAAGAGCCATGGCTCATAAACAATGAAAATATACTCAAAGTTTTGTACATTCCATTATGGAGTGACCAGCAAGTATTGTCTACCATCAAGAAACCCTTCAAAATAACTTTGCTTAGTGACTTCATTCGAAAAGCCAACATGTGTGGTAAGAAGTCAGCGTCAGGAAAGCTGGTTTATACCAAAACTGATCAGGTCTTTTCACATATAACTTCTAGAAGTAAAAAGGGCCAAACCACTAAGGTGAGAAAGCTTACCTTGAAAGAATAGGATACACTGATTTACTGGGTTAGTGCTACATATGTAAACTGATATATAGATTCAATAGAATTAAAACCACCAGGATCACATGATACTGAGAAAGAGGATGGAAAAAGATATACTGGTGGCAGGAATAGGGACATTCTTGGTGTAATTACAGGCATGGGTGAAGGAAAATACATGTATCCCAGGATAATATTGCAGGATCCAATCTGGGTCAGTCACTAGGACCAGAGGTTTAGTCCTCTGCTCAAGCAGGAGACCCTATACCATTTCTGACAAGTGGCTACCCAGTCTTTTCTTGAAAGCCTCCATTGATGAAGCACCCACAACTTCTGAAGGCAAGCTGTTCCACTGGTTGAGCCCATCCTCAGGGAACTTCTCTCTAGTAGAGTGTGTGCTTTGGGCTAGTCTGTGTGTAGTATTTATGTGGTGCCTGGTTGTGTATGGCTTTTGGGTTGTTGATTGGGGTGTTGAAGGCTTATTATTAAGTCGTTGGCTGTTGTTTCCTTGTGCTGCCAAGTTCTTGGCTCCTAAGTATTTGATAAGCACTCTTTTTGACTGATCAGCACTCTTGTTCACTGACAAGGCTTCAATCATTTCCCTGGCTATTTTTTGTACCTGCTTGGCCAACAATTTTAGTAGCTGTGAAATTGATGTATGTCTTATGCTTGAAGAACTATTAAATATGTACTTGCCTCTGCGTAATCCTCCTACAACTTTATGGATACTGATGATTCCTGTACAGGATTGTTGTTAAGCTTCGAAGTCCCACTGATAAATGTACATCCATCACCTTATCAGAAAGATATTCCTCTTCTCTGTAAGCTGATACTTGCAGATTAACCAGGATATATGTACCTATTTTAAACCATTTAATTAGGCCTTCATTTGGAGGACTAAACCAAAATTCGGAGGGAGGTTGCATCAAAGTCTTGGCTCCATTGCTGTTGGACTGGTTTCCATGTTCAGAATATTTTACAGCTTACACATGGCATTTGTGGTTTAATATATCCACTTCACTACTCAACAGTCTCTCTGGAATCTTGAGACCCCAAAATTGTCCTGGGGCAACATCTGTGCTGAAGCTGTTTCATTTGCAACCATAGCAATGATATATATGATATGTTGTGTATCTAGTATCCTATCACAATTATTCCAAAAAGAAAGATTCATATGGAAAAGAGCTAAGCTACAATTTATTAAGAAGTATTTTTTTACTTACAATATATTCCAGGGCCTCTTCTTTCTTACTCTACTGCAGGAGTTAACTGAACTTGAACAAACGATGTTATTAATTACTACAATTGTAATTGGTAAGTATATGCTAGAATGTTGGATAAAAATGTCATGTACTAATGGATTCAAATTCCCTCAGTCCCATTTATTATTTCTTCTTTTTTGCATCCGCTGAGAATAGTTTGCATGTCAACTTCATTTCATACACAGTTTCAATTCATGCAAGTTGGTGTCACAAGAAATCTTTAAGCTGCCATTTTTTTGTTTTTAATCGCAGCAAATTATTATTAACAGCCCTCCAGAAATGCCTTCCCCATATTTCTCCCAGTCATTTAAGAGAAAGCAGGCTCTTGATTAAACAAATGAGAAAGATAACGAGATCCCCAATTAAAGTTCTAGTTTATTTTCAACCAATAAGTGGGTTAAAACAAAACTCAACATCTAAAGACATGGATTATAAATAAATACCGATGATTAGAATGATTTTGTTATTATAGAAAAAGCTGGAAATGTTGTGAAATGTAAAGCAAAAGGTTGAGGTTGTATTTTTATTTTTTTATTTTACTGCACTGAAAAAATTGGAAGTACCATTTTTTTTCTCTTTGCAATTTTTCGTTCTCTTAGTTCTTCTCACTTTTGTTTTCCCCCCCTCTATTTTTATTTTATTATAAAACTTAATAAAAATTTATGAGCTAATAAACACTAACATAGAAATTTCAGAATTATTATTTGGCTTTTCTGTATCCATACTTTGCATTTTTACTGTAAAATCTGGTAACCTTTTTCTAAAAGTTTCCAGTGATATCATAATAATTAGCAATGAAGGAACTTATCAATAAAATCTCTATATGATCCAGACCACTTTCTTTTCGGCTCCACACTTTGTGTAAAACAAAAGAAAGCAAATCAAATATCCCAAGGCCATCTATGTTAACAAAATGATGTATTTGTAATCTGATGAAATTACAAATGGTGCCATTTAATATGCCACACATATAGATAACAATGAATGTTCAAGGTTGTCTGAATTCAGTGAAAGTCAAAATTGCACTTGGAATGAATGAATTTACTTTCCTTCAGCCTGTCTTCCAGCATCAGTGTTTAAAGGTGGACTCATACTCATGCCTTCAAATACAGATTTTCTTTTGAAGATTATGAAAGTGTAATTTCAGCCGATGTCATTTTAATGTCATTTTTCTGGTATGATTTTTAAAACACACATATGATACTCCAGAACATTAATGCTTTATCCTTGAGTAACAATTTAAATTCAAATTAAGTTAAAAATCACAGATATATTGGGGACAAAAACATTTTTTTCTAGGGCTTTATTGATTGATTGGTCAAAATTTGTAAATCCACTTAACTCACAACACTCTGAGGGACATACTGTACCAAATAATAAAAGAAAGGAAAGATGGTGATAACCAGGAACTGACAAAGTCCAATAACATTCAGGGGACACATACTGAACTTAACCGAGTATTATTGTTATGGTTTGTCACATAGTCAGCCAAATGTTTACACTGGATTTGGCATTTTTGTCCACCAATTGAGCCCTTCCCAAGGATCTGGGGTAGATGTTGATGTTTGATGGTAACAGAGATATGGTTACAGGATGTCAGTTGTTCCCAGTAAAGCTGCCTTTTGCAATTGACTGATGGTGAATTTGCCAATGCCGATGGTGTTCAAGTGATGATGATGATGTTGTTGGAAGGGACCTGGAGATCTTCTAGTCCAACCCCCTGCTCAAGCAGGAAACCCTATGCCATTTCAGACAAATGGCTGTCCAGTCTCTTCTTAAAAACTTCCAGTGTTGGAACATTCATAGCTTCTGGAGGCAAGTTGTTCCACTGATTAATTGTTCTGTCAGGAAATTTCTCCTTAGTTGCTTCTCTCTTTGGTTAGTTCTAGGTTGCTTCAGTTGTTTTGGGATTGCACCCAAGCACCCATTACTATTGGTACTACTTTTGCTTTCTTTTGCAGCAGTCGTTCTATTTCTATTTCCAGGTCTTTGTATTTTATTATTATTATTCATAGCACTATTAGTTAGAGTAGCATGTATTAAATTATCTTCATATAATAAATGTTGGGTTTATCACTGAACAATCTAAAAGTTCTTGGAGGGGTTAATGAACCAAAGAGTTTGAGGACCCCTGCCCTATGCCTTGAAGGATTTTATAGGCAGTTATAAAGCTAGTTATAGTTTTACTTCACAGTTATTTCTGTGAATTGCATCCCAAAGCAAACTAGTAACACAGTTCGCATAGCACACAGGTTACATGAGCACACCTAGGCACACCCAGAACTATTTCCATTTGCTGCATTCTGGATTTTGCATTTGGGAGAAAGTAAGAGCATGTGTAGGTATCTGTGTGTGCATTCAGAATTTGTCATTCTGAAATACAGACATCGTTTCCTCTTATTTTTTTAATGCTTAACCATCTGTAATTTTTCATCTTTCAGGTTGTTACCTATAATCTGTAACAGATGATCTAGTGGTCCTTAGAACTTATTTTAATTTTCTGCATAAAAAGGAATACTAAATACTACTACCAAAAAGGCATTAATGAGGCACTCTTGAAGGTTCTTTGATAATACTGTTCTAATATTATTAAATGTTCCTTAGTAATATTTTATTACAGCTGATGCTATATATGTTTTCTAGAATTGTATATAAATGTGCTCGTTAGGCAACAATATTGTGCAACAATCATTTGGCCTTGGGATCATTAGGATCACACCCAGAATTATTTCCACAGCTGCATTCTGGATTGTGCATTTGGGAATATTTGTAGACAGTAAATATACACTCTATCACTGAACTACGGTGTCTCCTCAATTTTTTTCATGAAATCTTGCCAGTACAATCCAAGAAGATTAAGTACTTTGTTTAACAAGAAATTATATAGCATTTGTATTAAGCGGAATAGGAAAGCTGACAAAAATTCAGGCCCTTACCTCTCTTACACAGACATTACATGTTATTAGTCTGGTGCAGGACTATTAAAATTATGATGGTTCATCTGAGTTGGTAATAACACCTTTCTGGAAGTTAGGATTTATTGATTCTATAAGATCTGTAGACAGTTTTAAAGGTGGGCTCATGGGCTGATTCATTTTGTAGCACTTTACTCATTTCTTTTCCTTTTTAAAAAAGCAATGGAAAGAATAAAAATGGCATCCACGTGAGCATTAAATGCCTAAATGAGACCAATAATTAAAAGTTCTTTTTCATTTATATTGATAGCTCTTTTAGATTCACAAGAAACACTTCAATCAAACTCAATTCTGTTGCATTGCTGAGCTTCTCTTTGGTAGCTCTAGTGTGATGTTATTCTCTCTGTCCAGAATCCAATTATGTTCATATTAGCAGGAAGTAAAAATGGTTATATACAAAATTACATATAAAAATTCGCAGTATAATTAGAAACCAGGACAAACCCAAAATATAACACTATTTTCTTTTAAAAAAACATATGGATTGATACCATTTATGGAACCAATATTCTACTGAAAAGGAAGCAAAGAAAAATCACTTTTCACATGCTTTTGATGATTACATCTCGTATTAATAAGCTGAGATATGAATATCTATTTTAACTGTGCATGAAGTATTTGAAACCAGCTAAGGTTTAAATTAGGAAACTTCTAATTAACTGTAACTTTTCATTTCAGCCAGCTGAACAAATTAGTTTGGCCAAAAAAATTCAAAATTCTTTCGGAAGATGCCAGGTTCCTACATCATGATATAAAGCTGATTTAATATCCTGGCTTACCGAAGTTTATAAACAGTGTTTCTCGTTTAGATTAAATGAAAAGTTAAAATTTATCAAAGGCTTTATGACTACAATGAAGGACTTGTTCTTATCTTGTATACACAAATGACTTGTACATAGCACAACTTTGATTGTTTATGATGGACCATGACAGCTTCTGTAACTAATATCAGAATAAGAAGACGCCTAAATAATTAATTTTTTTTTTAAAAAAAGATGCAGATAAAACAAAAAACCCACTGGCTATATTTGATAACAGTTTGCTTTATTAGGTTTGTCAGGACTGCAAAATCTAGATTACCACAACTGTACCGTGAGCTATCTGGTGGTGGTCTGGCAGTTTTTGCTGCCTACTTAACAATACTCCTAGCTTAATTTTTAAAATTGTGATTTGAAACATTAGATTGGTAATCGACTCATTATCTTTCAAAAGTTGACATCTTTCCTCAACGCTAGCCGTATTTTTGTGGGTTTTCAAATTTTGTAAATTGTTCAGTTAGTCAACAACTCAATATTCCAAAAGATGACTCTAACAATAAGCTGATACTTACAAAAACACCATCCTTGTTTCTCTCCTCTGCCCTGGTTTTCTGTTCTTCACACTGTTATTCTCCTCTGCAACTGACACGCACTGCCTTTGGTTTCTCTCATTAGTATTAGTATTATATGTTAGCATGCAACATAGGCATTTTATTCACACACTGCATGCATTTGACTAATAGCAGAAAAATGAGGTCCTGACAATAACAGTGTGTTCAGTGTCCGTGGGCGATTTTACTTCCTTATATAATCATTATATAAAAAAAAAATCCTAAAACTGGGGGTGACGTAGTGGGGAATCCAAAATAAAATATCTATTAGTTTATTTATTCATTTGCTTCCTTTCTTGCTATTTTTTTTAAAACACTCGTATATTAAAACATTTGTATATTTGTTATATAAATATATAAATTCTTGTCAGCTGCCCAGAGTCATCAATGTGTGAGTTGGGTAGCTATATATAATTTGTTTAATAAATAAATATATTTGGAACCATTTGGAACCAACAATATAATAAGTTCAATTAAATAACATTAACTGACCTCCCCCTATGCCTGAAGAGAAAAGTTTTCGATCAGTGTGTGTGTGTGACCTGCTCTAACATATGCCAGTGAAACATGGACGCTAACCTCACAATCAATACAAAAGCTACGAGTGGCACAAAGAGCCATGAAAAGATATGCTCAGCATTACAAGACAAGATGGAAAGACCTGCACATGGATTAGAGAACAAACGAAAGTATACGACACCATCAAGAGAGTAAAAGAATGGAAATGGAAATGGGCTGGCCACATAGCAAGAAGAACTGATGGACCCAGGCAGTCACAGAATGGATCCCACTTGATAAAAAGCGTCCAGGAAAGAGACCTAAAACAAAATGGATCGACAACATCAGCAAATGTTGCAGGCCCAACTGACAAAAGAAAGCTCAGAACCTCATTGGTTGGAAACATGCGGAAGAGGCCTTCATCCTGCAGTGGATAGCTAAAATGATGATTTGAAATGAATAAATATAAATAAATATAAATAGATTATGATTATAATAAATAGATTAATCATTGTAAGCCACCCAAAGTCATGGGTTGAGATGGGTAGCTATATAAATTGAATAAATTAATCATTGTATATTATAATTATATTATAATTATATTTTATATATCTATTAAAATTATAATATACATATAATCCTCGACTTACTATACCATTCATTTAGTGACTGTTTGAAGTTACAACAGCATTGAAAAAAATGACTTATGACTGTTTTTCACACTCACAACCATTGCAGCATCGCCATGGTCACATAATCAAAATTTGGATGCTTGGCAACTTGTTCACGTTGAGGATGGTTGCAGTGTCCCAGGGTCACATAATCACCTTTTGCGACTTTCTGACAAGCAAAATCAATCGGGAAACCAGATTCACTTACCAACCATGTTACTAACCTAAAAACTACAGTGACTCACTTAACAACTGTGGCAAGAAAGGTGAGCCCAGCAGGTGTTGTGGAGCATTCAGCTACAAAGATTTTTAATAACATTTGCTGAGGAGAATTTCTTTTTTGAACAGAGTAAACTCTGTTCTTTGCTTGGGGAATTTAAAACTGTTTAATACACTTTTTAAATACACTTTAAGGAAGTTCAAATATTTTGGCCACCAAATGAGAAGAGAGGATTCATTCGGAAAGACCCTGAGGCTGGGAAAGATGGAAGGCAAAAGGAGAAGGGGACGGCAGAGGATGAGATGGTTAGGTAATGTCATCAATGCAATGAATATGAATTTGGGCAAACTCCGGGAGACAGTGGAGGACAGTGGGGCCTGGTGTGCTATGGTCTATGGTAGGGGTAGGCAACCTTGGCTCTTTTATGACTCGTGGACTTCAACTCCCAGAATTCCTGAGCCAGCCATGCTGAGGGTAAAGGGAGAGGTTTCCAAGCTGAGCTATGCTGGCTCAGGAATTCTGGGAGCTGAAGTCCACGAGTCATAAAAGAGCCAAGGTTGCCTACCCCTGGTCTATCGGGTCACGAAGAGTCAGACATGACTTGGCGACTGAACAACAAAAATATACTTCTCAACTATATTGATATCATTTAACAATAATTAAAAATGGTTTCCACAAAGTCTAATATTTCTGTAAGACTTGTTATATTGATAACATTAAAAAAATCATTTGAATTTTTTTTGAATTCCTGAAACAAACCTTCGATAGACAGTTGTATTATTCCCATTTGATAGACAGAACTGAGGTTAACCAAGCCACCCACTCAAGAGGCCTGTGGCTAAAATTTGCACTGATTACCAGATTCAAATTTAATTCAAAGTTTTCTGGACTGAATTGGGTATTTACACTAGATGCAGGTACTCAAATTTCAGGGAGGCATTTGCTGTCTTTTTAATATAAGCTTCTATGAATAATGGAAAATAATAATGCTGGCTTAAAAACTAAAAACCTATTTATTTTTTTAATAATTAGTAATGGCCTTGTATGCTTTTGGAAGATTAATTATCCTAAGGCCAAATGATTGTTGCACAATATTGTGGCCTAATGAGCACATTTACATACAATTCTGGAAAACATATATAGTATCTGCTGCAATAAAACATTACTAAGGAACATTTAATAGTATTAGAAGAATATTATCAAAGAACATTCAAGAGTGCCTCATTAATGCCTTTTTGATTGTAGTATTTAGTATACTTCTTTATGCAGAAAATTAAAATAAGTTCTAAGGGCCACTAGATCATCTGCTATAGATCATAGGTAACATCCTAAAAGATGAAAAATCACAGATGGTTAAGCATTAAAAAAATAAGAGGAAACAATGTCTTTGTTTCAGAATGACAAATTCTGAATGCACACACAGATACCTACACTTACTTTCTCTGTTACACATGGACACACACAAAGATATAATGGTCGACTCTCAAAATAAATAGAATAGTACTTGTCTACAGTTTCAACACAGTTATTTAATAATTTGAAATTAACAATCCAGGACTGATTCAGGACTGAAAGAAATATTTTTTTTCAAATAATGTACAATTAACCTGAGGAATTCACTGTCAGCAGCTGTGATGATGGCAGCCTACTTGGATAGGTTTTAAGAAGAAATTGGATCTGTGAAGTCTTTGGTGCTCTCTGAGCTTGGATGTTTTCTTGAAGACATTTTATTATCCAACTAGATAACATCATCACTACTAGCCTAGCCTAGCACTGATGATGTTACTAGTTGGGTAATGAAATGTCTGCAAGAAAACAATCAAGCTTAGAGAGCACCAAAGACTCCATAGTTCAACTACAAATATTCTCTTCTATTGAAACTGGATCTATCCCTGGAAGATCAGACTAACATTTTGATGTCTGCTTCTTCCCTTATAAATCATAACAAGCTTTGGAAGGGTTACTTGCCCTCTAGTTCATGAGGAAGAGGTTCCAAATGCTTCCAAGTAGCTACTGTGTCATCTAGAACAGGGCTTTTCAACCTTTTTACCGATTGTACCACTTTTAGGATATGGCAATATTCGAGTACCACCTAGCAAGGTGTCAAAAACTTGGTGACAAAAAAAAAACCCTGTTCAAAGTTGCAATTGCGCTGAAATGACTTATGATCATTTTTCACACTTATGACCATTGCAGCAACAGGATCATGTGATTTATATTTGGATGCTTGGCAACTGATTCATATTTATGATGGTCACAGTGTCCCAGGGTCATGTGATCCCCTTCTGCAACCTTTTGACAAGCAAAGTCAATGGCAGAGCTGCTGGTGGCCAACTGCTAAGGCGGGACTTCCTTCCTTCCCTCCCTTCCCTGCCACCCCTTTTTTATTCCCATCTCCTTCTGAAGGAAGAATTTGAACCCCCCCATATTTTCCCTCTTCCATATATTGATCAAACAAGGAAAGGCCTCCAGAGACAGAAAAGACAAGCTGCTGAGTGAACTAGCTTAAAAAGGCACTTCCCCTTTAAGAATTAGCTACTGGCTAGAAAGGAAAGTAAGGCACTTAAAGAAGAAGAAAAAATGTAAGTACTGGCTGCCGGCTAAAGCAGCCTCCCCAAATGGCTCCATTCATAAGTAAAATCTGCAGCTCCAGAGGACTCTCTCACTGTAAGTCTTTGCCTGTGCTGGCTCTTTCCCTTCCCCACTACACGTGGCTAGGCAGTGCTGCGTACCACCTGCCACTCATTAATGTACCACAAGTGGTACGCGTACCACAGGTTGAAAAGCCCTGATCTAGAAGGCTGGAGTAAATGGAGCAATGGTCTGATCCAGCATGTTCTTCTTCTATATTCTTATGCAGTTGCAGTACTAACATTTCATGGCACAATCAGAGAAAGCTCTGAGGACAGGAAAAAAAGCAGCAGAAAAGAGGAAGCAGATGTGGGGTTGAAGTTTCTTGTACCTCTATAAAAGGACATGCACTACATCTGCCTGCATGCCAATCCTCTCCTTTCTTGGAATATGAACAGAAGTCTTCCATGTAACCATGAATCTTGAAAAAGAAACTTCAAGAGAATCCTATTCACTTCCCACCCAATAAACTTGTAGCCCTCACTTATTTGGACCAAATGCCTATAGTGTACATTGTCCTATTCTTAATGTCATTAAGAATGCCTGACAACATCCCAATTGTTCTGAAACTGTCTAGCTTCTGACCCATGTATAAAGTACATTTCCCCATTCTTAAGAACTGGTGGGAAGTGTCAAAAGCAAGAATAGCCAGCACATCTTTTTTCTGTTTCCATGGCAAGTGCCCAGTGGCTGCAGAGGAGGCTCCTTGCAATCATCCTTGTCTGCATGTCTCATGCAGACCACCTTGAAGAACCTCTGGATAATGAAGATAGCAGATGTACAACAGAATAACAGAGTTGGAAGGAACCTTGGAGGTCTTCTAATCCAATCTCCTTCTCAGGCAGGAATCCCTATACCATTTCAGACAAATGGTTGTCCAATCTCTCCTTAAAATCCTCCAGTGTTGGAATACCCACAACTTCTGAGGACAAGTCATTCCATTGATTAACTGTTTTCACTGTCAGGAAATTTCTTCTTAGTTCTAGGTTTGTTCTCTCCTTGATTAGTTTCCATCCATTGCTTCTTATAATTGCCTGGAGTTTTCTGTTCTTGTGGAAGCAAGGTTTACAAAAAGAGAAAAGAGAAGAAATGTCACACAGACTAATACATCAATGTGTTTGTAATTACATTTTAACTGTCATTTAATTTCTCTGTTTGCATGCCTTTTATCTTCATGATTATTGGCTATCTCCAAGCAGAAAGCAGACATCAACTTGATATATAAATAATGTCTGACAATTATAGTCAATATTGCTATTATTTTTTCCTCAGGCTGTTTTTATTTCCGTCTTTGTTCTGTAGCCTACTTTGGTTATTTTTACACCCGCACTATATTCTGCACAACACATTTTCAGGGCCCCAATCTAGTAAACACATTAAATAAAGCAAGCTTTGTAACAAGGAGAATTCACATAGACGCTTTCTCCACTAGCATTGGAATGAGACCTGGAATTCAAGCTTGGTCTTCCATCTTTTTCATCCATCCTTTGATTGGGCCCCTGAATTGGCATTTCCCATGCTTAAAAAAGCCCAACTCTTCCACTGTGGATGAATGAATATTTTTCTGGTACCAAGAAGTTAATGCAAGCAAGAGGTGCTGACTAGCCTGAACACATGTAAACCCTGAGGGTTACTTTGGCAGGTGTAGTAGGATGCCTCAAACCATTCTTATACAGAGAGTTTTCTTTTTCTTTTTCTTTTTTTTAAGTTTTTTATTGATAATACAAAATTAAAAAAACATTGGACATACTGTAGATATGACATCACTGGTTCCATACATCTTCCGTCACTTTACAATAATATTACTATTCATATAAACATATAATTCTTAAGCTTTATTCATTATTTAAGCAAAATATCATATAGTATTAATACTTTCCCCCTCATTTCTGCATATTTATTTATCTCTTAAACATACATTTGTCTATAATAACATCTATTTTTTGTTCTAACACTATACATTTGTCTTGGCTACCCTCTTGTTATCTATCCAATCATAAAATTGTTTCCAGATTTTGTAGTACTTAGTTTCACTTTTATCCTTGAGTTCCAAAGCGAGTCTGTCCATTTCTGCACAGTTAAAAATTTTCAGTAATATTTCCTCTTCAGTTGGAATATCTTCCTCTTTCCATTTTTGAGCGAAGGCTATTCGTGCCGCTGTGACTATATGCAGTAATAAATAATTTGTATCTTTCTTATATTTTCTTTCTATAATTCCCAATAAGAAAAATTCCGGTTTGACCTCTTATATCTATTAGCAAAATTTCCTCCAGCCAGTTCTTTAATAAATTCCAAAAATTTTACGCCTTTGGGCATTCCCACCACATGTGGTAGTAATTCCCAATGGTCTCTTTACACTTCCAGCATATTGAAGATTTCCCCTTATTCATTCGTGCTAATCTTGTGGGGGGGAGGTGCCACCTATAAAACATCTTATAGAGGTTTTCCTTGTAGGAAGTTGCTAGTGTGATTTTTAATTTTTTTCCCCATAAACTTTGCCACTTGTCCAGATCAATATTATGCCCAAAATATTTACACCAAGTTATCATCGTTTCTTTCACCTGTTCCTCAATCATATCTTGTTCTAATAAGTATCGATATAGTTTACTTATAATCTTGCCTTCCCTGCTAAATAAAATTTTATCCAATTCTGATAGTTCTTGCTTTATGCCCCATTTCTTTTTATCTTTATTAAATTTAGATTGAATTTGGAGATACGCCCACCATTCCAATTCGATTCCTTCTTCCTTTAAAGTATTTCTCGCTTTTAATTCTCCTTTCTCATTCAAAATGTCTTTATAGGTGACAGCTCCCCCTCGTTTTATCAAATTTGGATGCATGTACATTTCTAATGTAGACACCCAATTGGGAATTTCCATATAATTATTTTTTTGTTTTTTTTCCAAATATCTAATAGTGCTCTCCTAATATAGTGTCTCCGGAAATACTGATAGGCTAAATGTTTTTCCTCCCATAGAATAGCGTGCCACCCTGTCTGTAGGTCATGACCTTCTAGTGCCAATAGTCTTGTATTTTTGAGATGCATCCACTCACTTAGCCAAACCAACGCCGCTGCCTGATAATACAGAGAGTTTTCTATTGGAAATAATACGATGGAACGTGTCAAAGCCTGCTTGTAACTATTATGTTTTCTGACTCACAAGTATTATTAAGATGATGGAGCCACAGACAGGAGAAGTGTGCAGTATAGGATGCTAAAGGCTATTCATATACACTAAAAGGCTGAGCTGTAGAGGGAGTATCAGCAGTTCTTTGTAGATTAGCAGATTACAAAAGTTAACATGTTATCAGTTTCAATTGTTTGAGCTAAGAGTCTTCAACAAATGTATTTCAGTTTTCTTTATTATTTACAGCGGTACAGAATGCCTCAGAACTTGAAGTCCATTCAGCAGGCACACAATACATTTTGGCAGGCTTCTTTTGTCTTTTGTTAACTTGGCACCTTTCAAATACAGGCACAATTCTAATGGATCTGGAGGATACCACTTGAAAACTTATCCAAACAATCAAATCACAGGCATTACGAAGTAAGAAGCATGATTTATCTCTGAAGCATTGACTAGGACAAATAAAGTTCTATTTCACATATCAAGAGAGTAAAAGCACATAAACATTTAACAGCCATACATTAAACATGTCTTTCATTTTGGAATGGAATGGAATGGAATAGAATGGAATAGAATAGAATAGAATAGAATAGAATAGAATAGAATAGAATAGAATAGAATAGAATAGAATAGAATAGAATAGAATAGAATAGAATAGAATAGAATAGAATAATAGAGTTTGAAGCGACCTTGGAGGTCTTATAGTCAAAACCCTGCTCAGGCAGGAAACCTTATACTATTTCAGACAAATGGTTGTCCAGTCTCTTCTTAAAAACTTCCAGTGTTGGAGCATTCACAGCTTCTGGAGGCAGGTTGTTCCACTGATTACTTGTTCTGTCAGCAAATTTCTCCTTAGTTCTAGGTTGCTTCTCTCTTTGGTTAGTTTCCATCCGTTGCTTCTTGTCCTGCCTTCAGGTGCTTTGGAGAATAGCTTGACTCCCTCTTCTTTGTGGCAACCCCTGAGATATTGGAACACTGCTATCATGTCATCCCTCGTCCTTCTCTTCATTAAACTAGACACACCCAATTCCTGCAACCGTTCCTTATATGTTTTAGCCTCCAGTCCCCTAATCATCTTTGTTGCTCTTCTCTGTACTCTTTCTAGAGTCTCAACATCTTTTTTACATCGTGGTGACCAAAACTGGATAAAGTGTGGCTTTATCAAGGCATTGTAAAGTGGTATTAACACTTCACGTTATCTTGATTCTATCCCTCTGTTAATGCAGCCTAACACTGTGTTGGCTTTTTTGGCAGCTGCAACACACTGCTGGCTCATATTTAAGTGATTGTCCACTAGGACTCCAAGATCCCTCTCACAGTTGCTACTATTGAGCGAGGTACCACCTATACTGTACCTGTGCATTTGGTTTTTCTTGCCTAAATATAGAACCTTATTTTTTTCATCATTAAATTTCATTTTGTTAGATATCACCCAATGTTCAAGTCTGTCAAGATCCTTCTGTATCTTAAGCTTATCTTCTGGAGTGTTGGCTATTCCTGCCAGCTTGGTGTCATCTGCAAATTTTAAATTTTGAAATGTTGAAACTCTGAAGGGGAGGGGGGTTACTTGGAAACTTGCACAGTTACAAAATGCAGCTATGCTAGTAATGGAACCATCTTTAAGGAACCATCTTTAAATTGATATGCAGCCCATTTCACTATCAAGCAACTCTGGGCAGCTTACAATGGCATAAACCATTAAAAGATTTAAAACATTAAAATATTGGACACTGAAAGCTGAAACATTAAAATTGACAACAAAGTGAATAAAAAGAACTAATGCGTAGATGGAGTGGAGGTAGGATCTTTTCCTAATCTACTAGCCACTTCCAAAATGGGATACCTCCATCGGGGCCTGAAGCCAATTCACAGAGCCAGCTTTTCAGGACCTTTTGGAAGGCCAGGAGTGTCAGGGCGAATCTCGCCTCAAGTGGCATGATGTTCCAAAGGGTGGGAGCCATAGCAGCAAAGGCTCTTCTCCTAGATCATGCCAATTGCAATTCTTTGGCCAGTGGGATCTAGAACATGCCCTTTCTGCTGGAGTGAGCAGAGGGAGCCAATCCCAATGGGGTGAGATGGTTCCTTAGGTTATAGAAACTTAGAACATGCTTGGGTTCCAAAACAGCTTGATTCAGATTTTTTTTTTTTTTAATTTCTGGATAATTTTGCTTATCCCAGAAGAGAACAGCATGACATGTACGTATGTATAAAAAAAAGTTAGTCCATCTGTAGTGCCGATAAAGTAAGTCTAAGTCAGGAAATATGAAGGCAGGTGCACATCTTTGATTTCCACACCTCCTTTGATTTCCACACCTCCACACCTTCATTACAGTGGAAGAATGTCCTTGTGTTATTTGTCAGAAAAGGCTGTGTGCCAAGACAAGCAATCCAAAAGAACATCTCAAGACCTGCCATACAGACACAGCTAAAAAACCCTTGAGATTCTTCCCTTCAAGAAGTCATGAGAAGAAGAAACAAGACAGTTTAATGTGGACCTATCTTTTTAAAATCACTTCTCCCTTCCTATCAAGTAGCACACCCAACTACTCAGTTTAGAAAGCTACAGAGAGAGAAAGTTTCATTATTCCAGCAGCTTTTGATAGGGTTACCACTGCATATTGCATTGGGATATGCAGTGATGGACTACATGCTCTATCAGATTGCCACAAACACTTCAAGCTTTAACATGCCCAAAATCCTCCACTGCTGTTTGGACACACTGCATGATTTGTAGACAAGCTCTTGCTATGAAAGATATGAGCCCAGCATGGTGGAGGCTTCTACAAATAATTATAAATGTGTCAGCTATATAAAAACTAGACCTGCAAAGGCTAGGAAGTTTGCAGTTTTGCGATGACATGGATGGTGACTGCGTTTTACTGTGAGTCAAAATAAGGCAAAGTTTTGACATGCGTTTTTTAACTGAGAAATGAACATCATTCGTACTTAACTAAGGAAATGAGCAGACTCTCATTTCAATATCATTTAGCATATTTAAGTGACATTTTTATAAGCTGAACATTCTTGGTACTTCATTGCAAGGTGCCAAAAAAATAATATTCTACAAATCAGTGACAAATTAAAATTAGTTACTAAGAAAGTTGAACTGTGGAAGAGTAAAATGGAAAATAAAAATTTAGACATGCTTCCTACTTTAAAACTGTTTACTAAGAGCAGCTAGTCATAACTTAGTGCAGAGGTGATGGCTTTTTTTTCCCCCTCTGAAATTACACTTTCAGGATGGTATCTCAGATGTGAAAACAGGAAAAAAAAACCTGTTTAATAAATCCATTCCTTGTACTTGATGCTCTCATGACTATCAAGGAAAAGCAATTAATTTTCTTCTAACTCTCCTTTGAAAACAAAATTCCGATAACGTCCCTGCCTGAATTTTGGATCGGTATGCAGAATGAATTTTAAAAATTAAGTAAGAAATCTATGTAAACTCTGGCTCTATTTGTAACATTTTGAATGTGTAAGCCAGGAATTTCAACAGTCACAGCATTAAGAAAAAAAAACTTGATCAGAACAACAACAACAACAACAAAAAAGCATGTCTGCTCAGAAATCAAAGCAAGATTTCTGAAATAATGCAAAACTAAGCAAATTCATTTTTTCCAGTTGAAGAAAATGATTTCAGAAACACATCCGTGTAGTTTTTCTGGCCACAAGGCAAAAAAACAAGACTTGTCACGGCTTTCTTCCAGAATGTCTTTCAATGTCTTCTTCTACTTTGCAGTTCTCAAGTTTGCAGATGATCTCCTAACCAAGTGCCAACCAGCTCCAATTGTTCATCACTTTTCAAGATCTGCAATAATTGGCCAGTGCTGTCACTGGGCTGATATTCTGATATTAACCCCTAGTTTGGTCTGTTACCTTATGGAGACATAAAAGATCAACAAGCAAAACATCTCCTCCTCTTAATAAATAAACAAGATTTATTTATTAAATTAATATGCAACCATCGCACAATCAAGCAACTCCGTATGGACTACAGCATATCTTTTCAGGGCGGTCTTGATTTTTATAAAGCTTCAGGAAAAGGGCAGCTCTACTACCCCAGCCCAAGATGGCTTGTTCTAGTGATGAATTGCCCTCATTCTTGCCACCTGATTGAGTTTGGTTGTTGACGGAAAACTTCATCCTCTCAAGATTGGTTTGAGTCTGCTGTGTGATTAATTTTTTCTTTACCCAATTTCCAAGCACGAACCTATTGTAAAGCAAGTTATGAAACCTTGGAACTCTAAGAGGTCTCAATCACTACGCTATACAATTACAAGATATATGACCTCATGTCTTCTTATTGAATTGTGCAATTCCTAAAAGTTAAGAAAATTGGCTGTGATACAACAAGTACTGGGGATATAGGATATCATTCTTCCCTTAGTCCGCCTCTGGTCCTTGGGCAATGAAACCAATTATCAATGAAATCATCTTACCTAAAATTGAAGGTGGTTGTACAGCAGTTTCAGAGGACCCTGGATGAAGCGGATTATCTGGATCCTTTTCAATCAGATTTCCAGGAACAGTAATGGCACTGATTGCACTTTTCAATGATCTCTGGTGTGGGCGGGATGGTAGCGGTGCACCCATCCTTGCCTTACTTGAGCTCTCAGCAGCTTTCAGTACTATCAACCATGGTAGCCTTCTGGGTTGACTCAGAGGACTGGGAGTGGGCTACACAAAGTTGTGTTGGTTCACCTCCTTTCTCTGGGGTTGATTTTAGCCAGTGATGATTAGGGAGGGGAGATTCTGCCCTCAGATCCTTCTATGTGGGATGCCACAGGGGTCAAAATGATGTCCCCTCTTCTATTTAACAGCTACATGAACAGATGGGTGAGCTCATCTGTCACTATGAAGTATATCATCAGTATATCTCTGTTCCTGGTGAATTAAGCGATGTTGTGGACATCCTATCCAGGTGTCTGGAGGCTGTGAGGGTCTTCATGGGATCAACAGGCTTCAACTGAACACTGACAAGACTGAGTGGCTTTAGGCATCTGGTTCTTTTGTGTTGGATGTGGTTGCACTGCCTCAAACAGACCCTGTACACAATCTAGGGGTCCTCCGGACTCATAATTCCTGCTCAAAGATCAGGGGCATCATGGTTAGGAAGGCCTTTGCACAACTTCATACTGTTGTACTCTTTCCTGGATCAAGGGGACCTACTCACAGTCATTCATGCCCTGGTCACTTCCCAGTTGGAATATTGCAATGAGCCCTACATGGGGCTACTCTTCAGATGGTACAAAATGTAACAACATGAACAGTTATGTGTGTTTCTGAAAAAGCACATGATATTGCTGTGCTGCATGAGCTGCACTGGTTACCAGTTTGTTTCCAAGACCAATTCAAGATGCTGGTGTTGACTTTTAAAGCCCTACCCGGCATGGGAACAAATTATTTCCTTAATTTCATCCATATGTCACACCAGATCTCACAGAATGAATATGTTATGGGTTCTGATATCTACATTTGGCCCTATGTGGTGGGCCTTTTCTGCTGCAGTGCCCATACTGTGGAATCTTCTCCCTCCAGAGATAAATTTAGCCTTGTCATTCCTGAACTTCTGAAGGTCCCGCAAGACCTGGTTATGCCAACAGGCTTGGGGATCCCATGGGACAGATGAACTCATGAAGTGGCTTAAACCCAAGAAAACACTAAGGCAGAAGCTTGTCCACCCCAAGGATAAAACACCCAGACAAAAACTGAGCAACGTGGTATATGCAGTACAATGCAGTGAGACATATGCAGATCTGTACACAGGGGAAACAAAACAACCACTTCATAAACACATGGCACAACATAGGAGAACAAACCCATCAGGACAAGATTCAGCAATCCATCTGCATTTAAAAGACAAAGGCCACTCTTTTAAAGAAAGCAAAGTCCACATTTTGGACAGAGAGGACCATTGGTTTGAAAGAGGGGTCAAAGAAGCCATCTATGTCAAAATTGAACAGCCCTCTCTAAACAGAGGAGGAGGGATACAACATCATCTATCTCCAGTCTACAACACAAGTCCTTTCAGCAGTTCCAAGAAGGCTCCACACCCATTTGCATTACTCAGGTGACCCTGAGGACACAGATAAACCTCCAAGTGGCCTCAACGATTCTCTAAAAGAATGCAAATGATCAGATGCTTGCAAGGAATATAAATCCTTCAATTTCCCACCATCCAGTCAGAGCTGAAGAAGCTTCTTGGATGAAAAGTGAAACATCTACAAAGAAAAACAAGAAAGCCCAGTTGACTCTTGAAAAAGCATCTTTGGGACAACCCTGACCTGGATGACTGAGAATCTCCATAGACATTTGGCTCCCTTAATGTTAACATCCCCCCTTCTATTATTGTCTTTCTTATTTTAGCTTTCTTTTACTGTTTTTAACTCTTTTTAATAATTATTATATAACGGCTTAACTAATGATAGTCTTATTTATTTTTTTACTGGATTGTTGTACGCTGCCCAGATTTACTTCCTGTGAGTTGGAAAGTAAATTTGACTATGGAGAATCTCAATCATCCCAGTCATGGTTGTCCAAAGATGCTTTTCAAAAGACAACTGGACTTTTCCTGGGGTTTTTTTTTTCCTTGAGAACCTTTCACTGAAGAAGCTTTTTGGATGAGAAACGAACCGTTTTCAAGGAAAAACCAAGAAAGTCCAGTTGCCTTTTGAAAAGGCCTTTTTGGAGATATAAATTTGGTTTTTTTTTTAAACAATTACATTTTTGAGCATTCAGAGCTCCGGGAAAGAAATATAAACAAAATAAAGGAATCAAAACCAATTAAACAATAACACTCAGAATGTTTTCTCACTCTTGGTTATTTCAGTCTGTTTCCTAATGCATAAAAATAGCAATGCATTTTCAGAAAGCAGGTTCTTGAGACAGCTATTGTGACTTTGCCAGCAAGCCCCACACTCTCCCAGCCATCCACCTACAAAATGTGTACAAAATCCTACTGTACATACAAACGATTTCCAAGGGAAAAATATAAACAATTAAAAGTGACTGCATTATATGATACTTGGCTCAGAAATTGCTTCTATGTATAGGTAGTCCTCAACTTGCAACGATTCATTTAGTGACCGTTCAAAGTTACAACTGATGACTGATGACCATTTTTCACACGACCGTTGCAGCATCCCCATGGTCAGGTGATCAAAATTCAGACGCTTGGCAACTAACTCATATTTAGGACGGTCCCAGTGTCCTGGGGGGGGGGGTCATGTGATCACCTTTTGCGACCTTCTGACAAGCAAAGTCAATGGGGAAGCCAGATTCACTTAACAATGGTGTTACTAACTTAACAACTGCAGTGATTCACTTAACAGCTGTGGCAAGAAAGGTCGTAAAATGGGGCAAAACTCACTTAACTGTCTCACTTAGCAACAGACATTAAATGTGGTCATAAGTCAAGGGCTATACGTATTGCATAGGACAGCATTTCAGCCTGAGAATTACAAGATCTGTAGGTCTTAGAGTAGGATGGAATGAGATAGAATGAGATCTACAGAAGATCCGCATTGTCCTTCAATCGGTTGCTTATTGGAAACCTGACAATCACTGGATTTCCTTTGCTAGTTTAACAAAGAGAGCAATACTTGTGCCTTTCTAGTCTTTGAGCTTTCTTTAGAGGTGAGTTTCCCCCCCATAAGAATACTTTCAAGATATGACTGGGATACAGCTGTCACAAATCAATCATGGAGAGAGATGAACAACCCATCCTTGCTAAACCAGCTCCCAATGGACAATTACTTTAGCAAAGCTTAAGAGACAGTCTAGTCAAGGTCAACTCTCTGTTTCTCACAGAAATGTCTAGGAAGATTTGTCTAAAGGCAATGACACACCAACTATTCTTACCCAAATTTCCCGAGACCCCTTCTCTGAAACCAGGGACTTCAGAGCTATTGAAATATATATATAGTATGTAAGCTCTTAAAAGCCTGAGGTTACATGGAAAAGCAAAGCATTCAATGTACTGCAACGAAATATAGTCTTGGCAAAAAAATTTAAAAATATTCTTCTTTCCAAAATATTTTTCAACTAAAAGGCATAGGTTTGTAAAAAATGAGATTCTAATACCAAAATTCCAAGAATGATCAATCATTAAATCATTAAAAGCATCACTATTAATAAATGGAATAGTTATGTAACAAATTTAATGCTACATAATTTTATGATGTTTGTAAATAACCTGTTCATTCAGTTTGATTTTTTTTTCTTTTTTCCTTTCCAAATATTGCTTAATGAAGAAATAAAATATACGTTTTAAATAAAGATCATGACTAATGATTAAAAGTATATCCTAAGATGCTAATTGTTGAATTGTTATTGGCTGTAAAGAAATGTATATGGAGATCCCACAAACTTGTCAGTTGGAAATAAAGCAGACAATCTTTCCATTTCACAAAATTCCCTAGGCCCAGTCTATTCATAGATGTCCTAAATCCCTTTGAAACTCCCGCCATCACCACCTGGTGTGGTGAGAAGCAGCCTTTTTGAAAAGATTTTATGGATTCTTAAAGGAAAAATCAATGCATTAATGAGTCGTGGTGGCACAGTGACTAGACTGCAGTATTGCAGGCTAACTCTGCTCACTACTAGTGGCTTATAAGCCTAAGTGCTATTGCTATTAAGCCTTGCAAAACTTTAAGTTACCCACTTTAAACTTAAATTTTAGAAAAAGTATTTCACCCTTCTGAAATTTCCCAAAATCAAAGTTGTGCAGTTTTTCCAGAATTATTCCCCAAAAATGGATTTTGAACCTTAAATAGAAAACTTAAGGAGCCACAGCTAGAAAACTAACTTGTTCATTCTCCTGTGTATAACCTATGGATCTTCTCCAATAGAAATCAGAGACATTGATTGAAATTCTAGGCACATAAGCTACCTAAGGTAGCATGACATGTCACTGTAACCTGATGCCCTCTCCAGATATGATGGGACTACATATTTGTACCCATGGTGGCTGGGAACTATACAACTTACTCATCTGGAAGTTGCTGGTTGCATTATATCAAATTCTGGAGTTGTCCTGTTACAAGGTTTTCTTGCTTTAGGTCTAGGTATGTAGAATTAATGTTTTAAACAGGCTTTAAGAAAAAAACAATAGTAACTGTAGGACATGACAGAATATTGACAGAGGAAAAGGGGTCAGTGAACTTCTATCCAGCCAATCATCCCGTCCCCCATTTTGTAACTGTCCATCCTTCCATCACGGAAACACAGAATTGTAATACTAGTATTGTATTAACCTAATAATGCCTTATTTGAAGATGTTCAAATCTTTTATTACATGAAAAGAAGATTTTCATCTGTCAAGAACAGCAGAGCTCACTCAGTGTTGAAATATCAGCATATATCGTACTTACACAATTCTTTAAAAAAAAACAGCAGGTTGTGTCACATCTCCCTGCCTTTGTGTTGAACTGCCTTATTATTAATGGCCAATTTCCCAATCAGGAAAAAAGAAAAGCCAAGTGGATGTTATTTATTTATTTTTAATGCCGTAACTACAGGCACTGAAGCATCTTGTGAGTTAACTGCCAAAGAGAAGGGAGAGATAGAAGAATCAGTTTTAAGATCAGGCACTTTGGCACTAAAAAGTCAAGTATTGCTAATTAGGAAAATGAGTGATGAATCATAATCCCGGCATCACTCATTAAACAAAATGCATTATCTTGGATTTACCAGACTGAATTTTAATAGAAAAGAATGCAAATTAATTCCATTGCTAAAAGCTTCAGAAGTTCTTTACCATGGAAATAACAAGTCTTTGTATGTTATAATGCTGTTCATCAAGGAATCCACAAACATTTTATGGATATTAGACCCATGCTGCAAATGAAGAAGCCGTCACAATAAAAGGTTAATGCCATTCACTGAAATGCAGACTATACACACAAAGCAAAATTTTCCACTGCTTTTCTCAGCTTCAAACCATTTGCCTTCTTCAAAATGTGAATCCTTCTAAGGAAAGAAAATGCCTTGGTAAATCTGAGAGATTACCAAATTAAAACTGAACCCACTTATATTGCTCCTCAGTTCGTCCTTAATCCACTACGCAATATTAGCAATCATATGAAGAAAAGATTCCCAATAACTGGTGCCAAAAATTTTAACTTTGTAAACCATACCACCAAATGCCTTTTTGCAGGAGATGACCAGGCTGAGCCCAAGGGCGGGGTCAAATGCATCATCAGTTTGGAGTTTCTGCACCACCATAAGTGTGCTGCCCCACTCTCTCACACACGAACGTAACTGTGGTTTAGTGAGTTTATTAATATTCCCCAGCAATTCCCTTCACCAAATCACCCAGAACTGTCCCAGTTAAGTCCAGCCATGAGCAGACCAATGTTAGTCCACAGAGCAATGGCAAGAGAGTCCACAAAGCACTTGAAAGTTTCTCAAACAAAATAAATCTACCAGGCAAACTTAAATCCACAACACAAGAGAGTTCACAAGTCAAGAAAAGTCCAGAGTTTCCAAGGCACAATTCAAATCAAGGCACAGTGTCAATCCAAAGCGAGACAGGAATCACATTGACCAGAAAACACACAGTTAGGAAACAAACTCGTTTTTCCCAGCAATGCTTCCCTCTGTCTACTGTGCTAAATAGCCAGCTTCTGGTGTAGCCCATCAAGAAGGGCAAGGCTTTCTCCTCTCAAATAGTCTGACTAACCTTCTCTGCTCCAGCCTTTTCTCTGCCCTACATGTTCCTGGATCAGGTACAGAAGGCAGTTGCTCGTCATCATCACTGACCGTCTGCAACTGCATGCTTTCCCAGCTGGAGTCTCAGCCAAATTCCTTCCAGATGGCTGCTCGGAGCCATCAATTAACTCAGCTCCTGAGGTGCCAAGAACCTGTTCATCCTCCCCCAAGGTGACATTTAGAGAGGTATTTGAGGAATCATCCGGGGGAGTCATCACAATAAGTCCAGTCCCCCTTGAAGTCTGTTGACTCTTACCAATTTGCTTTGACTGTTAGTAGATCAGATTCTTGTGTATAGATAGCATGGAATAAACTTGTACTTTTGAACTCTATGCTGGCTCCTGATTTCTTGCACCTGACATTCTTAATCCTAATTGTCTCCAGGGGTCCTAAATCAAGAGATGAGGGTGAAACAGGGGGGTCCTGATCCAATTCAACTTCCCATCAAGGTCAATCATGGACACCAAATGATGGTTAAACTATTACATAACCAGGCATCCTTCTATACAATGACACCATAATTTTACAGCCTTACTCATTCAATTTTTCAAACGTTCTAGGTAATGTCGTCTTTGACACCAAGCATTGTCCAAGGTTATTGGGTACCATCAGAATAACAGAGTTGGAAGGGACCTTGGAGGTCTTCTATTCCAACCTCCTGTTCAGGCAGGAAACCATTTCAGACAAATGGTTGTCCAAATCTCTTCTTAAAAACCTCCAGTGTTGGAGCACCTTCCACATCTTTGTTGTCTTGTGCCATTTTTTTCTTACTACAGAATAATCTTTGAAGAGGAAAAGCCAGAATTGCCACATCCTCCGTTTTGGATGGTAGCCCTAACAGCCATTCATCTGTAACCTAAATCATAAGATTAAGGATACAATTTTTGCTTCTGGGAAGTTTGCATCATGTGCCATAAATAGCGGTGTTTCTCAGTACAGATTTCCAGATCTGCAACTTCATAAGTTACCTGATTAAAGCTCTGGCACGTTTTTATGGCTTGCCTTTGTGGTCTTCTGTGATTAAAATGGATGTACTGGCTCCAAGTGTGGATGTCCCCCTTGGTTTCTATTTCAGGTTCTGCCCAGACTCCCTGAGAGTCCTTGGAAAGACAATTAACCTACATGTCCTCTGCAAAAACAGGGATAATGGCTTCTTTGTAGCAAACTTTAATTCACTCATATCTATGAAGTGCTTTGAGACAATCAGAGGAACCAGCAGTTTTGACCATATTAAACTCTATGGATAAAATACCATGCTTTTAAAAATTATTGTGTACATTTCCAAAATCCACAAGGTGTATATTAAATACTATGCCACATATCAATTGCCATTACATATTTACCAAGATCCCACTGAAACCTTTCTTTGCTTCTTCCACTTGTCATCCTTTTTATTACTACCTCCAGCCATTCCACTTATTGCATGCTTAAATAGTTCAAGCAGCCCACAGACAACGTTGTTGCAATATTCTGCATAAGAACGGGGAGGGAGAGAGGGAGAGAGGGAGGGAAGAAGAGAGGGAGGGAGGGAGGGCTATGCTATCTAAACACCAATGATAGAAAAACCTGTATTGAAAATACCAAAATCCCCTGGAGGAAGTGCTGGGGAATTTTGAGAGTTGAAGTTCACACATCTTAAGTTTGCTAAGGTGGAGAAACGCAAATTGAAGGGCTTACAAACCAAACCTATTACAGAAGAAAGAGGGCAATCTATAGATTTATTATCAGGACTACTTCTCTTTGCAATACACAAAATCCAGAATCCTACAGAATCCAGAGCCCCATTAAATGGCTGAAGTCATCAAGGGAGCTTTTATTGGTGGCACCATATCCTGTAGATAATTACATGCAAATGATCCAGGAACAAGCATTGCCCTTTTCTCTTTGTTCTTCCACCTATGAAGCACCTACATTTCTTTGTTTCTTTGTTTGTTTTCTTTAATTTATTTGCCACCCATCTTATTATCATGAGTTATTCTGGGTGGCTTATGATAGAATAAAAATGTCGATATAAAAACATTAAAAGCCTTAAGTGTAACAACAGTTAAATAAGCAAAAAGTTAAAACCAAGAGCATGGACAGTTCAGGGCTGGACTTTATATTTTACATTCTTATTCTGTCAAAATCATTTGGGTTTCCAGTTAAAGATTTCAGCATATGTAGGTCTGCCAGTTTCAGGCTGCAAAAATCCCAGGGACCACTGGATGGCAGCAAAGGAATGAAGAAAACACAAACTTTTTGCTGCCATCTCCTGGTCATCAGGATCACTGTAGTCTAGATCAGGTAGTCTTCAACACACTACCATACAATTCAGGTATTAATACTAACTAGAGAGCCAGTTTGGTCTAGTGGTTAATGCACCACATTAGAAAGCAAGAGACTGTGAGTTCAAGTCCTGCCTTAACTACGAAAGCCAGCTGGGTGACCTTGGACCAGTCACTCTCTCTCTCTCTCTCTCTCTCTCTCAACCCAATTCAACCGTCGTAAATATGAACCAGTTGGCAGAGCATCTGAATTTTGATCACATAATCATGGGGATGCTGCAAAGGTTGTAGCTGTGAAAAATAGTCATAAGTCACTTTTTTCAGTGACGTTGTAACTCTGAACGGTCACTAAACGAACTGTTATAAGTCAAGGAGTACCTGTCTACAGCTGCAGGCAACCCCCTCTTTTATGTAACCATTCCCTAGGTTACTTCACTGTGTTTCTCAAGGACTTTCTCACATACCATTAGATCTGCCTTATGCAAAGCCCAAGAGGGAACATACAGAAAGGACACAGACTCAAAGTTAAAGTATAAGCAGAATTGAATAAAAATTAAGAGAGGACAACACCGCATTGTTTTAAAAAGCATATAATCAACTGATGCTTCTAAATACTTTTAAAAAAAAACTTCCTGTATAAGGCAAAATAGATGCTAAGAGGAAAAAAAGTGGACCTTAGTGTTCCCTCCAGTGTCATATATGCTCTTGTACATTCTGAATTATTTGGATATTGGTACAACTAGATAGCAGTACCACCACACCACCAAAATAAAAAGATATACTTGAAGAAGAGTTTTACTCCATCCTCTGTAAATTAAACATACTGTTCTTTTAATTCTGGTGTGTTTCAAAATGGAATAGAATTTTGGGACATGCTAAATAGCTCTCCGGCCATTACTTTATCTGATTTTCTTGCTCTATAATGAAAATGCTCCAAAAAATCCAAGGTAAGTACGTAATCATATGCTAAGCAGCCCTTCATTATGAATGCTAAAACTACTGCCATTATGATACTAAGGTTCACTGTATGCTAATGTTATGTAAAAGGAGAAAAGATTTAAAGAGCAAACAAATGGATTGCTTTAAGCAAAATTCCAAGTGTTGGAATGCTGTGAACTTTAATGAGCCTGGAACCATAGTAATTTGTCACAGGGAAGGTAGGAGTGAGGAAATGATAATTTTACTTCAAGCAAATTTACAGTGTTATATAGACAGATTCAACTTTTTTTTTTTTTTTTTTTGCTCACTAATAAATGGAAGGCATCGACAAGGTTTATTTTGGTCCGATTACATCAGCCCACAAATTATTTGTTTATAAAGATGCCCTCATATTTTTTTTTTTTTTTTTTTTTTTTTTCAATGAATCAATTTTTTATTACAATCACAGACCAGCATTACAAATAAAAGTATTATAAACAATAACAATAATAAAAAATACAAGGAATTTTTCCCCTCTCCAATGAGGCAGCAATTTTTTTTCACCCCAAATTTTCTTTGGGTACCACAAAGTGTTCACCATCCTCACTGTTCCTTCATTCATTTGTGTAATTACAACACTACAGATGCAATCAATTCATCAGCCACGTTCATTTTAACTCAACATAATTCCATTTCATTATCTTTCCCATAACAAGTTTTATTAGTTTTTGTTTGTTTTACAGCCAAGTGCTTGTAACACATCGTGGAGATAGGGCACTCCAGGGAACACAACAAAAAATACAGTCATACATATACAATTTAAACTACTACTTTAAAAGTTCCCTCTTATGGTATACAATTCGAGCATTCCTAAAATATAAATTGTTTCTCACCTCTATTATTCCAATTTCAATTTATATTTCTCAATCAAATTATATCTCTTATTATATTTCACATACATATTATGTAAATAAACATGAATTTATATATTTTAAAACTATTTCATTAGAGATAGTAATATAATAACATTATAATAATAATAATAGGACAATAATTATTTCTATCATAAACAAGTAATATAACTATTATATCTTAATATTTCTCAACTATATTCTATTTCATATATTCTATCCAATATTTTCATAGATCAGTCCACGTCCCTAAAAGATTCCTCAATTGTTTCAGTTTAATCCATTTAATATCTCACTAATTACCATTCAATTCTTATAAATAAAAATATCAATATTTCACCAGTCTCAATCTCAATCTAACTCCTTTAATTATAAATTTTCCAATTATTCTTATTGCCATTCCAAATCATACTCAAATCCATAATTTAAATCTAGTGTTGACTCATACCAAAGTGACCTTAAAGATCTCAAAAATATTAGTTCAATCAATGTCCAGAAGCCCTTTTTACCCATCAAATAAAATTTTAACTCTTATTTTTAATTCTAATTCTAGCTTTCTTTTTGTGCCAGGTAGGTTTCCACAACAGGGCTTCTAAGTCCTCCCATCTTAGTAACTGGCTAAAGGCCTTTTCCCACCATTGAGTCCAATCATATTCTTTTTCTCTTTTATCCAGTGTTGTCTGTACTGTCATGTTGTCAACGTTTTTTGTGCCTCGTATTTGGAAGTCCAATCCTGTTGCTTTTAAAGTTGTAAATGTTTTAGTAGAGTTCTGCCTTTGATCATCAAAGAAATCCATCATGTAGGATGTGTCCTCTTCCTCTTCAATAAATTCAGTAGATTCAATAGATTGTAAATGTGTTCCATCCATCTCATTAAGTTGTAGGTCTGATTGTCTATCATAGTCAATCAAAGGTTGAGCTTCAATTTTTAATTCTGAGTCCTCCTTGAATCTAAGCGATCTAATATGTTCTTTAAGTTCCAGTCTTGCTTCCAAGATTTTTTCTAATATAAGTCCATAATTAATCTGTGAATAGGATTCCATCTTCTTCTTCTTTTTTTTTTAGAGAAGTTCAGCTTAAAAAATAGATTGCAGCGTTATAAAATATAAAATGCAGACAGAAATATATTTCCAAAGAAAGATAGAGGAAAAAAAACAACCAATAGTCAAGACCAGCACAGAGATAAAAACTGGCAGTCAGTTGTTATATTGTAATCCAGTCTGGGCATCAGGCCAAAATCAGGAAGTGGGAGTTCAAAGAGCAAGTTACATTGTATCAGTCTGTTTCTGGGCTTCATGCCAAGTCCCAGGATGCATTGTATCCAAAATAATCTACATAAGTCCGCCCAGAGAGCAAAAAGTTTTTTAGGCAGTACTGTTCAGGAGGGGGGGGGAAACAAAGAACATTCCACCCCCTCCCTAAGGATTTTCACCTAAACTGAAGATAAACAAGCCAAAAGAGAAAGTCACAATAATCCGGATGCTCGAGTTCCAACTGCTTATGTAGACAAAATAAAATAGTAAAAAAAAACAATAATTGTTTTTCCAAAGCCTTTTCCCCAGTAATCAAACGCTGCTTTCTCAAAATAGGGAAATAGTTTTTAAAGCTGTTAGCAGGGAAAAAGGTAAATTAACAAGAGGGAAGGAAAGGTCTCACCCGGATCTTCCACGGTGGTTCTTTTCGCTTAGATGTTGCTGTGACTTTCGGCTGGAGCAGCTGAGTGATCGGCCATGTTACTGGCCGATCTTTTCCCCGTTGGCCCAAAGGTGGTTTTCTAGGACCGCAGAGGGAGCCGCCGCTCCCTCCGCGATCAACGAGTGCCCTCCTCTACGGTGGTCGCCCCTACAGGGCGACTTTCGACCCTATCCAGGGTCTACCGGCGGGGGGAAACCGGACGGCCAAGAGAACGAGTTCTCTGCACATCCGCGGGCGCTGCGACCGGAACCGGATGCCCTTCATCTTAATGGAATCAATGTTTAAAAGCTGCAGTCAATTCAGAAATTCGGTAGCCCTAATAGAAGGGATCAGTTGAGAGGACCCTGTACTGTATCAAATGCATTGTTCTAAACTTCACTAATCTATGACTCTTTCTAAGCATCACGTCCACTCGTGAGTTGGAATAAATAATATCCGTGGTGCCTCAAAGGCCAGGGCAAATTTAAATAAAAATATTGATCTAAACACACATAATGAAGGTTAAGCCCTCTACCGTTCTGACATTGAAGCTGAATCATACCATCTTTCTTTTCTGTTTCTCAACCTCCGAGTGATGGTGGCGACAGTTAAATTTATAGCAGGCTTGTGACCATCAGCAATCAATCACAGAATCCCAGAGTTAGAAGGAACAGGGAGGTCATCTAGCTTAATGCTGTGCTCAGTACAAGATCTCCTAAAATATTCTGAGCAGATGGCCATCCAGCCTTTGAAGAATCCATGATACAAATAAGATGCAGAAGCCCTAGAAAGAATGCAGAGAAGAGCAATAAAGATGATAAAGGGTCGGGAGGCTAAATCATACAATGAACGGCTAAGGGAACTAGGTACGTGTAGTCTAACAAATAGGTGGCTTAGGAAAAGACACAATAGCAATCTTCCAATATTTGAAGAACTGTCACAAGGAAGTGGGCATCGATTCATCCTCTGAGGGCAGGACAAGAAGCTTATCAGAGGGAGATTCAACCTGGAAATAAGGGGGTATTTCCTGACAATGAGAATCATTAATCAGTGAAACAGCTTGCCTCCTGTAGTTGTGGATGCTCCATCGCTGGATGTTTTGAAGAAAAAGATTGGACAACCATTTGTCCGAATAGACTCCTGCCTTGGGCAGGAGATTGGACTAGAAGACTAGAAGCATGGCTGGCTGCAGAACTCTGGGAGTTGAAATCCACACGTATTAAAATTGCCAAGGTTGATAAGCCAAGCCTTACAGTGGTCTATTTCATCATATCTCTGATTCATGGAGATCCCGATGAAAAAGATATATCACTCTGCTCAAGACAAAAGGTAGAACATTTTCATAGACATGTTAGAGCAATACATATATTGGCAACATCCATCGTCCTGCTAGTGCAACACTTTTCAGAAATTGTGCTTCTCCAAAGTTCTCCTTGTCATTCCTCGTTCTTTCTCCAGAGTTCTCCCTTCTTCCTCACGTAGGATGGACTTAGAACTTCTACTTTTAGGCAACACAAAAGAACACATGTTCATTGCTAAAAATCAAGGAGGGTCCAACTTCTGCCCTCATGGAAAGCTGGAAAAAAAATCCAACTACCCACCATATATTTTCAAAATGCTAGCTACACAAATCCAGGGAAAGGAGCTTTGCCTTATAAATGTACCTAAGCAGAAAAAAGGCATATCTTAGTTCATTAAGACAAAAATAAACCAGGTAGTACTTCATTAAAGCACCAGGGAGCAATGTTATTTTGAAATGTCACTTTCTCCTTTAATTAGTGCGCTCTAATGATAAGTGTGTCATTCTTGCCTAATGAAAGTTTGGAGAGCACATGAAATCTGGGTCACATTTCACAATTGGGAGTCATGTAGGTAAACACAGAATAAATTACACTTGCCATCAAAGGAGGGAACAATTAAAGTGACGCCTTTGTTGCCTACCATTGTGTAGTTGGCAAAACAATCTCTCCCACCCACCTAGCTGCTAAATTCTTCTCAGGCAATGGTTGAAAGCTACAAAAGTAGCAAGATGGTCATGAGCTCACAGATATTATTATTATTATTATTATTATTATTATTATTATTATTATTATTATTATTATTATTATTATTATTATTATTATTATTATTATTATTATTATTATTATTATTATTATTATTATTGTCTAGTTCTAAGCCCCTCCCTTGATAAGTTTCATAGCAACACAAAGTCTCCAATGTATTTTGCCAGCCACATCTTAGAAAGTGCAGGGCCACCTGCTCAGAGACATATATTTAATAACATATAACAAACAGAGCTACCTGCTCACAAGGGGGGGAAATATATCTGTTACTAGACTGTACTGGTTGCGGTCAGAGAAGAGACGCATTTACTCTTTCAGGATAAATCAAACTCTTACAAAATGGAAATAGATTGAAACAAGACCAAAAATAGCCATAGTACTGTCCTCCTCTTTATCAAACTTATAAATAAACCCCCCCCTTTTTTTTTTTACTTGAAACATAGGGTTGCTGACTCGAGAAAGGCACCTAAGATTTAAAGGCTACTTGGAGCAAGATATCCCAATGCCAAATGGGATGTTCAAAATGTTTATTTCGCTGTCAGCATCCAGTGGTTCTGGCTAACATTTCATAGCAGCCTTTCCACTCTAGCTTTTAAGAAGCAGAAATCGAAAAGATTTTCAGAAGAAGCTTTTAATGCAACCATGTTTTCCTTTAAAAGCATTTTGCATGAAGGATTTCTGGAAACCTCTCTTGGCATTTAGCCCCTCCTTGCTCTTGGTGTAATACTTATAATCTTGTCTATCTGGACATCTCTCCCCCCCCCCTTAATAACAAATCTTGCAAGAAATACTGCTCCAGGATAAAATTATGTCAAAGCAAAGTTCTTTTATGGTGCTTTTAACACAACAGGACTAAGCTAGATAGACTGAGTTTTAAAAGACAGATAAACATGCATGACAAATGTAGATCATGCTCCAACATACAATCATCCAGTTTTTTTTCTTGTCACACTTCTCGTCAACCCTTCTTTGTAATACTGTGCTATGAAGTTTCAATCACAGGGATGGTTACTTTCTCTTCAGACCACTGTGTGTTCTTGTGCATACAGGCCAACATCTTATAGAAATTCAGCTGGGTGGTCTTTTCAGATAAACTAAGCTAGTCCTTAACTTATCACCACAATGGGGACCAGAATTTCCAGTGCTAAGCAAGGTGACCGTTAAGTGAGTGGTTGTTAAGTGAATCACTGCAGTGATTTCGGAAAAGAGTTCTTTTAGGATGAATTGTACATTTAGTAGCTTTTTTACCCACTGTCAATAATCTCCACTCCTCTCTCAACATACAATTCATTTTTCTACCAATTTCTCTGAAAGGCCTATACGTTGTATTTGTCCTTACCCATACGGTTGCATCATCCTATGACAGCAATTTGTTCTTCACAATTTGCAAGAGATAGAAAAGTTCATTAGAAAGGACAAATGCAAATTGCTTCCTTCGTCTGACGATGACAAATTCCTTTACATTTTTTTTAAGTTCAACCCACCCACCCACCCCAAAAAAAGAAAGATTGGCCTAAAAAGTATCCAGCATATGCTTAGCATGAAAAGGTACAGAACTGCCTTGCTAAAATAAGTCAAACAAGAATGCTAGGGGGGGGGAGAGTCAATTTTGACATTTCATATTTAGCTGAATTCTATTTCTGCAATGGCAATCATTGTCTCTGACATACAAATTAACAGCCCACCATCTGTCAAGTGTTTGGATAACCACTGGGTGTGATGCACAGTATGATTATTAGAACATGACTTGACAAAAAGAAAATGAACACGACCTAATTTGGACTACAAAAACTATGATCTCACCAAGGACAAGACATTCTTCTACATTTCGGCTTTAAGAGTACAATGATTTTATGCTTACACAATGCCATTAGTCATTCAACAAAATGCCTGAGATTATGTTTAAACTGCAACATTTGCTTGATCATGCAATATTTTGAGCAGATCTTTTAGATCATCATTTTTGCCTTGATGAAGGCATACTATTCTCATACTTACAATGTTGGGGGGGGAATCATAAACTGTACTGAAATGGAGGATTACTGCAAATGTTTTAAGTCTGTGAAGCAGACTATGAACTGCCTCCAACTTCACACAAATAAATTTCTTTTCATGCAATGTAAGATCACCTTCCTTTCCACTCCTATCCACTTATAATAATAATAATAAAGTTGGAAGGGACCTTGGAGGTCATCAAGTCCAACCCCCTGCTCAGGCAGGAAACCCTATACCATTTCAGACAAATGGCTGTCCAGTCTCTTCTTAAAAACTTCCAGTGTTGGAGCATTCACCGCTTCTGGCGGCAGGTTGTTCCACTGGTTAATTGTCTAACTGTCAGGAAGTTTCTTCCTTAGTTCTAGGTTGCTTCTCTCCTGACTACTTTCCATCCGTTGGCTTTTTGTCCTGCTTCAGGCGCCTTGGAAAATAGCTTCACTCCTCTTCTTTGTGGCAGCCACTGAGATATTGGAACACGCTATCATGTCCACCTCTCATCCTTCTTTCATTAATAGAATACCCAATTCCAGCAGCCGTTCTATAGTTTAGCTCCAGTCCCTAATCATTGTTTGCTCTTTCTGTACTCTCTAGAGTCTCACGTCCTTTTTCATCCTGGTGAAAACTGGATGCAGTATCAAAGTGTGCCTTACCAAGGCATTGTTAAAGTGGTATTAATACTTCACGTGATCTTGATTCTATCCTCTGTTAATGCAGCCTAGCACGTGTGTTGGCCTTTTGGCAGCTGCAGCACACTGCTGGCTCATATTTAAGTGATTGTCACTAGGACCGAGGTCCCTCTCACAGTAATGCTATTGAGCAAGAGTACCCCCTATAATATACCTGTACATTGGTTTTCTTGAAAATGAGACTTGCTTTTTTCACATTGAAGTCCTTTTGTTAGATAGTGCCCAGTGTTCAGGTCTGTCCGATCTTCTGTATCTTAATCCTGTCTTCTGAGTGTTGGCTATTCCTGCCAGCTTGGTGTCGTCTGCCAAAGTGATGATTTCCCCATCTATCCCTCGTCCAAATCATTGATGAAGATGTTGAAGAGCACTGGTCCCAGAACAGAGCCCTGGGGCACCCCCACTACACACTTCCCTCCATGTAGATGTGGTTCCATTGAGGACCACACGCTGAGTACGGCCGGTCAGCCAGCTACGAATCCATCTGGTGGTGATGCTGTCTAACCCACATTTTTCTATCTTATCAAGTAGTAGGTTGTGATCTACTTTATCAAACTTCTCAACTCCCATCTACTAAGAATTTCCAGTTCTCCTTTGCAAAATCTAGAGAACATGAAGGTAGTGAAATGAAGACAGAAAATCCATTCTGTGGGTAGAAGATAGTCCATCTCCAGACAGTCATGATCGCTTGCGCCCTTGTAAATGGCTATATGTAGCATACACTCAAGCAGAGAAAGTAATATAGGAGTTGATTCTCAGACTGAAATGGATTCAAGGAACTTCTTCTTTTTCAAGGAAGAGACTAGCCAGCTCTCTGGTGCCATGTACAGAATAAAGGCTCAAAATGGCTCTAGTCAATTGAACACTGAGAAATATTAGGTAAAAACTAAAAACAGTCACTTGTTGGAATCCTTGCAACGCTTCTGCTTTTCCTTTGGTAAAGCAAACTTTGCTAAAGAGAGAGGGATTTGTGCTTTTGAGAGAGTTATGGTTCAGAAAAATCCAAACTTAAAACTTTTCAGTTCAGGTGGCTTCCATAGGTCTGACAAGCAAAGCATACACAGGTAGTCCTTGACTTGCAACTTTTTGTTTAATGACTTTTCGAAGTTACAAGGGCACTGAAAAAAGTGGCTTATGATAGTTTTTCACATTTAAAACCACTGTAGCATCCCCAGGGTCAAGTGATCAAAACTCAGACACTTGGCAACTGGCTCGTATTTATGACAGCGGCTGTGTCCCAGTGTCATGTGATCGCCTTTTGTGACCTTCTGACAAGCAATGTCAATGGGGAATCAAATCAACCTTTATTGTCAAAGTACAACATGTGTACAATGAGATTGGCTGACCCTCCCTTCGTGTACCCCCCAACACAACTCACAGTGACAACAAACACACAATCTTATTGCACCATGTGAACTTATTGCACAACGCGCTGGCCCCGCAAGTCTATCATACATGGAGTTATTTTCCATTCAGGAGTCTGACAGCCCATGGGTAGAAACTGTTCTTCAGCCTGTTGGCTATGCTTCTATATCTCCTACCCGATGTTAGGAGAATAAAGAAGTGCTGACCAGGGTGTGAGTTGTCCCTGAGGATTTTCCTCACTCTTCTAAGGCAGCGGGCTCTAGCGATGTTGTCTAGTGGTATCAAGGGACAGCCCACGATGTTTTGTGCTGTGCTCACCACCCTCTGTAGTGTCTTTCTATCCGTGGCTGTCAAGCCAGCATACCACACCATAATGCAATGTGAGAGGACGCTTTCTATAGTGGACCGGTAAAAGAAGGTCATCAGTCATTGTTCCACTTTGTTCTTTCGCAAGAAAAGACTCCCAGGAATTTAAAGGAGGAAACTCTCTCCACACAGCCCCCCCCCCGATGTAAAGTGGGGTGGGTTCCTCTTTTTTCTTCCGGAAGTCTAACACCATCTCCTTTGTCTTGCCGATGTTGAGGTGCAAGTTGTTTTCTAGGCACCATGAGGAAGCCAGATTAATCTAACAATCGTGTTACTAACTTAACAACTGCGATGATTCACTTAACAACTGTAGCAAGAAAAGTCATACAATGGGGCAAAACTCACTCAACAACTGTCTCACTTAACAATGGAAATGTTGGGCTTAATTGTGGTCATAAGGCAAGGACTACCTGTATTACTCCCTGTGAAAGAAGGAAGAAAATACTGTTTGGGCTGAGTTGATCACTATGACTGGAATTCTTTTCTGTATATCTTATTTCTGAAATATGACTGCATGATGAGAATTTATAGACTCTTAGACAGTGGAAGCTTAACAGGAAAGGAAGAGACATCTTTGTCTGATTAAACCTAGCAAATGTTGGCTGATTGAGGAAGCTAACCAGGGTCAGTCCTGCTTGGCATTCGAGTGGAGGACCAATTGGGAAATCCATGGTTGTAAGCTAGGAAGCCAGGAAGCTGAAAAAAACATTCCAGAAGGAAACAGCAAACCTCTTCCACTCTGTTGCCAAGGAAACTGCATGAATGTCCATATGGCCACAGGAGTTAAGGATGACTTGAAGATGATTTTTGCTCATGGGAATAACAAAATGTATTCTTTCAAAGAAAAATTAAACATATTGTTGCATTCTCTGTTACTAATGAAAGTTAAACACACTGCACATGACTAAGACGCCATCTCCCCAGGAATCTTTTGTGAACAGAACTCTGTGTGTAAAAAAATTATACACAGTAGACAATTGTGCTGTATTCATGGAAGGCTGGTAAAACAGTATGACTTTTCAGAGAGAGGAACAACTCATTCTGCTCCCACATTGATTTACTATGCAGAAATCCACCTATGGTTATCAGTGTAATTAGCCATACACACAAACACACATCTACCAAAAGCATCACCTTCTATCAATAAAGAAGCCGGAATAGGTTCAGAGAATAATAGGTCTGGAAACAAAGTCCTATAAAGATCAGTTGAAGGAACTCTACCTAGGCAAAAGAAGAAGAAGATGAGAAAGGACAGAAGAACAAGAACAAGTTCTTTTAAGATCTTTACAGACTACTATCCGATCTCACCTTCTTAAAGAACTTCTTCTATAATGAAATTGAGTATCAGATTCCCAAAGAAATGTATTGTTTCCCTCTTTATAGTATACTAGTTTTTGTAACCATTTTTTGGAGCCTGCCATTCTGTTTGGAGGGGGGATGCCTTGGGGATGCTTTGCACTGTCTTGCCACTATGCCCTTCCCCCAGGAGAAGGAATGCATCACCCTTATCTAGGAGACGGTTTGCGCTTGGAGCCAGAAGGAAACGAAAGCGAGAGAGACCTTGAAGAGCGGGCCAATGGAGCCAGTTACCAAAACACTATGCCACCTGTGGATTGGCTGGGATTCAAATGGACCCTGGGACCCTGGGGGGAGGAGTAATGAATATTGCTTTTAATATACTGCTTGCGCTGGTTTTTCCTCAGACCTCGCCTTTTTTCCCTGCTATCACTAGCCCCTAATAAAAGTTCCTTTTGAGACAATGCTTGTTTCAAGAATTCTGCTTTCCTGGGAGGCTTAGATGAGGTAGGTCCTCACACTGAGGGAAGGTCAAGGATCAAGAGATGTAGTTAAAGGCAAAAAGTTTCAGGAAGAATATTAGGAGGAACCCAAAGAACTGTTCAGCATGGGAACACTCTGCCTAGAATAGTGGTCTCTCCTTTGTTGAAGATTTCCAAAGAAGCTGGTTGACTTCCTGTTGGAGACAGTTTCTCAGTTCTTACACTAGAACAAGACCCTTCCAATTCTCATAGTCCATGGTTTTGATTCTAGCCCTTTCATTAATCTGCCCAATTAGAACCTCTGTTCCTTCCACCAGTTTCTTGCCATTAAGTATTCTATTCTAGATACATAATAATAATAATAATAATAATAATAATAATAATAATAATAATAATAATAATAATAATAATAATAATAATAATAATAATAATAATAATAATAATAATAATAATAATAATAATAATAAATAATAATAATAATAATAATAATAATAATAAAGTTGGAAGGGACCTTGGAGGTCATCAAGTCCAACCCCCTGCTCAGGCAGGAAACCCTATACCATTTCGGACAAATGGCTGTCCAGTCTCTTCTTAAAAACTTCCAGTGTTGGAGCATTCACCGCTTCTGGAGGCAGGTTGTTCCACTGGTTAATTGTTCTAACTGTCAGGAAGTTTCTCCTCAGTTCCTCCTCAGTTCCAGGTTGCTTCTCTCCTTGACTAGTTCCAAAAATTTCTTTCCTCTATGAGAGGTACCCTCAGGGCAAACTGCATTACTCTACCTGCACCCCCATTGAGAATTACCAGCATTTTTTTCCCTCCTCCTAATTATGGATCTGTAAGCTGCTTCTCTAGATTAAATCTTTACCTCCTTCTCTATGGTCCAGAATCTACTGGATGTTTCACTTCTAGGGAAACTTTTACCTGTCGATAGATAATTCTTACTCAGCTGTGTAAATCTTAATATGCATCAGGCAGAAATCTATTGATTATGTCTGTTGAAAATGAACATAGATGGATTGTCGAATTTGAGGAAAGCAGTATGCCTTACACTGATGCATTTGACATCAATATACCAAATGATCTGGAAAACTGAGCCTCTTGATTGTCTACCTAGATATACATTCCTAACTCAAGGATGAATGGAAAGATCAATGCAAATGGTAGGTGCAAGGACCACAATTTGTAAATCCATCATCTCTACAAGTCCAGTATCTTAATCTAATATTTCAGATTCCTCAATTTTTATAACAGATATTTAAATGAGAATACTCTGATCTAAACCGACTGTTTATAAAATTATTAGCACTGAACATTCCTAGGACTTTACTATTGCTACTTGTAGCACTCTTTAATATACTCATTATTTTATATTACCTATGTGTATTATGCTATTTCTAAACAGGATAGATTTCCAAGATAAATTACACTATCCAAAGGTTTAAGGACTAATAACTAGATTGGAAAATACTTCCTTTTAATGGAAGGATAAGGAAAGTGAAAAGCAAATCGGAGTTTGAATGCAATTAGACTACTGGAATAATTAAGGAGAAATAACCTGCCCTCTAATTTATATTTCATTTTGCTTATGCAGCATCTATTTTGTATTACCTTCCCTATTTACTTTAGAGTCAAGAAAAGGAATGATGCAGTAGCTTGTTATGCCTCTCTAGGAAAAAAGGAATCAGGCTAGGACCACCACAGAAAGCTGGCATAGGCATTTTTCAACAATGTTATCCATTTTCAAAGCTTTAGTTCCGCTATCAAAATGCCTCTTTCTATTATAAAGAGATCCTGTAGTAAGTAAACAAGCAAACAAAACCCACAATTTTTGCAAGTTCTGCAACTGCTGCTAAGGAAAAAAACCTGTATTTAAATCTAGGCTGAGCAGTATCTAGCCAACAGACGGAGGCTTGCAACTGCATTTGACAGTCACAAAGAGGACAAGAGAGTAAGATAAAGTGTAGTTGCCAAGGCAGTGAAAGGTTTCCTCCTTCTCCAAGTATGCACAAATCAGTTTAATGGCATACAAGCAACTTTATTATTGAACCAGCAGTTCTGTGACTATTTTGCTTGTCACATGGAAAATCCATATGGATCCCTTGTTGAAAGCCACAAGGTGTTTGTGCTTTTATGTATGCGAGAGAGTTCGTATGCACATGAAGACAGGAGAAAGGCTGTTATAAAGACATTCGGTTTAATTTTTATCCTTCATTAGCTCTTGCTAATATAAGAAACGGAAAAATTAACTTAAACTCTGCATGGGCATTTAAGATATATTTGTACTTAACTCTCATTCAGTAGTTTGCTATCTTCCAGCCACAGTGCCAAAAGAGAAAGGCCACTTTGCACATGTAAAGGTTTTGCATATATGCACACACACACACACACACACACATATACATATACATATACATACACATACACATACACATACATATACTGTGCCCACCTTACCACAGAACAAAGATATTGGAAAAGGATTTCAAGAGAGTAAGTTGTCTGCTTTTCTACACATTGAAAACAGTAAAATTGCTGTAAAGGGTCAGGCAAAGGACAAATTATCTACATAGACTGTTTGCATTTTTCTTCCACTCCTCTCACAGAGCAGAGAGTTTGGAGAGGAAGGGATTTCAAGACAGTAAGCTGCATATTGTGCCTGCAGATCCCATTCTTGGGTTGCTGGTGCAATCGCATTACTTTGAATGTGTAGAAGAAACTAAGTAGGCACTCACACATTCCAAAAGGCATGGAAGTGGTTAGGAGGCAAATAAAAGCCAGAAAGCACAGGAGTAGTCCCATGATTGACCACATAGCAACTGTTTCACAGTTGCAGAGTTATCAGTCCCAAGTAGGGTTGTCAAGTGAGGACTATCTGTAATATGAAATAATCCTTTACTTATTTTAAGAATTCTAATTTGGGAGAGAAAGAGCTTCCAATTCAGAAATGTGCTTATCTTCCTGCATGCATGGACAGAGAGATCATAACTGTAATGATGTTTCCCCAATTTGGCCAGCAAATATATCATGAATTCTAAGTGTTATAGATTTCTCAATGCTCATCAAGTACAAGCTGATCAAGCAAAGGAGTGGCAAAACCTGGGGACGAAGTTAAAAGAGGAATCAGCCTAGAATTCCTATGTAGCCACAAGCAGACTAATTCCAACCCCCAACCCCCTTGAATTCAATTGACTCTTATTGAACTCCAAGCATGTGCTAACAGTTAGTTCTGAAGATTTCCTGTGCACAGGCATGATTAGCAATAACTCAGTTTAATTGGACCTTTGCATGTGGGCCTGGTCTTTCACATCTGACAGCTAGTGCCACAACTACCCAACCATGACCAGGACATTTGCGCATTTATTTATCAAATTTATATAGCCACTCATCTCACCAAAAGTGATTCTGGATGGTGTACAACAATCAAATAAAAGATTAATCTAAAAATTATCTGCACAGACGTATATTTGTAATTGTACGGAAAAGCTTTTCCAAATCAAAAACCCCTATGGACAATTTGGACTACATTGCCAGCAGCATTAGATAGTTTCTCCAAAAATTGGAAAGAATCCCAAGTTTCGAGGGGGGGGGGGTGAATTTGAAAGCAGAATAGCCACAGCATACTGGTTAAGGTTTCTGGGAACAGGAGTTCTGATATATCTGGAACAGGGATAGGCAACCTTGGCTCTTTTATGACTCGTGGACTTCAACTCCCAGAATTCCTGAGCCAGCATGGCTCTGCTTGGAAACCTCTCCCTTTCCCCTCAGCATGGCTGGCTCAGGAATTCTGGGAGTTGAAGTCCACGAGTCATAAAAGAGCCAAGGTTGCCTACCCCTGATCTGGAAGAATGAAGTTGAATGAACAGAGCAGTATTATAGCTGGCTACAATATCTGAGGATACTACACTTAATTGTAGAACATTGTGTTTTCAAAAGTGAACATCTAAGGCAGGGGTGTCAAACTGCCGGCCCGCAGGCCAGATGCATCATAGCAAAACCGCGCCCACCCCATTGCCGGCAATGGCAAAAAAGTTGTGATACGTCGCGACACGTCACGTGACGTTGCGAGTTTGACACCCCTGATCTAAGGTGAAAGACCAGCAACATAAAGTACTGTCTACAGATCTCATTTCTGATGGTTTTGCTCACCAGGATTATCTTGATTTGTGCATAAGCCTACTAACCAGTGAATCACTAGTCTTATAAAAAGAGTTCTCATAACCTGGGAAAGAAAATGATAGTTTGTAAAATAGTTACCAAGTCTGGAACATCTGCACATTCATCCTTTATTAGAAAAATGGGTGGCCACTTCCCCACTGCAACAACAGGTGATTAAAAGGATAATAAGAAGGCTGTATCCTAATGAACCTAAAAGATAAATGGAGTACTAAAGTGAACATATTGAGTTTCCGAGATCTTTTAAGCCTATGCCCCTTGTCCCTTCAATAAATCTGTATATGAGAATGTACTTTCTTGGTGGTAAACAGTTGATAATTCCTTTTGTTCCCCCATCTCAACAAGAAATTTTATGGGAACATACATCAAGGTTCCTTTCCCTTCCCTTCCCTTCCCTTCCCTTCCCTTCCCTTCCCTTCCCTTCCTTTCCTTTCCTTTCCTTTCCTTTCCTTTCCTTTCCTTTCCTTTCCTTTTCTTTTCTTTTCTTTCCTTTCTTCCCCCAGTTCTGGCATATGGCCAGCCTCCCTATATGCATAGATGAGACTGAATGTCAAGAAGATTTTAAATCAGGATCAAGATAAATAAGACCTTTTCTGGCTTGGGATTCACCCTTTGTCAGATGATAACCCTACTAAGAGCATAGAAAACATACAAAATTAGACCACTCATCCATTCTACTCAGTACTCTACCATTAATATTCACTGACATCAGTTCTCCTGGGTTACAAGGAAGAAAGGACAAGGAATGAACCTGAAATTGTTCACATGCAAATCAGGTGCTCTACCTATTAACATGCTTTATCAAAGTTCATTCACGGCTAAGGAAGAAGCCCGAAACACTGAATGATGTCAATTTCCCCACACTGCATCCATACATATACATAAACTAGCTTTACTTCTGCATCCATGTAAGTTCATTCTGAGGGTGATAATGGCTGTGAATTTAATTTTGAGTTGATTTAATGCCCTTTGAAATAGGCTGTAATCTTGAGTAGCCTATTTAAGCAAAGAGCACACAATTGCCTTGGGTTAATGGTATAGGCATTGATTTGCGGTTTAACTGTGAAGGAAATAAACTAATCTGAATTAACAAAATGGGCATAAGTAAAGGCAGAAGTTTTCAATCCGATATGTTGGGAAGTTTTCTTTAACACACACACACACAAACACACACTCACAAATATACAGAGGAAATTAATGGAAAGCTACTTTGTACTTGGCAAGTAATTAATCACTTAATTGGAAAACAAATAGAAAGTGCTTCTTGTACAATAGAACTGAGATACAAAATGCCAGCTAAAGACAATGTTGATGTTTTCAGTCTAGCAGTTTTGTGATTAATCAATGACCATCAAAAACACTGGCATATATTCTGGTAAAATTCAACCAATGGCACAGCGCCCAGGCACCATTTGGTTGCATTTTACAGACCTCCTTACAACTCTCTACAACTATTCCAACAGAAGCATCAGTCAAAGAAGAGAGGAACAATGGGAATCTTTTTGAAATTGCAACACAAATTGAATAAACACACAGACAAAACATATGTCATTCCAAAAGATCGGTACATTGCAGAACTCTTGTCAAACAAAAGCAGATATCCCAGCAACATCTCAGTTTAAGGTATGATGTGCCACATCTGGATGAGAAACATGGTTTAAACATAATTAGAAAATAGATTTAAAATGAATTTAATCTACTTTAAAAGCGATCTATAATAGTGGCAAATTATAATTATAATCGGTAGGGTATGGAAGAAGAAGATCAAGATTGTGGCCAGGGCAGTGTCATTGAAATTCCATCTGTTTGTGTGTGTGTGTTGCACAATGCATATAAAATATGGACAGAGCTTCAAAAACATCACTGTGACCACCATATCATTTTTTTTAACATACATTGTGCGCATCCCTGGTGGTGCACCTTCATCTCCATTGGCTCTCATTTCTCACAAATATCTGTGATAGGAAAAGCAAGTATTATGAACTTGTACGAAGAGATGTAAAATAGTAAAGCATAGCTATGACAAATGGACAATCATAGTTTGAACTGGGAAAACTGTCAGCATCCTAGATCAAGCTAAATCCAAAAAAATGCTCCTGGAAGCTTGGTATTCCAACAAATTTGCAATCAACAGACACATAGCGATAAACCAAATTTACACACCATTCAAAAGAGACGGTAAAAAAGCTACAAAGGAAATAAAAAGACCAGAACACACCCTCTCCAGCAGCCAAAACCCAGATAAGCAGGGAAAAAATCAGTCTCAGAGACCACCAAGAACTCCAAGGTCATAGCACCAGTCCTCTTTTGATCACATGTCCAAAAACACTTACAAAATACTATCCGTTCACCTCTGACATAGAGTCAACGTTCATCCCACAATCTTTCATCCTTCAGCTAGCCTGGTGCTTCGACAAATGGAATTCCCAACCAACTCTGTGATTGTCATTCAACAGTGACTTGCTGAATGACTTGCACTCTGACTGAGTCTGACCCCAACTGAAAAGCAGTGACAGTGCAAAAAGTAAAGTATAATACTTTCTAAAATTTAAAGCAGTCACTGTGCAACTTTTTGAAGACAAGCCATGCACAAGATAATCACAGAAGATGACAATGTTCAGGTTCTCCTTACTAACCGTCTTGTAGTTTTATAGGCATTTATAAAAATAAAAATAAAAAGTTTTCTCCCTGAATAATTATGGGTTTAATTTGAAGTCTACACACATGGAAAAACAGGTCAGATTGAGGAAAATTAATCCGGGGGTATTTAGCAATAGCAACAGCATTTAGACTTACAGTATATACCTCCCCGTAGTGCTTTACAGCCCTCTCTGGCTGGTTTACAATGTCAGCGTATTGCCCCCAACAATCGAGGTCCTCATTTTACCAACCTCGGAAGGATGGAAGGCTGAGTCAACCTTGAGCTCCATCGGGATATAGCTCCAGGCTGTGAGCAGAGTTTGCCTGGAATACTGCATTCAAACCACTGTGCCACCGAGAAAACCAATCCTTTAAAGCAGGCCAGTTCAGAAAAGAGACAGTGCAGCAATTCCAGGAATGATCCTTTGGTGTTATAGGATATATTAACATAATTTGGAAAGCCTATGCAAAACCTTCATTGCCCCCTTTGAGGACAACTAGATCAAGGGTCTGAGTCTCTTTTTCCTGCTTTCTATTTCTATTGAATTCTTCTGCACAGACACAGAAGCTACATTAAACCTGAAAATTTCTGTTCCAGGAAGCCAAGTTCATATAGTATAGTTTGGTTTAATTATGGATTTACTGAATAATGCATAACTCCCACATAACTCTCAGCCATAAGCCACTGTTTACAAGCAACAATATACTGGATTTACATATGACTCTTAAAAAAAAAAAAAACACCACCACTGCGTAACTTAGTGATTTCAGTTTAAGCTCAATAGAGTGCTTCAGTAACCAAGAGTCCGTCCATAAGCAAAGATGGTGTACAGGTAAGTCCTCGACTTATAACCCTGGCAACTGGCATGTATCTCTGACGGTTGCACTGTCCTGGGGTCATGTGATCACCTTCCCACCAGCTTCCAACAAGCAAAGTCAATGGGGGAAGCCAAATTCACTTAATGGTCACTTAATGAGCACGCAATTCACTTAACAACTGCATTGATTCACTTAACTGTGGCAAAAAGGTCATAAAATGGGGCAGACCTCACTTAACAACTATCTTTGGGGCTCAATTGTGGTTGTAAGTTGAGAACTACCTGCATTTTCTTTTGTGCTATGATTTCATACAGATAAATGGTTCAAAGTCTATCCCACGGTCCCGCAAATGGCTTCAGTTCCCCCCCCCCAGAACATTCTACAGTATACACCCAAATAAACCACCGTAAAATCACTGTGATAAATAGCTCAAGCCTGAAAACAAATCTTATCTCTTAATTCTGCCAGTCTGCACATCTCTTATCTCTTAATTCTGCCAGTCGGAACAACCTATAACATTTAAATCCTGAGACCCTGGCTGAGCAAAGGGTCAGTCCCACTGCATTTTTTGCTTCCTTGATTTGCAGCTCACCTATTGATTGGGTTCACATATGGAAGCATTTGCCTAAGGGCGACGTGTGATATATACACCCAAATGTACATGTACGCCTCGGAAGTTAAAATGTTTAAAAACATGGCCGAAATCCAAGAAAATCCAGCTATTTATATACTGATAGTATATATTGGTATGGGGTTTTTTTTCCCTTTTCTTTCTGTTTTAAAATGACAAAATGTTTAAAAAGAGGTTTTGTAAAGAGAAAAGTAGGGTGAACTAATGTTTGTATGAAAAACAGCAAAATGTACTCATGCGGATAAACAATTCCAATAAGTACATCTACTATTTGTTTGGGGGATCAAAGCAAACAGAAAGGCTTTGTTCCTGTCTATCATTAGGGACACTGCTTTTATTGTAGGAGACAAAGGCACCTACAAAGCCTACAAAATTTGCCCACCTTTGTTTCCTCTGCTACTATTAGTATCCCTTTACACCGCTCCGTTGAATGTCACTTGAATGCCACTTCAGTCTTATGGAAGTAATCAGACAGACAACATAGTATTAAGTTCTTCACTTTATTCCCCTACCTTTACTTTCCTTCACTTCTGTTCATCAGGCACTATTGTGATTATGAGTTGCCAATCCCAAAATTGCCACCTATATGACCTTCTTATCACATTAGCATTGAGTGTGGAAGTTAAAAGGGATGAGCAGGTCACACTCTTCAGTGCTGGCACAGACACTAAGTACTAGCAAGTGTGGGAGAAGACTAGAAAACGGGCTTTATTAACTTAAAGATACAGCTATGACATTTTTTAGTGACACCTGTGCATGATGGCAGCTCCAATTAAATTGGAATAAATTGTGAAAGAAAAAAATATCTGGTACAGAGTGCCCTGAATCCAGAAACACCAGTAGAAAAGCCAAGGCTTTTAACAACTTTGAACATATGATTTGGGGAACCCCTTTTTGATGTATTACATTTTCATCAAGATCTCAAAGTTCTTAAGAGAATATAACAGTCTTTTATATCGGGATATGACTGATATGTTTGTGCCCTTAAACAACAACAACAAAAAATCCTAGCCCAGAAATTATTAGAAAAATATGAGCATCCCCAGTGGGCTTTAGTGCAATCTAATTAGGAACCCCAACACTCAATTTTGTCAAAAAAAGACTCTGACAACCTAATAACCAGATCGTCACTATATGACATTGAAAAATGATATTGTGTTTTCAAGCAATGGAAAAAAGAAACATTGTTCTTTGCTAGGCTCCCATAAATCCCATTGCTTTGCCGTAGTATTTAAATCTTCCTTTTTTCAGCTAACAAGGTTCTTTCCCGTGTAATTTTTCTCACAACCCAATAAGAATGGAGAAGCTCCTTGCATCATATCTGATGGTAAAATCCCAACTACCCAAACAACTGCATTTTCTCTTAGCGAAATAAAAAATGTGATCTTCCCACTCTTCTGTTGAGAAAACTCTCCCTCAATTTCCCCCCACGGATTCTTATTCGGTCTGAAGAAAAATAATTTGCTTTATAGATTTCTCCAAAGAATGAAATAATTTTGGTGAATGCTTATAGGTAGAGTGTGGTGCTTTTGCAAGGGTGTCAAAGGGCTGTGCGTGAATGTCTGTCGTGGAATGTAGCCCGGAGTCCCAGGAAGAAGGGGCTGCCTCCCAGAAGGCAAAGAGGAAGAGGAGCTTGGAAGGTCTGGTAGGGCGGAAGAGGGCAAAGACAGACCCTCCCCAGCAGTTCACAGAGTATATCTCTAGTTCTGCAGATAGTTGCTTTAGTCTGGCAAGATTCTGTCTGTAGGTGAGCAACAATAAAGAAACTACACAAAAGTAATTCCACATGTCAGTCTTGGGGCCTGACACTATTTTTCTCAATGCCTTCATCTCCTCAGTGGAACTCCCATTGTGTGTTTTTCAGACTGAGAGCTGCCAAAGAAAATTCAAGTTATGCTAACCAAACAATGAAGAGAGATTTCTTCGAGCAGCTGCAGCCTTCTTCACTTCCAAATGAAATTCATAAGAAAATCTCTAGCATCCTAACAAGATGATTTTAAAAAAGGAAGACAAAAGCTCTAGAAGAGAAGATAATTGGAGAAATGGAAAGATGTCGTGTCTCAGCTGAATGAATAAAATGAGCCGTCATTACTGAAAGTCACCGATTGAAAGCTAAGAAATCCCTACAGAATGGAAAGTTATGAAAATAGTACATGATATTGTTTTAAACCTGATATGCTGATGCGTGAAAAATCTTAGTAGGATTCACACACGGATCTGAGTCATGGAAGAAGACATGTTTACAAAGTTATGGCAAAAGTTGGAGAGCAGAAGAAATTATCCAACAGCAGGATTACCCTCCAGAATAGTGTTTCATGCCTGGGGAATTCTGGAAGTTGAAGTCCACACATCTTAAAGTTGCCAAGGTTGAAAAGCATTGCTCCAGAAAAAGATATGAATTCGGAGCTATCCAGATTGCTGTAAAAGGATTCTGACAGATTCTTGGGCATCGTTTCTGGACAGAAGAAATTACCCTAACCCAGTTTAAAGTCAGTACTACAAATATACAATGCAAGCAGGGCATTTCTTTGTCTTCTTTACTCATTCCATGTCCTACAGTGAGTGTTTTGATTCAGGTCAAGTGGCAATCCACATCCAATTTAACAGGTAAGAGGCTATGTGCCAGCTGTTGGTGCTGCCAAATCAATAAAACAATCCTTTATTTTTCATCAAGCATTTCCCTATCCAGGAAAACAAAAGGAGCCTTATTATGCTCAGTTATCTCTCGCTTCTTGACATCTGCATCAATGGAGGGAAAGTATAAAAGAATGAGAATTGCTACATAAACCATCAGACTACTTTTCAAATTTTAGAAGATTCTCTTCCTCTCTTTTTAAGCTTATAGAAACTTCTTAGGGAAAAAAACTGGACAATTGGACAACAAAAATGGAATGTTATCAGATTTCTATCCGGTTTGGTACGGCAATTAAACAGGACAGGTACAGTCTCCAACTGATAGTTAGGATTGCAGAAAAAACAATTGCAAACAGCCTGCCTTCCACTGAGGACCTGTATATTGCGTGGGTCAGAAGGAGGGATGAGAAGATATCTACAGACCCCCTCACATCCTGGACATAAACTGTTTCAACTCCTCTCTTGGGGATGGCGCTATAGGGCATTACATGCCAAAACAACTAAACACAATGACAGTTTTGTCCCTTGTGCCTTCACTCTTCTGAACACCTCACCCTCACAGTACTGTCATATGTCTAAGTACATTCACCTATGTTGTACAGCTGTATTATTATTATTATCTCCTCTACTACCCGCTCTTATTGGTATCATTATTTCGATTATTATTATTCTGTTGCTCTGCATGTATACCAAGGCATACCTGTATATGCCTGCACAGGAGGCAAATTCCTTCTGTGTCTAATCACACTTGGCCAAATAAAGTATTTTATTCTGTCCTGCCCTGCCCTGTCCTGTCCTCTCCTATTCTATTTCAGAAAAAAACAGAATATTTTTCTTCACTATCTTGATAACGCGGATGCTAAAAAATATATATATATATATATTCCTCTCATCAGAACTGCTAAACTTTCTCCCCATCCACTTCTCTTTGTCTGAATCTGGCAGATTTCTAATAGTGTCTGCCTCAAGAGCTCCCTACAAATGGGAAATAGAAACCAATATGGTTTATACTTTGAAAACCGTAATCTTCACTTTCAAGTAGCATGAAACATTAATCCTTAACCTTCCCAGTGTGAGATTGGCTCCTGGTCATTTTTTTAAGTAATTATTTTTAAAACCAATACTAGTTCCTAATCAATCTGTTGTAGCAATTGTAACATGTCAAAAGACTGGAAGAGCACAATTTTCTGACTTCATAGTGCCAAGTTAATATGACAAGTTATGTTCTTGTTGTTCTATCCTAGGCAATACTGGTTGTGTTACAAGGTAAGAATCCATTTGCAATACAGGTAGTCCTCGACTCACAACCATTCATTTAATGACTGTTCAAAGTTACAATGGCACTGGAAAAAGTGACTTATGACCTTTTTTCACACTTTCAACCATTGCAGCATCCCTGTGGTCACATGATCAAAATTTGGATGCTTGGCAACTGGCATGTATTTGTGATGGTTGCAGTGTCCCACAGTCATGTGATCATTTTTAATGACTTTCTGACATTGGACACATTGGTGTCCTCACAATGGACACCTGGCTTGGGCTGATTTAACCAGAGGCCTGGGGGAGGGTGCCTTTGTAGGGAACAACCGTTTGTCTCGGCATTCACTCCCCTGACTTCTGGAAAACTTGACTACTGGACTTTGACTCATGTTTCGTCATCTGGATTTGCATACTTTGCTTTGCGGACTCTGATTCTGGACTGTGGTTTATGGACCCCAACCTCTACACTGGACTTATGGACTTCACCTTTCTTCCTGCTTGGAGTCAGCTGGTGGGACTGTGTTACATTGAACGTGGGTGGCTGGTTTTGGGGGAAAAGTGGAGTGGAGGTTTGCCAACACCCCTGGAGAGCCATCTGTCATGATTTAGCAGTGCAATAAAAGATTTTATTGGTGCCTGCATCTGCCAATATGACCTGGGTAAGAACAAGTGAATTCCCCTGCAGGACGTGGCCTAAATAAGTGAGATTCAGTTTTGTGATTTTGCCTTCCAGTGACATTTCTAGTATTATTCACTCCAGTACTTGCTTGTTAGTCACCTTTGCTGTCCAAGGAATACATAAGAGCCTTTTCCAGCATCACAGCTTTTTCCTGTCTTGCTTGTTTTTAAGGACCATTTTTCACACCCATAGGTAGCTACGGGGAACACGATAAAGTGGACTAACCTAAATTTTGGTTACCAGGCTGATGTCTTTGCTTTTCCATATTTGCTCAAGTTCATCATTGCTGTTCCACCCAACAGTCAACATATGATCATATAATAAAGAACTTAAGATTTTTCCAGGATCTTGTGGGAAAAAATAACTTCCAATAATTCAGATATATTGTGAAATGGCTGTATCTACAGAATAATGTGGACTCCACCTTTTCATCATTTAATACAACAGCTATGCAACAGTACTCTACAATATACTATCAACACAAAATATTATTCTAATCTAGGCTCCTCTAATGCTGCTTCTGCTCCCACGCAAGCAACAAATTCTTGATTGGGATATTACAAAGTTTAATGAAGATGCTTATTAAAGTTCACAGTCAAACGATGGGAATGTCACCGCTCTCCTTACATCAAGAACTATTATTTTGACACTGCATATAGTCATTAAAAAAAACCTCTAAAAGGCCAGAGATGTAGGTCTGTTATCTTTGTGCACTTTTTCAATCTAGCCAATCGTAAACATTTATCCCTGAGTGGCTTAAAATATAATTTAAGTTTCCAATGTGGTGAGGAAGATATACAATAAAGCATAAAAAAAGAAATAAGAAAATGCAAGTAGAAAGATAGCACAGAACGAGCTAAAAAGAAAACAAAAGTATTATAGGTAGCAGAGGAAAGAGGGGAAGGGATTGGATTAATCAGTTCATATTGGAGACCCATAGAAATCTCAAAAGAGCTGACAGTTTGAATAAACAGCAGGTTTCATCCATCTCACTTGTGTGCAATTGTCGTCAAATATTGAAGGCAGTTCATCACTTCCTTTCTCCTGTTTTGGTATTCTACATCTAAGCAAACAATTTACAGTGACTGAAAGTGGTCTGTACTCAGTCCACTATTTAACCACTGATTAAAAGCTACCCCAAGCAACATACCGCTAAATAGTTAAGCAAATATGCTGCAGATGAATAAAATAGGATGGCAGAAACAAAATGGGGGAAAAAGACTTCACAAGTGACCCCCAGTGCTGTCCAAATGCAATGGACAATCTGGAGAATTCATATCCAATCTAGATAGATTGTATGTATGTATGTATGTATGTATGTATGTATGTATGTATGTATGTATAGCTATAGATCTATATCTAGACATATAAAGGTATATTATATATTTCTACTCTCCATCCATTTTCAAGAAGGGACATTCTTGTTCGTGGGACAATTGAAGAAAGAAGTGGTGGATATGACTAGTTCTGTTACAGTGATACAGTAAACACAAATCACTATCATGCAAAGCCTGGCCAAAATAGAATTTTCCTATATTGTTTACTTAAATTGTTTTTAATTTCTTCCAATGGGAGGCAGTTGTCAGGCGTGTAAGGCCAGGTCCACACGTGAAGGTTCAATTAAATTGATTTATTACTAAGAGCTACTCACAGGTATCTTCTCAACTAATGTTCAGCACTTGCTGAGAGTTAGATAAGGTGGGCTGGACGTAGTTCTTTTATGGCTGTGTAAGGATTCTAGGTGAATCCCCCTTTTCACTCCGCCCCCAAGGTTCTGCCATCCCTTGTCCTACCTCAGTGCTGGGTAGATGGAGGATGGAAGTTCTAAACTAAAAGGGAAAAAAAACCACTTTCATAGGTTTTGGAGGAAAGTTTATGATTCTGCACTTTTCCACTCCAACTAATATTATGTTTGAGGAATGTCATATTCTACATACAGACAAATGTATGATATTTGTGTGTGTGTGTGTGTGTGTGTTTTCTTTTTAATTTTAGACAAGATCCCACTGACAGCTATTAGCAACTATGGCTACATTGTAACTCTTAAGTAACATTCATGTCCATTGTTAGTGCATTTTATACTGTCCAAGATTTAATATACACTTTCTCTCACACAAAACAAAGTTTAAAAACATGATCTAATGATATGCAGGGCCTCTGTATCCAATTTAACATTATTTTAAAACCTTGGCCAATAAACAAGAAAGGTAGATTTATTTTATTTTATTTTATTTTATTTTATTTTATTTTATTATTTTATTTTATTTTATTTTATTTTATTTTATTTTATTTTATTTTATTTTATTTTATTTTATTTTATTTTATTATTATTATTTTATTTTATTTTATTTTATTTTATTTATTTTATTTTATTTTATTTATTTTATTATTTTATTTTATTTTATTTTATTATTTTTTGATTTTATTTGATTTTATTTGATTTTATTTTATTTATTTTATTTTATTTATTTTATTTTATTTTATTTTATTTTATTTTATTTTATTTTATTTTATTTATTTTATTTTATTTATTTTATTTTATTTATTTTATTTATTTTATTTATTTTATTTATTTTATTTATTTTATTTATTTTATTTATTTTATTTATTTTATTTATTTTATTTATTTTATTTATTTTATTTATTTTATTTATTTTATTTATTTTTTATTTTATTTTATTTTATTTCATTTCATTTGAAACACATAACCAGTCATCTCAAGTCAAACTCTGGGTGGGCTCCCTTCAAACTGTGGAATGTACGCAGACTTTTCTATAGAAAGTGCATCCAAGTGGATAGCTTTTAGGTCTTGAATAGAAGAAGAAAAATTCTTAGGATTACCATAAATTTGATGAAGGAAGTAAGGAGAATCATATGTTACAACTATCACCTAGAAACACCAGCAACGTAGCAGGGTTTATGTTATTCAATGATAAAAGTAATGTAACCAATATGTTAACAATATAAGGAATTTAGGAATCATTTTTAATCTCTCTTTTAGTTATTTAAATAAACATCAGTCCATTGCTAAACTGGCAACAGCAAATCTAGTTCAGGAACTATTATTGTTTCACACAAGACAAATACATTTATTCTCAGGAGTGAATTGTATTTGAGAAATTGACTTAAAATCATATGGAATTCTGTTCTGTTCTGTTCTGTTCTCTGTCTTCCTTTCAGATCAGCTTTCTCTGGGCTGACAGATGTAGTCAACTCTCTCAAAAGTAGCAGGTAAAATAATGTTAATTCCTTTTATTTACATACACAGGTAATTCACATCAAATCCAGGTAGTTCTCAACTTACAACAGTTCATTTAGCGACCGTTCAAAGTTACAACAGCACTGGGGAAAAGTCACTTTTGACCATTTTTCACACTTAACGACCGTTGCAGCATCCCCATGGTCACATGATCAAAATTCAGAGGCTTGGCAACTGACTCATATTTATGACGGTTGCCGTTTCCCGAGGTCAGGGGATCCCCTTTTGTGACCTTCTGACAGGCAAAGTCAATGGGGAAGCCAGATTGACTTAAGAACTGTGTTACTAACTTAACAACTGCAGTGATTCACTTAACAACTGTGGCACGAAAGGTCGTAAAAGGGGGCAAAATTCACTTAAGAAATATTTCACTTAGCAACCAAAATTTTGGGCTCAACTGTGATTGTAAGTCGAGGACTACCTGTACATATAATAGGCTATTCTATCCCTCCCCTACCACATCAGTAAACAATAAATTTAGCAATAATTTTTGGAGGTTTGTCTGAAAAGACTGCATTTAAACTTTGGAGATGATTGTGTAACTCAGACTGGTGCCATCTATGAGCAATGTACAACTCCCTTGTAGAAATAGCTTCATTAACTATTCGAGATCTTCTTATCTTTGGCCCCAATTTATAAAGAACTTCATAGTTATTTGCAGCATTCAATGCCCCGCTTTCTTCAATCTCACTAACAACAGAGACACGTAGTTTAGCTTAAAAGCAAGGAAAAGACTTTGCTTATGGCTGGAAATTATTACCTTCCTTAAGAAGCTCTGCCCTCCTAAGATGCAAGATGGAAACTTTCATATTTAAAAGAATGCATAATCTATGAAAAGTGAGCCAACCTTTGTTAATGTGTTTTTGGCTGCCATTCTGGATTTTTTTTAACCACTGAAACTGTGTTGAATAAGCGTAATTGGAGAAGTATGTTAAATCTCAAGCATGTGTTAATATATGTTGGGATGTATATTTTTGTTATATTTTTGGTGTTAATTCTCTAGTTGCTACCCAGAGCCATTGCTTTGAAATGAATGGCTATATATACATTTTTCAAATAAATAAATCACTAAATTTTTCATTTATGATTATAGCTGGGCATACATTTCAACCATGCAGTTATATAATCTCAGTTATCTTGTTCAATAAAGGAACTTGCTTTGAGTATTTTATCTGGAAAAGCATGTTATAAATGTTTTAAATAACCATGCTGTTAGATCCTTCAGAACTACTTGTCTCTGTATAATTTATTGGCCCTATCCAGTATCGATTGGATCGCAGGCCATCAACACACCAATCAACCAATAGGAAGGCATCACATATTTCGGTAGAGAGAAGTTCCCTGCTCCAGCATGACTTGGAAAGCCTGGAAGACTAAACCTCTGGTCCCAGTGACCGACCCATACTGGATCTTGCAAAAATACATTTATTGCACAGTGCCAACTCAGAGTCAGATGCCCTGCAGTAAGAAAACTCTTGTCAAAGCGGCATTCTAAATGAATCCCGTTAGATAACAGGGACCAATAAATTAAATGTGTTGCCTTTTTAAGCAGAGGTTACTCTTGTACAGGTGCTTTATTTTCTGAGTCTCTAAAAAACAATATAAATAGTTGTTGCGTAGGTTTTTCAAATGGAAGATTAGGCCTGGTTGTGACACACATACACACATGGTTGTATAGATTCTGTAGGTGTCTTCATAAGCCTTTCTTTAGTAGCATTTTTAAAAGATCCTTACAGAAGAAGGGTTAAGCTGGGACAAAGCAATTTGGGAGGCTTGCCTTGGATTTAACAGAGAAAGCCACAAGAGCTCTGAGTTGACCTTCACAAAACTGAGATAGAAATAATGCAGAGGCTTGCCGAAAGCAGTCCAAATGTATTCAGCATACAGTTATCCCCTGTAAAATGGCTATTGCATCTAAAGAGTGGCAACTGCTTATTTCTTAGAGATCCGAAACTGAGCAAGAGCAGGGAGCTGCTAAGGATGCCCATTTTCCCTAAATTACTTTGGATAGCTTTCTTTTAAGAGCATTATTCTTGCAACAAGATGATCCTGTTGAATGCTGTGCAGTTTTACTACTTAATATACTGGCATATACGTTCCGTTACTATAGACCAAGTATAGTTCAGTGTCCAAGTGATAAAGGCCTTAATACAGTTTTACCCAAAACGGAGAATGAATAGTGGAATACAGGTAGTCCTTGATTTACTACCGTTTGCTTAGCAACCACTCAAAGTTACAATGGCACTAAAGAAAGTGCCTTTGAGACTCATACTTACAACCATCGCAATATCCCCATGGTCATGGGATCAAAATTCAAGCACTTGACAACCAGCATGTATTTATGATGGTTGCAATGTCCCAGAGTCGTGTGATCGCCATTTAAGATCTTCTCAACTGTTTTTTGACAAGCAAAGTCAATTGGGGAATATTTTTTAAAAAACTATCTGATTCACTTAACAACTGCAGTGATTTGCTTAACAACCATGAAAAGTAAAGTTGTAAAATCAGGCCTGACACAATTAGCAATTGCCTTGTTTAGCAACAGACATTCTAGTCCCTACTGCCATCGTAAGTCAAGTGCTACCTGCATATTGGGAAAAGCCTAATACAGGTGATCTCTCTCCATATGCTATAAATAGCATGAAAGCATTTTTAATTCTTTACTTTAAGAAGTGTAATTTAATACTCCATATATTTTAATTTTTGCAAGAAACTACAAATACGTGTAGTTTGCAGTTCTGCTTTCTCGACAGAAAAAGCAGGGTCTGCAAGATTGTCTGGGACACTACACATCCTCCTCATGACCTCTTTTCTTTGTTACCTTCTGGGAGGAAGCTTCGAGGTATCCAAAGCAGAACATCCAGATTCAGTCACAGTTTTGTTCCATACAGTATTAACCTTGTGAATTCTCAAGCTTCCTCCTTCCGTTATATATTCAAGATGGACAGTGATTAATATTTATATGTTACTTATATGTAAAGGTTGTAGGTCTATACATATGTTATATATAGTATGTTTAAATGTGTGTTGTGTATGTGTACACTTTGAGAGCAAGCAACTAAATTTCATTTTTAATATATGCCATCTATCTATCTATCTATCTATCTATCTATCTATCTATCTATCTATCTATCTATCTATCTATCTATCATCTATCTATCTATCTATCTATCTATCTATCTATAAGGAATACTATGCAAATGAAGAAAAAAAAAAAACAGTTCAAGACAACCTAATTTAGAACTGATAGACAAAATTTATCCGTCCTGTATAAGCCAGTAGACACACATGAGAAAGCCTAAAAGCCACTGTAGATAAAAGGATATTCAAGTCCTAAAAAAGACACGTTTCAAGAGTGCTATTCTTAACTTATCAACACAAAACTGTTTGCTTCTGATAACCTATTGTAAAAGGATTCTGAAAATAAAGCATACAGCAAACAACAGCTTAGAAATTGTTCCAGATGGCCAGAAAAAAATGTATTTAGGATGAAGAACTACTTTGGGAAACAGACTGTCTTGAAATCATTCTTCCTCAAACATTTTACTGGTATCAATTTGTTTTTTGTACCTTCTAGTTGATGGGAGGTAGGCAACAACGTTTTAGCTTGCAAGACCATCTCTAGCCTAGAGAACTTAACTTGCACAGAATACAAACAAGGCTATGATGCCATTTGTGACATCCTGTCCAAAATGTGAAATAACTAACACATATAGCCATAGCACTTAGACTTATATGCTGCTTCACTGTGCTTTACACCGCTCTCTAAGCAGTTTACAGAGTCAGCATATTGCTCCCAACAATCAGGTCCTCATTTTACCGATCTTGGAAGGATGGAAGGCTGAGTCAACCTTGAACCATTCAGAATCGAACACCTGGAGTGAGCAGTGAGTTAGCCTGCAGTACTGCTTTCTAACCACTGCGCCACCACAGCTCACTTGTTGTTAACAGGGAAAACAGAATATGGCACAACTAAAACTGATACTTAATCTATATCTACAGTACATAGCCTCAATTGGCCAAAGTCATGATAGGCAGATGAGAACAGTATCTATGGGCCCATCACATGATTTCCTGCTTCTGCTATGGAGATTGTTAGTCATCCAGGTCATGGTTGTCCCAAAGTGCTTTTTTTCCCTCTTCTTCCACCAAATCCACCCAATTTGAAAATATTTTTGGAGGGTAACAACATGAAGGCTTGGCTACCAACAGAAGGGAGTATTTGTAGATCAGGGTTGGACTGTGGGATCCTTAGTGTTCTCTGAGCTTGGTAGATTGTTTTGCAGACATTTCATTACCAAGTTCAAAACACCTATTTGCTAGTGATCAATATCCAGATAACACCAAGATTAGAACTAGACCAGGGGTCAGCAACCCATGGCTCCGGAGCTGTATGCGGATCTTTCATCCCTCTGCTGTGGCTCCCTGTCCTCCGTCGCCGTGTGCGGTCCCACAAACAAAAGAAGTTTGTGGGACTAAAAAAAAAAGTTCAATTAATCAATTCCAACTTCTCGCGGAAAAAAAAAGCAGTGGCAATAGGGTGCTCCGTGCAGGGGGGAAGCAGCAGCGGCGATGGAGCGCACCGTCAGGGGGTGGGGGGAAGCAATGGCAGCAGGATGCTCCGTGCAGGGGGGAAGAGCAATGGCGGTGGAGCGCTCCATCAGGGTTGGGTGGGGGGAAGCAGTGGCGGCAGGGTGCTCCATGCGGGGAGGGAAGCAGCAGGGTTTTGTGGCTCCCAGTGTTTTCTTTTCTGTGGGAAACGGATCCAAATGGCTCTTTGAGTGTTTAAGGTTGCCAACCCCTGAACTAGACCAATAACCAAGTCGTAAACAACACCCCTTTCAAGGAACTACCAATTCTGAGAAACAATCCAATAGTAAACAGCCTAATCAAGGAACTATCAAGAACACACCCATCAACTCTGACAGGACAAGCCACTTGAATATAAAGATAGAGCAAACCCCACTCTTTTGCAGCACTGGTAATGTTAGCTAGTTGGGTAATGAAATGTCTGCAAGAAAACATCCAAGCTCAGAGAGCATCAAGAGCCCCCCCCCTCATGGGGGGGAAGGAACTTAGCTATAAGGGGAAAAGGAAATATTTTTGACTCAGAGTAGGAGAAGCTGAGTTCATGTCCACATACTAGCTAGCCTTGAGCCCGTCACACTCACTTTGCTTCAATTACAATGCACAAAGTTGTTATGAGAAACAAAGGAATAGATTAATTATGAGAAAAAGAAGAAGAATATTCAGAAAAAGCATAAAGTTGGAAGGACCAACGAAGCCACCCAGTCCAATTCTCTCTCACTGAGGGGTTCCTGAAAGCACTATCCCCTGAGTAAGACAGATATTTAACTATGTTATAAAAGAAACTGCATTTTTACACTATTGGAAAGCTTCAAAATGATTTGCTACGTGATTTGGGGCTGTTGTAAGGAAAACGCACACAGAATGCCGAATCCTTCAAACCATCCAGACCCAATTCTATAAAATTCTTTATCTACATAAAGCGAATAACTGTCCTGCCTCACCTTGTGTGCGTTTCCTCCTCCAGAGATGATTTTTCCCTTCTAGAAACACAATTTTTCCATACACTATCCTGTTTTCCTTGCATTACTCTACCTACAAAGCAGCTCAGTGATACATATAGCCTGTTTAAAAAAAACAATTTAGTGCATCATAAAATAAAAGTATACTTAGGAAAAACAAAATATTAAATTTTGCTCAGAGGCAAAACCATAGCAGGATTTCATAAATCTGTTGTTTAACCAGTGTTTTCCACCATTGATCATAGTGGTTTACAATAGATGACATTCCGAGCTTTAATAACTCACATATCACTGCATAATGTAACAATCTTCAGTTTCTTAAAACCCGTCATTTATGCTTTAGGCTGCTTTAATTATCACAGTTCTCAATTCTAATGTTTACCTTTTTGGAGGCTGATAGGAAATAAGCTCAGCATGTGGAAAAAAAAACATTAAAAACGAATTGTTGCTTAACCATAATATATAATCACAGGCTTTTTTGCTCTGCTGTTAATATCTTTCTTTTTTAAGAAAAAAGGTATAATAGCTTTCATATTTTAGTATTTTTAAGGACCTCCAGAGCTACGTTTTATTGTTCTTTTTTTAAAAAAATAATAAATTGGCATCTGAATTCTTTTTTCTCATTCCAGATGAGGAGTGTGGGAATATTTGGGGAAGTGGGCTGGTTGGGTGTTTTTGTTTGTTTATTTTGCAGCCAGGACAACAATATTGCCATCACCATTATGAGATTACCACTACTTTTGGCATTAGGGTAATGCTCTGTCTTGTTTTCTGAGCTGTGACACTTTTTTTTTTTTTTAAAGTATCCAGACATTCCCAAAACCTATACAGGTAGTCCTCAACTTACCATCACAACTGAGCCCAAAATTGCTCAGCTGCTAAACAAGACAATTGTTAAGTAAGTTTTGCCCCATTTTACGACCTTTCTTGCCACCGTTGAATCAGGGCAATTGTTAAAGTTAGTAACAGGGTTGTTAAGTGAATCTGGCTTTCCCCAACGGCTCTGCGTGTCAGAAGGTTGCCAAAAAGTGATCACATGACCCCCCAGGACACTGCAACCGTCATAAATACATTCCAGTTGCCAAGCCTCTGAATTTTGATCACATGACCATGCTGCAATGGTTTTAAGCGGGAGGACTGGTTTTAAATCACTTTTTTCGGTACCATTGCAACTCTAAATGAATAGTTGTAAGTTGAGGACTACCTGTACTTAGGCAGAAGCCTTTCCCTCCTTTTCTCTGCTGAATGACTGCTATCCAGCATTGCCTATCGCAATGAATTAAACACAATGAGATTAAAGCTCCACTCAGCAGCTCGCTTTAAACACATTAGTGTGCCAGCCTGCTAGAGTCAGCTCTTACCAGAAGCAGACCTGCTTCACCCAACACCCTTTTGTTCTTTATTCTTCGGCATTAATCGCAGCATACAGTTACCCTGTGAATATCTCAGCTGCCAAGAATAAAGCACGTCAGCAATCACACCTAAATTTGGCCACGGTCAGCACATTGCTGCCTTTCCTTACCCTTTTCCCCTCTAAACTAGGGCTTGGCGTTTCATGTGAAGGACAACCGTGCGGTGAACGAAATTGCCCTGTCAGCTCTATCATTAATCCAAGTGCTTAAATCCCTGAATAAAAGGGAAATCAATGTTGCTCGGCAATGTTTGTCAATGCAGCGTAATAAATACACTTACCTTTACGGAGTATTCTCAACAGCTTACAATTCTCTGCTTCAAAGCTGCAAGAGGGAAAAGGAATGGAAATTGAGCTTTTTATATATACACTATATATAGGGTGTAGATTTCCTTTTTTTTTTTTTAAAGGTCTGCTGTATATATAAAGAATGCAACCCCTTCGACCGCTTTCCAGTTCCCGTTTTTGCTCTCCATTATCAAAATGCCACAGTTGGGGTATTGGCACAGAGTTGTATGAGGAGGGGAAATCATTTGTCTTTCAATCACTGAAAAGCTATTCAGGTCAAAAGAACTGGTCAAAAGCACTCTAGGACAAACGAGGTCCACGTGTAACTCCATTCAAAAGGCACCTTTGGTAATTGTGTGTGACAGTTCCTTGCACAAATCTCTTCACCAATGGAACGCAAGCCATGGCATGTGGGCTGGAAGAGGAAAAAAAATTCAGACCTGCTGTGAGATTTTTGTAAAATTGCTAAGGTTGTAAGTATTGAGGGAGTATTGAAGAAGGCCAAAATTCGGACGTGGTTTGCTTATGGACGGATGTACAACTTGTTTAGTACAGGTAGTTCTTGACTTTCAACAGTTCGCTTAGTGACCGTTTGAAATTACACTGAAAAAAGTGACTTATGACTTTTTCACACTTATGACTGTTGTAGCATCCTCATGGTCACATGATTTACATTTGGGTACTTGACAACTGACTCACATTTATGACGGTTGCAGTGTCCTGGAGTCATGTGATTCCCTTTTGCGGCCTTCTGGCAAGCAAAGTCAATGGGAAAACCAGATTCGCTTACTAATTTAACAAACGCAGTGATTCATTTAACAAATGTGTCAAAAAAAGGTCGTAAAATGGGGCAAAATTCACTTAACAAATGTCTCACTTAACAACAGAAATTTTGGGCTCAATTGTGGTCATAAATTGAGGATTACCTGTATATGCAAAGATCACATCTCAGGTTGACTATTGGAAGAATGCTGATGTTGTACAAGAGCGAAGGTAACCAGGGTCAATGTAAAATACTACAGGGAAGTTGGTTTGTTAAAGATGGCTAGGAAGATGTTTGGTAAAATTCTGTCTGAAAGGGTACTTAGGATGCCAATGCAAAAAAATTGAACATGCAATGTGTCCAGCCAATTTTTGTTCTCAAGCAAGTCACTGAGAAATATAAATGGGGAAAAAATGAACCGTTACAGCTAATTATTTAGGGTAAGTGTATGAAAAGTTATGTCTTAAATAAAGGAATTCTTTGCATAAATATGGTGTTGAAAGTTGGTTAAGGAATGCAATAAGAGTGATATGAGAGCTAGTTTGATATTATGGTTAAGGTGCTCAACTGGAAACCAGGAGGCTATAAGTTGTATTCCTTGCTCACGCATGAAAGAAATCTGAATGATTTCAGAGTTACTGTCTCTCAGCCCAACCTAATTCACAGGGCTGTTGTTATGGGGAAAATAGGAGGCAGGAACATTATATACATCAGCTGGAGTTGTATAAAAATAAAGGTGGGATATAAATCTAATAACCAATAAGACAGAAATAAAGCATGTCTAAGAATAAATGGAACACTTAGTAAATGGTTCAACATTTTCCAGGGAGATAGACAAGGATATTGATGGCCTGTTGTTTAACATATTTATGAATAAATGTATATGCATTGTTTGTGGTGAAGTTACAAGTGAATTGGTTGGGGATGGGAATACTATAGTTTTATATAAAAATGATGCCATGTTGTTAGCTGAAAAAAATGAATGATTTATAAGAGATTTTATATAGATCATAAAATTTTCAGTATGGATTTGAACATTAATCTATTTTAAATCAAGAGGCTATTTCACAAAGAAACACGAGTGAGTGATTACAAATTATAGATACACGATACAGAGCTAGAACATGAATTTGGCAGAATTTTCTACCAAATTTTATTTGGTAGAAAAATTACTAAAATATATGATGGAAAGCTATAGCAAATAGTCTCCCTTAGCTAAAATTACTGAGCAAATACCAGAAAAGACTGCACGCTTCTTAAGCCGAAGAAAGAAGAAAAATTGTTTATAAAATAGCTATTAATCTTTTATATATATATATATATATTCAATAACACAGTCCTCGATCTCCGGGAGAAATATAAACCAGCTGTTTATTGTTAAAAAGTTTAAAACAATAAAAACAACTATTTACAATATTAAAACAACTTAGCTTTCGCTGGTCCCCTGCCAGCGTCCTCAGAGTAAAGTTTTGGGGTGGAAATTACTTTTATAAACCTTGCTAGCCTAACTGCTTACTCATTGACCGTGTGATAGGGCCATCCGTCCTGGCTGACCGTAATTGCCTTAATTGTCCCGCCTCCTCTTTTTTGCACTCCAGTTCTCCAACCTTCCTCCCTCCCATCCTTGTCAATCCCCTCCTTAAGGCATTACGGTCAGCCAGGACAGATGCCCTATCACACGGTCAATGAGTAAGCAGTTAGGCTAGCAAGGTTTATAAAAGTAATTTCCACCCCAAAACTTTACTCTGAGGACGCTGGCAGGGGACCAGCGAAAGCTAAGTTGTTTTAATATTGTAAATAGTTGTTTTTATTGTTTTAAACTTTTTAACAATAAACAGCTGGTTTATATTTCTCCCGGAGATCGAGGACTGTGTTATTGAACAGATATGCCCGGGATTCGTATTTTTGCAGTTATCAAAGACATACATACACACACACACACACACACACACACACACACACACACACAAGGGGGAGAGAAATATTTTGACCTGTAAATGGTTTATGGTAGAAAAGAACATTGCATAAATCTCTGCAGGATGATTCCATAAACTAAACTGATTGCACAGTGAAGTAGGCAAATATCGATGCTGCCATACTTAATTTAAAGGGATATAAGAGTTAACCCGTTTATTGTCATAAACAAAGGCATTTGGTTAAATGAAAGTTCCGTCAAAACTTAACGGCCAAATTCAAGTGAACATAAAGTAAAGGCTTACGTATTTTCTGTGGTTTTTATAATGGCTAATCTAATAACTCTAAATAGTGTGTTACTGTTCATTCCTCAGCTTCCATTCCATAAATTAGTTAAAGCAATCTGACAGTTACAGTACTTGAGAATTGTATTCAACTAAGTGTTTTTAAAGGATTTTGAAAGTCTAACCAAATCATAAGTCGAATGACTACTACCAAGTTGTTCCCTCTGTGGGTAAAACAAAACAAAATATATATTTTTTATTAAGAGCCTGGGACAACTACCCAGAACTGAAAAATAAAAAGAACCTATTTTCTTATAGAGGAAGCATACTTTTTGAAATAAATATCACCATATGTTTATTTTAACTGAAATGTAATTTAAGTTCAATATACTCAGTACATGTTCTTTTATTTGTTGGCTACTGGGTTTTAATGGATACAACATTATCAATGTAAGACAAGCTCACTTTTTTGCAGAAATCTAGAGTATTAATATTCATTAAGGAACATCTTAATTACTGAGAACATTGACTCTTCTGCTTAAGTAACTGCACTGACATTCAATATAATTCTGGCCTCCATTCAAAAGGCTGCTGGTGCTAAAATGCCTTTATATTTGGGAGCAGAAGAACTTAAAGACAGTTTCCTAGGAGCACAATTTTGATTCATGGGCCCAAATGTATCTACAGAGTTAGTGTTCATAATGCTTACCTGATCAGGTTGCCTGGCCCACTCCGCTTTCAAATATTTAAAGAATAACTTTAATTTTGAACAAACGTAAAGGAAATCGGGCATAATGTAAAGTAAACTACCAGCTCCCATAATTATTTTTATTCCTTAGAAAGCCCTTGAATGCTACATAGCCACAAACGGTTCTTAGAGTATAATTATAAAATAATTAATGTAACTGACATAAAATAATTGTCTTGTTTTGTTTGCAAATATGCTTATCTGCCTAGAAAGGGAGTAAAGATAAGTTAAATTAAGGAAAAACTATGAGCCAGCATGGTCCTAATTTAGACTTTCTATATATCCACAATGTTGCTTTTTTTGAGGCATAAAAAATCCAGACAATCATTGCAATGTACTGAAAAAACCTGAGAAAACTCTGCTCCCATCCATCTAGTGATCATCTAGATATCTGTAGTCCAAATGTGGCAATCCTAAAAGAAGCAGATATGAATTCCAGCTCATTTCTTCAGCCACTCTAGGCATCTGATGAAGTGAATGCAATTTAGGAAAGCTTAGGCTTTTTTTAATAACAGTTGTTAGCGGAGAAAAGTGCTAACCAGATTCCTTAGGATGATCTGTTCATTGGTGTCCTTTAACATGGCAACTCAAGGTTGGAATCTCCTGAGTTTGGAGATCTCTTGGAGAGCTAAAGAAGTTTAAAACAGAACAGAACAGAACAGAACATAATAGAGCTGGAAGGGACCTTGGAGGTCTTCTAGTCCAGCCCCCTGCTCGAGCAGGAGAACCTATACCATCTCAGACAAGTGACTGTCTAGTCTCTTCTTAAAAATCTCCAGTGATGGAGCACCCACGATTTCTGGAGGCAAGCTGTTCCACTGGTTAATTGTCCTCACTGTTAGGAAGTTTCTCCTTAATTCCAGGTTGCTTCCCTCTTTGGTCAGTTTCCAGCCATTGTTTCTTGTCCTGCCCTCTGGTGTTTTGGAGAATAATGACCCCCTCCTCTTTGTGGCAGCCTCTCAAATACTGGAATACTGCTATCGTGTCGCCCCTGTTTCTTCTTTTCTTTAGACTAGCCAAACCCAAGTCCTGCAGCTGTTCTTCATATGTTTTAGTCTCCAGGCCTTTGATCATTTTAGTTGCTCTTCTCTGAACTTTTTCCAAGGCCTCAACATCTTTTTTGTAGTATGGTGACCAAAATTGGTCACAGTATTCCAGGTGTGGTCTTACTAAGGTTTTATAAAGCGGTACTAATACTTCACGTGATCTTAATTCTATGCCTATGTTTATACAACCCAGGATTGTATTAGCTTTGAGAAGCGAAACATCTTCAAAGAAAAACAAGAAAGTCCAGTTGTCTCTTGAAAAAGCACCTTTGAGACAATCATGGCCTGGATGACTGAAAACTTCCATAGATAGATCTCCTGAAAGATTTTCCTTTTTTTAATGTCTATTTCACCTTCATTATCTTTACAGATATTATTGTAATACTGCTTCCTCTCTCTTTGACTAGCTCTCTGAAATTCTTTGTTAAGTTTCTTTCTAAGATTTTGTCTTTCGTGTCTTCTTTTCTTTTTGGCAATTTTCTCCAGCTGTTTTGACATTCAGTTTTCATTTTTATGGGTTTCCCCCCCCCTTTGGCAGTTTTTTTTCCCACATGCATCCTTGTCTTCCAAAGGATAATAACACCAATTTGGATATCAGCATCTGTATCTCAGGATTTCCCACAATATGACTTTTGATTTTATATAGAGCTGCCAATTTAAGTATGGACTCTCCATGCGTTCAGCCTGACTGTTGGTGGCAGGGTGAAAAGGAGCAGACGTGGCATGCCGGATCATGTTGGCTTGAAGAAACGCCTTAAACTCAGAAGAGGTAAATTGGGGACCATTGTCTGAGACAAGGACATCAGGAAGACCATGGGAAGCGAAGATTCCTCTTAGCACCTGGATGGTCCTGGCAGTAGTAGTGGAAGATACAGGAACGACCTCTAGCCACTTGGAATGGCTATCCATGAGGAGAAGGAAGAATTGCCCCTGAAAGGGCCCAGCATAGTCAATGTGTACGCATGACCATGGAGTGAGTGTCTCCTCCCACCTATGTACAGGGGCCTGGGGCATCTCAGGCCATGACTGTTGGCACACTTGGCACCCCTGAACCTGGGCCTTGATGTCCTTATCGAGTCCAGGCAACCAAAGATGGCTACGTGCAAGCGCCTTCATCCTCACAATTCCCGGATTTCCCTCATGCAGACAGAGCAAGACTCTAGTCCTCAATGAGGCCGGGATGACTACCCTGCTACCCCACAGGATACACCCTTTGAACGTGAAAAACCCATGTTTCCGATGCCAGAAACTTTGGAAATCTGTACCAGGACACGTGTCAGGCCATCCTGACAACACCCATGTCAGCACGCGTATAAGCGTGTGATCAGTGGCAGTTTCAGCAGCCACATCCCTAGCATTGAGGGGAGATTCAGGCAATTCCTGAATGTGTACAGCAGGAGCAGGGTCTGCCTCTATTTGTTTTAGAGGTAACCTACTAAGGCCATCAGCGTGGCCCATCTCTGTCCCTGGTTTGTGAACCAGGGTGTAGTCATAAGCTGACAAGAAAATTGACCATCTCAGCATTCTGGGGGAGATGATGTGTGGGATTTGTTTGTTTGTTGTAAACAAACCCAGCAAGGGCTTGTGGTCAGTGTAGACCGTGAAATGGCGGCCATACAAGAAATCATGAAATTTCTTGATGCCTGAGACTATTGCCAAGGCTTCTCTGTCAATCTGCGCATAATTACGCTCTGCAGATGAGAGAGTTCTGGAGTAATAGGCCACAGGGACCTGAGTCCCATCAGCCTTGAGATGACTTAACACTGCTCCTACCCCATAAGGGGATGCATCACATGCGATGCACACAGGCAATTGCTCATTGAAATGCGCCAGTACCGCATTAGAAGATAGCAAGGCCTTGACTTCTTTGAAAGCCCTTTCATGGACCTTTGTCCATTTCCATGGAGTGTGCTTATCCAAGAGCCGGTGTAACGGCTCAACCACTGCAGCCTTATAGGGGAGAAATGAATGATAAAAATTTAGCAGGCCCCGAAAAGCCTGGAGTTCAGCTTTTGACTGGGGGCTTGGGGCCAGTTGAATGGCCCGAAATTTAGACTCTGCAGGGTGGATGCCATCAGCATCAATACGAAAACCTAGAAATTCAGTGGATGTTACACCAATCTTACATTTGTCTTGCTGTAACTTCAGCCCAGCTTGGCGGAAACACAGCAAGACAGCTCTCAGCCTTTCAGCCAATTTCCCAGATGACTCTCCTGCAATGAGGACATCATCGAAATAGGGGCAGACCCCAGGAATAGCGTGGAGCATTCGCTCCATCACCCCTTGGAAAATGCCAGGGGCTACATTGACCCCAAACTGCAGCCTTTTTACTTTAAAAGCCCCTCTGTGAGTAACTATAGTTTGGGCCTCAGCTGTTGCCTCATCAACAGGTAACTGTTGGTAGGCCTGAGCTAAATCAAGCTTAGCAAATACTTTTCCCCCTTTCAGTGAGGCCAGAATGTGGCTCACCACCGGCACTGGATATGCATGCTGCTGCAAGGCTTTGTTTAGAGTGCATTTATAGTCTGCACAAATTCGGACTTCACCATTGGCTTTTAATGGTGTCACTATGGGGGTTTCCCATGGACTAGAATCCACAGGTTCAAGAATGCCTTGTTGGAGCAGTTTGTCCAACTCAGCATCTATTTTACTTTTGAGGGCAAAAGGCACCCTCCTTGGTTTAACCCTGATGGGCGTGATGGCTGGATCTAACTTTAAAGCAATAGGAGGCCCCTTGTATGAGCCAAGCTCTGGGATGAACACATCAGCAAACTCCTTACAGACTCCTGCAAGGCTGGCAGTTTGTACATGGTTAAGCCCAGTCACTTGGATCCCAAGTGCCTCAAACCAATCGAGTCCGATAAGACTCGTGCGATCACCCCCAACTACCACCACGTCTAACAACCCATCAAATTCCTTACGCTGTACTCTAAGCATGGCCTCCCCCTTCACACTGACTTGTGAATTCTGGAAGTCAGTGAGGATGAGATTGGAGGGCCTGAATTTGACCCGTGAGCCACTCCTGGAACAAACCTTCTTAAAAGTGTCAGCAGAAATAATAGAAAGAGCGGACCCTGTGTCCAGCTCCATGGCCAGGGGAACTTCCTGCAACTTTACATCAATGCAAAACTTTTTCTTAAGGGGCCGGTGAACCCCCGTTTTGAATACCCCCCTACAGGATGCGCAGAAGCCCACCCTGTGTTGGCTAGGGACCTTGGTACCTTTCAGAGGCAACTCTTCGGGGGACCTGTTTTTCTGGCAACCCAAGCAGGCTGATGCGATGTAGCCTTGCCTGCCACATGCCCGGCAAACAGCAGAATGAAAACGGCAGTCGGCTCTCCTGTGGCGACCCCCACAGCCGAAACACCGAAGGGATGCAGGCGTCTGCCCTCTGCGTTCTTGCAGTCTTCTCTCCGCCGACTGTTGAAGTTTGTCCACCTCTTCTTCCTTGGATTCTTCTCCGGAGGCCTCTCTCACGACTTCCTGATGGACGGGGACTGCTGCTGGAGGGTTCTTGGTCAACCGCAAAGCCTTCACCGCGCCGCTGGCTGCTTCTTCAGCTGCAACTTCTCTCAGGGCATCTTGGAAGGAAACATTAGCTCTAACAAATAACTTTTGTTGCATCTCACGGCTTCGCAATCCGCAAACGAGTCGATCTCGGAGAAGTCTTGGAATGCACATGGCCTAGCAGCCTGCCTCAGAGCCGCAACAAAGTCTGCAGCTGATTCTCCTGGCCGCTGATCCCACTGCTCAAATTGATGCCTCCAAGCTATTACAGAAAGCTTGGGCTCAAAATGCTCGCGCAGCATTTTCTTTAAATCTGAATAAGCAATCGATTCCAGTGGTGCTGGGGCTACAAGGTTCTCAGCAATGTCAAAAGTCTCTTGCCCACAGACACACAGCAAAGTAGCAGCTTTCAATTCATCTTCTTGGATCTTGTTCACCCTGAAGTAATTCTCGACGCGAGCTGCGTAAGAGCTCCAACGTTCTGGGTGCGACGTATCGAACTTGACAAGACAGCCCAGCTTGGACATCGTTGTGACCGATAGCCTCTTCGACATCTCTCGCCGCAAGGAAGGAGAAGGGGTCCCATGAAGCCAAGCCCACCTCCAGCAGGCGGTTGCTTCTTCTGGACGCCGCGCTTCTCTTCGCTTCAGGCCTTCAGGTGAGTCAGCCCTAGCTTCTTCTTCTTTGTCTTCTTTTGCGGCGCATCCCACCCTCGTCGCCAATGTTCTGTTCTTGCAAAGAAGACATCGAGACGAGGCTGGTTCACAACAGGGATCTCTTTATTGAAACACAGTCACAGAACAGAAGCAAGAACACAATGGCCATTGGCCTTTTATATTCCCCTGCAAGGGGATGCACATCCAATCATTGCATGCGCGCAAGGCCGGAGACAGCCTGTCTGGGTCCCGGGCAGACACGTGGTCTGTCCGGGTCTCTGCAGCCTTCCTGCAGCCTTCCTGAGCCTTGCTGAATGACTCAGCAAGGCCCAGGACATAACAGACTCCTTCATGGATTCTTCACAATTCCAACAGTCACATATTTTAGTATTAGAAATGTTAGCAGGAGAACTTAAAAGATCTTAAAATTCCAAAGAAATGGAAGCCCATGCTATCCCTCTTATCTGTTTGCATTCCTTTTTGCCATTCATTTTGTCTCTGTTCCCTGCAATTTTCTCTAAATTGGATAACTCTGCCTTTAAGAGAGAACAACCACAGCCATACAAAAATATATGTGCAATAACTCTAACTCTTCTACTGTAGATTACAATGTGGTTTGGCATGCTGGATTAGTTTCTTTTGGAATATTGCTTTTAAAATTTTCCCCTTAGGTGTTTTTCTACACCTTAAAATTAAAACAACCATAATACTGAATTGGAATTTTAAAAGATCAAGTTTTCAATACTTTATTCCAAATTTTAGTCAACCTATTTCCTAATATAGTGGCGTGATTTGTTGTATTTTAAGAAACTAATCTAAATGTTCATGTCATACCTTGTATTTAATTGTGTGGCAATCCTCAGCATCCTTGCTTCAAGCATTGCAAGAACAGCAAATAAGGTGGCATTTTTCCTACGTGCTCAAATAGCATGAAAATAATTAAGAACCTTCCGCTGGAAATGAGCTGCTTAGATTGCACTTAAATCCTTTCAAAGTTTGTGAGGTTACTGGATATTGCATATGGCTGCAACCTTTACGCCAACAAGACACGCATTTATCTATATCCATTTCTTTAGATATTTTGCCTCCTATGCAGCCACAGTTTCACTGGCAGCTTAGAAAGAGAAAACCAGGGAGAGATTTTGGAAAGAGAGAAATTCCCCACACATTTCACTCACGTAAGACTTTGCAAGCTGTTTTCGATGACAGCTGAGCACTGCTAGCTAAAGCAGCTTGTTCCGGCTGTCAGCATCTGAGAATCTACAGCGACGAGATACAATTGTGATGACACCACTGCAGTAGACTTGGGTCAAGCTTACGGTCACTTTAAAGTAGAATGTCAACCATTCCTTTCTCCCTCAGTAATTTGATGCGGTGCCATTAAAAAAAAAAAACCATTAGAAACTATTTGTTTCATATCTAGGCCAGGGATCAAAATGTGACAAGTGTTAGGAGAATCCTCCTTGACAGTCTACTAGAACGGGACACCAACATGACTGACAGATTCCATGGGCTTTCTCTGGAAATATCAGATATATTTCACTCCAAACCATTTCCCAGTTAAACATGATGTTGGGCACCTTCTTTAATTCTGCAAGGCTTTTCTGTCTCCTTGTATAGGGCAATCAGACTTTCATAAGATGTTTCCAAAACAAACAATCCTCCAATTATTTCTTCTTTCTTTCCTTCCCAACAATAGTAAAGATTTTCAAGAATAGCTATTGGATATAAACAGACAATTTTCTATTCCTGAAAAGCTGTGGGGTGGGGGTGGGGGTTTACTAGCATAAAAGAGAAATGCAAAGATATCTGAGCGTAATCTGTGAAATAAACAGGCAAGCAATTCTGATAAGATTTACTTGGGGGAAAAAAAACATTTGCTCCAACTGTGCCAGTTAATCTCACAGGTTTTGTTTCCATTATGTTTTGATAGGACTAAAATCTTGTACCGAATACAGCATTCACACTGTGCATCTGTTCACAGCAAGAATAATTGGATGTAAACAACTGATCAGTACAACTTTCTAAATACTACTTTGCAGGTCTACACTATTGCCTTCAGCGATGAAAATTTAACATGATAATTCTTGCCTCCCAACCTTAATCCAACACTGAAATATTTTCCCTTCCCTCCTGTGCTTTTTTTTTTTTAGATGCATACTGTGAATTTTCACCCAGACAGATGCATGATTGACATTCGAAGTTTTTTACATTTTCTTCCATTGCTCAGTGTCCTTATATATAATGGATACGAAAGTAAATCACAATATGGTAGCAAGCAAACCAGAATAAACAGAAGTGCAGCCATAAAGATTGCTGCCAATCTTTGACATATTTTTCATTTCTTCCGTAGTAAAATCTCCTTTGAGTTGATCTCATGGCAACTCTGAGTGGTTTGCCAATTGGCTTCTTCTGGAATTTTAATGTTGTTTGCTTCTTTGTTTCCTAGTTCTACCTGCATTTCTGGTCTTCTCTAATAGTCCCCCCACCTTTTTGGTCCTAACGCTGGTTCAAACACTGCTTAGCTTTTAGGGTCAGAGGACATCAGCCTGATGCTGCAATCTCCTTACCAGTAGAGACAAAACAAATATAGAGTTTGCACAGGTAGTCCTCGACTTACAACCGTTCATTTAGTGACCGAATGAAGTTACAACGGCACTGAAAAAGGGGATTTATGACTGTTTTTCACACATATGACTGTTGCAGCACACCATGGTCATGTGATCAAAGTTCAGAGGCTTGGTAAGAGGACTTCCGGTTCCGGTAGCAGTGCCTGCGGTCAGGCAAAGAGTATGCTCTCTTTGCCGACCGGTTTCCCCCCGCCGGTAGACCCTGGACAGGGTTGAAAGTCGCCCCGGAGAGGCGACTACCATGGAGGAGGGCGCTTGTTGATTGTGATCCGAGCAATCACCTTTGGGCCGACGGGGAAAAGATCGGCCAGTAACATGGGCGACCACTTAGCTGCTCCAGCCAAAAGTCACAGCAACATCTAAGCAAAAAGAACCACCGTGGAAGATCCGGGTGAGACCTTTCCTTCCCTCTTGATATTTTACTCATTTCCCTGTGAAAAGCTTTTAGAAATTACTTTCCCCCCCCTTGAGAAAGCAGCGTTTGAAACGAGCTGCGGAAAGAAAAAAAAATAACTAATTTTTATTGTTTATTTGAGCGGCTGGAATTCGGGGGACCCTGAAGAAAAAAGAGAAGAAAAAACTCTTACTGTGACTCTCTTTCTCTGCTTGCTTGTTTTCAGCTTAAGTGGAAACCTTTAGGGAGGGGGTGGAGTGTTTTTCTTCTTCCCCCCCTCCTGAACAGTGCTATCTACTTTAAAAAAACAAACAACTCTACGGCTTCTGGGCAAATTTATGTGGATTGTATGGTTACAATGTAACTCTGAACTTGGCATGAAGCCCAGAAAGTGCCATTGCAACATTGTAACCATTTTGAACTTTTACTCCCTGCATTTGGCATGACGCCCAGACGCTTGTATCTCTTTTGGAACTTGTTTAAGTTTCTGCCTGTTGTTTTTGATTTTATAATACAAAGTATACTCTTCTGAAAAATGGATTTTTTTGCTTTAGGATCACAATATAATAATTGAGACACCAGCTGTTATTATTTATTTGGATTATAAATTAGATATTCATAACATTGATTGGGACTTTTGCTATTTTTATTTTTGTACTTGCTTTTTCCTATTTCTGTTTGGATTTTATATTTTATAAAATTGCAACTCAGCTTTTAAGCTGAAATTTTACTAAAAAAACGAAGAATGGAATCACACTCACAGCTTAACTATGGATTTATATTAGAAAAAATCTTGGAAACGAAAGAGGAATTAAAAGATCATTTTAGAATGCTTTGGAAAAGGGATGTTCCAGAGTTAAAAACTGAATTTCAACTTATTGGATATGATACACAACTAGATCTACAACTTAACGATATGGAGGAAACACATTTACAATCTATTGAAGAGGAAGATACTACATCTTATATACAAATGACGGAGACTTTGGATGACCAAAGGCAGAATTCAACTAAAACATCTATAATTCTAAAAGCAATAGGAACAGACTTTCAAATACGAGACGTTAAAAATGCTGACAACATGAACAAACAACGAACAATCATCATATTAATTAAGACTGATTACATAGTGCAGACAACATTGGAGAAAAGAGAAGAAGACGATGACTGGATTCAATTGTGGAAAAATGTGTATGGTCAAGTACTATGGAAGGAATTAGAGGCCCTACTGTGGAAACCTGCTTGGCACAAAAAGAAAGCTAGAATTAGGTTTAAAAGTGAGAGCTAAAATTTTATTGGATGGGTAAAAATGGCTTTTAGAGACTTTGACTGAACTAATATGCTTGAGATTTCTAAGGTTCAAGACTTTGATCTGAGTTAATATTGATGTAAATTATTGATTTGATTATGGTCTGGAATGGCAAGGTGGAAAATTGGAAAATCTAAAATTAGGAGTTGGATAGAGATTGGTGAAACATTTAACTATGATTTATAAAAATATTTGATAGAGTACAGGAAATAGAATATAGTTGAGAGATATTAAAATACATACTGTATATATATATAATAGGCATATTATAAGTCTATTTTAGAAATAATTATTGTTTTATTATTTTAGGCTTAAATGTAAAATGGTTTTAAAATACTTAAAGTTATGTTTATCCATAAAATATGTATGTAAAATAGAATAGAATAAGAGATAAAATTTAACAGAGAAGTATAAATTGAATAATTGGAATAATATGTATATCTTAAAAACAATCTATACTATATGGGTACCTGAATTGTATACTATATGTTTATATAAGGCCAAATTGGAATATGTTAATTGTGAGTTAGTTAAGCCTGAAAACGGGTGGAAATATTATTGATATTGTGTTTTTTTTTCTATTTGTTTTTTTTTTCTTTGCTTAGAGAGGGAACCTTTAAAGAAGTAATTCAAATTGTTTATGTATGATTATATTTTTTATTTTGTTGTATGGAGTGCCCTATCTCCACGATGAGTTCCAAGCACTTGGTTGTAAAACAAAAAAATTCAATAAAACTTGTTATAAAAAAAAAAAAGTTCAGAGGCTTGGCAATTGACTCATATTTATGACGGTTGCAGTGTCCCCAGGTCACGTGATCCCCTTTTGTGACTTTCTGACAAGGGAAGCCAGATTCACTGAACAGACGTGTTACTCATTTAACAACCGCAACGATTCCCTTACTAACTGTGGCAAGAAAGTTTGTAAAATGGGGAAAAATTCGCTTAACAGTTGTCTCGCTTAGCAACGGGAAATTTTGGGCTCAATTATGGTTGTAAGTCAAGGACTACCTGTATTCAGCAACTTCAAAATATTCAACAGATTCGGGTTTCTGTGGAGAACTTTATCTTGTAATATTTTCACCACACCACAAAGTCTGAAAGATGGTCTAGTGCAGAGGTCCCCAACCTTTTGGGCACCAGGGACCGGTTCCGTGGAGAGAGGTTTTTCTGTGGACCAGAGAGTGCGTGGTTTTGTGTGCTGCCTGCATCTCGTGGATGGGGCTTTGCTTGTTTGTGCGGACCGGTTGCTGGCATGCCGTGGCCCAGTACCGGTCCACGGACCGTGGGTTGGGGACCCCTGGTCTAGTGAAAAACTACATGACTATGAAATAGCAATCTTCATGCTTGCCATAATTGGAAGAGGAATACATCTGCCCCCAAAGCATGGGGTTCAGACATAATTTGCTTCCAAAAGATCCAGAGGCCATGGAAAAATAGGGAAGAGCACCAAGCAGACTTCCTTTGTGGCTGCCTCAGCAGCAAAGAGAGAACTACACCTTCTGGAGGATAGAGGTCAACAGTCCCTGGTGGCTTCTCAAAAAGCTCAGGGAAGCTCAATAGATCAGATGCTATTCGCTGCTTTTAAGCTGGCTGGCACAAAAACACCATGCTATTTTACCGTGATGTCTCTATCATATTGAGGTTTCTTTTCTTTTCTATCTTTCTTTCTTTCTTTCTTTTTTGGGGGGAGACGGTTTGGTGAGTAGTGATTTCTCTTTTCCTCTGTAAGCTGCTTGTAGTTGGGCGCTATCGCAAAAAAGTGGGATGTACTATCTAGCTGAGTTTCTAAAGATACTGTACATCTGCACCTGGGAGTAAAAACAGCCGAAAATGAGCAGATGACAGCACATTGTATAGCCCAGAGCTGCAGGGGAATGAGTGTGCTATCTTACCCACCATGGGAAGATCTGTGCCTTTAAGAGCAAAGGATATGAGGAGGAATAGAAAAGACAAATGGATTGAACAGTTGGAGCAAGAGTAAAGACGATGAAAGCATCTGAAATTAAAAATATATGAGGAACTTAAGGATCTGCTTTTTCATGGTTTGCTTTGTGATATATAGTTCATTGCCTTCTCATTGTACCTCAATAAATGTTATTTAAAGGGTGAGATTAAAATATATATATATTGATCTCCAAACCAGAATCAGCCAAAGTGGAATGTCAAAGAATGGTGGGAATGGAACCATTCATTGTATTGTATCCATGGAGGATACAATAGAAAATGCTGCTGAAAAAGCTTGAGAAAAAAAGTGTAAAATCTCAGTTTAGTCACAATTTAGCAAAGCTTTGTATGAATCAGTGAGAGGGCAAACAGCTACATTTCCACAGACTTGATGCAAAATGGTTTCCAGGGCAGCTCTGCCCTCAGCTTAACAAAAAGTAATCATGACTAGGATCCAGTGGAACTAATGATATAAAACCAGCTCAAAATTTAAACTTATATGTGATACCTTCAATAGCTGAATAATAGGCAATAATGTTCCATATAATAGGGCTAATGATCTGAGAAAGAAGATGTTAGGCTTCTCTTGGTCTGGAGAGATTTCATCACTGCAAATGAGCATATTCCTTTCAGTAAAGTTTATATTTCGGCATTTAACAACCCAAAGTTTACCAGAGTCATTGAAAACTACAGCACTTTTTCCCCCTCAATTTTTCAAGGATAACAAGCCAAGTAAAAGTGTAATTGCCATTCTTACAAAACAAAACTTGTTTTGTAAATTCCAAATCTAGGTTATAATGTACATGCCAGATTTATCAGAGGAACAGCACAATGGTTGGTGACAGTGATGATGACCATCAAGTCAATGTCAATTCTTAATGACTACATTTTCTCTGGGACAATCTGTCTGCAACTTGGTTTTCCAACAGTGCAGCCATCACCCCTGTAGCTGAGTCTATCCGTTTTGCTGCTGGTCATACCGTTCTTCTCTTTTCTTCCAGCTTTTCCAGAATTATAGACTTCTTCAAAACCCTAGATATTTGCCTATTGCATCAGAAGTGTGATAATTTGAGCCTCTCAATTGGACCTCACATAAGAATTCTGGGTTGATTTGCTAGTTTTCTTAGCTAACCATACTATTCTTGGTAATCTTCTATTACATCTTACTTCAAACACATTCATATTCTTTCTAGACTGCTTCTTCAAAGTCCAACTTTTGCTTCCATAGAGCATCAGAGGGAAAATTATCTGAAATACTGACATGATTCTCTTCTTTGAAGATATTGACACATCATAGCATATGAATATCTTTTCCCAAGCCTACATTGCTACTGTACCTAGTACTAATCTATATCATATTTCTTGACTGCTTGTTCCTTTACTGTTGATGAGTAATCCTAAAAGGTAGAAACTATCCACCACTTCCGTACCTTCATTGCCAGTTCTAAGCCTACTTGCTCTACCCATTGTCATTCTTTACATTCAATTGTAGAACCATTTTTTCACAATGATCCTTGACTTTCATTAGTAAAGCTTCCAGATCGTCTACATTTTCAGTTACCAGAGTAGTGTCATCAGCATAGAACAGGTAATTGGTATATCTTCTTCTAAATCAATTTTTCATGTTATATTAGGTATATAGGTAGAATAAATAAGGGATAGCATATAGCCTAGTCTCACTCCTTTGCCAACCTTGGGCCAGTCTGTTTTCACTGGATGGCCTTCATAATTTCAAATGATGATAAAACTACCTGGACTTACTTTTCTTTCCTCTTGTAGATGATGGCTGGAATTATCAGCTCCAAATGACACACAACAGAAATTAACAGCAATGTGTTACCATGCATATCAAAAAATGAATGAGGAGAATGAGATTAATAACCTTCTAAGAGGGGGATGCCTATTCTAACAATACATGGTTGACATGAGTACTAAGATTGAAGGTGAGAGGCTGAGTTGCAAATGAATGAATCAAGCAACCTTGAGATCAACAACATACAGAGGCTGACTGATGCAATGAATGATGATGATGGTTTTAGAAACATCTGAAGGTACATCATCCTCTCTTCAACAAGTGTTGGTTGGCCAAGATATATGATGGAACTATGTCAAGATGCCATGATGTATATACGGAAGCATGGCAATGCCTCATTTTTCATTACAATGATATGCAATCCAAACTAGCCAGAAATAGAACAGCATCTTTTTTTGAATCAGCAGCCAAATAATTGGCTAGATTTAATTGCAAGAGTACTTAAATTCTGTACATTTGCTTTGACACACAAGGCTTATTTTCTGAGATAGGAGGCCCATGATTAGAAGAGAGAGCTTTGACTCTGTAGACCAGACTCTTCTTTGATATATGAGGAAAGAATGAGGCCCTTCAGGGAATTTTAACCATTTGCTGTGGTGATTTTCACCACTTCCACCAGTTGGGAAAAGAGGAAGTGATGCTGATGTGGAGAATTCATACATTAAAAAGAAAATCATTCTTATGGAGAAGCTTTGTCAAGTTTTAATTGAAGAGAAACATGTGACTGAGTCAGGGAGAAATAAGATATTCTGAGTTCTTATTGGATGTTGGAGAAGTCAAAGTTCAAAAAAATCTAAATGATGAAATAGAATTAACTGAAGACGGTTCTTCCAGCAAGAACTATGGAAGAATGCAGATTTCATCTGCATTTTGACAATTCTGCAGAACTGTTCTAAAAGAATTCTGTCTTGGTTACTGTCAATGAGTGATGAGGAAAAAATCAGACCTGGGCATTTTACAGATTTGACTGTCCCTGTCCAGCCCATGGCAGCAGTGATGGCAGCAAGGGGGTGGCAACCACAGGGGCAATGGTGACAGGGGGCAGTGGGGGACAGCAACAGGGGCTGCGGGGGGGAGGGTGACAAGGAAATGGCAACATAGTCCACAACAGTTCCACTTTCTCATGTGGTCCCCTGGGAAAATTAATTGCCCACCCCTGCATTAGATACTTTCCTGTGATGATGAAAAAATATTGTTCCTTCAATGCTGTCAGTCAAGGAGCTAATGCTAGTTGTTCCAGCAGAATTCCCTGATTCGGTTGAACTTTCTGGATGGCCTTCACATAAACTGGAAAAGAAGATAGGATCTCCCATCAATTTAATGAAGAACTTGGATCTTCCAAGGCTTTGCCATAGAACACAGATAATTGTAGAAGAACTCCACAAGAATCTCATTGTAGCGACTTCTGGATCCGGTTGCAGCGCCAGCGGATGTGCAAAGAACTTGCTCTCTTTGCCGTCCGGTTTCCCCTCGCCGGTAGACCCTGGACAGGGTCGAAAGTCGCCCTGGAGGGGCGACCACCGCGGAGGAGGGCACTCGTCGATTGCGGAGGGAGCGGCAGCTCCCTCTGCGGTCCGAGAAATCACCTTTGGGCCGACGGGGAAAAGATCGGCCAGTAACATGGCCGATCACTTAGCTGCTCCAGCCAAAAGTCACAGCAACATCTAAGCATAAAGAACCACCGTGGAAGATCCGGGTGAGAACTTTCCTTCCCTCTTGTTATTTTCTTTACTTCCCTATGAAAAGCTTTTAGAAACTATTCCCTCCCTTGAAAAAGCAGCGTTTGAATACTTGGGGAAAAAGTAACTACTCTTTATTGTGTATTTGAACTGCTGGAATTCGGGGGATCCTGAAAACAAAAGAAGAAGAAAAAAGCCTTACTGTGACTCTTTCTCTCTGTTTGCTTGTTTTCAGTTTTAGTGGAAATTTTTAGGGAGGGGCGTGGAGTGTTTTTCTTTCCTCCCCCCCCCCCTTCTGAACATTTTTATCCACTTTAAAAAGAAAAAAAAACTACTTTGGCTACTGGGTGGAGTTATGTGGATTGGAGGGTTACAATGTATCCAGGAAATTGGCGTGAAGCCCAGAAAGCCTTATCATAACATTGTAACCATGGTAGCTGAACTGCTGGACTGGCGCTACGCCCAGACATTGCTGTACTTTTATTATAGAAAAAAAAAAGAGAGAGAAGAATGGAATCCTATCCACAGCTTAATTACGGATTCATACTAGCAAAAATCTTGGAAATGAGAGAAGAATTAAGAGAACATTTCAGGACACTTAGGAATGAGGATGGTTCAGAGTTAAAAACTGAATTTCAAACTTCAACTGATCATGATACACAATTGGATTTACAACTTAATGAGATGGAGGATTTATATCTACAATCTACTAAAGAGGAAGATGTTACACCTTATATACAAAGGACGGAGATTTCTGAGGACCAAAGGCAGAATTCAATTGAAACATCTATAGATTTAAAAACAACAGAAATGGACTCTCTAATATGAGACATTAAAAATGCTGACAATACATACAAACAACGAATAATCACCATACTGACTAAGACTGATTACATAGTGCAGACAATATTGGGAAAAAGAGAAGAAGACTATGATCAGACGCAATTGTGGGAAAATGTGTATAATCAAATATTAAGATGGAAGGAGCTAAAGGCCCTATTGTGGAAACCTGCTTGGCACAAAAAGAAAGCTAGAATTAGGTTTAAAATGAGTGTTAAAACTTTATTTGACGGGTAAAATGGTTTTTAGAGACTTCAAGTGAGCTAATATTTTTGAGATTTTTAAGGTTTAAGATTTTAGTCTGATTAATATTGATCTGAATTTTGGATTTGATTATGGTTTGGAATGGCAACTATGGAAAACTGGAAAAGTTAAAACTAAAGGAGTTGTATTGAGAGTGGTGAAATATTAATGATATTTTTATTTGCAATGATTGAAGATTGGATTGATTTATAAAAATGTTTGATAGAGTATAGGAAATAGAATATAGTGGAGAAATTTTAAAATATACATATATATGATAGCTATATGTTTAGCTTAGAAATAATTAGAAAAACTTAAGCTAATGTAAAATAGTTTAAAAACGTAAAGTTATATTCGTCTATAAAATATGTATGTGAAATAGAATAGAATAAGAGATAGAATTTAATTGAGAAATATAAAGTGAATAATTGGAGTAATATGGTCTGTATTATATGGATACCCGAATTGTATACTATATGTCTATGTAATGCCAATTGGAATATGTTAATAGTTAATTAAGCTCGAAATGGGTGGAAATATTATTGATAGTTTTGTTTTGTTTTTTTGTTTTTTTGATTGATAAAATAGAGAGGGAAATTTTAAAGAAGTAACCTAAATTGTTTATGTATGATTATATGTTCTATTTTGTTTTGTGGAGTGCCCTATCTCCACGAGGAGTCCTAAGCACTTGGCTGTAAAATTAAAAAATTCAATAAAACTTGTTATATAAAAAAAAAAGAATCTCATTGTAGCAAAGATAAACCATTGGTGCATTCAAAAATGACATTGTCATAAATCCAAAAATTACCCTCAATTTATCAGAAATGTCCCTTCTCAGCAAACACAGTTTCTAATGCTTTGCTCTCACTATACATAAAGCACAGGGAAAAACCACAGGGAATTTGCTGATTTTTCTGGAGAAACCAGTATTCCAGCATGATCAGCTGTATGTTGCTTTAAGCCGAAAGAAAGAAATCAAAGTGTTAATTTATTCTTAAAGAACGGCAAACTAACCACAAAGGTTGTCAACAAAAGTGTCCTTTATTAAACAAAAAACATCGAAATTTATCTTGCTATACATCTTTCTAATAAAATTTTAATTTTAAAACCAAAACAATAGTAATCCGTCCATGGTCATTCTGATTTGCTGTTTAGGTAAGCAAATATCTCTAAAAAGATGACCCAGCAGGTCACAGGTTGTCTAGTAACTATGGACGTGTCTTAAATAGGCATCAAATACACATATTTGGCCTTTACAATAATAACAGCCTAAAAGGATCAGTAAAAAGCCAATTTATACTTTACTAATCCCACTTATCATCCTATTGGGTTATCGGCAAAGTAGATAAATAATTTTGAATCGGTGTGAATTTGCTAAAATATAATTATTTATAACATAGTAAATTACAACTCTGACATTCAAACTACAGAGAACAAATTCATTTGTGAAAATGCACAACAAGCTATTTTTAGAACAATTTGATTTTCGTTTGTTTGCATAAGCAAGCAGAACCGGATTTTTTATAGTAGAGGCATTTTGCTATTATTTTTATATCTTTTGCTTTTCTAAGTCTAACAGATTAATACTGTATTTGATCTTTCTCTTTTTCTCTTTCTCTCTCTTTCTCTACTTTGATGAAGAATCTTGTAATGGCAATATATGGCCTAAGTAGATTGGCTAGAAGAGACACTACATTTCGGTCCACAACATCCCTCCTACATGCCTGCCAGGAAGCAGGCAGAACTAAATTAAAATTCAGTGTGTTTTTTTTCTCCCGCCTACTCCCTGTTACAATCTGACCAACTAAGTTGTGCACTCCAGGTTCTTCCATATGCCACAATTGCTCAGCAGTGACAAAGCCTCATCCGATGAAGCATCACGGTGAACTCAAAATGAGTTACTTAAATGATGTTCTAGCAAAGTCAACATAGCAGTAATAACTAGTTGGTATATATACAGCTTGAGGGAGGAAGAGAGTAAGGATTCAAGCAATTAGGCTGTATGTGGGAAATTGTGAATGGATGTGAAATTCTCCTGGGAGACAAACATCCTGATCTTAATTACATTTTTCAAAACAAAAAACAAAAAAAACCTTGGAAGTATGTCCCTCTGCTTTCTGCCAAAATATGCTTAGGGACTAGAACCTAAGGGTTTCATTGGTTGGGCTTATGCTAATTATTATGGATGACGAAGACAGTCTTTTGATTTTGTTCTTCTAGCAACATAAAAAGCAATCATAGCTGTGTTGGTCCATAGAGAAAAGAGCTCCATAAAATCCATACAAATTTAGAGGTAGGCATTACCAAAAAAAATAAATAAATAAAAATCCACCCACACAGTGAAGAATAGATTTTATGTCCAGAAGAAAAGGATTTTATACACTCTAGAGAAGGATGCCATATTTTGAGATCTAATCTTTTTTTAAGCTCTAGGTAGGCCTACACAATTAGGGTTAATTGATTTGAATCGTTCTCTGGCATTGTACGTATAAGATTTGTGGTGTTTCTGTGTTTCTGCTATGCTCTGGTAATTTCTGCTTTCAGATCAGGGGAGAGTTGAACTGCCTATATTAAGTTCATGTAGTATTTGAATTATCTTAATATTACAAATGTAATGGCTTTAAATAGTTACCTATTTTTAATAATAACTTATTTGTTTCTTCCTTCCAAACATTCTCCTGTATAGGCATCTTCCTTCTATTTTTTTGTAATAAAATGAAGAAGACTAAGAATTCTGTAGAACTCTAAAACTGGCAAATACTACTCAACTTGCCCAGAAATCTCTAGGCAGCCAACAATCTTATAGAAAATATATTTGGAGAGAGGAACTTCCGAGGCAGTGAAGCTGGCTGCGCTACGAGAAGACCTGATATCGCCCAAAGTGCTCCATATAATTAATCCTTGTGAGGAGACCTCAAAACAGTGGTCTCCAGTGGGCTTAGAGCTCTGGGAGATGAGAGAATATCTATTTTACTCAATCCTTATTAGGTGCCTTTAAGGACAGTGGATTCACATACTTCCTTTTGTATTCATTTTCGGATATTGCTTGTTAACTGCTTTTCAGCTATTAGGGAACTTTGGATAGACACATTTTACAGCACCAGGTGAGTTTCCTTCATTCCTTAGCGAAAGAACTTTTAACTGCAAGTTTAAGGACTTCAAAAGAAAATCTGGAATAAACAGTGAAAGGATGATTAAAACTTTGATTTTAGGAAGTTACAAATAGACTAAAGGTCCATATAAATTTGAAATAAGATTTTGGAATTAATTTTAAGAATCCTTACCTGAGAAAATACTTTTGTTTTGAATTCTTTCAAAAAAAATGATAATTTGGGACTTTGAAGATTAGACACTAGAAGGAAGTGGAAGGAACTAAACATTAAAGTTAAAGAAGAAAAAACTTAAATGTTACTTACTGGGATAGGAGTTAACCTATCAGATAAGCAGAAAAATATGGAGAAATGCAGCCTTCTCAGATGACCAACTCTTGAATCCTACAGAACTTTAAAGATGACTACCAAACCTTAAATCACACCTGGAATCAACTGGCAACCAATGCACTCGCTCAGCAGTGGCTGTCCCGGGTATACTAGCATACACTCATTACTATCCAAACAGTCACATTCTGTATATACGTATACATTAGCCCTATTCTGATACCACTGCTATATAGCACATCTGCAGATTTGGGGCATCAAAAGTTGAATGAGAAGAAACACCAGTCTACCTTAGCTCCTCTGGCAATCTAAAGTGATTGATTGATGTGTTGTTTTGAATAATTTGATTGAGTCACCCCTCTCACATACATGACCCTGGACAGCTTATAATAAAATAGATAAAATTAAAATACAAAACATACAGCATCTGGGAATCATAAAAACAACCATTAATGTAGCCAGGAGATGGGCTCAATCACATACCCAAGGCCCCAGGCTTGGCCATGGAACTGTTTTCAAAGGCTTTATGAAAGTCCAGCGGAATTGGGGCTAATCTGATCTCTGGAAGGATGATTATCTAGGAAAATGCAAACTGAACAGAATTAAGAGAAAGGGAAATAAAGCTTATAATATGAAGCTGGCTGAAGATTCATAGAAATGCTTTATAATTAATGTCTATTTGCAACCATGTGTAATTTGATTCCAATTTTTTCCATGTCCTGACAAAACATACATATCAAGCTAAACAATGTGATGGAATGATTCGCGTTAACAAGCTCTCGGCTTTTGCAAATAAATAAGTATACAAGAAGAATGGAGATGATGAGGTAATTTCTGTGGCATCACAAAAAAAATCAGCTGAACAATAAGGCTGAGAGCGACAAATGAAACCTGATTCCCTCATGAAAAGATGAACAAAAAGAATGTGGCTGATGGCTTCTATTTCACAAGACAGAGAACTAATCAAATGAAGAGTTTTCAATGAGTGTTTGAAAGAATCAGATAGAAGGAAAAGCAACTTCAGAGTGGCAGTCACATTTTCCTGTATGTTATTCGACTGATATCATGTTTTCATTCTAATGCGTGAAAAATATCGTTCCAGCTTCAGAACACCTTCTGTTGAAATCTGTGTTCAACAAAAGAAAATGCCTCATCTCCACAAGTCATTTCTCATGATGTCTACAAGAATGACAACACTTTCTACTACTTTAAGAAACATGATTCAGCTCTGAATTACTTTTAAGGAAAACGAATTCCCCTCATTTTTGAAGAGCTCATTCTAATTCTTCCTCAGATTCTTTTTAAAGGTTACACAAGGGAAAGACTCTTACTTCCAGGAACAACTTCTCTTTGAAAGGCAACCATGGAATTGTCAAGCAACTCTGAAATAGCACTGGCATGAAAAGATGTTATAAAAGGGATGGGTAGATTAGCATCATCTTCTACATATGCTCAAAAACACTGTCTAAATGCCAAACCCTCTCTAGATTCCAGTAATACCTAATGCAACATAAAAGATTCCACCAAAGCTTTCTGCAACATGTTGAAGGCCATGTTCCAAAGTGGGTGAGGCCAAGAGCTGCTTTGAAGGGAATTGTTTCAAAGGAGGAAGGAACCATTTTAAGCATCTATAAGGCTTATAGCACTCATTTTGTACCTCCCCAACTGCAAAACTGCCTACCCTGGGAAGACTTAGGGATACATAAAAAATACTGACAATGGAGTCGTTGGTACATTCTGAGCTTGGCTGTTTGATTGCAGACATTTCATCACTCAGCTAAGTAACTTCATCAGTGTAGTAACATCATCAGATGCTCACAGATCACGCACAATCTCCAAGATGCACTATCTCTATCCTTGTGTCAATGGCATAAAATTATAGCATAATCTTTCATGAAATGCAGCCCATTTTCCCCCAATCATTATATATTTAAGACCCATGAATCTCCACACAAAGAACAACATCCAGTTAAGCATTTATAAAACTGAACATTCTTCCAAATGGAAAACTCCATTAAAAATCACCACAAGCAGATACAATCCGGTATAGAAGCTTTAGCAGTGCAGTTGAAGAAAGTATCTGAATACTGATTTATCACAGATAATCCTATACAAGTCATTACTAAATCCCTTGAAATATTTAAAATACTAAAAGTAATCTTTCAAGCCACTGTAGTAGAAGACAGATTTGTGAGGCACACTTGTTATACTTCAGTGTGATATAGCTTAATATGCAGTATGCTTCTTCTCTTCTCTTCCTTCCCCTTCCTGAAACACACTAAAAAAAAAACCTTCTTGTTGGTCTTTGTGTTGCTTTTCAGAGGTTATACTAGCAAAATGGCTAATACTGAAAAGGCTTACCAAATGATGCTAGTCCAATTACAGCTTTATCCTTTGTATTTTGATACACTATTTAATTAGTGTTTATTTGCTTTTATTTTTAGATATTTTTTTTGAGGTCAAACATTAATATTCATTGGTCTTCTAACCGTGGACTAATTAGAGCTTTAAATTACAGAAATCTACTGAAATATCATGCAAATCCTCCTTTTAAAAAAAAAGAGGTTTTGACCTCATTCCTGAAGCAGAGTTTAACCCAGAAGTGCCTTGCAATGTTCAACTCTGGAAGTTACTGGCAGGATCAGGTAAGGGATCAAGGACCAAGTGGGTGCAGATGCCTGCAAACACAAAATCTTCTTGATACTATTTTGCCTGCATGGAGATCTATAAGTCAATAGAGCTTAATTCATTGTTTCCCTCTGATTTTAGGAGCAGAGGAACAATTTTCTTCATCAGCATAGCTGTTTGGTGGGCTAAAAGGATGATAATGCAGAGGAAAGCAGCCTGAAAAATCCCCATTCTTCACGGCTCACCCCAACCAACCAGAGGAAAGATCTTCAAGGGCCACACATGAGTGAAAGTCTGTCCAACCTGATTTAACAGGAGGATATAGTAAAGAAAATGTAGATTATATATGAGTAGACATGCACAGAACTGGATTTAAATAATACATCACTCTGTGCTAGTACGTTTCATTTTTTACAAAGTTTAATGAAGAAGGTTAAATGTGGCTGTCCTGGTACATTCAAGAGTAGATCCATTTTTAAAAATTCTAAAAGAAACATTTCAAAATCCATTAACCATAATCCAAAGAGCCATTATAGTTAGTCTTGGAAACTCTTCAGTCCAGGGCCTTATCTCTCACTCTTTAAAGCCAAAATCGATGCAAACTATATCATGGAGCAAAGAAATTGCAAAATATCAACACAACACACCAAATTAATGTACCAGGCTCCTTGTTTTCATAGGGAAAAGTATATCTCAAGGCACATCTACTCAAAAATAAGCCTCATCCATTTCCAGATAAGCCGATTGAGAAATCCAATTACATTTATATTCACAAAAGCTCACTCCCCACATGTCTTTTTGGTCCCAACCTCTCTGCCCCAAAGAATTAATTTATGGTAAGTGGAGACAGATATTGGTCTATTGTTCATCATATGCTTAGGAAAATGAATAATTCACTGACTCATACTGGTACCTTTATAAGATTTTATTACCTCACCTGCATTTTAACGAGGATGAGCATTGCACATTTTAAGTTACATTTGTAAATTGAGAGTTGGGAAAAGAAAACACAAATCAGTCGATTCATCATTCAAACAAATGAATGTAAATTATATGTATGCAGAAGAGATATTCAGTTAAGGCAGTTTAAACGTTAGATATTGCAGATTTATAAATGGTACCCTAATTGTAGAATTATTGTTAAAAATAGGGAAGAAATGACAAATTCCATATGAATCCTTTTATAGGTGGACCAACTATGGCACCCGAATGGTGTATTTTGGGAGAAGAAATAAAACCTGTTCATGTTCTATTTCCCCATGATAGAATAACAGAATAACAGAGTTGGAAGGGACCTTGGAGGTCTTCTAGTCCAACCCCCTGCTCAAGCAGGAAACTCTATATAATTTCTGAGAGATGGTTGTCAGAAGCTATTTTTAAAAATCTCCAGTGATGGAGCACCCACAACTTCTGGAGGCAACTTATACCACTGATTAATTGTTCTCACTGTCAGGAAATTTCTCCTTAGTTCTAGGTTGCTTCTCTCCTTTTTCAGTTTCCATCCATTACTTCTTGTCTTGCCTTCTGGTGCTTTGGAAAATAGCTTGACCCCCCCCTCTTCTTTGTAGCAGCCCCTCAATTATTGGAACATTACTATCATGTCACCCCTAATCTTTCTTTTCACTAGACATACCCAATTCCTGCAACCGTTCTTCATATGTTTTAGCCTGCAGCCCCCGATCATCTTTGTCGCTCTGCTCTATATTCTTTCCAGAGTCTCAAAAACTTTTTTATATTGTGGTGACCAAAACTGGATGAAGTATTCCAAGTGTGATCTTACCACACTTAATAGGCATGAATCTATATACCTCAGTTGCCTGTCTTCTGAATTAAAGAATTCATGACAAGCCCCTAAACATTAAAAAGTGAGCAGAGAAACCAGACTTAAAGCGTTTCATAGATCAAATGAAATGCCAGGAAAAAAGAGGTGATAATACAGAATCTTTGAAAGTCCAGCAATTTCAAGAGGATGGGGTTTGTATGAATTCCTCAAATGTTGTTCTCTTAGATCAGGGGTGTCAAACTGCCAGCCCACGGGCCGGACACGTCACGACAAAACCACGCCCACCCCATTACTGGCAATAGGGAAAAAGCTCTGATACGTCGCGCGACATCATGTGACGTCGCGAGTTTGACATGTCCGTCTTAGATTGCTTAACCCAAGGGCTAATCACCCTTTTAACAGACAGAACTGAAAGATCCATTTGCTCTTTGTGTGTCATAGTTTGAAATATCCCTTCTCTTTCCTACACAGACCAGCCTTTTCTTATAGGGAGGATATTCAACTTCATGTATCATAGCAAACTGTATTTCATTCAGTCACTGACCAAGGAATACAACATTTCAAGTCAAACTGATAGTCAGCCACATAAACACCTTAGTGCAGTGCGTAAACCCAACCACTGTAATTCATAAAGTGTATGGTTTACATATAATGTGAACACAGCCCAACAATGGAAGGTGCTGAATGTGTTGGATTCTGAACTTCTGCTTAGACACCATCCATGTAGGATGCTGAAGAATCTCAGTGCATGTTATATAATGAGTCAGAACATTTTAAGATACACCATGTGGATTCTCTGGAATAATTTCTGGCTGTTGTATGGCTGAGTTTATGATAACGATGATAACAGTCAAGTCCGACTCTTAGTGATTCTATGGGCCAGGTCTCTCTACATCTTCTGATCTTACACTACTTCTTTAAGTTGTTCTATGCTCTGGCTGGTATCAGCTTTAATGGCTTTTAGCCACCATATTCTTTCATGGTGTGGTTTCTTTTTACAGCTAACTTTTCCAGACATAATTGCTTTCTCCAGTGAAAAATCACTGGAGAAAGGTTGGGTTTATACATTACGCTAAGATAATGGCTGTAATATTTTTTTTCTCTACATTAAGAACTATATCATTATCAGATCATTTATGACCCCACTTAAGACAATAATGCAAGGCCTATAGAAACCATATGTATTATTCCCTCTTGAATTCATCCAAAAGTCATCAAAACTAAGTAACGGTGTAGGAGTTATTTTTAATGACTAATTCTGTGAGATCATCAGATGTCTTATTTGAAATCTTTTAAAATATTGGGTATCTTATGAGATTTGACCATTTAAAACCATATACATATATTTTGTTTTGCTTTTTGTACCAGGAATCAAGTAAAGAGTTTTCACTGACTACCAGAAGTCACCAGGTGGCCAGCAACTCATCAGCTAATTTGTCTGAATTATGGCTACTACTATGTATGAACCAGACATTACAGGTTGTCCAAAAAACTATGAATTAAAATAATTTTTATAACTTAAGATGAACTCAGCCAACCGTTGCGTCTTAAGTACTTGCATGATAGTTTTAATGCAGATATTTGGCAGGTTCTACAGTAAGATACAGGAACAACATTCAGTTACATAGTAGTACCAAAAAAGAAGTGCTTCTCATGTTCACTATGACGAAGAAGTGTTTCGGGTTTATGTATTCCATCCACAAAGTCCTACGTTACATCAGATAACTAGTTTTGACTATTGTTGCAGCACAATAAAGGTTAAATTGCCTTTCTTATAATTCCGCAAAGCTCTCCCTATGACCTTTACAGGCGTTTTGAGATGTACACATATGCAGAATAAACAAAATAATCTCTAAAAAAAATTCGCAGAGCACACCTGACCTTTCAAAACAGCACCACTAATTTTAATCAGATTTGTATAATGTTAACCTCTGCACTGACCTTTGTCTAGCTTAGTAAACATTCATAAACGTAGGAGAAAGCGAGATATAAGCTTTAAAGCAAAAACATTGTAAGCACATTATGGTGCCTACGCAGCAGAGATTGCTTTCCCTTGGTAGGTCTGCCTTAGGTTAGATGAGGCCTGACGCTATGGCTATCAGGTCAGAATTCATCGCTCTGCTAATAAAATCAATATTACTCTGGTGACATACTTTTTGACTTGAGTTTTCACTCCACAGCAGCACCTCAGCTGCCTAATCCATAATGACAACGTTCTGTCAAAAATACCAGGTTCCTTTACAGCATTACAGACCAAACGATGAGGATTTACAAGGCCATCAGTCAGTGACAGGTGCCTCATTCAGACAGCAAGTCAGAAAGAGTGGCAGAGTTGGGCCAGGCTTCATTCACTGCTATCCTGAACTATCTCCCAGAACAACTGGCTGTTTCAGTAGCCCATTCTTCAAGCTCCTTACAACCAGGTTATATGACCTTTGTGAGTTCAGGATAGATTTTTTTTTATTTTAAGAATATGTGGCAGGTAGACCCCAAACGTGGTTGCCATGAGCAAATGGACTATTCCCAAAATTGTGAATAGTAATTAAAATGCAGTATTGCAGGCAAACTCTGCCCACAGCCTGCAGTTCAATCCTGATGGGGCTCAAGAGTGACTCAGCCTTCCATCCTTCCAAGGTCAGGAAAATGGGGACCCAGATTGTTGGTGGCAATAGGCAACTAATGCTTCTACAGCATAAACTGCCCCAGAGGGTGCTGAAGAGTGCTATGGGGTAGTATATAAGCCTAAATGCTATTGCTATGCTATTGCTAAAATAGGAATTGCAATGAGACTCACCTTATCACAAGATACAATAAGCCCCACAATGTTACTTATTGTTGTACAAGAACCTTTGCCAAGCCCAATGGACACCCTTCCCACTCCCAGTCCCCAAAAATGCTGCCAAGGGCGGATCTACTTTGCTCTTATTTCCTTTTGTAACTGAAAGAACCTTTATACCAAGATTGCCTACCTGTGGCTTAAAGCAGAGTATCGGGGCAAATGCATCACTTTCTGGAAAAGAGAACCTTATTTCCAGGATGTCCTTCCTGGGAATAATTTTTAGAGCAAGACATCACAACTTCCATTAATTCCATTAATGTTGTGAAATACACACCCCAATGCCTCATTCTGGAGACCTTCAGCTCAAGCCCCTAAAGATAGAGTGTGGTCTTAAGATCCCCGGGGTGTGTCTTCGGTACTACTGTAGGAATGTGATCAGTGTGGCTATCAGGAATGCACACACCAGAGTCAAATTCCTCTCTTAGGAGGAACAGCCGCAATAGCCATGAGGTTGGGTTGAACTCAGTAAAGAAAAAGATGTCTTTTAATCGTGTATAGAGCCCTGGTGGCATAGTGGTTAGAATGCAGTGTTGCAGCTAATTCAGCTCACTGCCAGCAGTTTGATCCTGACCGGCTCAATGTTGATTCACCCTTCCATCCTTCCAAGGTGGGTAAAATGAAGACCCAGATTATTGGGGGCATTATTCTGACTCTGTAAACTGCTCAGAGAGGACTGTAAAGAACTATGGTGCGGTGTATAAGTCTAAATGCTATTGCTATGTGGCTTCTCTTTTACTCTGGGCATTTGCTCAATTTTCATCTCTAGAATGACCCTTGTTTAAATCACAATTATCTTATTATCTCTGAAATGATAACCCAATGGGTCACGGGATGTCTAGTTTTTTTTAATGGCATAGTGACAATTTAGAGTTCAGAATATCTGACACTGCTAGCCATTTGTGTTTACAAAATAAAGAAAAATGATAATGGGTAACTATGTGACAAACTAAACAATCTTGTCCAAATACTATTACTAGAGAATATTATCCTTAAACTATTTTTTGGTAAGCAAAAAAAACACACCATTTTATGAATGTTCAACAAGGAGCAAAGTTCGGCAAAATTTTTATTTTCTGAATTATACCATGTCCTGCCCTGAATTTGAACTTAATATTCTGTTTTCCTTAATCTATAGTTGCTTCAAAGGCTGGAGCAAAGAAAACAGAAACAGGGAGATGATAGTTAGATGATAGATAGATAGATAGATAGATAGATAGATAGATAGATAGATAGATAGATAGATAGATAGATAGATAGATAGATAGATAGATAGATAGATAGATAGATAGATAGATAGATAGATAGATAGATAGATAGATAGATAGATAGATAGATAGATAGATGAAGAAGAAGAAGAAGAAGAAGAAGAAGAAGAAGAAGAAGAAGAAGAAGAAGAAGAAGAAGAAGAAGAAGAAGAAGAAGAAGAAGAAGAAGAAGAAGAAGAAGAAGAAGAAGAAGAAGAAGAAAGAAGATAGACAGACAGACAGACAGACCTACCCATAAGATGGAGCTTAAGATGGCATGGATGTACTTGAGCCTGGGTCTCTCAACACCTTGCCCAACCATTTCTACTGGTTATTATATAGAACAGTGGTTCTCAACTTGTGGTCTGCGGACCCCTGGGAGCCTGTGATGTCATCACAGGGGGTCCATGGAAGGCTTGAAGAAATGTGATGATTTAAATCTCGAGTTAAGTGTTTGTGGTCTATGGCCATGGTCTATGACCACAAAAAGTAATTAAAGGGGGTCCATGGTGAAGAAAAGATTGAGAACCACAGATATAGAGGAAGCACACAAGCAGTTTGCATTCTGTTCCATAGTCAGTCTCTAGCCACATCTTTACTGTGCTCTTGCCCCAGCTTGTACCAATAATCCATTTTATTTCTGTGTACTCCATCTGGTGTATATTTCTGTATATAATAACTGAGTGGCAGAAATTGATAAGTCTTTCTCTTGCTTCATTCTTATTTTTCCAACTTTGGCATATCAGTCTTCAGTAACGGGGAACACGTCTTCCTTGCATGTTGTATTGATTTCAGATTGAACTTGATCATAAAACTCTTCAGTCTCCTCTTCTACATCAGGGGCTGAAGTATAAACTTCAGAATAACAGAATAACAGGGACCTTAGAGGTGTCCTAGTCCAACCCCCTGCTCAGGCAGGAAACCCTATGCTATCTCAGACAAATAGTTGTCCAGTCTCTGGACTCTCTGGACTGGACTGGACAACTAGGTATTTGTATTTAAAAGAAAGCATTAGCAATAAGCTGACCTCATTTTATTTTTTTTTGAAAGACTGGGAACCTTCTTTTTGCTGACATAAGAAAAAATGATATGATGATATGTGGATTTCAGGATTAAAAAAAAGATGTAAATCAAGTGAGGGCTGGATAGATTTGTAAGAAAAGGATGGAAGTCAATACATTTCATAACTTTAGTCTGTTTTCTTTTTTCTTTTCTTTTAGATACAAAGATACAAATCTTGTATCTTTTTCTCTCTTTATTTTTCTTTCTGTTCTTTTTTCTTGAGGTTTTCTTCAGATTGGCCTTTTACTTTATGTGCAACTCTCAAGTATAAATAAATGAAAAATAATATGCTATCCTTCTCACACATCTGCAAAGGAATAAAATTCACCAGGAAAGAAGAAACAATAACATGTTTCCCTTTTTAGATATTCTTATCGGCACAGGCAGTGAAGGCAAATTAGAAACACAAGTCTATCATAATATTACCCACACCAACCAAGTGCTGCACTATCAAAGTAACAACCCAACTTCCCACAAGAGAAGCTGTGTAACAACACTACTTAGATGAGCACAAACACACTGGACTTCAGCAAAAGGAAACAATACCAAGGATTCCATTATACAACATATTACAACGAAATAGATATCACACTTCTTAATAATGTGCCTGGCCACTCAACCCAATGTAGCACAACCAACATAAGCTGTGTAAAGGATAACACTGCCATACATCCACAACATCTCAGAAACCACCAACAAACTATTACAATCACATGGCATCATTGTAGCACACAAACCAACGAAACATCCAAAATATCCTAAGTAGACCTAGCAGACCCAGAAGAAAAAAAACATAAGTCATCAACAACATACAGTGAAAGGACTGTAACAACCACTATATAGAACAAACAGGCCAAAGACTAGCAGAGTATATCCATGAACAGCAACTAGCAGTCGGAAGATATGTTGAAAACTCCTTAATTTCACAATATGTGGACAGATTTAACCACAGTTTTTCAACTCTCAATCTCTTTCAAACAGTTTCAATCTCTCCTAGACCAAGCCAAGTCCCAAAACCCTAGAGCAGGGGTGTCACATGCCCACCCCAGCTCCGGCAAAGGAAAAAAATCGCAACAGGTCACGTCACATGTCACACGGCGAGTTTGACACCCCTGCCCTAGAGAATTCCTGGAAGCCTGGCACTCAGACAAATCAACCATCAACAAACGCATAGAGATAAATAACATGTACATGCCATTCAAAAGAAACAATCAAAAAGGGAAAAAGGGGAAAAAAGACCAAAACCTCTCCTTACCAGCAATCAACACCTAGATGAGCAGAGATTAAAAACCAAGATTAACGTTAAACCAACAATCAAGTAAAAAAAATACCTCACTCAAGAAACTCCCAACTCAGACAAATAAGCTAATACTAAACAACAGCCTAATCAAGGAACTATCAAGAATACTATCACCAACACTGATAGTGCAAGCCACTGATAAAACAAGAGTAAACTCCACTCTCTTCTAGTACTGGTAATGTTATCTAATTTGGTAATGAAACATCTGCAAGCAAACAACCAAGCTCAGACAGGACAAAGAAACCCACAATTCAACCCTGAGTTACAAATAGCAGTAGCACTTATATACCACTTCACAGTGCTTTACAGCCCTCTCTAAGCAGTTTACGCAGTCACTTATTGCCCACAACAATCTGGGTCTTCATTTTACCAACCTCAGAAGAATGGAAGGCTGAGTCAACCTTGAGCTGGTCAGGATCAAATTCCCGGAAGTGGGCAGAATTGGCCTGCAATATTCCATTCTACCACTGGAACCATCACGGCCCTTCTGTCAGTACCTTTTCACACACCTAATGAAAACTATCAGTAGGTTTTGATTTCAGAAAAGAAGCCAATTCCCACGAGTCCAAAAAAAAAAGAAAGTCAAAAATACTTCAGTGGAAAATATTTTTAGCACTTGTTTAAGCTAAGGCTATTTTAATACCGAACAGCTATGAAATATTTTATATGTAACAAAAAAAAAGAAGCTAAAAAGAGTGAGTTGGGACCGAACAATATTTCACATCCATTTGTTCTCCAGATACCCGGACACAATACTTGGTTGTCTTGCAATGCTATTGTTAATTAGACAACTGACAATCTCACTCATTTCTCACATTCCTCAATATATGACTCTAATGGCTAGACTCCAGATCCAAATGAGAAATTTGTTCTACACATGCAGTAAGAATGGTGAGAGCTACATCAAGGAGGAAGAGAGGATATTTAATAATTTGCTAATGATACTCTTCTCTACTAGCAAAATATCCTTTATATATCCAGGGCAGGAAGTCCATAACTATCCCTTTTAGTTCATTTTCTCTTTCTAATGTTATCTTGGTTTGCAGCCCTGTTTTTTTCAAAATACCGCAAATGGTGAAAATCAATTCTCATTCAGGGAATCCTGTTTCCACCGATAAAAACACAATGCCAAATTTGTGTCTATATCATGAAAAAGGGAGCAATTTTAGCCTTTCCAAAATGTCTCATATCGTTAGAGAGAGCCTTTCTTCTCTCAAAAGTCGGGTACTTCAAAAAGCATCAAGTTAAGTGCTCCCAATTAGACACAGGCAGTTGCCCAGACACTTGACCTCTGGCATTAACACCTACACCATTTTTTGTTTGGATTTTAAGTGAGCCAGGAAAAGAAATTCAGCATTCAGCATCCTGTACTGCATACTGCACTGCCACCATCTTAAAAGGCTGTTTTGTTTCCTGAGATAGATCTTGCGAAACCCTGAAGCTCGCCTACTGCTACTCTCATTTTATCTTTCTTTCATGCCGATAACTCTACCAAGACATGATCAATCAAACGGCTTGCCTGAAGATGACCCGTTTCCTTCAGATATTCCTTAAAAAACAGGTGATTGATCTGTGTTACTAGCTGACTTTCCTTTATTCCTGGAGACCTTCCTTAGCACAGCCGCAGACTTCAAACCAGAATGCCTTCCATTTGCATAGCCTATCCATCCAGTTAATTGGTTGGTGCTTTAAGATGATCTAAGCAACGTAGCCCTATTAAAACTCTTCATAAAAAGACTTCACATTCGGCAAGCAAGAATCAATACCGACGGTCGGGTCTAGTCATGCATGATAACACTTCATTATTTTTTACGGCAAAGCTGCTAACAAGGTTGTAATGCTAACCCAACTTTTGCAAATGTACACCCCAACAGGTATAAACAGAGAGGTAATCACAATCTACTCAGTTACAGCACTGCGAGCAAACTTTGCACATAACTCTCATAAGAGTGAAAAGATGGAGCACATTTTAACCTGAGAAAAATCTCAGAAGAGGTAAAGTCAAGAATCTCCGGGAAAATTGCTTCTCGGAGCACAAACTAGAATCAAAGAAAACCCAAGAAATGCCCTCTAATTTGTGACTCTCTGTTGTTCATCTTATTTACTCATGACCCATACTTACACTTCTGTGCCACTATAATTCTGTCCTTATTTTCTACTAAAGTCTTGGATTCTGCACAATAATAAAACAGAAAGAAGAATGGCAATTTCTGTTCCCAAATGGTAATTATTTTGCATCCTCTGCTCCTGAAAAAGGGTAGGGCTCTCTATCTGCATTTTTTCTAGCATATGGTATGCTGAGACACAAGCACAATCAGAATGGCTGAATTCGTAAAGCACATTAAATCATTTGCTTTTATAATGGTTTATAAATTTAAAACACAAAGCACAAAACCACAAAGCACAAAACTTGATTCACAAAACACAATGTGGGTAAACCCAGTCAATGGGTGGATTCATGTATCACATTAAAACAAAAAATAAATTGACAAGATTATATTGTAGTGTTCTGAATCAGGTCTGTGTATTGCGTGTTGTATTGTGGAACATGGTTTCCTGGGACCACTGGTAAAATTGTCTCTAAAGCTCTGCATCTCATCCCTTTTGCAATAGTTCAGAATAACAGAGTTGGAAGGAATCTTGGAGGTCCAGCCCCCTGCTCAGGCAGGAGATACTATACCATTCTGGACAAATGGCTATCCAATCTCTTCTTGAAAACCTCCAGTGATGGAGCACCCACAACTTCTGGAGGTAAACCGTTCCACTGGTTAATTGTTCTGTCAGGAAATTTCTCCTTAGTTCTACGTTGCTTCTTTCCTAACTTTTGGGTACAGTATAATCTTTTTATATTTTGATCTCCCATTCTGCTATCTTTTCCAAAAAAGATTGCAGAACATAATAAACTATACAACCCAGGATAATAGACTGATCACGATAAATAGAATTATCATGGGTGGGAACAGGAGCAAATTCTGACTTCCTGCCAGCTTCCCCATTGACTTTGCTTCTGGGCACACCAGAAATCATGATCACGTGACTGCAGCGGCACAGCGATGCTGTGGGGAAGCCCTGCAGTGACCACAAGTTTGCCAATACACATATCTGAAAATTCTTGAAATTTCAACCCCACAGGAGAAATGGGTTCCAGATTTTGGATGCATTCTTTAAAAGTTAGTCCTTTTGAGGTACTTTGATTCAAAAATTGTTCCCCTATGATGCACCATTTAATCCAATTGAAGGTTACAAACAGAGAAATAAGCAGGAGAGTTTTGTAGTATATGGATAGGAAGCAAAAAAAATGTTTATACTTCTTGAATAATATTTTTGATTCCAAATTAAATAACATGGAAGTAGAAGAACTGAAGTTCAGCTTTTCATCATTAAAGCAGGGTTGGCATGTATAACTCAATGTTATACGAAGATTCAGATTCAGACGACGATTCAGATGAAGATTCAGACAAAAAAGCTCCTTGGCTGAGAAGCGAAACGTCTTCAAAGAAAAACAAGGAAGTCCAGTTGCCTCTTGAAAAAGCACCGTTAGGACATAAAGAATAAGCTGATTCATATATTATGCTTTAGCCCGCCCCTTTTTAAAAAAATTACCTGGTTCACACGTAGCACTAATTCATACATTACGATTCTTTTTTACTTAGTGTGCCATATAAAACATGTAGCTTTCACAAACCAAAATCCTGGCTTAGCATTATTCATGTCATGACTATGCATCTTTCAAAGTACAGAATTCGTACTTGATAACCCTTCTGCACAAAATGCTGTGCTGTTATCAGTAGACTTGCTTGACCACTTTGCACCTGCCCACTTATGGAAGCTAAAAAATGGAGGTGGCTACCAAGCCCTCAGCTCCTAACACTACCTGTTTACAGGTAGTCCTCTACTTACAACCGGTTGTTTAGCAACCGTTCAAAGTTACAATTGCACTGAAAAAATCAGTGACTTATGACCAATTCTCACATTGATCACTGTCACAATAGCCCCATGGTCACATGCTCAGAATTCAGGCATTTGGCAACTGGCATGTATTTACAATGATTGCAATATCCCAGAGTCATGTGATCACCATTTCTGACCTTCCCAGATGGCTTCTGATAAGCAAAGTCAGTGGAGTCAGATTCACTTTACAACCACATGATTCACTTAACAGCTGTAGCAATTCACTTAACAGCCAAAATCGGGCTTGACTCACTCAATAATTCCCTTGCTTAACAATGGAAAATCTAGTCTCAACTGTGGTCATAAGTTGAGAACTACCTGTAATGAGAAACTATGCTTCTGTGGTTAAAATGTATAGATATAGATATTCTAATATGTTTCAGATACATATACATACACATGTACAAACAAACATGTTTCACTCCAGTTCTAAGAAATTAAATGAATGATTATGAATGCCCATGAGCTGAATCACGTATTATATCTGGCATAAGCTCCCGAGTGCTTCTTTCACTTGCAGATCTTTTACTAATTCACTTTTTGTGCAGGAAAAAAATATATTAATCAATTCATATGGTAAAAAGAATAGCAACTATGGCTCCATCATTTGTCATGGACAAATATCAGATTACGGGGAAAGTAGCTTGAAAAATCAATGGCTTCCTTTTGGGAAAATAGCCATTTATTTATTAGAGAGGCTTCTCGGCCACTTCAGTTATACAACTCGAAGTGTCTTGCAGCACCACCTAGAATACATAGATTACAACAATCAGTATTGATCAAAATCATGCAAAATTATTACTACCAGCATAAATTCAACATAATGATGATGATAGTAATATCATGAAACTATCACATAATAGCAAGCAGCCAAATTTGACTCAGTTCATGGGCATCTTTCATCCAGTCCCCAAATGCACATTTTTTTAAAAAAAAAAATCTCTTAATGCGCTATTTTTACTTGACTGCCTGTATATTCAGAGTATTTGGAAGAAAAATTACCAAAGAATAGGAAAGGAAAAGTCTGTAGGGATAAGTGTGCAGAAGAGTATTTAGGAGACAGCAGATGACAAACTGAACATGAACAAAATAAAATGCCAAATCTTTTCATGTATACACAAGCTTATCACTTGTATGACAGCAGGATAATCCTGCTCAAAGAAAAAGGCTGTGATAGCTGACCTACTCCTATTTATTTACCACGTTTTCTTTTTCTTTTTTTACTCCCCTCCCACCATGGACTTTGTGCCAAAATAATCCCAAAATTCCAGTTGAGAGATCTCAAAAAATAGAGGACCCTTATCAACATAATCGTAGGCATCTTTACTCAATGCATCTTTAAGCATTTTTAACGGGGCATCTCCAGATATTCATCTACAAGATTGCACTGACTACTGTGAATAATTTAGTGCTAAATAAATATCCTAAATATAGCAGTGTCAGTTCTTCAGGTTGTAAAACCAAAGTCAAAATTTATGTTTTATTATGATATCAGGATACTCCTGTTCTGTTTCTGAAGACAAACCCATATTTTAATTTTGTGTTCATCTAAACTGATGAAGATTAAGCTAAATTATACTAAGTGGGATGTTTGTAGAATTATACTAGGAAGTTTTGATTGATCAAGACTCATCGGTATCTTTCACTTCCTTTGTGTTTGCAAGTCTAAGCTTAGCTATGGTACTATATGGAATTAAAACAACTTAAGTGTGTTTTGTCATTAAAGGAAGCAAAACTTTCCTAACAGAAGGCAGAAGCTAGCTCATTGTTCTGCTCAAGATTCCCTAAATACAACACATTTTCCATCTGTTTTTCTGTTTCCAAACACTGTCTATGCAAAAAACCAGCTTTGATGTATCCAGTCCACGCTGAAGACATTTAAAATTGTCTACACTGCATTTTATCCATTTTGCTTTGTTTTTTTGTTTTGTTTTTTTGTTTTGTTTTTTAATATAAATTATCAACCACAGAGGAAAAGAAAATGAGAGGTACTGAACCATGGCATCTGCAGGGAAAGTTAAAAAAAAATAATCAAGATGGAGTCCTCAACCACACAATGGAAGCTTTGGCCCCTCTTTTATGTGCACTGTATGGTGCAATAAAATATAGCCATGATACAGGTTGTATTATCACGGATACCATCTTGATGTTTTTAAACCCTTTCCCACAGACATTCCTGCTGAGAATGTCCCCATAACATATTAAGCTTAACATTAATGATGAGTAAGAAGTTTCCTCATGGTGTTACACTGCAGCCAGTTGCTACTTACAAGGTATCTTCAGTCCTAGCCAATATCCCATATACTCACCCACTTTTTGCAGCAATAAGACAGGTTGTTACTTTTATGAAAATACTGTATGAACCCTAGTGGTGCAGTGGTTAGAATGCAGTATTGAAGGCAAACTCTGCACACAGCCAGTAGTTTGATCCTGACTGATTCAAGGTTGACTCAGCCTTCCATCCTTCCGAGTTCAGTAAAATGAGGACCCAGATTGTTGGGGGCAATATGCTGACATTATAAACCACTCAGAGAATGCTATAAAGCATTATGGGGAGGTATAGAAGTCTAAGTGCTATTGCTATAATTTTAAGAGAAGGAAAAGAACCTCCATTGTGCCAATAAAAGAGAAAAATTATAGCTCAGGGTTGAAATGAGGGTCCTTGAAATTTGTTCTTGGCAATTTCCAGTGAGACAAGACTATGGAAAACAAATGTGAATCATGGTGGTTCACAGTCTATATAAGCTAGTTCTAAGAAGCTGAAACCATGATGCAGATCCATCTGGGACGGTGCTGCTTATGTGTTGGATTTAATGGAACCCACCTTCCAGTATCTCTTTGGGGTTCCCTGACTGGCAGAAGAGAGTATAAGGTCATTCTTTGTTTCCTTGCGAATTTGATTGTGTTCTTGAGTGCTCTTTTATTCTATCTTCTGTTGTGTTATATTCCTCGGGATTCTTGAAAATTCTTTCATTGCTGTATCATGTTAACCTATTTATTTTTTTACACTGCTGTAAATAAAGCCTCAAGTATTCATGCTAGAGCCAGTTTGGTTCTGAGGTGGTTAAGGCACCAGGCTAGAAACCAGGAGACTGTAAGTTCTAGTCCTGCCTTAGACACAAAGCCAGGTGGATGACCTTGGGCCAGTCATTCTCTGTCAATCCTAGAAGGACACAAGGGCAAGCCACAATATCAGTCTGTCTGTCTGTCTCTGTCTGTCTGTCTGTCTGTCTACTGGGAACAGAGCAATACAGTACACAAGTGAACAAAAACAGATTGAACAGAGAATGGCAGAATCCAATAAACTTCAATGGACCCCATCCTTGGTACCAGTATAGTCTATGGAAATTGTATTTCAAAATCATTCTGTGAAAAACCTGGGGAAATACTCACCTGACACATAGGTCTACAAATGAGTTAGTTGTTAATGGATTATTCATGAAAATTTGCCAGGCAAGAATAGTTAGGGAAGATGTCCCTAGGGTCTAATTTTATATACTGAAAAGTTAGCAATATTACTTCATAATGAAGCTAGAACAGAATATATAGCATAAAAAGCAAGTGAAATGACATAGCATTACCAAATATATATAATATAGTTAGTGAACCAGATTATGGATGAATGTATTTAAGATAATGCAGTGATTAACTCTGCAATAATGAGGATATGGATTACTTTTGCGAACATGTGCTAAAATAAAAATCTGTGTAACTTCTCTCATTTTCATTAATAGGTCATCGATAAAGCATCCAGAATTTGTTTTTGTACCTCGGGTTCTGATGCCAAAAGCATTCATCAATCAACACCTTTTCTTACATTCCTCCACATTGTCTTTCTTTTTTTAAAAAACATTTTATTGATTTTTTAAGAATTACAATCTTTAGTGCTTAGTTAACAACATGTTGTCTGGGTTCACATATTTAACATTAACTTCTTCAATATAAATCTGTTCAGTACTACACAATCCAGTATTTTTTCCTTGATCCTCCTTTCTTCCCCATATTTTTTGCATTTTCCCCTCATTACACAGTTACAATTTTTGGTACTGTTGATGTATAGAAAGTTAGATATAAACATCTTCATCATATTTTACTAATATACAAATAACAATAATATCAGTTCATAAATCAATAATATCAATTCATAAATCAATATCCTGTTTTTCATGCTTTTGTTAAGGTCTGATTTGCCATCAGTGTTTGAAATATCTTTGTCGGTTATAATTTTCTCAATATTAATTACATTTATATAGCTAAAAGCTTTATTCATACCAATCCTCTTCTTATATTCATATTTCCTAAATCAAAAAAAGAAAGAAAAATGCTATTTTAGTTCTAAATCATATCTTTCATTATAAAAGTCTAATTATATCTAAGGGTCATCCATTCTTTTAATCTTATTCAAACAAGTATTTAAATATATAATGCCCCCTCTAAAAGGTCAAATCTTCTGTTTTTTTTAAATCTGACTCTCGCTTTCTTTCTTTGCCAAGTAGCTTTCCAAGCCAGGGCAATTAGATTGCCCAGGAATTTTCTTTCTATTTTTGTGAAAATTACTTGGCATGAGGAAGACAATTTAGGTAGCGTATTTTTTGGGGGGAATTCTGCCCATTTATATTCCTTAAGCAACTCCCAGTTCCTTTCTCCCTCAATTTCTCTTTTAATTCCCTGTCTCCCAAGTTGAGATATTTCCCCTAATAGCTCTATATTCCATTTTTTTAAATCTTCTTCTTTGCCATCAGATGTATTTTGCAGACCTAAGGGGTAAAAGGTCTTTTGCATTTTCATTGTTATGGCTAAGTCTTGCAGCATTTTGTTTGTATATGGTCATTTATATTTCCCTTCTTTTATCTTTTCCGTCTCTAAATCATTTCCTCTGTTTTGTCTTCTGATTTCTGGTTTATTTGTTCATACTTTGTGGTCATTATCTGGGAACTTTCTAGTTGTAGATTTAATTTGGAGATTTGCTCATTTATATTATCTAAATTGTTTTTAGTTTCATTATGATTTCTTTTTATGTCCTCTTTGTAAGCAACAATTGTTTGGTGAATTAATTGTAGCATAGAGTATATTTCCTTCTGAAAAGTGTTTGTGTTTTCTTAAGGCATCGTTCCTGGAGATCCTCTAGTTCCTCTAGTATCACCAGTCAGTAAGAGTAGATCAAAATTTCCTCTAGTTTTCTGGTCTTTATATGTAGCCTTTATAATCCAATAGATTCCACAGTATAGGTCCAGTCCTGAAAGCAATATTTTATAGTGATCCTTTGTCTCAAGTATCCAAAAATTATCAATCAGGCAAGGTTGTAATCCACAATGTTCAAAGTATTCAAAATATTCAACCTCCGTGAAAACAGCTCAAAAGTCTCTCCCATCCAGGCGTAGTCCAAGGTCAATTTTTTCTTTCTCTCCCACTAGCTCTTGAGGTTAAAAGTCCAAGCTCAGTAGGTATTTATAATCCAAAGAGGTCAGGGTGATAAGTATGCCAAAATATTTTCCTTTATTGCCAGCTGTTCTCCCAAGCTAGGAGTCACCAAGCAGCCAGGGAGCAAATTATAGTGCTGTACACAAATCCACCACTAGATGTCATTCAAAGTCCATTTTCCACTCTTAAGACAAAGGATTGATTTCTTATATTTCACCTCAATGTTGTTGTTATTTTCGAAGAGAAAATCTTAACGGTTATCTCAGTTTTCAAATTTATCAAAACTGTAGCTTTATGTTATTTCTACTTCAGTATTGTATGTTTCTGTCCTCCATAAAATTAAAACACCGCTTCTGTTCACATTCAGAGGTTTTTAGCTTCTTGGGAGCCTTTCCCAGGAAATTCAGTTGTAAAATAGTGAAGAAAGGATCAATATTCTCACCCAGTTCCAAACATGTTGTTTACAATCTGTTAATCGGTGCTTTTTCTTCTTCGGTTGTCAGTAGCTAATAGCCGGCCACAGGAATGTAGCCAGTCTTTCCCCTGCTGGTTTGGAGGGCTTTCCTTGGATCGAACGGAAAGACCGCTGTCTCTCCGTGATCAACAATGCACCCCTCTTCATCGCCTCTTTGGGGCGACTTTAGGCCCTTTTTAGGGCTCCTAGCAGGGTGAAATCGGGCACGGAAGGCAGAGCCCTGCCTTCCTGTGTCTGGTTCCACCTCGACGCAAAACCGGAAGCCCTCCACATTGTCTTTCTATTCTAAAATCAAATCAATACATTTTACACTAAATCATAATGTTGCTCCCTTAATTTCTTTTGCCTTGATATTTCAATATAGTACAACCTGTGACCCCATTCTTTAGTTTCCATCATCTTCGATCACCTACGAATATTCTCTTGAAGCACTGTTCTTCATTTCTTTTATGTGTCTTTGTACTCACATATTCTGAATTCCTTTTAAGTTTATCAGATAGTCACCATGAATAATAGACAGGATTGATGGAAATTCAGGTATAAAACAACTAGAAGATACTATGTTTTTTCCTATCCGTCTTCCTCCCCCACAAAAAAAATCTGCTATAAAATATTTGTTTAACTCTCCTTTTTATATGCAGAATTTGAATATTCTCATTGATAAGTGGTAGGAATGCATAAATCCTAATATTCTTGCCTTTTTGAAGGGTAATGATCCAAATTGGCTGAGGAATTCTGGTAATTGAAGTCCACAAGTCTTAAATTTGCCAAGTTTGGAGACCCCAAACTATACGTTATTCTTAGTGTTCTGGATCTGGTACAGCCTCAAATTCTATCTGCTTCAAGTTTAAAGGATTAACTTGCAGAAAACCCTGGAACCAGAAAATCTTTGTTGGCTGGGGACAGAACACAATACTGTTGAATTTTCTAGAATGTTATTGGAATGTTAGGTTTTGTACATACATAATACAGTATGTGCTTTTTGCTTTACTTCTTTTATTCCACTCATCTTTTGTTTGTTCGGTCTGTCTAGCTGTAAAAAAAATGACTGGGCTTTCAAGATGCCATTTGCCCATGAGTTACTACACACCTGCAATAATCAAGGCAAAATTATAGGGGGAAATGAATCATTTTCCACATAATTGCAACTATAAAATTTGATTGTTAGTGAGAGGTCCTTAGGATTAAAGAAGCTTAACTGGGAAGCGTTAATGACATTAGAGAACAGATATACTAAATTATTGTTTATTATTTAAAACTGATAAATTTGTACACCGATAAATTTTAATCTTAGTATCATAGTACATATGGACATCAAATCATGCACCATCCTAAAAAGATGGTACCCATCAATCTCCCCAATTATAACTAAAGTAATAAATATAAATGAGCAATAATTTAAATGAGTTCTTATGAAAAGTCATCCAAGATAGCAGTGTCCTCATATAGAGCTCAGAGTAAGATCATCGAGCATTAGGTAGTTATTTATTTAGTCAGTTTATTCAACCGCTCACTCAACATACAACTCAGAGTGATATATGATTAAAGCAATATTGTTAACAGTAAAATATAATACATTTATTAATTCATTTATTCTTTTAAAGATTTATATTGCCACCCTTGTTATGAACTCACAAGATATAAAGCAAATAACACCCAAGACAAATCAACAACCCAAAATAATCAATCCTGACAGGTGTATATGGCCTCATAACCCAATGCTTGGAGGAGAAACCAGGTGTTCTAAGTAGCCAGCATTGGGACCACCTGGCTCTTGGAGGGAGTATTATTCCAGGCATAGTAGCTGAGCAGAGCCATCTTCTGGGTCCAACCAGATGACATTGCTTAAATCATGAGATTTAGTTTATACCAACCATACTGGATTTTACTGGACAGGTAAAGATAATTGGTAACAGGCAGTTTTGCAAATAATCAGTCCCTGCGCCCTGAAGGGCTTTAAAGAAGTCAACCAGATCTTGAATTTCATCCAGAACTCACTTACAACTTTAACAATGTATAATATAGATGTACCGAGCTGTACAGATGCATTGTAGACTACTGTGGTCTTTAAGGGCATCATCAAGTAGCTTTCATTGCAACAATTCAGACAAGAGATGACCAAGGTATGATTATGAGTAGGTCTTCCCAATGGGTAAATCTGGTACAGAAGACAGATTTGTGAAAGGGCGCTCTGACTCACGGCTGCCAATGTTCTTCAAGCAGCTGTTATGAGTCTAAAAGCATCCCCAACTTGTACTGGCTTCTCAAAAGGAGTGCAATGCTATTCAGAATCCAAGATGGAAAATTTCTGAATACAGAAAACCTTAAAATTCATAGCCACTCAGTCTAATTAGGGTTGAGACTGTTCCTCTCAATCAATAACCTTCAGAACTTTGATCAATTTGCTTGGGCAATCAGGAATGGAGATATTCCCTGACTATCATCAGTGTAGTGATGATACTTAACCTCATGCCAATGGATGACCTCATTCAACAGCTTCATGTGGATATTAAAGAGGAGCAAGGAGAGAATTGAATCCTGACACACCTCACGAAAAAAGCCTCAAGGATTTGACCTTAACATGGCAAGAACTATGCCAAGATGTTCCAGAACAATTCGCCAACATGTTGGAAATGTAAAAAAGTACATGGAACATATTATCATCTATGGTGGACATGCCCAGTTGCGAAAAAATACTGGACTAAAATAAGAAGATGGATGGAAGAAATAATAGATCAACCCGTAGACTGGAAACCAGAGATCTTTCTGCTGGGTATTTTAAACAGAAAATATAGTAAAGAAACACGGTACTTAATCCTACATATAACAACGGCAGCAAGAATAGTCTACGCACAGTTCTGGAAAAATGAGAATATACCAACAGAGGAAGAAGTGATAAGAAAAATCCTGGACTGTGCGGAAATGGACAAATTAACAAAAGAGATAAAAGAAAAGGAAGACACAGAGTACTATCTAATATGGAATAAGTGGTATGATTGGTTGAAGATTAGAAATAATAAATGAGAATAAATGTGGAAAGGTCAAAAAATGGAAAATGTGTGTATAATAATGTATAGTAATAATGTGTATTATTTTTAGTATGAAGTATAGTATGAAGGAAGAAAAATGGAAATAAGAAACAACGGGACAACAAGGACAAATATATTTAAAGAAGAATAAGGGGGGGAAATGTAAATAATAAAAGATTACCGTTACGAAATCACTGTTAAAAAAAAAAGGAGTATACACTGTGTGTGTACGTGTGTTATGTTTTTTTTAAAAAAAAAATAAAAATAATAATTTTAAAAAAAAACATGGCAAGAACTGGTCCTGGAAGACAAAGGAGAAACATCACAACTCTATGTCTCCCACAGATGGAAGGGGACCATAGACTATATAGTACTAGAATCTAAAAAGATAGCCAACCTCTGAATTAATGAATGCAGAGGAAAATGGGGAAACATTAACCAAGACTCATATAAGGATTGAAAGCCACTTCACGTAACAGTTGAAAGATTAACCATTCATGTTAGAATATTTTATCACCCTATGGACCAAAGTACCACAAACAGGCTTTATTCCAAGGATGGCTGAAAAACACCACTATCCAGTTCAATATTTTCTGAATTGAGAGATACACTTTGCCTTTGTATTCCAAAAATGAATGGGTGTGACCAGGAAAAACACTACATTTACATTTAATTCAAAATGCCTTTAGTTAAAAGTAATTATTTTTTACTGATATATTCAGAAGCCAGCTTGGTGTGGTGATTAGAAACACAAGGGTAAGAATCAAGATGACATGAATTCTATCCCAAAGACAGTTGGGTGACTTTGGGCCAGTTACTTAGCTGTGGGAAGAAGGAACAGCAAACTACTTCCAAAAAAATTCCCCCCAAAATAGCAGGGATTTGTCCAGGTAGTCACCAGGAGTTTATTTTATTGTACTGATGGAGGAGCCCTGAAAGATGGCTTCAAGGTAGCATCTGTTGTTAAGAGCTTCCTGTAAAGTCAAATTAGCTCTTTTGCTTTGATCAAATTTATTTTATTTTCATTTTTATTCTTGTTCTGGTGGAGATCAGTATGGGGAAAAGGAAAAAGAGGCAACACTCACATTCTGTCTCTCAGGTCTCAAAACTGACTCAAAGACACACCCCACACACACACAAACCCCTGGTAAACAAGAATGCTAGGATTTAGGCATATTGATTCTTAAAAGCCAGCATGAGAATGCAATCTCTTGGTCTCTGAATATCAACATTCAGTTAGATACGTTAAACTTATGTTTTGTTGCTTCACCAATGATTCACACAGAAATCTTTAACCGTTTCTGGAGTCTGGATGTTCAGACGTTGCCCAAAATTTAAATCAATTGAAATGATTGGTTTTTAAAACACAGATAGTTAAATAATCTAACTCAATGCCACTCCTATCAAAATTCAATGCGCTGCTACAGTATTAGAGTTTAATGGAAATGAAAATCATATTCTAAAGATGAAAAAGTGTATCTACTACTCAGACAAAGCCAGATCAAACTAACAAGATGTTTCATATTTGAAATTTATCTATCTGCTACACAAAAGACTTTTCTTATAAGAAAACAAAACAAAATTCAATACATGTGCCTGGATGGTAGCTATTCCTATGTCTACTTTGATGCAACTACTCGTCCTGAAGGTGCTGAATGATAAACTAATTGCATTCAGTTTTCACAATCACTCCAGATTTTCCATTTAGATTCAATTTTTAAAGGAGAAAGGCCATTTGGAAATTCATTCTCTTTTACAAAGCCCAGAATGTAACTTTAAAAATTGTGATTAGCATTCATCTGTCATTCAAGGAAGATTTAAAGGTATTTTGAATATATTAAAATGCATGGGAGAGAAATATGAAAAGCAGATTATGAAGTCAAGGAAATTTGTATCTGTTGGACTTTGTTAAAATGTAGACCTAGAGAAAAAAGCTGAGATATTCACTACAATTTCTCATTAGCCATTTCAGTTTTTAAACTGAAATTTAAGTGGCTAAAATCCTTTGACACAGACTGGAATATCTTACTTAAATCATCAACTTCAAATATTGAAAATTACTTGTTAAGGACATAGTACTTACTTTCTACTACTAGGGAAATCCACTTAAAAGTAAGAAAAACTACTGGAATTTAAGGTATTTATGTTTTATATTACATATGTAATAATATGATTAAAATAATATATTTTAATACATAAATTTAATAGAGGCCTGAATTAGACTGTTACATTATAGCATAAGAACATTGCATTCCTTATACCTAATTACAACAGATCCTAAGTACACCTCTACAATGTTGTAAATATGCCACCACTCATTGTGACATATTTTATTTTTTCCATTTGCGTCTTTATAAATATTGTGTAACTTTTTCTAATTAGTTAGTTTCAAAGCAAAGATACAAACTTTGCATTCTGTGAGGAAAAACTGTGACTGAACTTTACCAACGTTGGAGACCTCATCCTCATCCACCAAACTGCTTCTTTCATGATGCAGAACAGAGGAGGGATCACCTATTGTCCTACTTTCCAGGTTTGGAATAACCAAAGGCCATTCCCTTGGGAATGTCCATGCTAATTACCCATGATATTGTTTCCAGGGACCATAAAGCCCTGTGCTTTTTGATAGTTTCATAGATAGTGTAAATTCTTGCCTGTTGTTTACTCCCTTCTCTTTCCATTTTTGCTTCCTTATTAAAAGAGACCTTGGAGGTCTTCTAGTCCAACCCCCTGCTCAAACAAGAAACTCTATATCATTTCTGAGAGATGGTTGTCAGAACCTCTTCTTAAAAACCTCCAGTGATGGAGCACCCACAACTTCAGGAGGCAAGTTTTTCCACTGATTAATTGTTCTGTCAGGAAATTTCTCCTTAGTTCTAGGTTGGTTCTCTTTTTGATTAGTTTCCATCCATTGCTTCTTGTCCTACATTCAAGTGCTTGTTGATGTATAATAAACAAGCAAACATGAACCATATTTTTGCTAGCTGAACTGAGTGCTGTGTATGCTTGCTCTGATCCAGATATAAGGGATTGATTGATTGGGAATGTTCAGAGCACCAAATGGAATGGAAATCACCCATAGCAATTTTCCAATAGCCAGAATGTGGTGGAGTTACAATTTCATTTTTTAAAATTACTCTCTCCAGATTTCCTGTGGTGAGACTGTAAGTAATTCTTAAACTGTTTTGTAAACAACAGGGAGCACATTAAAAAAGCCAACAACCGTGCAGTTTACCTGAGTATTTATTATATATTGAACATTGTGTGAAATCAGTAATGAGCTGAGTTCACAGGATAGCCTAATCTGAAATATTATTGCTTGCCTGTGACTTAATGCATTGTGTGAATTTAGCCAATCTAGTTGTTTTATAGAGCTTCCAAGTATTTGTGACTTATTCAATAAACCATAGTTAAAATAATTCTAGTCCAAAATGGAGTTGAGCGATAATAAATTTGAATAAATAAATAGATTATTACGATCTGAAAACCTACTGAACAAAGCCTATACTCTAATCATATTAGCTGAACTGAAAATGTAATCTAATATATCTGGCTATGGAAAGTTAGTCTAATTTTAAGCACAGTGATTTACTCCAGAGTCATCTGGGGTTTCTAATCATCTGGGAGTGGGATAACCAAGGGTGCAGATCTCCTCCTAGATCTCCTCATGACCTGCCAACCCATGGAGAAGGAATGGTGTTGGCTGAAGCAGCCCCCACAACTTGCCAACACAGCAAGCTGCTAACAGATCCATCTGTTTTGACCCATGCATTTGCTGACCCATGTGACACATGGGGGCTTTAGGGGAAGAGGAAGAATACATTCTCTCCACTGCATCACCTATGACCTGACTACTACAGGTGATTAGAGTGAAACAGCCAATAGGAGTTAGGCACATCCTACCTTCCATCATATCAGCTCAATTGCTGCCAAAGCAGCATGATTTAAGCAAAGAGCAAGATTTATGTCAGGAAAAGATGGAAAGCATTGCTTCAATTTCAGTTCAGTTGTTGCCTATGGGCCCTGGAAGAGTAAAGGCTGCTTCATGAAGAGCTGTCCTTCAAAAATGGTTAGCCAAGTATCCTCAAGCTAGGATTAGGAACACATGGAGATGTCTCTTCTCTTAGGATTCGAACTCCCTTCCTTTGCAGTAAAGAATCTTTTTGGAAGAAAAAGGCAGCAGGATCAAAGCAGGCAGATACATCACAAACACACACACACACACATCCCACAGTAAGTAGTGCTGGATCCCTGTTACTATTTAGAAAATAACTGTTAAAACTGAAACATTAAACTAGAGATTAAAGTAAAACAGAAATCCTAAACATGCCAACCTAACAGTCTAAACACATCAGAGAAGATATCATTAAAATGGGAGTTAATGTGCATGTACTGCGATGTTGTTCCTTTTTCAGAAATCTAACACGTAAGGACAAAGCTCACTTCTCCTGCTAAATATATACCTTGGTTCTTCTTTGCATAAGTCATGGGTTTTTTTTTATCATGTGACCATCATTGGAGGAAAGGAAAGAATTGATCTAAAATGCCATGTGATCCAGGGGCCAATTTCTTTCCCACAGTATTCTTTTATTGGTTTATTTATTTGTTTATCCCCATTAATCCTTAGTGGATTCAACACAATATAAAAATAATACCAAATAAAACAACAATAAATTCAAAATTACATTATATGCAAAACTTGCTTTAAATTCTGGCACAGAGAACTCTAATCATTCCCTCAAATCCTTCCAGAAAAGCCAAGGTTTTACCAGCTTTTGGAAGTGTGACGGATAAATAATCAGAAATGGGCAACTCACAGAACAGAGGTGTAACATGGGGTCTAGGACAACTCGCTGCAACCAACTCATCCTGGTTAACTCGCCCTGGCAGTCTTGCCCCGGCTGACTCACCCCGGCCAATTCATTGCAGGACAACTTGTCATGGGACAATTCAACATGGGATAGCTCAAGAGAGGGACAAGTGAATTGCAGTGGGCCTTGTCTTGCGTTAAGTTTGAACCTTCTCAAGTTAGACCTCCTCAAGGTTGAGGTGAGCTGCAATTCTGCCTGTTCCTCTCTTGAGTTGTCCTGCATTGAATTGTCCTGCAGTGAGTTGTCCTGCAGCAAGTTGTCCTAGGGGCACATACAGGTAGTCCTCAACTTACAACAGTTCATTTAGTGACCATTTGAAGTTACAATGGCACTGAACAAAGTGACTTATGACCGTTTTTCACACTTACAACCATTGCAGCATCCCCATGGTCACGTGATCAAAATTCAGATGCTTGGCAACTGACTCGTATTAATGGTTGCAGTGTCCCAGGGTCATGTGATCACCTTTTGTGATCTTATTACAAGCAAAGGGGAAGCCAGATTCACTTAACAACCATGCTACCAATTTAAGAACTGCAGTGATTTACTTAACAATTATGGCACGAAAAGTCATTAAAATGGGGCAAAATTCATTTAACAGATGTTTCACTTAGCAACAAAAAAATTAGGCTCAATTGTGGTTGCAAGTTGAGGACTACCTGTACTGCATTCTGCACCCAACTGAAGCTTTCAGATGCTCTTGAAGGGCAGCCCCAGGTAAAGCATGTTACAGTAATCCATTCTGGAGATAACCAGGCCATGAGAAGAGCCTATGGAGCACCACAAGGAGGTTGAGGGGTTGGTGAACTGGTGTAAGGAAAACAGCCTAGTTTTAAGTACCGGAAAAACCAAAGAGATCATTGTCGATTTCAGAAAAGGCAGGCACAGCCACACTTCTCTGTGCATTAATGATTCACCTGTGGAGATGGTTACCAGCATCAAATTCCTGGGTGTGCAGCTAACGAGTAGGCTGGCTTGGTCGCTCAACAGTGAGACACTGGTGAAGCAGGCACAGCAGCGCCTGCATTTTCTCCATCGCATGAGAAAGGCACATCTTCCTTCTCCTATCCTTACCACTTTCTACAGGGGGACGATCGAGAGCATCGTGTCATACGGCATCACAGTCTGGTTTGGAAGCATCACTGCTTCGGACAGGAAGGCGGTGCAGAGAGTGGTGAGGATGGCCGAAAAGATCATTGGAAGTTTCCTCCCTCCCATCCAGAACATAGCACAGAAGCGTTGCTTGTGCAGGGTCTGTAAGATTATCTGGGACACTACACATCCTCTTCACAACCTGTTTTCCTTGTTACCTTCTGGGAAGAGGCTTCGTGGTATCCGTAGCAGAACATCCAGATTCAGCCATAGTTTCATTCCATACAGCATTAACCTTGTGAACTCTCAAGCTTCCTCCTTCCATTATATATTCAAGATGGACAGTATTTAATATTTATTTGTTACGTATATGTAGGGGTGTGGGTCTATACATATGTTGTATATAGTATGTTTAGGTGTGTCATGTATGTGTTTCACTTTGAGAGCGATCAACTAAATTTCATTTTTTGATGTGTGCCGTTGTGCCCAGAGTAAAAAAATGACAATAAAGGTTATCTTATCTTATCTTATCTTATTTTAAAAATGTTAGTTTTTTGGTTTATATTTAGCATGTAGCCAGTGGTGGGATTCAGCCAGTTCGCACCAGTTCGGCAGAACCGGTAGCTAATGTTTTGTTGCCCAGGCTCAGAATGGACTTCCGGAAGCGGCATCCACACAGAGAACCGGTTGTTCACATATTTGAATCCCACCACTGCATGTAGCGTAAGTTTTGAATAAAATTTCAGAGCAATTATTGTTATTCCCGTTCAAGCAAAAAAATGTTACATAAAAACAAAAAAGGAGTAAAAAAAAAATACCAGTAGTAAGCAGGAGAAATTAAAAGCTTGATGTTAGAAACCAGCTAAAATTAGTGGATACCAATAATTCACAATATTTCTCCATACATTTCTATCCATGCAAATCATTCTAGCTTTCACTACATCCATACATTGCTTCATACACTTTTATTTATAAAATATATAAACTGCCTCACTCTAGCCCTAGAGCGTCTACACAACTTAAAGCCACCAAGGTTGACATACACTGCTTTAGGGGGGGAATTCTTTAAATGTCTCGTTTCTCACTTTTTCTGGAATCTCATCAACTCGATCCAACCATGACTACATTTTCCCTTTCGTTTGACCCATTTAGCCTTCCTTCATATATTTGATTTGTGACTGAGGCTTCACACATTCTCTTTTATGACCAGACCACCTCTATATACTAACTTTTATATTCAGTCCACAAATCATTAATTCAGTATTCATTCATTCTTGCTCTTATCTCTTCTTTTTGGCCATATGCCTTTGAAACACTTGGTTCCTATTGCACTGGACTAAATTTCTTCTCCCGCTGTATTCATCTTTCACTCTGACATAACAAAGTGAGCAAAAATATCCTCTCACCAATAGCCCTCGACTTATGACCACAATGGTGTCTGCAATTTTGATTGCAAGTTGTTGTAGTGGTAAGTCATGTGACTAACCTCGATTTTACAATCACTTTTACGATAATCATAAAATGAGTCATCACAGTTATTTAGAATGGGCTGTTGGAAGGACATTCATCTTTGTGAAGTTCATGGGTATGGACTGCGTAGCAAGCCTTCTTAGTGGCAGCCCACATTTTTGGGAATACTCTTACAGGTGTGTGTTTTCAGCACTTATTTCAGTCTTGACATCCTATTTAATCAACACATCCAAATATTTATTAAATTGATAAGACTGCCCAGCTCCATAGTGAGGAAGTGCAGAGGTACAACAAAAATCTCTATTGTACAAAAGAATATACAGATGTCTCTATGTGGCTGCAGAAAATGGGACTCAAAAGAAACCATGCTTTGCATGCTTCCCTCAACTTGTTCATACTTTCCATTAGCTTAATTCCATACACTTCTTTGTCCCTCTGTAGCATTTTCACTCCATCCATTCTGATGGGAAATTACCTTCTCATACTTTTTCTTTCTGCAGTCATTGTACTTTCGCTCTTCTTCCTCTTCCTCCCGTTTCTTCCGTGATGCTTTTCCCCAATCTTGATCCACTTGACACTCCCCCATGATTTGCCCCTTATCACTCTAAGTTTTCTTCACTAATTCTCCCAGTCTTTCATAATACACTATCAAAGCGATCATGCTTTTAGATGTATTTTCATTCCTTTGCCATCTGTAGGTATCAATAGGCAGGGCCTCTAATCATGTAACTGAAACAAGAGGCAGATACTCAGCCATCACCATTGTAATTCATTCCTGGATCTTGAAACCTTTTCTTTTCCTTTGGTCAAGTCATTTCCATCTCTCCATTCAATGTTTTGTCTGATTTCTCATTTGTTAAGAATTCTGGTTCTTCCATTACCACCATTTATTGGAGTACAACATATACAGTAACTATCATCATTCATGGATTCCTGCTTTCACATGCTTTCATATAACAACCTAAATAATACCCAGCCACTCTTTTGGATGTACATACATTTCATTCATAGCAATAGTAATAGCACTTAGACTTATATACCACTTCACAGTGCTTTATAGCCCTCTCTAAGCAGTTTAGAGTCAGCACATTGCCCCCAACGATCTGCGTCCTCATTTTACCAACCTTGGAAGAATGGAAGGCTGAGTCAACCTTGAGCCGGTGAGAATCGAACTGCCGAACTGCTGGCAGTCAGCAGTAGCCTGCAGTACTGCATTCTAAACATGCGCCACCACGGCTCTTACCTATACCCTCACTACTGTGACTTATTACAGTTAGTCTCAACTTATGTTGTTTAACGACAGGTCAAAGTTTAATGACAGCTCAAAGTTATGATGGCCTTGGAAAAGGTGACTTATGACCTGTACTCACACTTATGACCATTGCACCACCCATGTGGTCATGTGATTGCAGTTTGGGTGCTTGGCAACCAGTTTGTGTTTACAACCAGTTGCAGTGTCCTGTGGTTATGTGATCATGATTTGCAACCTTTTTTGCAGATTTCCAGCAAAAAATATCCATTTGAGAAGGTGGATTTACTTAACTACCATGTGATTCACTTAATGACCATAAAATTGTTATAAAATGAGGTCCAAGTCAACTTATGACTTCAACGACTTACAACAGAAATTCTGGTTTCAATTTGTGAGGACTTCACTGTATTGTATTATTATATCCCACCTCATATTTTGTACAACTCAAGACAGTATACAAAATGCTAATCTATTTTTCCCACAACCACCACCCGGTAAGGGCTGAAAGAGAAAGAGAGATTGCCCCAAAGTCACTCTCATGCTTTCATGCCTAAGAAAGGACTACAATAACTCAGCCTCCAAGTTTCTAGTCTGGCACCACACTGATTTTTCTCTTCCCTGCTCCATGATGTCATACCACTTTAATTATTATTTTATTCTTCCCTTTAATTTTATGAACTTACAATGTACCTATTTTGCTTTATTTCATTCCATTTATTCATACTGGTAATTCTTACATCGTGTGTCACAATTCTCCCTAGGTGATAGCTATCATCTGTGTGAACCATTAAGGCTTTGGTTAACTGAGGTTTTCACATAATGTTTTTCAGTAATATAGGAAACTGCAAATTAGGTTACTAGTCTTAATCATACCCATGCCAGATATAGCATTCCCCGATTATAATAAGAACAGCATCTATCAGTTTTTAACACATTTTGACCCGTAAGAAACAGGTTGAAGAAAAACCCAGTTTTACTCCAAGGATATTTCTCTAAAAATATGAGCGCCAGAGAATTGATGCTTTCAAATTGTGGTGCTTGAGAAGGTCTTGAGAGTCCCTTGAACTGCAAGATCAAATCAGTCAATTCTAAAGAAAATCAACCCTGACCCTTCCAAAGAAAGGCAGAAGCTGAAGCTCAAATATTTTGGCCACCTAATGAGAAGAGAGGAGTCATTGGAAAAGACCCTGATGTTGGGAAAGATTGAAGGCCAAGAGGAAAACGGGAAGGCAGAGGATGTTAGTGACAATGACGCAAATAAAAATGAATTTGAGCAAACTCCAGGAGACACTAGAGGACAAGGGGGCCTGGCGTGCTACGGTCCATGGGGTCATGAAGAGTCAGACACAACTTAGCAATTGAACGACAACAAAAGGGACTCTAGTCTATAAAATCATCCTGTGAATCAACATACGGTTGCCCACATCCCATCAACCCAAGGCATATATTGGACACTGACATACACACAGGAAACTCAGAACAATTCTAAATATAAAAATAGAAATACATTTTGAACCAAACCTGATTATTTTTCAGAATTAATGATATAGCTCTTGGTCAAAATTGAATAGTCATCAACTACTAGTAGAAATGAAGGATTTTTATTTAGGCTTCCTTAAATCTGATTTGCGTTCTAACTATTATTACGAGTATTTGCTAAGTCTTATCATGGCAAGATGGAAATCTAATAAAACCAACATGCAACACTTGGCTTTCGGAGTTTTGAAAACTGATGTCAGGAGAATCTGGAAGTGTCTCCTATTCAAATAAAACCAGAACAAAGAAATATGAGCATTTGTGTGTACAACCCCCAAGATAACAACCATTTTTCTTCTTCTTAAAAAGATCATGTGAGCAATAAGCAAGAAAATACATAAGCAGGTTTTAGGAAGATCCAGAAGCAAAAACTGGGACCAAAAGATGAAATTGCTTCACAGATGAATAGCTTATTCATGAGAGGAAGAGCTCATCATCTTTTAATAATCCTCACTTCTACACAGAGAATAGTCAAACCACATTAATCAAACTTCCAAATACATGCCCAATAAGCGATGGTAACAGACTTCAAGATACTGTATGGCATTATTGAATCTACATCAATTAATTCAGAAGAGCAAAATTATGCCCGAGTTATGCGATTTGTGATAGCATGAAAGATTTCACAGCCAAGGGCTGTACTAAACCATAATATGCTTTGATTAGCTTTGGCTTAGTATGTAAACTCTAGCATTGAAGGGTTTGTAAATTGTATTTAATGGCTTAGGGCGTTGTGGGAATAAAGCCAAGTGTAGCTTATAATGACAGCCATGGTTACAAGCGTCCTCCAGGATTACATTGGGTGCTGTGATCAGGGTTCATACATTAGACGTTCAGAAAGCCCACGCGGTTAAAAATGTGGTTTAGGATTGTGCAAACCAACCAGCGTACTTTATTCAGTAAGCTTGGTTAAGCATACCAGCACACAGCTGCAAAAGTCACGCTTTTTCTCTCTCTCTCTCTGATCCACACGCACACACTCTTCACCGTCTTAGCAAGCAATGGTTTGCGGCTATGACACCGTTAACTCTACAGTCCTTTGCATGCTTCGAAGCAAAAGGCGTTGACTGGTCAAGTCGCTTGTCAGGTGAGCAAGCGGCAGGTGACCCTTAAGGAAGGGCGCGGGGAAGGGGAGGCGGATCTCTTTCCTGATTTTGCAAAGCAAAAATCCGGGCATTCCCCAGAGAAGAATGAGTGCATCTGGCACCCAGAGAAACTTGTTTTTCCCCGTCGCAAACATCCAACCCCCACCTATCCACCCACTCCTGGTCCTCCTACGTCCCGATTCTCAGTACGACTGGGAGGGAAAAAGAAGGAGGGAGGAGGGAGAGAAACGGCAACAAAATGGAGACTTACGCTCGCTCTGTCAGCTACTGCGCGTGCGCCGTCGGTAAGACATCTACATGACGAGGAGACTGAAGAAGCGGATCAAACCGATGCCCTGGAGTGGGCAGTTGTATTTAAAGGGTGTGGGAATAGTTAAGAGTTTTAGCAGCCGCGCACCGGAGGAAAGGCTGACGGTGAACGTGAAGACATACATTTAGAGATTAAATATATTGAGTGATCACCGGGCGGAGGTTAGAGTCGTCTCCGTTGCGTTCTTTTCCCGGGGCAAAAGTCGGCGCTTTCTCTTGGGTAACGTTCAAAAGAACTCGTGTAGCAGCCTTATTACACCTAGGTGTCTCTCTCTCGCTCCCACAAATTTAAAAAGATGAGATCTTCTGAAGCTGCGCCTGGCATGATAGCAGTATTCCAGTATTTGAGAGGCTGCCCAAAAGACGAGGGGGGTCAACCTATTCTCCAAAGTACCAGAGGGTAGGATTCAAGGAGAGAAGCAACCTGGAATTAAGGAGAAACTTCCTAACAGTGAGGACAATGGAACAGCTTGCCTTCAGAAGTTGTGGGTGCTTCATCACTGGAGGTTTTTAAGAAGAGACTGGACAGCCATTTGTCTGAAATGGTATAAGTTTCCTGCCTGAGCAGGAGGTTGGACTAGAAGACCTCCAAGGTCCCTTCCAACGTTATTGTTATTATTATTAATGTAGAATAATATGAACATGTCTCACTGAAATCAGTGAGGTGTAGTATGTGTTTTCAATTGATAAATTTCAGGGATTTAAATATAGTTGCTTTCAGTGGATAGTGCTTTCATTGTTGTAGTATGTCATATATATTTAAAATGCTTGCCCAAATACATAAAATGTTTGGAGATTTTTTTAAAAAAATAAAAATCAACTTTCAAGATGGCAAAGAAGATGGCAAGATAGTGACAGGCAACAGGAAGAAAGCTGACCTGCTTAATTCCTACTTTGCATCTGTCTTTTCACAAAAAAAAGCAGTCCAACTTGTCAGAGTGACACTGTGGGGAGCAGAAGAGAGACATGCAGATCAAAATAGATATGGAATTGGAGAGAGAAGACCTGGTTACTTCGAAGGAATTCAGATTCCATAGACTGGATGGGTTAAATTCCAGGATATTAATGCAACTGGAAGGTAGCATATATTATAATGAAAAATGTAAAGAATCCATGGGGAGATCAAAAATATAAAAACCCCAAAAGTATAACCAATGAGATAACAAAAATAAAGAATTAATGAGGGCACTTTTCACCTAGGAGAATTTTGTCAGCCCCATTCTGAAGACCAAACCAGGAAATCAACTCCAGAGAAAGGCTAAAGCTAATTTTATTGCGATTGGCTATCATAACAAACTCTTGCAAGCCTGATTGTGGTGCAACTCCTCCCCCGTTTTTTACTCTTAGAGATCAGGGAGGAGTCCACAGAGCCATTTCAGGACATTTGGTCTAGTGGTTAAAGCACCAGGTCAGAAAGTGAGAAACCACGACTTCATGTCCCACCTTAACTATGAAAGCCAGCTGGGTGACTTTGGTCCAGTCATTCTCTCTCAGCCCAACCCACCTCACAGGGTTGTTGTGGGAAAAATAGAAAAGAGAAGGTATGTTGGATATGTCTCAAACGTGCTTTTTCAAAAGGCAACTATACTGTTTTTTCCTTGAGGAAGAAGAACAAAACATTTTGTTTCTCTTCCAATAAACTTCATCAGTTGTGATGGCGGGAGGAGGGTGGATGGAAAGATAGGTACTGACAGTTGGTATGTGTTGGATATGTTCACCACCTTGAGTTATTTGTAAAAATAACAAAGGCGGGAAATAAATAAGCAAATAAATATCTTGTTGCTCTAGACTTAAAAAACGCTTCTGCCCTATTTGCATATGTTCTTGCATAGCTTTATCAAGGTCAAAGTCATTCTTCTTACTCTCTACCATTGCCTGTTGAAATACGTCCGCAGGAACAGTCCATGGAATCTGAATTCCTTCAAAGTAATCAGGTCTTCTCTCTCCAATTCCATATCTATTTTGATCTGCATATATATTTAAATCCCTGAAATTTATCAATTGAAAACACATACTACGCCTCACTGATTTCAGTAAGACATGTTCATATTGTTCTATATAAAGTTAATAATAATAAAGTTGGAAGGGACCTTGGAGGTCTTCTAGTCCAACCTCCTGCTCAGGCAGGAAACTTATACCATTTCAGACAAATGGCTGTCCAGTCTCTTCTTAAAAACTTCCAGTGTTGGAGCATTCACAGCTTCTGGAGGCAGGTTGTTCCACTGATTAATTGTTCTAACTATCAGGAAATTTCTCCTTAGTTCTAGGTTGGTTTTCTCTTCGGTTAGTTTCTATCCATTGCTTCTTGTCTTGCCTTCAGCTGCTTTGGAGAATAGCTTGGCTCCCTCTTCTTTGTGGCAACCCCTGAGATATTGGAACACTGCTATCATGTCCCCCCTTGTCCTTCTCTTCATTAAACTAGAGATACCCAATTCCAGCAACCGTTCCTTATATGTTTTAGCCTCCAGTCCCCTAATCATCTTTGTTGCTCTTCTCTGTACTCTTTCTAGAGTCTCAACGTCTTTTTTACATCATGGTGACCAAAACTGGATGCAGTATTCCAAGTGTGGCTTTACCAAGGCATTGTAAAGTGGTATTAACCACTTCACGTGATCTTGATTCTATCCCTCTGTTAATGCAGCCTAGCACTGTGTTGGCTTTTTTGGCAGCTGCAGCACACTGCTGCCTCATATTTAAGTGATTGTCCACTAGGACTCCGAGATCCCTCTCACAGTTACTACTATTGAGCGAGGTACCACCTATACTATACCTGTGCATTTGGTTTTTCTTGCATAAATTAGAACCTTACTTTTTTCACCATTGAATTTCATTTTGTTAGATAGCATCCAATGTTCAAGTCTGTCAAGATCCTTCTGTATCTTAACAGAAATGTTAACAGAAACACCAATTATTTTGTAACTTAAAATATTAAAAAATGAAATCTATAAAGATATTTTCATTCTCATTATTAATAACAAGAAACTATACTTTTTAATCTAGTATGCACACATCTAAGGTAGTTATTGACAGACATCCTACCTTATTTTTGTTCAGAGACTGCTCTTAGTATTTTATATTACTGTACTACCATTAAAATAGTGATTTATACATCTGTTCTGATGGGGGGAAGGGTTACTGGTGCACGCTGCCCTAATTTGCACATTGATTGGATGACTATGTAATTCAGAGGTCCCCAACCTTTTGGGCACCAGGGACCAGTTCCGTGGAGAAAGGTTTTTCCGCACACCGGAAAGTGCGTGGTTTTGTGTGCTGCCTGCATCCCATGAATGGGGCTTTACTTGATTCTGCGGACCGGTACCAGTCCACGGACCAGGAGTTGGGGACCCCTGATGTAATTGATTTAATTAATAAATACATCAAACTTGACAATAGGGCTAGAGTTTTTTGCCCTTTAATTTTTCTGTGCTTTTATAGAACCAAATAATCTCACAGCTTCTACCTTTATTCCATTATTTCCTGCTGAGATTGCAAATATATATTACCTCGCATAAGTGCCTTTCTGAAGAGAAAGATGAAACCTTGTTTCAGGAGGCCAGGCCAAAATTACTTTCTAGAATAAGCATTCACAGGAAAAAAAATATCTTCCAACCTCTTTTACATGCAGTATTTTTTCCTGGTCTGTTGCTGTTCCTAAATGTAATGAAAGAAATCCTGTTTCCTAAATTAGCACCATGTAAATGTAGTTATTTTTCCAACTTCTAACTTCTGTAAACAGTCTTTTTAACCTTCTCCTGGAATGAGTAATGGCATACATCAATTCCGTGATGTTTCAGTTTGAACATGTAACAAAACAATAAAGGAAAAAATTAACTTTTATTTTTCAATTTAAGTATACTTTAAAAGAAGAAATGAGACTCATTTTGGTGTACAAGTAATCCAGTTTAATGACTGTTCAAAGTTACAATGGACCCCAAAAAATTACAATTGTCACACCGTCCATGGGTGTCCACGGTCACATGATCTCATTTTGGGTGCTTGTCTACCAACTCGCATTTATGACCAGTTGAAGCACCCTAGGGACACGTGACCATGATTTGGGACATGTTTTGCTGGTTTCTTTCAAAAAACACACATTCAGGAGAATGGACTTGCTTAAAGGCCATGTGGTTTTCTTACTTACCATGTATTCTCTTAATGACTGCAGTGGCTCACTTTAAGGCCATCATAAAAATGATAAAAATCAAATGAGGACACACGGTGACCTGCTTAATGACTGCAATGACTTATGATGGAAATTCCGGACTCAGTTGTAGTAGTTAAGTGAGGACTAGCTGTAGTGATTAAGGCATCAGGCTACGGACTGGGAGACCATGAGTTCTAATCACAGCTGAGGCACAAAGTCAGCTAGGTGACCTTGGGCCAATCACTTTCTCTCAGCCCTAGGAAGGAGACAATAGCAAAGCTATTTGGAAAAACCTTGCAAAGAAAACTGCAGGAACTTGTCAAAGCAGTCTCTGAGAATCAGAGACAATTTAATGGAAGAAAAAAATATACAAGAAACAGGAAATGGCAACAAACAATGTAATATGGATTGCCTCAAGACATTCTACTAAGTCAAGTTTTTCTTCACCCATGTTTTGTTGAACACGCCATAAATGAATAATTATGGGTAACTTCACACATTACACTGAACCAAAACTGAAGCACATTCTCTCTAGCACAATGGGTGAACCTCCTATCGAAACCCACATTTCTTAAAAAGCAAATACGGTACGCAAAGGAGCCCAACTGTGTTCCTAAAATGCAAGATTTACTGTACATCAAGAAGTAGAAGTTAACTAAGAGGAAAACAGGGATTTCTTCAAAGGGTATTACAAACCTTCAGAATAGCTCTTGAAAAGCATACAAAAAATGCTAGGCATCACACCGAGGCTGCAAGCTAAGGGCTAAATGGTTTCCTGCAAAGGTATAAAGCTAACAATCATGTATGCAAGTTAGACCTTTGCAGGAAAGCTGAAGTAAGATTGTAAGCACAGACACTGTTTCAGTTAGCAACTGCTTCACTTAATGACCAAGATGAAAATCCCAATTGTCGCTAAACAAGGACAACCTGTATTTTCACAAAGTCTTGTGTTTCCGTTTCCATTTGATTTTATAAATCCCTTGATTTCAGAAAGTGAGAAAGTATATCTTTACCAACAACATTTTTGTTTGAAGTTTTGTTTGGACAAATAATGCAATTTTGATTGGAGAAGAAAGGACTGAGCGCTTCAAGAGATTTTGAAAAACTGAATTAGAAAAGTTCTGTCATCAAACAAGTCAAGAATATTAATGTCTTTACAAAATTAAAAATAAGTTCTGTAACAGGAAAAAAAATGATCTGAAACAATAAATTACTTTTGGAAATTTTACTATCTAAAGAAAGGCTCTTGAGTTCACTCCTCTACAACTGCACAAAAACAACATACATGTGTCATGGTTCCGATAGATGAGACCAGAAGAAAATAATAACTCTGAGGCAATTGCATTCCTCAAAAAATACTTTTAATGGCTACATAGTATAGGCACAGTCAAAGGTGAAACCAAGACCGAAGGTTCCCTCCCCCCCAGGTTACAAAATAACAAGTTGAACTTCCCACCCCTATAATATGTCATAAATCACAATCCCCAATTATCTACTTTGGCGGGCTATCTAACGGAAACTCCAGCCCGCCAAAACCTAGGTAGCTTGACCTTGGTTCCCACAAGAAAGTATTTGTTATGACTAAACTAAGAGAACACATCTCCCTCCTCCCATTGCTGTAGCAACCGAAAACGAGCCGGAGATGGCTGTGGCCAGGATCATTTGAAGGTTTGCACCAACTCCAATTGCACTTAACACTGTTTTGTGGCTTTCCACAAATTGTGACCAGAAATTCTAGAACTGTTCTGCTTTCTCTCGTATTCCATCCTTTCCCTTTGATCTTCCTCCTTTCTTCAGTTATCCTTCTGATCTTTCCCTTAACTAAAAAGATTTGACTGACTTGGGTATCTGTCAGTTGGGAGGTGGGGGACAGTGGATAGCCTTTGATTTTTGAGAGCCTGCTGGCGGCATTCTCAGAAAAAGACTGCCACTGTGATGGCTTGTGCATTAACAAAATGGCTGCTATGTGCTTGCCATAAACAGCCACTGATCAGAGAGCAAAGAAGTGACACTGCTTCTTGATATCTGTCAGACCAAGCCCAAGAATAACATAGAACAGTACTGCCGAAGTTCAGTTCTTTACTTGCTTACATCCAATAGACAGAATCTTGCTGGACTACATTTTTAATACTGTCACCCTAATGCACGCATCACCAGGAAACCGCACCCACCCCATTGCCGGCAATGGAGAAAAAGCTCTGATACGTCGCTCGACGTCACGTGACGTCATGAGTTTGACATGTCTGCCCTAATGGATAAACCATGGGAGATCCTAGAGCAGGGGTGTCAAACTTCTGGCCCACGGGCTGGATGCGTCATGCCAAAACCACGCCCACCCCATTGCCGGCAATGGAAAAAAAGTTGCGATACGTCGCGACACATCACGTGACGCTGCGAGTTTGACACTCCTGTCCTAGAGAGTGACTATGCTCTCTTCCTCTGTTTCCTATCTAGCTCTGGGCTTTGTTGCCTCTTATCTCGCCTCCCCCCCACTCTTTGGAATGTGCTCCCTCACTCCTGGGAAACTACCGCTTCACTGTAACCCATCATATATTCCTTCTAACTGCCCCTTCCCAGGCAAAAATGGACAAATATCCAAGAAAGCCCTATCACACACATACCCAATCATTTTTATTCTCTAAGAATACTTATGGGGCCAATGCAAGCTCCAGATAAATTCTTGAAAAGAAAGGTGACACTATAGGCTGGCATTTTTCCTTTCAGCATGTCAGTTTCCCACTGTTTCCATTAATTAAAACAATCTAAAGAAAAGAAGAAATTAAAAAGTCAGATGTGGTAGAGAGCTTGAGGTGAGCTCAATGTGTGGTTTTTGTGGGCATATTAGTACTCATAGATTTCAGTCACTTCCTCACTGCAAGAATGAGAGAGAGAAAACGAAAGAGAAGGGCAGTTAAGAACACAGAAAGTCACAGAAAGTGGACTTCTGAGAAAGAAATGAATGCAGAGCCAATGACCACAGTGGAATGAAGTGTCAGCGAGTAGTCTGGTTCTTCATAATTCTTCAGACAGTGAGAGGGCTTGAGATCGCCCACAAGTGCTCCTGGCACTATTTCTTTTATTTTTCTTACTATAGTCTTAATTTTTCTTTTCTATTTATTTTTTCTTTGTTGCCCTTCGTTCTTTTTTTCAGTCTGTATTTGCTTTTTAATCTTTTGAATTGTAATGCTTGATAAAATTACTACATTAAGAAAAAAAACGGCACAGGAAGTGAAGTAGAGCTGAAGGGTGGTCCACCAGGAGACCTGAGGTAGCAGATCTCACCTCCTTATAAGTTTGTACATTTCGCTTGCTTCTATTTTTTTGCTTATTTCTAAATAAAACATTAGCCAAGCAATCTCCAGAAAGTAGAACAAAGGTTTTTGTACAATTTCCCCATGAAATTAATATTTTTTTCAGATGTACACTGAGGATTATGCACAGAATGCTTTTTCAAGACCACACAAAGGTTATTTCAAAACTATCCACTGATTTTTATTATACCTTTTAGAAGGAAAACTGGCAAGAAATCCCAGTTCTGTCAGTACGAAAATACATTTGGATCAAAGCTTTTGGTGACTGCTAAATGAAAGGATCAGTGTGGAGAAGCAGAGATACGTGTTTTTATATAGATGGAGATCTACATATGAATCTACATATAGATTTAGCTTTTATCCCATGCTTAATGAAGTGAATGTATACAAGTATATTTTGAGAATGCCTTAATTTTGCTAAAATTCAGATGCACACAATCTCATAGGCCTTTAATAGTAAATAATAATAATCTGCATGTATCTTATGACATCCTAGGTTCTTGAGAAGAACTCAATACCTATGAAGGCCAACATCAGCTAAAAAACTGGCAGCTGCGACTTCACATTCTTGTGAACAAATAACAATAATATTATTCAAACCAATGCAATTAAGGCCAAAATTGAAAAATCACCAAATGATTCAAAGAGCAGACTGTGCAAAGGAGCAGAAAAAATATATCATATACTCAGCTCATGCAGGAAAATTGCACAAACAACACAACACAGTCACCAAAATGATTCATTGGAACAATCTGTAAAAATTATCATGTACTAGTAATGAAAAATTTGTGGGAACATGTAGTTGGAAAAAAAGTATATGAAAATGAGCAGGTTAAAATACAAACTGATGAAAGTTTGGCTTGTAACAAATAATAACAATGACAACAACAACAACAACAACAATAATAATAATAATAAAAGTTGGAAGGGACCTTGGAGGTCATCGAGTCCAACCCCCTGCTCAGGCAGGAAATCCTACATCATTTCGGACAAATGGCTATCCAATCTCTTCTTAAAAACTTCCAGTGTTGGAGCATTCACAGCTTCTGGAGGCAGGTTGTTCCACTGTTTAATTGTTCTAACTGTCAGGAAATTTCTCCTTAGTTCTAGGTTGCTTCTCTCTTTGGTTAGTTTCCATCTGTTGCTTCTTGTCTGCCTTCAGGTGCTTTGGAGAATAGCTTGACTCCCTCTCCTTTGTGGCAACCCCTGAGATATTGGAATACTGCTATCATGTCATCCCTTGTCCTTCTCTTCATTAAACTAGACATACCCAATTCCAGCAACCATTCCTTATATGTTTTAACCTCCAGTTCCCTAATCATCTTTGTTGCTCTTCTCTGTACTCTTTCTAGAGTCTCAACACCTTTTTTACATCATGGTAACCAAAACTGGATGCAGTATTCCAAGTGTGGCTTTACCAAGGCATTGTAAAGTGGTATTAACACTTCACGTGATCTTGATTCTATTCCTCTGTTAATGCAGACAAACAGGGGGCACCCGGACATGAACCAGGGACCTCTTGATCTGCAGTCAAATGCTCTACCATTGAGCTATACCCCCAGCACGTTAGATATAATTGTGGTTGAAAAGTGTGGATAATTGATATGGCAATACCAGGAGGTAGTAGAATGGAAGACAGTTGGAGAAGATTATAAAGTACGAAGATCTGGAAATCGAAATTGAAAGATTGTGGGATAAACTGTCATGCTAAAAAATCTTGGACAGCACTTAAAAAAAAATCTGTGTAATGATAAAATTTCAATCTGTCAATTGCAAAAGGCCATCTTGTTTACATCCTCACATATCCTGTGCTGATACATTACAACATTCTAGGACCTAGGTTCTTCAGAAGAACTTGATGCATATGAAGTCCAACACCAGCTAAATAACTGGCAACTGTGACTTCACATTGTTAAGAAATAATAAAAATACAGCATAAGATCCATTTAAAAATAGATCTTAGTCTATAGCAAATTTACATTGCAAAAAAAGTTAAAAGGTTAATCTAAATGATTAGAACCGCTTACATACGTCAAACTGCAAATGGCATCCACCAGAAAATTGGTAGATGAGATATTATCATGTTGGTGTCAACTCCCGGCAACCATAATAGATTGATTTTCTCTATGGCAATCTATCCCCTAGCCTGGTCCTTTAGATCAGGCATGTCCAACCTGCAGCCTGTGGGCCACATGTGGCCCAGGACAGCTAGTAATGAGGCCCCCACAAGACTGTAAATTTTTAACATTATATACATTAACTACTTTATATATTTTATCTGCAGCCCAAGACAATTCCTCTTCACTCGGTGTGGCCCAGGCAAGCCAAAAATTTGGACACCCATGCTTTAGTTCTTCTAACAGTGCATCCATCACTCCTGTAATTGAGTCCATCCACCTTGCTGCTGGTCATCATTTTCTTCTCTTCCTTTTGCTTTTGCAAAAATTAGAGACTTTTCCAGAGAGCTGGACACATTGCAGAATGTGTCTGAAATAGGATAATTTCAGCCTGACCATTTATGCCTAGAGGGATTTATTTATTTTCCTAGCTGTTCTTGGTATTCTCAGGTTTCCTCTCCAATACCAAAGTACAAAGTTTCCCTGATTATGAAATCTGTTCTTGGATTCTGTTTTTTTTATTATTATTATTGTTCTTCACAAAGCTGATTTCATTGTTTGAGCCAGCATGGAGTAGTGGTTAAGATGTTGGGTTATGATCACGGAGACCCAAGTTCAAGTTCATCCTAAGCCATGAAACTTCACCGGGTGATTTTGGCCAGTCATTCTTAATCTAACCTAACATATAAGGGAGTTGTTATAAGGAACAACTGGAAATGGGAGTACTATATTTTCTGCCTAGAACTACTGGAGTAAACATAGGGTGTAAACCTAAGAAAGAACAATTTCAGGAAAACAAAGGAACAGTTATAAAGATGTACTTTAAGGGGAGATGTTAACAGCTCAGCAAGATGAGAACAGCTTGTACCATTGGTTTTGAATGTAATGAAAGGGCAACAAATACTTATGCATACATTGATATTTGTGGTTATATTTTACCTACGCTGTGCCAAACGTTTCTTTCTTTTCACTTAGATATTCTCGTTCAATTTGACTAAATCTTTTTTTTTCCCCTGCAAAAATGCAGAAACTTTTCATTACATTATCCTAGGAAAGATGTAATGTAGTGATTTTCCTTATCAGGAAGAGGTCCAATATTCTCACAAATCACTCCATAGCCTTTACCTGTAGTAATTCAGTCCAAAGGAAAGGGGGGCTGCTCTATGGGACAATATCCGCTGCCTGAGATCCACCCACTCCTGACCCTACTAATCTTTAAGAAGGCATCTAAGATCTATTTCTTCCCACTAGCTTGGAGTTAGGTTGAATAATAATAATAATAATAATAATAATAATAATAATAATAATAATAATAATAATAATAATAATAATAATAATAATAATAATAATAATAATAATAATAATAATAATAATAATAATAATAACAACAACAACAACAACAACAACAATAACAACAACAACAACAACAATCATCATCATCATCATCATCATCAGTGCTTTTTTTGGTAAAAAAAAAAAAAAGGTGCTGGAACTCACACAGGTCATACAACCCGCCTTGCCTATCCTACAAGGTTCCATCCCAAAAAAGTGCCGGAACTCCGTTCTGGGCGTACTATGAGAAAAAAAGCCCTGATAATATAATAATAATAATAATAATAATAATAATAATAATAATAATAATAATAATAATAATAATAATAATAATAATAATAATAATAATAATAATAACAACAACAACAACAACAACAACAATAATAATAATAATAATAAGGAGCTGCTAATCACCAGCAGTGGGGTAGCCTATTTGATTTTGTTTCCTTCTAGCACAAATACTTTTATTATTTGTTTTCTACTATTCTTAAGCTGCCCAGACTCATCAATGGTCTTAGAAGTTGAACAAATAAATAAATAAATATTCTCCCGAGAATGTCCCCACTAATACTAGTAAGCCACTAGTATATAAAGAAAGAGCACGCCCCCACTTCCTTCTAGCACTGATGATATTACCTTGTTGGTAATACCTAGTTTGCAAGAAAACAACCCAGCTCAGAGACCCTAAGGACCCCACAAATAAATAAAAATTCACTTTATATATAATTATAATTTAACAGCTTACACCCTGCAATGATACTCTAACACCATAAAACATCAGCATCTGCCTATCCCAGGTCCTTGGGAAGGACTCAATAGGTAGACAAAAATGCCAAATCAAGTCTGAACATCTGGCTGAGGGATGAACTATTATAATTTAGCATTATATTCTTACATTAATTATAATAGAATTATATTTATTATAATAAGTATAATTTTTTGCATGCCAAAACTAGACTCAAAGACAGTTTTCTTTCTCTGTGCCATCACTCTGCTGAACCTTTAAATCCCGCAGCTAACAAAGGGTATTTTCCCCAAAGTAGTTGGATATCTATAATGGAGACTATGGTAATATTAATGAAGTGATTATTTCTAGAATATAATTCTTTATTGGCCAAGTGTGATTGGACACACAAGGAATTTGTATGTGCATACGCACATACAACAACAAAGTGATAGGTCACAGATCATAAATCTGTTAGCTGCCCAGAGTTGCCCTAATGGAAAGATGGGCAGCTTATAAATTAAATAAATAAAATATTACTTTTATAGAGTGTAGCGTAGCATACGAATAGCATTTAGTCTTTTATACCGCTACATAGTGCTTTGCAGCATTCTCTGGGTGGTTAACAACATAAGCATTATTTGCAAAATTCCCCCAACAATCTGAGTCCACATTTTACCAACCTCAGAAGGATGGAAGGCTGAGTCAACCTTGAGCCCCGTCAGGATCAAACCCCAGGCTGCAGGCAGAGTTTGCCTGCAATACTGCACTTTAACCACTGTGCCACCAGTTGTTTCAATTCAGTACAGTAGGGCAAGTTCATCTAGCCTCAAAACAGAAATCTTTGAAGTATAAGCTAGGATGGACAAATAAGTAAGTAAGAATAGATCACTTGCCTTACATTGGACACCTACCTTTGGCTCCCTGGTGAATTTCAGAGGGCAGCCAAGACTTTAATCTGTTTTAACCTCCTGCTATGGCGATGCACTTTAAGCTGACCCACTTGTTTTTATGTCTCTCTGCTGCTGCTGTTTTAATTATTTAACTCATCTATCATGTTTGTTTTAATTGAGTTCTTGCATTTTTAACACGTAAGGGTGTGTGTGTGTGTGCAAAACCTGGTCTAGAAATATTCAGAAAGAGGAGCTAGGTAGACAGACAAATGAGTGCATGCTCAGGGCAAAGCTGTCCAAACAATAGAGGCTAAGTCGAAATGCTGTGCCAGGCTGTCTTTCTCTCTTGCTGTATATTATTTTCTCACCTCATACTGTCAAACAGGTAGTACATTTTTCTGCCAGGGCCAAATGTTTCTAAGATGACAAGTGACCCTCCTAAGGCAGTGGCACGGAACCTTTCTTGGTGGCCCAGTGTTCCAGCTGACAATGTCCTTTGTTCAGAGGTCTTATATGCCATCAGAACAGATCTCGGACTCCATAGTTTGAGGACAGAATGTTAAATGTTTTCGCAGCATTTAAAGACTAACCTAGGCCCGTACGTATATTTATTTATCTACATGGCAAATTTATATAGTTGTCCATCTCTACAAAGTTAGAGTAATTCGACAAAATAACAACAGCAAAATACATTTTTAAAAACCATTTAAAAAGACCTGTGGTTCCCCTAGCAATTCAGCCTCCATCGTTATTGGTTCCTCATGGCAGATGGCAAAGTCATAGCCAGCAAGATTGGGGTCAGTCTGATCTCAGGAGGGATGATGTCCTAAAGGGAGGGTGCCTTATCAACATTTTCAAAAGAGATTTGCCATTCCTTCTTCCTGGAGCTGAGACAGAGGAACTAGCTCAAAGTCCAATGATTTAATAGGATGTCTTGAGGATGTCTTAGTAGAATGTCTTAAGGCAGGGGTCCCCAGTCCCCGGTCCGTGGACCGGCACTGGGTCGCGGCATGCCAGAAACCGATCCGCGCAAACAAGCAAAGCCCCATCCGTGGGATGCAGGCAGTACATGAAACCACGCCCCCTCCGGTCCATAGAAAAACCTCTCTCCACGGAACCTGTCCCTGGTGCTCAAAAGGTTGGGGACCTCTGTCTTAAGGAACTGAAGTTAAATCGTTTCATTATTTCCTGCCGTTTCCTGTTTCTTATATTTTTCTTTCTTTCCTTGTGTCTGATTCTTGAGACTGTCAGGACACATCCCTGCAGTTTTCTTGGCAAGGGTTTTCAGAAGTGGTTTGCCATTGCCTCCTTCCTAGGGCTGAGAGGGAGGGACTGGCCCAAGGATACCCAGCTGGCTTTTTGCTTAAGGAAAGACTAAAACTCATGGTCTCCTGGTTTCTAGCTGATGCCTTCAGCAGCACTGCACACCAGATTCATAGCTTATTTCTCTGTGATAGGTTTTGTGGTGTTGGTTATCATGGAACAATTTCCCGCAATCCTTTGCTTCCTCCTTTCCAGTCTGTATTTTTCATTTCAGATGATATAAAGTTCAAAAATCATGGCAAGCTAAACAGTAGCAAGTTTTAGGGATGTCAACAGGAGCCGATAAACCATTCTAAGCTTCAAAAGACACTGCTTAAAGGTTCAAATATGGGATACTAACTTACATTTTCAAATAAGTCAGCTTACAGAACCTCAATTAAGATCCTGCTTCAGACAGGAAGGTGGTGCAGAGAGTGGTGAGGATGGCTGAAAAGATCATTGGCAGTTCCCTCCCTCCCATCCAGGACATAGCACAGAAGCGTTGCTTGAGCAGGGTCCGTAAGATTATCTGGGACACTACACATCCTCTTCACGACCTGTTTTCCTTGTTACCTTCTGGGAGGAGGCTTCGTGGTATCCGTAGCAGAACATCCAGATTCAGCCATAGTTTCATTCCATACAGCATTAACCTTGCGAACTCTCAAGCTTCCTCCTTGCGTTATATATTTAAGATGGACAGTATTTAATATTTATTTGCTATGTATATGTAGGGATGTGGGTCTATATATATGTTGTTCATAGTATGTTTAGGTATGTGTCATGTATGTGTTTCACTTTGAGAGCGGGCAACTAAATTTCATTTTTGATGTGTGCCGTTGTGCCCACAATATAAGAATGACAATAAAGGTTATCTTATCTTATCTCTTGACGAGAAGAGGAAAGCAACATGCGTCTTTGTTGTTTTACAAAATTTTATCTCTACAAAGTTACCTAATTATTGATCATTTTTGGGAAGCTCCCCTCTTGCACTAACCAGCATACATGTAATTTTTTTTTTCTTTGATGGGGTTACCCTGCGGTAAGATGGGCAGCCAATAAATTTTATAAATAAATAAATAAAATGAGGTTGTAAGGCAATAATAAAACAGAGAACAGAAAACAGGTTACGCGACACACCATGGGAAAAGATGCAAACAGGATAAGTCACACCTAAAAAGCAATTTCCATAAATCCATAATCAAGACAAAAGAATCTGAGACAACAGAAAACTGTTGCTAAGCTGGAATAGGCTTAATTCATCAGAGAAATTAAAACAACAATAAAAAAAAACCCATGATATTAAAACAGTTATTTTTGCACCTGTAGTGGTTGTTTCTTAGCATTATGTTTTCAAATAAGATACAAATCTCTTGGAGATGAATTATAACAATTACCACCCATCAAGGGCTTACCCTATTTGCATAGTAATGAGTCATTCCCTTCCTGCTTCTTACAACAGAAAATCATCCAGGCAGAAATGTTCACACTGCCCACGTCCCTTACGTTTAGCACTTTTTTTTTTTTTTTTTGCCATTGGTAATTGATTGTTACCAAGTGACAGGACTGAATGTTTGCATGTCAAGCCAAAGAATTTTGCACAAGCTATCATTGTTTCTAAAATCAGGTGTATATAACATCTCCTCTGATTCGCAAAACTTAAAACATATTCATTATTGTTGCTGTTTATGTTATTCTTTATTGTATTTCATGCTATCCAATAATTAACATTCATTACATATAATTAGATAGACAACAGGCAGGTGCATCCTTAAGGTTTGTCACCAGACTACAAAAATAGCTATTTTTTTAAAAAAAATGAAAATCTTCAAGATAGATATGATATATTCTTGAGTTTTCAAACATGTAAGTATCACAATCAGTTCCATGACTTTCTCTCTAGAATTGACAAAACATTCTGGATCTACATTTATACATTGTTTTCTGAAACAAAAAGAACTCATGGCTTTATTTTCTTACCCAAACTTTTAAGAAACACATCTGTTCCACTGCTGTGCTTTAATTTGAGTGCCATGTTTATTTTCTTCCAACATTGTCCTAAACACTCTTCTGCTTTTCATGGCCATGAAGCCCTCTCTATTGACCAGGACAATGCACAGTCCATCACAAGACTGAAATCCAGTTGGCCAGCTTGGAAAACAGCTGTTCATTTAACATCTACGCAAGAACGCCTGGAGAGGAATGGTCAAAGTTGCCTTCTTGTTGCCTGGCCATTAGCAATCCCTCTACGAAATCACCTGGTTTTAACCTGCCTCCCTCTGTCTGGATGAAACTTGAACAGAATTAGATGTGATACTGGAAGAAGTATTTCTCCCCTATATCAGCGGGGATGGAAAGATTTCCCTTGTTGTGATTGTGACGCTGATATGCAAACTATTAAACATATTGTGCAAGATTGCCCACACTGTGCATTCTCTGGTTCCATAGAATATCTGCATGGAGCAACACCAGAGGAGCTGAATTGGACATCCAGTTATGAGGTCACTGCCATAGAGGTTTTGTATATAACTATGTGGATTACGTGTGTATGTTTACTTCTCTTTGTCATGTTCTCATCATACACTAAATAAATAAATAATTGCCCTAAATTGACAAAACTCAGCATGCAATTGGGCCTTTAAAGAAAGGTCACCATTGTCACTGTTTCATTCAGAATGACTTCTCAAAATATGATATCATAATCACTTAAATGTTACACTTTAACAAAATTAATGGGGTCTCAGAATCACTGCAGTCTAGTGGTTAAATTTAAGAACATAAGCAGTGACCTACTGGATTGGACCTTAGTACATCTAATCCAGCAGTTTGTACATTGACTAACCAACTTTCCAAAGAAGTGGCTAGTCTCCCAGCAGATGGCCTTCAGGCACAGTCACACTGCCATCAAGGCTAATAAACATCTGAATGGAATTGGAAAAAATAAGTAACTTTGAATTGCCATTAACTATCCATATACTAAGTAGTGGTAACCTCCCCCAAAGTTTTTCTCCATACCTTAAAAGCTTGGCTAAAAGCAACCTATTGGGCAAGCTTTAGTTCTGAATTTCCTACATGAAGAAAAATAGATAGGGAATTTGACAAGCATACATATCATTCTGTGAGGTCTGTTCACCTTAGTAAGTTAGTCAAACTGGTGAGTGGGTGCTGTAACTGAACTTCATAGAATCATAAGGTTGGAAGGGACTGTAGAAAGTAAAGAAGATGATCTTGATGGAGATATACAAGATCTCCTGCTAGGGCAATAAGGGTGAAGAATATCCAGAAGTTCAGAAGAAGGTTCAGAAGTGGCTCAAACAGACTCTTTCCTAATTCACTGGAGTATAAGAAAGGTAAGGGACTTGCAAGATTCGGTTATTATAGCCAATCACAATGAAAGTACTTATCAGTTCAGTGGAGTTGATTTTCCTTTGGGGCTATCTAGTGGGGCTGACATAGATCTTGCACTTAGTCATGCCCTAGTCTTCTCTCATTTGGATTACTGCAATGTGCTTTACATGGGACTACCCTTGAAGAGTATTTGGAAGCAACAGTTAATACAGAATGCAGTCGTATGGACAGTTCTGGAAGCCTCAGGGCAATGTATTATGCGAACTGCATGGGTTACCGGTTTGCTTCCAGGTCCAATTCAAGATGTTGATTATCACCTTTTAAAGGCCTTCATGGCAAGAGACCAGGTTATCTGAGCAACTGTCTTGTCCCGATGGGATTGATCCATCCTGCTAGCTGCAGTAGAAGAGGCCTCCTGCAGACACCATAAGCAAAGGAATATCGGCTAGCAGGTTTTAGGCAAAGAACCTTGTCTGCTGTGGCACCAACCTCTGGTATCATTCCAGCCTTCTGGAAGGGCCTTAAAATCTGGCTCTGCCAACTGGCATGGGAACCCCGTGGGGACACGCTGCACTGGAGATGGTTAGTAGAGTGAGAGACAAAAGCCCATCCCATACCATCTGTGCTCTTGGTTTTTAGTTTTTATTTAATTATTGTCAATTATATTTATGCTTTTAGGACATTGTAAGCTGCCCAGAGTCACTTTGGATAACGAGAGGGGCAGCATATGAATTTAATAAATAAATATATTTAATTAATCAATGAGTTTGGTTTTGCTGTACCTGCAGATCATCAGAATACTTGCTTCCTTGTCCATGTTTGTGTGTCTCTCAAACATTACGTAGATCCAAACAGCTTCTTCCTTTGTACATCATCTTGTCTAGATTCTCCTGGAAAGAGAAAAGTGTTCTGTATGCCAAAGGAAGGAAAAACAGAGAAGAGAAAAAAAGTAATACATTTGAATTTTCATTGGCTGCTGTCTTCAGCGGGCAGCACCTGTGAAAATTTTCCTGATAAGAGTAGTTCATATGTAAGTTGAAATTACTGTTATTACATTGAAAAATAAGATTAGTCCAGTGTCAAGAAGTTGAATTATATTTTTATTGCTAAAGATATCTGGACAAGCTAAGCAAAATTCTGAATATCTATTAGTCCAATCTTGAATGAACACTAAGAAGTACATATTTTGTCAGCAATATCTTTTTAAAGAAACTGTGAATCATTTATTATAGTTCACTTATCTCATTTTTTACAATCATAAAAACATTAATGCAAATGAGAGTTCAGGGTTCCTGTCCATCAATTTCCCCCCTAAATGCTATTGCAGAACAAAGAAATTGCATTTTAGGAACAAAAATAAAGCATCAGCAAATCTTAATTTTAATTTGAATTCACTCTGAAATTAATTTCACTTTTATTTAAAAAAAAAAAAAAAGGTTAAGTAACTATCCTGAAATGGACATGCATCAATAGGGACATGCCATAAATGTCTCCCATGCAGAATTTCTATATGATACCTGCTATTCTGGTACAGACAGTCCCTGACATACAAGCCTGCCTATTACAGTCATGTCAGAACAGTCGTTTTATGACCATTTTTATGACTTTTGCAGCAGTCGTTATCCAAATACCATGGTCGTTAATCAAACCAGTGGTTCGTTATGGCTCTGGTTTTGCCAAAAACTGGAAATGCCAGTTTTCTGCAAAAAAATATTGTCAAATGCAGTCATGCGACTGCAAGATGCTACAAACAGCCCTAAATGTAGCTGTATATCCAAGCACCCAAAATTCATTCATCATCGGAACCTTTAAATCTGGGCCATAAGTCCCCTTTTTTCAATCGGTTGTAATTCAAGGGTTACCTGTTCTTGAAAGTTACTACAATACTATACTGTGAGAACTGAATAGGTGTTATTTTATGTTTATGCCAAAAAAATCAATGAAGCCCCCCGTGCCATCTTTTTGAAGAAAGCATCAAATACATTTTCCAACTCAACTTTTGCATCTAATCATGCCTTAACAGTAATTACTGCAATCCAGAAGCCCATTTTTTTAAAAAAAAAAACCTCTATGATAAAAAGATTCTATGGAACGGAAAGGGAGAGGTACAGTAAGGCAATATAACTATAGGAAGCAATAAAGAAGACATGTAGATAAATGAAACATATCTAAGATAATAGAAAAGAATAAAGAAAGGTTGAATAAATATATTTTTTTGAAAATACAGTGGAGGGAGGGGAAAAAACCATAAAAGAAGACCTACTGCATATCAAGAAGGAGAAAAGTACTGGCTGTAAAGAAGGCACATAAACATGAATGCTTTCTCTTCTTCTTCTTCTGGCTGTGCAGTATGTAGAGAGCCCAAAGTTGAGATAAATATTAATGAAGCTTTGGGAATATCAAGCAGCAGCATTAATAAGGAACAGGTAAAAGAATATTTAGATGATTTAAATATTTATGATACTCACATTCTCTGAAAGTTGCTACTTGACTGTCTGCAACTCAGCTACTCATCTTTCAAACCTCTTGTGGCAAAATTAAGATCTTTGAGCTGTTTAGAAAAAAAAACTGTTTAAAAAAACATTCAACCCTCAGCTACATATATTTACATCTACTGGAGCTGTGTACTTGTTTTCAAATATACAGATTATCTTAGGTGGTTTGCTTTGATTCTGACTTCTGGTCACGCAGCCACATAAAAACTTTTCATAATTTGTGTTGGTTGTGCTGTAGTGGATGGAGTGGTCATACACTTTTTGATAAAGTTGCATGCATATCAAGAACATCTTCAAGGGAATAAAATTCACAAGGGAAGAAAACAACAACAACATGCTTCCCTTCCTGGATATCCTCATCAGCAGAGGAAGCAACGGCAAATTAGAAATGCAAGTCTATCAAAAAACAACCCACGCTAACCAAGGCTGCTTTATCAAAGTAACAACTCAACCTCCCACAAGAGGAGCTGTGTAACAACATTATTCAGAGGCATATGAACGCATTGCAGCAGTCCAGAACACCAGAAAAATTAAACAGACCACCTATACATCTTCCAACAAAATAGATTCCCATGCAACTTTATCAAAAAATCCCTGACCACTCAACCCACTACAGCACAATCCACCCAAGCTGTAAAAATACTACTACTACCATACATCAAAAATCTGAGAAACAGCCAACAGTTAATTGCAACTACGTGCCATTATAGCACACAAACCACCTAAGTAGATCAAAGGACACAGTAACTGAAGAAGGAAAAACAGGACCAGTTACGTGGAAAAAGGTTTTTCTGTGGACTGGAGGGTGTGTGGTTTTGTATGCTGCCTGCATCCTGTGGATGGGGCTTTCCTTCTTTGTACAGACCGGTTGCTGGCATGCCGTGGCCCGGTACTGGTCCACGGACTGGGGGTTGGGGACCTCTGATTTACAATACACAATGAAAGAACTATAACAGTCACTATGTACAGTAGGACAGGCAGGCAAAACACTCGCAGAGCGCATCTATGAACACCAACTAACAGTCAGAAAACACAGTGAAAACTCCTTAATCCCACAACACATGGACAGACTCAATCATAGTAATAAACACATAGAAATGAACCGTATTTATACACCATTCAAAAGAGACAGTAAAAAAAACCTTAAAAGGAAACAAAAAGACCAGAACACATCTTCGCTGGCAACCAAAATCTGGATAAGCAGGGATTAACATTAGACAACCAAGCAGAAAACAATGCCCTAATGAAGGAACTGCCAAAGAGAAAACCATACCTGCACCAAAAACTGGCAGGCCAAGCCACTTTGTATAAACAGGGAATAAACCCCACACTTATTCGCACTGATGATTACCTAGTTGGGTAATGAAACATCTGCAAGCAAACAACAAGCTGAGAGGACTCCCCAATTCAGCTCTGAGCTACATATATTTGCTTCTATTGGGGTTTTGGATTTGTTTTCAAATACATGGATTATCTTTGATCCTGACTTCTGAATTGAACTGAACTGATATCCCAAGTCAATCTAGAGTCAGACAACACTTAAATCTAATTGAATTAACTCAATCGATCAATCAAGAATCAAACTGTAAATTTAATGAACTGAGATGAATGTAGTTTTTCCCCTGGCGAAATTCAGGTGTGGGGTCATTCCACCCCCAGGGGACTTTTCATAGCCTAAGCACAGCCTCAGTCCCAAAGACATTGCCACGGTCATGCTTCTTGATCTTCTTTTCATTATGTTTTTGCTTTTGCCTTGGTGCTTTCAGAGGGAAAATTTCATTTGTCCCCAAATGTAAAGTGTACCTTGGTACCTTCAACAGTAGCATTTAGTCTTCAGCTTAATTTCACAGCTTTTCCTTACTAGTAATTTACAGCAGCATCAGAACACCCTGCAGCCTTCATTTTGCCTCCCACCTCTTGATACGACTTACCTTGTATCATCCACAGGCCCTAATTTATGCCACCTTCTCCTGTTGTTTCTTCCACCACAAAACATCCACCAGTTACAAGATGCAGAGGACAGCAAAGAAAAACAGGAGAATGCATCATTGTGCCTGCCGTTCTATCGGTTGCCACAGCAAGGGCTGAATTTCATTAAGGATCATACTCTAGCAAAGCTCTCGCAGTGATTTTCAATTACAGACCTCACAGATACAAGACCTGGCCTTTTTACTTATTTTGTCACTATCCTCGATGTTTTGTGACACTTTGCTGGAGGAAAAGTTCTAGAGAACTCAAAAAGTTGCCTGATCTTTTTTGCCCTGTGCCCAGTGAAGATCAACCCCAGGACACTATGCACAGAATCATAGGGGCAGGTTAATTCTAATAAACTTCTGTTGGGTCTTGCTATTTTTGATTAAGTGCAAGGATTTGAGGGAGAGCGACTTGGTTCAAACATCATACCAGGCCTGGTAGGTTAACACTAAGCCATCAACCAGACTTACCACTACAATATGTGAGTTCACATAATAGATTAAGCCAAAATTGAATACATTATAGCTTTGACATAATTTATAAGCCCAGTAACTGGATTCCATCATAAGTTTTTATACATCACAGTGATAAATTCAGCACTACATCACTGATTACATTTATTAAGTAAACACGATAGAATTATCCTGCTTTTATAACTTGTAATTTTAAAAGTAGCTGGTGTTGACAAAACTCTAGATTAAATTGGCAAGGTTCTTTCAAATGAGCATTTTACTACTGAGAGAGAGATTATAGTCATTCAATTGTAAGAGACAAGTCTTCCATAACATCAGTTTCTTCAAAACACAAAATAAGTACAGATTTATTTTTTAAAAAAAAATTAAAAACAACAAAAACTATATTGTAAGCAACCAAAGTAGTCAAACAACAATAGTGTGAAATTAAAGAGCAATTTTCGCATCATGAATAATAATATGTTCAATTTTTATACAAATAAAATAAAAACAGGAAACCATGAATAATGAGATACTGGTTGATAGGTGTAAAAATTGGCTATTAAAACCTGTAGCATTGAATCCAACATTTGCACATTATATTCATATATGATATGTTCAGAAATTCATTTCACAGTGATAATGAATCTGTATGTAATTAACATCCTATCACTCAGTTCAAAATAGTGTTAGAAAAGCATTCTAAAGATACTCATGCAAGGGAAGAGAAAAAAAAAGGGAAGAAAGACCTGAATTATTTATCTATTCTAAGGCAAGTATTTATCTGTTTTTAGAGTATTAATTTTTGGGGCTCTCGACAATGTCTTCCCTTTGATAGTAATTGTTCTTTCTTACCTGAGTATCCTGTTGTGAATTCTCTGCTGGGAGTGCACATTATACTAACCCATCATGTGCTACATTTGTTTTGCCTTAACATACTGCATTAATCCAATAACTGTGGTTTGTAAAAAAAAATGGTCCGTGGTTTTCATAATGTGTAAATTCATCTGTTCCAATATTTAAGGGGTTGCCACAAAAAAGAGGGAGTCAAGCTATTCTCCAAAGCACCTGAAGGCAGGACAAGAAGCAATGGATGGAAACTAATCAAGGAGAGAAGCAACCTAGAACTAAGGAAAAATTTCCTGACGGTGAGAACAAATAATCAGTGAACAACTTGCCTGGAAGATTTTAAGAAGAGATTGGACAACCATTTGTCTGAAATGGTATATAGGGTTTCCTGTCTGAGCAGGGGGTGAGAGTAGAAGTCCTCCAAGTTTCCTTCCAACTTTGTTATTCTGTTATTCATCTACTTATTTTATAATTCATTGTTTAAAAACACAACTGTCAGGTGCTAACAACCAGACTCACATGTAAAAAATTCAAACTAGCTATTTGATTGTTCTCTGCCTATAATACAGGAATATTCCCAGACTGGCAGCTTTTGTCTGGGAAAAAAACAAATAAGGCTCAAATGCATTATGGAGGGGGGGGTGTCAAACCTTGTTCTCTTGTGTTTATGTAGCGAGTCCAGGCTAATTGCCCACTTGAGCCCTCCTCTCAGCTGGGACAGTTGCTCTCCAACAACAGTTAACACAATCTCTGGAAGCAGAGCATCTAGCCAGAGAGATATAGCACTGTTGCTACATATTGGCATTGTGTCGCTAATGGATATGTTAGAACTCAGTATGAATTACACTATAGAAATAGTGTAATAGTGTATAGAAATACTTCTACTCTTACTTTAAAGACAACACTTAGAAACTTTGTGGTGCCAGGCCTGGAATTGCTGTAAGCTTGCTGTATCCATAAGATTTGGGCCATGATTCGAAGGAAGATAAAATACAAGTGATGAGGAAAATTTGGCTTGAGCAATACACTTTGATACACTTCATATATTGTAAGCCATTTTTAATAGCTTTGTTTAATAGAGTGGCAGGTGATTCATTGGTTGGGTCCATATACGACACCTAAGCCAGAAATGCCACCATGCCTCAATTGATGCATCTTGCTAAACCCAAACAAAACAGATCATAGGGTAGTATAATATATGAATCACTATAACCACGATTAGCTGTAACCTGAATTTTTGGGATGAGCTATCATTCACTAAGGAATTTTGAATTAGGCTTCACTATGTGGTGTTATTGCAGTCATTTCTGTGATCGTGAATGATTACTAATCTTTCAACAAAGTATAAGAAACTGCTGTGAATGTTTTAAGATGGTTCTGTATTAGGAAACCATATTTCAGGCTAAGCTAGCCTTCTTGAACATGGGCATCTACCTAGATTTGGAGGCTTCAGCTTGCAGAATTCTGAACAATGGTCTTATTAAATGGTAATTCCAAGAATTCTCCAGATTTTGGATTTAATGGGAACCAAGTCATATAGCAGTGATGGCGAACCTTTTAGAGACCGAGTGCCCAAAAACCGGTCCTACCTGCCCCCGCTCCATTCCCGCTCCGCCCCATCCCATGCTCTCTGCCCCGCTCTGCCCCCAGCCCAGCCCCGCCCACCCGCAGGGCCACCCACTGCCTCCACGGCCCGCCGCAGATTGCCCAGGTGGCCCAGCAGCACCATGGTGGCCATGCCCTCCGCCCACACCCCGTAGCATCATCTGCGCGTGACGGGGCACAAGGGCGGAGTCTTGTCCCTGCTGCCTGGCTGCCATGTCCTTGGCTGCGCTGCTCCGCGCTGGCTGTGCTCAGGGGCGACTCTCCTCTGCGGGGGCTGCTGGTGAGGAGGGGCCACGGGGGGAGGTAGGGCTGGGGCGATGGCGTGAGTGCCCACAGAGAGGGCTCTGAGTGCTGCCTCTGGCACTCGTGCAATAGGTTCGCCACCACTGCCATATAGCTTAGCATGATGGGTGAGTCCAGAACATTGTGGTTTATTCAATAATCAAAGGTTAGGACATAGAATCATAGGATTAGGAGAGACCTCAGAGGTCTTCTAGTTCAACACCCTGCTCAAGGCAGGAGACCTTATACCATCCTGGTCAAATGATTGTCCAATCTATTTTCGAAAACCTCCAGTGATGGAACACCCACAACTTCAGGAGGCAAGCTATTCCATTGATTAATTGTTCTCACTATCAGAAAATTTATCCTTACTCCTAGGTTGCATCTCTCTTTAAGAAGCTTCCACTCATTACTTTTTGTTCTGCCTTAATTAATGTGCTGTTTGAACCAGTTCCATAAAAGATGGCTGATTGCATTAGGCTTAATAAGAGCATTGCATCATGCTTAGAAAGATGCAGGATCAATTCACTTTTTCCTCATTGTTGATTTCCTTATCAGCTTTCTTAGACCTCAGAGATATCTCTAAAAGATATCTGAGATTTAAAGTGTAGAATACTGAAACAAACAAATGTGACTGCTGGAAATTTGCTCAGATGGGATGACTCCTACTCTCATGATTCTTAAAAACGTTTTTGTGGGAGTATCATGAAATATCAGGTTTTGACTGAAAAACATCCTTCATTGCAATGTTGATATGGAATCACTCTGGCTTTCTGCAATCAATTTAGATGCTAAAAAAGTTACTGCAGGCTAGAATTGCCTTAGCATCTTCCCTTCCCAGTTGTCATCTTAATTTTCCTTATGTGCTTTCTGAAAAATGTGGTAGAAACCTATGAAATATGAGAAGGACTTGGAGGGGGAAGAAAAGGAAATATGTTATAGACACCACCCACCTTAGAATTGAGAATGTCTCTAGATAATAATTTCTGTGTTTATTGATTCTGAAATGTTTATACGATGCCTTCCCAATATTCAAGGCTGCATAACAATTCTGTACTATGAAATCAGATCATTAAACAAAACAGCAAATGATCATTAACAGTACGCAGATCCCAGAACAACTAAGCAAACCAAATGCCTGCTGAAATAATGAGGCCTTGAAGCAGTTGGGAGGAGGAGGGGGAAACAGACATGGATGAGTTCCCCTCATGTCAAAGAGTAGAATTTTTCAAAACTTTAGGACCACCAGAAAATCTCACTATTGCAGCAGGAAAAATCCAGGTTACGATACAATCAGTGTGGGATTCAGCCAATTCGCACCACTTCGGCAGAACCGGTATCTTAATTTTTTGTTGCCCAGGCCCAGAATGGACTTCTGGAAGCAGCATCCACTCAGAGAACTGGTTGTTCGCATATTTGAATCCCACCACTGGGTACAATGCACAGGACCCAGTAACATCATCCGCTGATTGGTAAGAGGCCCAAAATTCAGGAAAAAAACACCTGGAGAGCAAGGTTGGATCATGTTGTCATTGTTTCACAAGCTGAATCCATTAACAAACCCATATCATTTTAACATGTGGTTTTAAAGCCTACCTATGCACATTCAACTGACAAAATGTCAGGAAAATATGGTTATTAAGGATTACTTTCTTATCCTGCAAGTTATTTTTAGGGGCTGTCACACTGCATTGCTCATAATGTGATCTGCAAGCCCCACTTCTGCGCCCACTGAACCTCAGTGTGCTTATCGTTGTGCTATTCTAAGCCACTGGGCTAACTTTGCAAAAGTATTTGCAAAGTAACTCAGGTTGTTTTTTTTAAGTAATAAAGAAGTGGCATAAAAAGAAGGCTGCGCTTCAGAAGAATGTAACTTCAAAAATAAGACTTGTGTGACAGTGGAACCAATTATCCTGTGAGTTGGTAAGCACCCCTTCCTTTGAGGTGCTCAAGTAGAAACTAGAGGGTCACCTGTCAAACTTTCATTTCAATGGACAAATGGCCTCTTCTAACACTATGATTCTATGATTACATGGGAATATAGTTGATTGATCTTACTTCAGAATGAAGGCATAAACAGAGTGTGCTTGAGATGATCTAGCATATACCAAATGAGTCAATGATTACTGTAAGGCTCCCCAAACCAAGAAAGTCACATGGAGCTCTTTCTGAGTAGTTTCCTTTATTGTTCCTCACCTACAGACAGAATCTTGCCAAACTAAAGCAACTATTTGCAAAACTGTAGATGTACTCTGGGAATAAATTGATCCAATGGCTTAAAATGTGTTTTCAAGACCTCATCTGTGCTCCAAAGCTACCATTTTTTCTATGAGAAATTCTATCAAATTTGTCAACAATTGGGGGGGGGGGAATAGATAGAAAATTTCTTATTCTGTGGTAAAAGGTAAAACATATTATTATTTGGCTGGAATCTCCGCTTCCTTGCTATCCACGAAAATTAGAGAAGGGGAAATCACTGAGAGTGCTTTGAGCAGCCATATAAATTTTCTTAAATAAATAACTATCCCTACAGACAGCTGGCAGAAAGTGGGAATAAAGAACCCTAATATAGGAATATCCCATTCAGAAATTTCTCTCACTGCAGAGCTCTTCTCTCAAAGCCAAAGGAGGACAGGAGAGGACAATGTCCACCTCTTCTTGTGAACAGATGACTGATGAAGGGGAATGTCCTACTATCTCATTATCAGCAATTACCCACAATCCTGAGCTCCCACCCAGCTACAGACAAGGAAGGTTGGAGGGGAGTAGTGTTCATCTGCTCAGTTATTCTTTCCTATCCAGAGGCTTCCCACGCAGCTTCAAATGGGAGGAAACCTGGTGTGGAGGGAAGAGGGGATGGAGGAACTGCTGCTACCAAGGCAATGGTCAGATAAAAGGGGCCTGAGCTCAGGCCAAGAATGTAACACAAGTAACCTCTTGGTTAACCTCCTCCTTAGTCCACATGAAGATAAAGGGAGAAAGTAACACTGACCATCATGGCATTAATTTCCTAGTACTTTGTAGGACTGACACCTGGGCATCCATTGGTAGTAGAACAGCCAACAGCCCCACTTCCTCCAGCCTGGCTCTCTCCCTCAAAATTCAAGGAATCAGTAACTGGAGAAACTGCAATGCAAGTCAATTCAAAAGGTCTGGTTTCATGTGGGTACTATAAGTTGAATTGGTATGGAAGAAATGACCCACAAAAGTAGTCTATTGCTTTCCAAGATTTTTCTGCATCTGCATTGAATTTTTAGCAAACCAGCTATTCCATGTTCTCCTTCCTGTGCTAGAAACCCCCAGTCTGCTCCACCTCGTCCCTCTACCAAGATCACCTTGTCCCTCTACCTGATCTTAAGAAGGGTACAGTATGTGCTCCTTATATAAACAGGAGCTTGAAAAGCTGATAGAGATTGTACAAGAAGGATTAAGATCAGATTCCCTGAAAAGCCATTGGAAGACTGGAAAGACTAGATTAGAGACAGACTGTCATGGAGAAAATCTATGTAATCTTGTTCTCCCTGGCCTGGAGAAGCAGGAGAACCACTTGTTTTCAGAATCCACTCTTTGTCTGATGCATTAGACCTAACTTGTAATTGCTAGGAGGCCCATTCACATGGCAATCAATCAATCAATCAATCAATTAATCAATTAATCAATACCCAATAAGAGTGTCTGTATTCTTTCCCCATCAGAATACATCTGTGGTAGGCCCTAAATAGAAGTTTGCTTGTCCTCAGCTAATGAGAATTGGAAATCAAGAGCAAAGCCATTGCAAAACCAGACCATCCATCAGCTCCAGTACTGTGTGCATGTATATGCAAACAGTGTATATCCATTCTTAAAATAATCTCGCATTCAGTGAATTGAATGACATCTCAAATATAAGAAATTGAGAAGAACCAAGTTAACAAATGCATGAAAATGAGAAAGATCAACATTGATAGATTCAAATGCACTTATGCCACACTCTGATCCCCAATCTTATTTTTCACCTCACAGAGAAGATCTGGGGTGAAGAGGAAGCCAGAGGGGAAAGTGATCAAAGAAATTGAGAAGGTGACCACATACACATAATCAAAACCACACAGTTTTCCCCCATGACAAGCACATTAAAAGGTAGGGCTTCAATCGCATGGTTAGTGTGCCCTCTTGATTTATTTATTTTTTTAACCCTGCCTAGGGTCACCCTGGCTCTGAAGTCTGGGTGGGAAAAAAAAACCTACATGCTTCTTCAGACAAGAGAAATCAGAGTTCAGCTCTTCACTGAGTTCAGAAAATTTGGAAGGGCAAATTTAAGAAATCCAGAGCTAGAGGAATCCCTTTCCATGGTACATAATTAAAGAAATTAGTTTCACACACAAAATCCACATTTGCTTTGTCCCATAAATGCAAGCTGTTCCCTGGGCCAAACTCTACTCTTTTTGGTTTACTTTAAATTGTGCAGATTTTAATATTATCTGACTGACTTTTTTGTCTTGAGGTATCGCTAAAGCGGGGCAACGAATCAAACTTCCAGACTTTGACTACTCTCCTGCTGCCTCTCATACATCTTTGGCAAACAGAGAATCCACAGATAGTTCTCAACTTACGACCACAATCGGGGCCGGAATTTTTGTTGTTAAGCAAGGCAGTTGTTAAACGAGTCGCATCTGATTTTATGGCTTTTTTTGCCATGGCTATTAAGTGAATCACTGCAGCTAAGTAAATTATGCAGTTGTTAAGCGAATCCAGCTTCCACAATTAACTTTACTTGTCAGACTTCTGGGGAGGTCACAAATGGCAATCACACAGGATGCTGGGACACTGCAGCTATTGTAAATATATACTGGTTACCAAACATCTAAATCTTGATGATGTAATTGTGGATGCTACAAGGGTCATAAGTGTGAGCACCGGTCATTAGTCACTTTTTTCAATGCAGTTGTAACTTCGAACAGTCGCAAATGAATGGCTGTAATTCGAGGACTACCCTGTAATGTTAAATATGGATTGGTACAATATTTCAAACCTCCTTCTCTCCATAAGCTGGAGGGAAGTATGGACAGACATGTTTCCAGGGTAGGAGATGAAAATAATAATAATAATAATTATTATTATTATTAATAATAATAATAATTAATAATAATAGCGAGACATGACCTAGTTGCTAAATTAATCCACTGGGCATTGTGTAAAAAATACGACTTGCCTGTGTCTGAAAAGTCGTGGGAACATAGGGTGGAAAAAGTTGTTGAGAATGAGAGGGTGAAGATCTTGTGGGACTTTCGAATCCAGACAGATCGCCATTTGGAACACAACACGCCAGATATCGCAGTTGTAGAGAACTGAAGTGTACAGCTGATTGATATCGCTGAACCAGGAGATGCCAGAGTCGAAGAAAAAGAACTGGAAAAAATTACGAAATATCGCCACCTGGCCATCGAAACTGCACGATTATGGATGAAACGTGTAACAGTGGTACCCATTGTCATTGGGTCACTGGGAACTATGTCCAAAAACTTTGCAAAACACATCAAGAAACTGCAGCTTCCTGCAATAACTCCAGCAATGTTACAAAAAACTGTGCTACTCGGAACATCTTATATTTTAAGGAGGTACTTGGTTGACACCTAGGTTGCTGGTAGCAAACCATGTCAACCATCAGTGCCAGCCAATTTGAATGTTCAGTTGACTGAGGTTCATGTCTAATGAATAATAATAATAATAATAATAATAATAATAATAATAATAATAATAATAATAATAATAATAATAATAATAATAATAATAATAATAATAATAATAATAATGATAATAATAATAATAATAATAATAATAACAACAACAACAACAATAATAATAATAATAATAACAATAACAATAACAATAATAATAACAATAATAATAATAATAATAATAATAATAATAATAATAATAATAATAATAATAATAATAATAATAATAATAATAATAATAATAATAATAATAATAATAATAATAATAATAATAATAATAATGTTGGAAGGACCTTGGAGGTCATCTATTCAACCCCCTGCTCAGGCAGGAAACCCTATATCATTTCAGACAAATGGCTGTCCAGTCTCTTCTTATAAACTTCCAGTGTTGGAGCATTCACAGTTTCTGGAGGCAGGTTGTTCCACTGATTAATTGTTTTAACTGTCAGGAAATTTCTCCTTAGTTCTAGGTTGCTTCTCTCTTTGGTTAGTTTCCATCCATTGCTTCTTGTCCTGCCTTCAGGTGCTTTGGAGAATAATTTAAATGCAATATCAATCAGGACACATTATGGCTGCTCCGGAAGTGAACCATCTCTCCGCGTAAGTCAGTTCATTTTCCCCAGGAAATTAATTTGCAATCTACTCAAAGCAGTCATGCGTGCTTGGCTGCTGTCCTAAGGTAATTGCCAGGAAAGACCCTATCATAGTTTGGAAGGCGTGGAAGGGAAGATGGCCGATTCAGAAGGATGTAGTCATTATACATCCAAACAAATGCACTTTCTTTGCACACTTGCAATTACGCTTTGCAAAGAATTAAACAATATTTTCAATGTCATCACCCAAATGAAACCTGAGCTTTCCAAGATTAAAGCTAAAAACAAAAACCTAAACCCTGTTTACTGTAGTGAAAAGATATCATATTAAAAATTGCATTTTATAATGTTAGTATGCAGGAACCGTATACATGCTCATCAAGCCACATTAACACAATGACTCTTCTGGCTGCATTATACCTGATCGTGCCAATGATGCACAGATTGTACACTTCTTTGGGTCTGTTGCACTTACCAACTGCATAAGCTTTCTTCGTTTGCTGCTGTTGCTTTTTCCTGGCACACACAGCTTTTCTTGTTTCCCTTTCCGAGGTGTCCTATTTACACAACTAAAAGCATGAATATCAGCCTAATTTATCATCCACCAACTACGGGATGTTCATCATTAGCTAAGAATGATGGCAGTTAAGGATCACGTATTTCTGAAGGTATCCAGCTGGGAAAGGTTAAATCCTCCTAACTGTATCCAAAACACATCAGAGCAAAGATAATGCATTCTAAAGTAGGGCTGGGCTAGCTTCAAATTGATTCAGTAGGGTTCTCGACCTTGTGCAAGCACAGGATCATTCCGCTATTTATTATAAAGTTTGTCTTTTTTTTCCCCCTCTTGGATTTTATGCAAGTCTGAAAAAAGATACGGCTGCTTTAAAAAGACAGCTCATTCCTATAAATGTAGTTCTTAGAACAGCCGTGATTGTTTTTCAAGATTGGGCTGAAAAAAGATGAGCTGCATCAAATGAAAGCAGATACATGCTGAATTCTTGAAAAATCCAAAGCACATCTTCCAAAACGTTTTCAAGTGTGTAAAACCTGATTGTAAATGTATGTATTAAATGATGCAATATAAAAATAATAAAAAATGTGATACAGTATGTTTATTTTGCTATGCATTTTAAAAATGTTTTATAGCAAATTACACATACATACATACACACAGACACACACATGTGCAAGATTTACTTTTTTGTTGCAACAGGAATTAACTGACTGGCTTGTCACCTAAAGGCTGATATCATGGGCTGACAGAGAGTGATCTCTCCATCTCTCCATCTGTTGAATAACAGTTATAGAACAAATTCCAGCCTAACCTTCAGTAGTTACATACAACAAAAATGTCACGTTTACAGCCATTTTTCTCTGCAGGTTAATTTTCTGGGAATTTAATAACTCTTCCTTCTAAGACAATGGAAGTAGGATTATGTTCTAAATCTTCATAAGAAATCATTGTCCTGAACAGACTTTTATTTCTTCTATTTTTATTTTTTCAGTCTGATACCTGCAGCAGTTTCGATCAACCTGGCGCTCTCGTATCTTTTCTTATCTAACCTATTAGGAATGCTTTTCAGCCAGGTAGAAGAAATTTTTTTTTTAAATGTAATGGAAATTTATAAAAATTTATAAAAATTGTTAATTGGCTATGGGATTCAAACTTTATTTAGCTGAGGTTTGGGGGACATAGTTACTATTCCTTATAATCGATTCATAATTCAGATAATTCTAAATATTCTTTCTTCTTTTTCTTCTTCTTCCTCCTCCTTCTCTTCTTCTTCTTCTTCATCTTCTTCTTCTTCTCTTCTTCATCTTCTTCCTTTTCCTTCTCTTCCTTCTCTTCCTCCTCCTCTTCTTCTTCTCCTTCTTCTTCCTCTCCTCCTCCTCCTTTTTTTCTTATTCTTCATCATCATCTTTTCTTCTTCTTTTCTTCTTCCTCTTCTTTCTCTTCCTCTTCTTCTTCTTCTCCTCTCCTTCTTCTTCTTCTTCCTCTTCCTCCTCTTCTTCTCCTTCCTCTTCTCTTTCTTCTTTTCCTCTACTTCTTCCTCTTCTTCTTCCTCCTCCTCCTCCTCTTCCTCTTCTTCCTCTTCTTCCTCCTTCTCCTCCTTCTCTTCTTCTTCCTCTTCCTCTTCTTCTTCCTCCTTCTCCTCCTCTTCTTCTTCCTCCTCCTCTTCTTCCTCTTCCTCTTCTTTTTCTTCCTCTTCTTCCTCTTCCTCCTCCTCCTATTCTTCCTTCTCTTCCTCCTCCTCCTCTTCTTCTTCTCCTTCTTCTTCCTCTCCTCCTCCTCCTCCTTCTTTTCTTATTCTTCTTCATCATCTTTTCTTCTTCCTCTTCTTCTTCTTCTCCTCTTCTTCTTCTTCTTCCTCTTCCTCCTCTTCTTCTCCTTCCTCTTCTTTCTTCTTTTCCTCTACTTCTTCCTCTTCTTCTTCTTCTTCTTCCTCCTCCTCCTCCTCTTCTTCTTCTTTCTCTTCCTCTTCCTCTTCTTCCTCTTCTTCCTCCTTCTCCTCCTTCTTCTTTTTCTTCCTCTTCCTCTTCTTTTTCCTCTTCTTCCTCTTCCTCTTCCTCCTCCTCCTCCTCTTCTTCTCCTTCTCCTTCTTTTTCTTCTTCTTCTTCTTCTTCTTCTTCTTCTTCTTCTTCTTCTTCTTCTTCTTCTTCTTCTTCTTCTTCTTCTTCTTCTTCTTCTTCTTCTTCCTCTCCTCCTCCTCCTCCTCCTCCTCCTTCTCTGACCTGGTATCAAGGGATTCTTTTATTGGGTTGCAAAATAACGTATAGGCTTTCATGTTCACAAAAGTACTTCACAAAGGTGTAGTGATAAAGCTAAACCGCCATCTATCTCTTTGTGATGCTTTAATCTAGATCTTTGCATGAAGCATGGGGGGTTTTATTAGATGTTCCTTCCTTCCAGCTCTGTGGTTCTGCAGATACAAAGTCAGTGGTGGGAAGGAGGAAAAGATTGATACTGATACTACAGGGTCTGCATTCGGATACATCCTAGAATGAAAAATGGGAGATCTTAAATATTCAGATTAGGCTCTGCCGAGTATGAAATAATTTCTGGATTTAAATTAGACTGCCCATATGGCACTTCAACCATTATTGATCCTAAGTGTAAAATTAAAATACAGTCCAGCTATAAGTCAAATGTTTTTTCCATTCTTATACAGCTTGCTGCTGAGTTAAGATAAATGCTGAAATGCAAAGCCTTCAAACTAAAGCCTTCAAACTGCATTTGACAGGTATCGAATGCTTTGCATGGGAAAAAAAAACCCCAGATGTGATTCCTAATATTGGTGTGTAAGGAATCACAGAGAGCCGTTTCCTTGCAAAGCTTCCACTTCACATAGAACATTAAGCACAAGCCATGGTTTGCATTGGTTGTGTCATGTAGTACGCTAAGCCTATCATGCTGGTGATGGCCAACCTATAGCACACATATCACAGGTGACTCACCCTGCCATTCTTGGTAACACACCAGGACTCTGGATGTTGTGGAAGGCACACAAAAATGGGATGTGCTTTCCACTCTTTTCAGAGGCTACAAGGCCACACAAGAGTATTCTCCCAGGTTGCCCGGCCTTGTGTGACCCAGAGCCCCCTCAGATAAGTATTTTTAAAAAAACACACATTTACAATCATGTCAATTATTTATTTATTTAATAACAAATTTAAATAATTTAATTTATTATTCTTTGCTATCAATTGTTTCTTTTTTTTTTGTCTGGGGTATGTGTGTGTGAGAGAAAGAGTTAGGTATTTTCTAAATTTTTGATACATGGAGCCCCAAAGTTTCACCATTATTGGTCTTAGGGCAATGCTCTGAATCCAACTGCCCTAGGGTTGAGTGTGTGAACCTAACAAATAGTGAAATCTTGCATTAAAACTTTCTGACCGTAAGATTAATTCTGGTATTAAATAATTCATTTTTGTTTCCAATAAGCTTCATGCTAGGAAATAGGGATTAAAGGGTAGATCAGTCATGCGAAATACTGACCAGAATTTTTAAAAAGCCATTGTCAAAAAGACCTTGAAATTGTCATCCTAGCATATCAGGAGGAAAAGGACAGCTGAAATGTACCAGTGAAAGGATGAAAATGCAGAAGGAGGGAATACTAATCCAAAAAATGTTGTTAGCATCACTACCCCAGGAAGAGCAGCAAAGCAGGAGTTACAACAGTCTTTCAGCCAAAGCAATTATAAAAAATGTTAAACTTGCCGTCATTCAGAAGCTTCAAAAAAAGGCACAATAGAATTTTTCAAGGTGACCACAGAAAGGCTGTGCCATAATTATTCATGTTAAGAACCTGATGGTGATAAAGGGAAGACTTAATAAGCGTTGCTCTCACTGATAACCTGGGGCAGCCTGCTAAGTCCAGAAGGCTTCTAGAACTGGAAGATTTTGCAGTAGAAGATCTATCAGGAGTCCAAGGCCATATTTTAAAATACGGGGATCCAAAGTAGGCACAGAAATAGCTTTCTCTCCTAAAATCTTTTATATGACTTGCTAGGCATCATCTCCATATGAATAACATGTGTCAGACCATGTGTCAGAACCCATTTCTTTGGTGGGGGGGACTTTTGGCTAGTTGGGTCTTTTCTTTTCCCTTCTGCAGGTTCTGCCATACTCCTGGTGGGAGGGGGGAACCTTTGGGGAATTGTTATGTATCTTTTTCCTTTCGCTTAGCCACTATAATGTATCCTCTCCACTTCCTCTATCTGCTTGCTCTTTGAACTGTTCTCCCCTTGATGCCAACCTGGGGTGAGAAAGGAATGTGCCTCCGGCCATCTTGCTTATCTCTCGCTGCGGAAGAGAAGGTGCGAAAACCTAACAATGGTTTCACAGCCTTGAGAACGGCGTCTTATCTACTTCGTTCCCACAGCGGACTTAACACCTGGGGATTGGTCCATTTGAACTGTCCGGATGAACTATTGGGTTGGGGTTTGCTTTTTGCTCTTTTAACCTATTGATTTGAGGGGGAAACCCTCAGATCCTGCCTTCTCTGCCTGCTGTCAACTTCTCCTAATAAAAGTTCCTTTTGGGATGACTCCGTTTCAAGAGTTCTGCTTTCTTGGGAAGAGGGTTTGAAGCGGGTCCTTACACCATGGCTAGATATTCACTTGGTTCTAAAAGCCATTACAACCTGTGGAACAAGCAAGTAGTGGAGCACATAACACCGGACATGTTACTGGAAGGCAAAATCATGAAAATGCATCTCATTTACTTTGGCCACATCATGCAGGGGAATTCACTGGAGAAAGCAATTATGTTGGGAAGAGTTAGCAGTAAAAGGAAACCAGGCCACCAAGGAACACGGTGGCTGGACACCATCAAAGCTAATACCAGCCAGAGTATAGAACAACTCAAACAAGTAGTGCAAGATCGGAAGATGTGGAAAGACCTGGCCCAAACAAGCAAAGCCCCATCTACAGGATGCAGGCAGAACATGAAACCATGCTCCCTCCAGTCCACAGAAAAACCTCTCTCCACGAAACCGGTCCTTGGTGGAACAACCTGCCTCCAGAAGCGGTGAATGCTCCAACACTGGAAGTTTTTAAGAAGAGACTGGACAGCCATTTGTCCAAAATGGTGTAGGGTTTCCTGCCTGAGCAGGGGGTTGGACTAGATGACCTCCAAGGTCCATTCTAACTTTATTATTATTATTATTATTATTATTATTATTATTATTATTATTATTATTATTATTATTATTATTATTATTATTTTATTATGATATTATTTTGTATTATTATTATTGTTATTATTATTGGTTGGGAACCTCTGATATAGAGTAACCAAATCCCATCTTGTTCTTGTTCTTTTTTTTTTTATGGTGTATTATATTTTGGACCACCCAGAGTCAGTTGGAGTCAGGCAGCACCTAAATTGAATAAACAAATCAAATAAATTAGGCATTAGACCTGTCATCTCCACTCTGGTATTCTTCAAATGGAATGGGATTTTAATTTCCAGATTTTCCTTCAAGACGGAGGAAAAGCATGCCTTCTAGGCAAAGAATTCTGAAAGTTGCTATCCCAAATATCTCTAGACAATGCCAAACTTAGAAAACTTCCCTAGAAAAGGATGTTCTATTGCCATGGATCCTCTGGTGTCTTTCTTACAAGTTGTCCTTGACTTACAACAGTTCATTTAGTGACCGTTCAAAGTTACAAGGGCACTGGAAAAAGTGACTTATGCCCTTTTTGCATACTTACGACCTTTGCAACATCTCCATGGTCACATGATTAAAATTCAAACACTTGACAACTGATTCATATTTATGACGGTTGACCTGTCCCGGGATCACGTGAACACCTTTTGTGACCTTCTGACAAGCAAAGTCAAAGAGGAAGCTACATTCCCTTAACAACCACATTACTAAATTAAGCAACTGCAGTGATTCACTTAACAACTGTGGCAAGAAAGGTCGTAGAATGAGGCAAAACCCGCTTAACAACTGACTCACTTAGCAACAGAAATGTTGGGCTCAATTGTGGTCGTAATCAAGGGCTACCTGTATACACTGTGTCCAATTCCCATTATGCGTGTATCAATCATAACCACATCCTGATGGATAATATGCATCATTGTTCAAATTCAATATAAGAAGCTTTGCTAATTCCAGCAGCAAGGGAGAGAAGAACAGTATAATCAGGATAGGATCATAGCTCAAACCAAGAATAATGTATAGTGGATAAAGAGGAAGGGAGCACAACAGTGAGAAGGAAAATGGCTAGATTTGAAATAACACCAGATTCCAGGATACAGAAAAAGACGAATGGACAACAATAGGCTTTTACAGACATTTTGAACTGTGCTGCTGGTTCCTTAGAACAGAGGTCACCAACCTTTTCATGCTGGCGGCCCAGAGGGAAAGGGAGCAGCTGTGAAATTTGTGCACGCGCACACGCACGTGCGAACAGGGCCACGTACAAATGGGGCTGCACGCACCCACGGCACTAGCAGCCCCATTTGTGCATGCGTGCAAGCGCTAGCTGCCGGCACTGCTAGCCCCACACACATGCACAAATGGGGCCATGCGCACCCACACAGCGTTAGCAGCCCCATTTGCACATGCGCGGAGGTGCTAGCCAACTCTGCTAGCAGCACATGCATGCATGAATGGGTCACACAACCCAAATGCTGCTAGCAGCCCCATTTGTGCATGTGTGCATGTGCTAGCCACCACCTCTACGAGCGCCGGGCATGCACAAGTGGGCCGCAAAAGCTGTGCGTGTTAGCGGCCCCATTTGCACAGATGCACAGGCGCTAGCCACTGCCACTGCTAGCCCCGCACATGCGCAAACGGGTCTGCGGGCTGTAGCGTGAGCGGGGATGAGTACGCACACTGACCGGCCTATCCCGTGGCCCAGTAGCATGAAACCCACAGCCCGGCAGTGGGCCGCGGACCATAGGTTGGGGACCCGTGCCTTAGAAGGATTTGCTAGTATTTTTTTTAAAAACACAGAAGGAATAAATTCATTTGGTTTGGCTAAACATGACAGTAAAGGAAAGCCACACGATTGAACAAGAATAGCTATGTTAGAAATTTTTTTGTTAACAAGCAGTGGCGTTTTGGTGAGACTATGCCCCTGTGCACTGAATGACATTGTTGTCTTTTTGTTGTTGTTGTTGATTGGGTTAGACCACTAGACAATTAGGCGAAGCTGCAGTGCCACTGTTTCTCATCTGTTTAAGGTACATCATGTTCTATTCTTTTAATTGCAGATAGAGTTAAAAGGACTTGGAGAGAAGCAAGTTTTAGGCTTGATTTGATTATGTAAATGTTAGAAATGAACCACTCCCCATTCATCTTCAAAATAGCAGGCGAAAAAAATAGACCTGAAATAAATTCCTTATTATGTAACAAATAAATCAGAAATAAATTTCTTGTTAATTCATCCCCAAATAACAAGTATATAAAATGGTAACGTATCATTGCAATTCAGTGTTCTAGTTATCACATTAAAGTCCTTCTGTGCATAGGACCTGGTTATCTATCTCCAGTCACACCCAGTTATAGATCAGTATGAACCAGTAATTCCAGGTCCTATTGATTAAAACAATGTCCTCTGGTGAGACCTAGGCTATAGACCATTTCTGTCATGGTGTCTGCTCTCTGGAACACTTTCATTCCTGAGATTTGTATAGCTCCTTCCCTATTTAAATGAGCCCTTAAAACCTGGCTCTTTCCCTAGATATTGATTAGTAAGGGTGACAGATTGCTGGTGTGGTGTTTTTGTCTATTTGACAGTTATTTTCTGGATGTTTTCCTCTTTTTAATTTTTTTTTAAGGCAATGTATATTTTTGTTCATATTGCAATATATTGTATAAACCTCTCAGAGTCATGATAGATTAGGCCTATAAAATTAATCAATAAATAAAGGATACCTATCAATAGTGTTAATAGGTGATATCATCAAAGTAGACAAACAAATGTGATCCAAATGATTCTGTACCCACATCAATGGAATGTCTGAATGAGTAGATATGATCCACGTTTACCAATCTGTCATCTTAGTAGCATTCCATAGTACTATAATGCCTAAAACATGTTCTTTACACTTGCCAGCATTTGAGGAGGAGGAGGAGGAGAGGAATATAGCAGAGAAGATGCAGGAGTGCTTGAAAGAAACTTCCAATATTTAATTCCATGAAAATTAATTACCTTCATAGTCTTTCAGATATCGTGAGTTTAATGTTTCATTCTATTAAAGTAAAAAAGAAAAGGTTCACAAATATTATTTTGCCTCTGGCAAGATTACTTCTCCAAAAGTAGTCTTAAAACTTACTTGTATTAGTTGCCTCCGTTCTTTTAAAAAAGTTCTTCTTGGTTATAAATTGATATACATGACTGGATGAGGCAAGAAACCTCATATTGAAACATGCTCCTGCCTTCATACTTCATGTTGACATCACAAACTCATTGCCTACAACCTAATTTTTTAACTTATTTGCAAAACCAATCAGACGCAGAAAAACTAATTTGGATAATACCTTGTTCCAATTTGATCAAATTATCTCTGTTTGACATGGTTAAACAGGATTAACAAAAGAAATAAAACAGATTTTGTTTTACATGTAAATATATTTTATTATGAATTCAGTAACAAATGTTAACATCTTCTTGTAGTTGACAGGAGTTAACAGTTTGGCCTACCAGCCTTTTCAGATTAACAGACAATTTGACCCCAATGTTTCACATTAATAAAAGTGGATTAATGTTCTCCTCAACACAGTATCTGAAACTTGCCATTTTACCAAAAGTCTCCTGTATTAACTCCTTGAGATTTCTTTTTAGATATATCCATATAATTATCTTGGAAGATTATGGAAGCAAATTACTTTAACCATATACTCATTACCTTGTTTCAGAATTTCTCTAGCCTTCACCTCTTCTGTTTTTTGATGATCTCCTGACTAAGTATGACATTGCTTAGTTTTTCAGGAACAGCCAATTCTGCCAGATACCACAACCTAGTTGACCTAACCTCTTCTAAAGATAATCAATGGAGACCATAGTAATTTTTAAAAGAATATCCTCAACTTTGTTGATTATAAAAGTGAAGCTCCAAAGACAGTATATACTGCATTTGTATCACTCACTAAATCACAACTATCCAGCCACATTTAGTCTAGCATGTTGCATAAAGCCAGCGTCTGACTAATTTATAATCCAATGTATCATGCAAACTTAGAAAATCACATTAATTAATGTAATATGCCATGCAAAGAGAGCAGGCATTGTCAAATTATCATTATACTAAACTATGGCTCCAACTAATTGTACTTTTCCAGGAAGATTTGATTAACATCGTTATAACTTAGCCACACGATGAAAGGATTTGCAATTGCAATAAGCAGTAATTTAGGTGCTTGGTTTCAGCTTAGCTTATTACATTTTATTTACTCAACCACTGTTAAAAAAAATCTTGGCTTTAGCCGGATTTGTGAACTCCAGCCATTATTGCAAGGAAAGACTAAGATTTTGGAATGATTAGCCCAGTCTCAGTAGGCTGAGTAGTTTCCAACTAGGGCTTTTTATTCAAGGTATATAATCAAACAAACAGATCACTTATAAGTATGCAGTGCACATACATCCCTTGCTGATTTGTTCTCTAAGTGAGCTAGTCTGCTGGATTAGATTTCCTTATCAGATTACCTTATCTGCTCCACAAGTCTCGACACACTGTGAGACACGTTGCCCCAGGCTCCTTATTAGAACATAACGATTATCAAGATTGATACAATTTGACAAGAATCCAAGAAATTCTCTGTGAAATATGTCTGGCGGCTACTTGAGTTGGGGCAGAGAAGCGATGAATTGCTTGAAAGAATGAAAAATGGATTCTCTTTCGAGCACTAATTTGGCTGGCAATAAATAAATAGAAATGAAAAGAAGTCAAAATGCCCTTTTGACCTCGCAGGCAGCTATTCACATTCAATATTCCACCAAGTAGCTTAAACGCTGGAGATCCCTGCCAGCCATCATGCATTTCTAATATGTCTCAAGCCTTTTTTTTTTTTTTTTACTTTTTTTGCCCAGAGGATTACATTTTAATGTTCCCTTTTAGAGTGACTTATTAAAGGGGCGACTTGACACCAAGTTTGATAATGCATGGATTTTAGAATGATTCTTGTTTGCAGTGGATGGCACCAGGGAATGCTTGAGTTTGCTCTTCCTCCTTGCTTATAGAATGATATTTGTCCCAGATTAGCCCAGAGGACACTTGGAAAAAAATGTAAGCACAGATCAGGCCATTGATTGGACTGGCACGATTCCTCCACAGCAGCTTTCCCCAAGCTTGTGTTGGCTGAGAACATCTGGGATCCAGCATATCTGGAGGGCAGCTGGTCAGACAAGGCCGTTCTCCAGCAAGTTCAGAAGAGATCAGCCCAAGTCTGGCTATTTGCAGACTGTCTATGTTTGCATGTTACTCCTTTCCACCAAATTACAAAGCACATTTTTAAAAGCTGTTACGGTATAGCTTTTAATATCTTGCTTTTAACAAGTCATGCATTTTTAGTATCTCCATGTTGTTGTTGTTAGTTGCGAAGTCGTGTCCGACCCATCGCGACCCCATGGACAATGTTCCTCCAGGTCTTCCTGTCCTCTACCAGGTATCTCCATAGCAAGGTGGAATCTGAGCACAGGCAACACTTTTAGCCTCATACACCTCTTTTGGTGCCTGTCACACACTCTGCTCCCCAGCCAATTAATTTTGTTCAGCGATGTTAAGCAAAATAACCTTTCTTGCCCAGATGTACTTAAAACAGGGTGTTCTTAGAGAACGAAAAAGTTGGGTAGTTCCCTCTTCCAGGGCTTCGTTTGCAAATGTCTCCCCCTCCCCTAATGCCAGAACTTGAAAACAGAAATGCGTCCTGGGTTCTGGTATGAAATATCCAAGAAAACTGGGGAAGCTGCCTTCTGGTGAATTATCATTTGAGACGAACTATTGCCACAATGGCAAACACTTAGTAACAAATCCCTTTCTTTGGAAAGTCTACGGACACTCTCAGTCATCCATGTCATGGTTGTCCCCAAGATCCTTTTTTTCTTTTTCTTTTTCAAAAGGCAACTGGACTTTATTTTTCCTTGAAGAAGTTTTGCTTCTCATGCGAGAAGCTTCTTCAGTTCTGAATGAATGGTGGAGGATGGAAGGATTTATATTCCTTGCAGTCATCTGGTCGTTAGCATTCTTTCTGAGAGTTGCTGAGGCCACTTGGAGATTTATCTGTGCCCTCAGGGTCACCTGAATAGGGCAAATGGGAGCTGCTGAAAGGACTGTGTTGTAAACAGTACCCCTCCCCCTATGTTTAGAGAGGGCTGTTTGAAACCTTTCTTTGGAACCTTTGGAAGATCACTTCCTTCTATCCAGGACATGGCATATAAGCACTGCTTGACCCCAGGGTTCATAGGATTGTCAGGGACTTTACACATCCTCTCCATGACCCCAGTTTTCATTGTTGCCTTCCGGGAGGAGATTTTGTGGTATCTGAAGCACAACAACTAGTTTCTGTAATGACTTTATATCAGGGGTCTTCAAACTTGGCCCTTTTATGACTTGTGGACTTCAGCTCCCAGAATTCCTCAACCAGCGTGTCTGGCTGAGGAATTCTGGGAGTTGAAGTCCACAAGTCATAAAAGGGCCAAGTTTGAAGACCCCTGCTTTATATCATATAGCATCAACCTTGTTAACTCTAAAGACTCTTTTTTTCCTCTTATGTATTCAAAATGTGATTAATGTAAGTTTGGATTCATTTTTGCATAACGTGGTATTTTTGGTGCTGCTACTGTTATCCTTGGAATATTGACATTGTTCAGTCGGTGGTATTTCTTCCTTCAAGAGCGGGGCGTTGGAATTTCATTTTAATGTGTTCTGTTGGGTATACAAGTAATTGACAATAAAAGTTATCTTGTCTATTCCTTATTTTATCTTTCTCCATCACAATCATTTTAAGTGCTCCCAGTAGCAGCCTCAAATCTTGGAGACCCCCAAAGTATCTGCCTATAGAGCTTTGATATGCAAATACCCCTTATTAAAACTTTTTCCCCCAGTCCTTTTCCATCTAACTTATACTCCTCTTGACACAACTCTCAGGGAAAGGTTTGTTATTTCTCCACATGGCATGGATCTTTTAAGCGGCAACTTTCTCTTCAGTAGGTAAATTGGCATAAGTTTTGTGTAAATTTTCCCAGCAAAGAATGCCGTCATAAACATGCTGGCTGTATTTGTTCTAGCAGATTCCACTCTGGTCCATTGCAACATTTTGATTGAAAAGTATTAAGTGGCAGATTTTGTTTAGCAGACTTGGCTTTGTGGATTCAGTGTAGGCAAATTTGTTTATGAGACAAGCATCCTGAGTGCTGGATTCCCGAATCCACGTTGCACTAATATGACACTCCATGCCTGCAAATTTTGCCCAATGTGGCAGGATTTTAGTCGCATCAGTTGAACCAACTGAGAATCAGGTTAGTGTAGTGTTGAAGGCATCAAGCTAGAAACCAGGAGACCATGAGTTCTAGACTCACCTAAGGCACAAAACCTATTGGATGGCCTTGGGCCAGTCATTCTCCCTTAGCCCTAGAAAGGAGGCAGTGGCCAATCACCTCCAAAATCTTGCCAAGAAAACTGCAAGGGGGGGGGAGCAAAACAAATGTTGAATTCACCACCTTTGATTCTCTAGGCTGTTTCCATTGTAAGCAAGGTAAACTCATCCCCTAGTCTTCATGTAATGGCTCATTTTAGTCTCATTCTGGCCTTGCAGTTCAAAGGAGGATGTTATGCTGCTAAACTTGAATCCAAATGTAGAATTCATGCCACATAGTAATTAATATGTTGGTCACATTCTTACCTGGAAAAGGGGGGGGTTGTCTGTAATCTTATTAATGCAATCAGTATCTTCTCTCCATGACCGAGGGCTGCTCTGACTCCAAATGAAGATATGATTGCACTGCAACTCCTCAATAGTCCTGCCTTATGAGGTTGCCAGAGGAACAGTGATGCTTTGGAAGTTTCTGACTGACAGCCTTTGCAGCAAAGTCAGCAAGACTTCCATCTCGATTATCCTTCCACAGCAGAGTTCCTACAAATCCCAGGGAGGCTATTCATACTGATCACTTCTCCCCAGTTCTGCCAGGACTGCAGAATCTGAACCTAATAGTCTTGCAAAGTGGGGGGAAGGGGAATGTGGAATCCTGAAAAATACATATTTCAGCATTTTCTTTTTTTAATTTGGCTTGGTCGAGGATGCTCACAGCTTCCTGGTTAAAGCTATAGTTGTCTCCCCATCCGTGGTGAGGTTAAGGGGTTTTTCTCGTGTCTTCTGACTGCTAGTTGGTGTTCATGGACGTACTTTGTTAGTCTTCTGCCTGCCTGCCTGTCCTACATAATGGCTCTTATAGTATTTGCACAGTATGTTGTACAGGTGGTCCTTGACTTCCAACAGTTCATTTAGTGACCATTCAAAGTTACAACGGCACCAAAAAATGTGAATTGTGACCGTTTTTCACAGTTACAACCGTTGCAGCATCCTCGTGGTCACATGAGCAAAATTCAGATGCTTGGCATCTGACTAATATTTATGACGATTGTAATGTCCTGGGGTCATTTGTGACCTTCTGACAAGCAAAGTCAATGGGGAAGCCAGATTCACTTAACAACCTTGTTAATAACTTGACTTGAACTGTCAGAGAGGGGAGGGAAAGTTTTACTCTTTTAATTATCTGTTTCCCACCATATTGCCAGAGCTAGCTTTTTTTCTAACTTACCAGTATGCTATGCCTAATAAAGTTTACATTACATTAGGCCATGTGATCAAAATTCAGATGCTTGGCAACTGGTTCATATTTATGATGGTTGCTGTGTCCCAAGGTCATGTGATCCCCTTCTGTGACCTTCTCACAAGCCAAATCAACGGGGAAGCCAGGTTCATTTAACAACCAAGTTACTAACTTGTCAACTGCAGTGATTCACTTAACAACTGTGGCAAGAAAAGTTGTAAAATGGGGCAAAACTCACTTAAGAAATGTCTCACTTAAGGACAGAAACTTTGGGCTCAGCTGTGGTTGAGGACTACCTATACATGATATATAGATATAGGTCAGTTGTAGATATAGATGACGTGACATTATAAACACACACACACATCTACATCTAGATAGATATATATGATGTGACTACACAAATACACACAAACACATACACACATACCTGTGTCATCATAGTCACGTAAACACACACAAACACCTATTCATTCGCCCTTTAATACTTATTTAATTCTCCCAAATCTTCTATTACCTTTCATCTAATCCAGCAGTGTAACCTGCCTAAGTCATCCCGGCTGTCAGATCTTCTAATTCTGCCTTCCTTGTAATATATTCACTGTGGGAATTAAATAGATATGGGGACAATATGCATCCTTGCCTTATTCCTTTCCCTACTTTGCTTCTCCAAGCGCAGTTCTAACAGTTCCTCAAATTCTTTTTAGCACACGTCAAGTGCACCAGGATCTTTATTTGCATTAATCTTATAACCTGTCAGTATGTCCTCCAAGTCACATCTTACCGGAGCAACTATTTTCTAAATTTAACCTTTATATTGATAGAAATAATCCATGGTCTAGTGCACAATTTGCATTTGAAACTCTCCTTACCGGAGTATATTTTCCCATTTTCCATGGCCTACCGCATAGTCAATTTTATTTGCAGCTAGTGATGCCCAAGTATAAGGTCTGCACTGCTGTAGCTTAAAGCAGATATTGGAAATAAAGAACTAATTATTTTCCTCAAACTCTTTCGACCTATCTCCTGCATTTTCCAGGTTCGTCTGATTCTACAGTACAATACCACATTCCAGTCATGCCTTACTATATTTTTCCTACCTCTTAAAATTCGCCATGGAATTTCTACACCTGTCATAAGGGCATAACATAGAAGTTAATTAGATAACCATTATTTCTATCAGATAGGATCTTGCTACTGAGCGGATTTAAATCAGCCTTATATCTTGCATTGTCTTCTTTAAGTATTAGGCTTATTCCGTTCTGCATTTGAGTAATCAGCTGATTTAAAGTGGCCCATTCCAGCCCATCTAATTCACTTATTCCTAAAACTTTCAATTTAGCATGCTTCATTTCTGTCTTAAAAATGTTGAATATTTTTTCACATTCCATTTTCTAATGATAATTGTTTCTGAAATCAAGTAGTTTTTCCTTCATCCTGCGACATCAGTTTCTTTGTTATTGTGATCTGGCCACGTCATCACTCCAAATCTATTTGTGAAAGTTTGATACTCTTCCCTAGAAATGCTTAGCATATTTCCATCTAAGTGAAGATAGTCAGTATTTGGTACCCAAACTTGCCTAAATGTTTAACCATATCCAAATAATCCTCTTGGCCACAATATAGGAATGTTCGCTGTTGATTGATTGATTGATTGATTGATTGATTGATTGATTGATTGATTGATTGATTGATTGAATTTATATGGCCACCCACTCACTCTCAGTGACTCTGGGTGGCTTACAACCAATAAAGCTTCTTCCTGGTATAACTTTAATTATCCTTCTTCTAGGTGGGTTGACCTCCTTCACATCTACAGAGGTCCACCTGTTCTCATTCCCTTGTGGATTATGCTTTGCTTTATTCCCTCCCCTTTCAACCTCATCACCATGATGGACTCCTCTAGGAGCTCTTAGTGGTGTCTACGTCCAGATCATTGAAGTTACTCTCTTGATTTTTAGTAATAATTTTATTGAAGTTTACAAGTTTATTGAAATTAATAAGTCTTTCCATCAGGTCAAGGTGACAATCCCCTGGGAGGGATTCTGTATTGACTTTATTTTATTCTGCAAATGGTAATGATGATGATTTGTAATGAGAAGCAATATAAAAATATTCTTAGTAAATAAATTATAGGCAATTTGGCCTATATTTCAGATGTGCCATTCTTGTTCCTGATATATTTTAGATAAAGGTTTCAGGATTGAACATCAGCCTAGCCATGCTATATGTTCTTATCCTACAGGCAAAATTCTGCTTTGATGAAAATAATTTACATGACTTTATGTTATTTTTCTACAGCGGGCTGCAAAACCATAATGAACTATGACAGCATATAACCTTCTCTCTTTCCCTCTGAATAAAAATCTCTTCTCTTCCTCATTCAAACTCTATATTGCAAAGGTCTTAGGCTGACAACTTACATTCTTCACTAATTTATATTTAGTAGGAACACTAATTGGTGCCGGCCGCCCAGGAATCCTTGAAGTTCTGCAGGAAATAAATCCCAAAGCTCTGACTTCAAATTAATAAGTAACCAAGAGATATCGGAGAGACATTTTTTTGGAAGACAATTTATCTGATTTCTGTTTTCTCAAAAATAAATGCTGCAAGGGCCTTCTTCCCTTTTATCTGTGCTATATGAGCATTTCAGAATTTTATGAACATTTTATAGACCTCTCTATAGGGATATTCAGCCTGGAATTACAAAGCATCAAGTTAGCAAAATATCAGAAGGATTCTGATAGCACCTTTTCCGACTAACAAATTATATTAAAAGGCTTCCTCAGAAGCATTGAGAGGCTAGACTGATGTAGGGTTTAAATTGGGATGAGGTAAGAGAAAGGGAAGGGGGGGGAGACAGGTTGGCTATGGAGATGGATATGCTTTGTAATTTGTGAAAAACCACTTCTGAAATTGCCTGAAACCTTTTGATGAATGCAAGTTCAGCAGTTCCGTGCTCAAATGTGCTGTTAAAGTCTCATTTTTCCAAAATGGTCACTTTGAGGTCTGTTGTGATAGGCTGAAATATTCTATTACTTTTGTCTTTCTTTGGGGTCATGATTTCAAACTTGTATCCCATTAATTCTGTTGCTCAAAGTTTGTCCTGTTTGTCCCATGTGAAATCCTGAGGGGAAAATAATACAGCGCACTAAAAGAAGAATATGTGAAGCATGTTGGAGCTCTAGATGGTGTTTTTGGTGCAAGTGTGGGGGCTACATGGACAACTGGGTTTATAGCAGGGACTGGCTCCCGTGTTAGCATCATTATCCCATTGTTTCTTATTGTGAGAATTTGCTCTACGTTAGGTGTTCTGCTGCTGTTGTTTTTTGAGGTCTATCTTGTCTAGATCCTCCCTGAGAATCAATCTGGCTAGAGTGATTAACACCAATACGAGAATACTAGATCAACGATCAAAAAATAAAGAATACCCCAATCAAGGAACTACCAACTCAGACAAACAAGCTAACAGCAAACAGCAACCTAATCAAGGAACCTTCAAGAATACTCCTAGCAAAACTGTCAGGCAAGCCACTGGTATATAAAATGGGAGTAAACCCCACTTCCTTCTAGCACTGATCATGTTGCCTAGTTGGGTAATGAAATGCCTGCAAGAAAACAAGATCAGGAGCTCCAAGGACCCCAGAATGACTGTCTGTTGATCTCTGTTAAATAGGTATGGATAAATGTGATTATGGAAAAAAGCATGGGTATAAATGATAGATTTGGTGCTATGTCTTCTGGGGGAACCCAAAAACATATAGGTATGCAGGGAAGTTTATAGATATATAAGTACCGTATTTTTCCGTGTATAAGACGCTATTTTTTCCTGCAAACACCCTCTTCAAAAATCAGGTGCATCTTATACATGGAAAAATAATGGTAACCTTCGCAGCCCAGGGCATGCCTGTGTGGGTTGCCATGCTGCCTGGTGCCGGTGTCAAGCCCTTGTGGGCTTGACACTAACGGGAGGGGGAGGGGGCAAGATCTTCGGCCAGTCGAACTTGCGGATTTGCCGGCTCAGCTGTTCGGCGCTCCGCCAAACAGCTGATCAGCGCGGAGAGCATCTTATACAAGGTTGCGTCTTATAGATGGAAAAATGCAGTAGCTTTTACACATCTATTCTTTAGTTTGACAGGGATGTCAAAGAAGTGGGCATGTAGTGTACAGTAGATAGGTCTAGGCTGAGATTGATAAAATGGGGGGAAGTTGTTGAAGTCATGATATTTGATGAGATACAGGTAGTCTTCAACTTACAACAGTTTGTTTAGCCACCATTCGAAGTTACAACGGCACTGGAAAAAGTTACTTGCAACTTTTTCACACTTAAGACCATTACAGCATCCCCATATTTACATGATCAAAATTTAGATGCTTGGCACCTGGCTCATATTTATGACGGTTGCAGTGTCCCAGGGTCATGTGATCACCTTTTGCTTGGCCTTCTGACACGCAACGTCAATGGGGAAGTCAGATTCCCTTAACAACCATGTTACTAACTTAACAACTGCAGCGATTCATTTAACAATTGTGGCAAGAAAGGTCATAACATGGGGCAAAATTCACTTAACAAATGTCTCACTTAGTAGCAGAAATTTTGGGCTCAATTGTGGTCATAAGTCAAGGACTACCTGCACTCATTTCCTTGGTTCACATACAATGATATGTATATAGTTCATATACAGCACGGGTGTCAAACCCGCCACGTCACGTGACGTGTCGCGACATATCGCGACTCTTTTTGCATTGCCGGCAATGGGGTGGGCGTGGCTTTGGTATGATGAAACCGGCCTGCGGGCCGGCAGTTTGACACCCCTGATATACAGGGTTCATAGAGAAGAGCAATTTCCTTGTTCCTTTCTATGATTTCTTTTTTTTTTTTTTTTTATGTCTTGTGTTCTTGCCAATGAATGGTTAGGATATGTTTAATATTAGACATCAGTTTGAGGTTCACTTCAGATGCTGAGCATACCCAAGCACTGTTGTTTGAAACGAAATGGATGGGAGTGATTATTTTACTAATCCCCAAAAGGGATTACTTCTCACAATCAAGAATCAGAGTTTGCTGTTGTGGTCTTAAGCTCCTTCTACAACTTTAAATTATATGATTATCGAGGTATCAATTCTATGCGACTCAGGAACCTCCCAAAAAGTTAAATTGCTCGGTTGGTTGCGTCCATTATTCCATACCTTGGCATAGGGAGGATCTCTATAATATAACCTCCCTCTTTCTCTTTCCCTTTCTCTGCCTCCGGAGAAATATGATCATGGGGAAGGGAGGACTTTCCAAGGTTACTTTTTACTGAGTTGGCAGGTACCCTGGAATCTTTGGCATATTCCTTGGGGGAAAAACATTCTGCAACGTCTGACCCAGAATGCAGGACTGAGTAAATTCTAAAGCTAAACTAGTTTTCCCTAAAGAAAGGAAAGTTCTCTCCTTAGAAAGGATGATCACACAGATAACACTCACCTTTGCCCTTTTAGACAAATTCTCTTACCGTAAACCTTATAATAAAAGTAAGAGTTAGCATTCATGACTTTGGTTTCTCATTGTCTCTGCCCATCTGGTTAGATCTGACATAGTAGGCATGCTCCAAGTCTCATTTTTAAAGCAAGTTCATCTGATGGGACCTAGAAAGTGTGTCTTCCGTAGTGGAATCTGCCCTCTAAAATAGTGTTTACTCTGGAGTCTAAGCTGATCTTATCTTCCTGTCCTGGCCTTTTGCCCAGACCCTGGGTTAGGTGGGATACCCTGGAGTGAAACCGTATTAATGTGTTAGGTATGTGTTCCTCCTTGGCTGTCTCCATCTTTTACCTATTTTATTATAATGGACTGATTTTTTTTTAACTTGTTTGGTGCCCAATGTCATTATGAGCTTGGGATTCTGTTATGGCTTAATGGCTAATCAATAAAGTAGTACTACTATTCCATTTCTTTATGAGTTGGGAGGGCCTCATAAATATAATTTAAAATAAATAGCTGTATAAATGGGTATAGCAGTGATGCATCTCCTCAAATTAGTAATAATAATAATAATAATTGTGGGAATCCGATCCCGGGGTCCAGCGCCTGCTGGACGGACCAGTGGTTGTGGGAGTTCAATCCCGGGGTCCAGCGCCTGCTGGACGGACCAGTGGTTGTGGGAGTTCGAATCCCGGGGTCCAGCTTCTGCTGGACGGACCAGTGATGTACGTCAGCCTGGGCTAACGGACCTCGCGTTTGGTAGATAGGAAACACACGGACGACATGTTTCTTCAGGTTGAGTTAGCATGCGAGAGCCCAGAAGGATCTGCGTGCTTCTCTTTTATTGGCATTTTGACATCATAGCAGGAGGTTCTTAAAGGGCGGGTTTAGCCAGGAAATGAAACTTAAAAGGCATACCTTAACTTAACTCAGGAAATGGAAACTTAATAAGGCATAAAGAAACCTTAACTTAACTTAGGAAATGGAAACTTAATAAGGCATAAAGAAACCTTAACTTAACTTAGGAAATGGAAACTTAATAAGGCATAAAGAAACCTTAACTTAACTTAGGAAATGGAAACTTAATAAGGCATAAAGAAACCTTAAGCTATTGAAATGGTTGCAACAAATAATAATAATAATAATAATAATAATAATAATAATAATAATAATAATAATAATAATAATAATAATAATAATAATAATAATAATAATAATAATAATAATAATAATAATAATAATAATAATAATAATAATAATAATAAAAAGTTGGAAGGGACCTTGGAGGTTATCGAGTCCAACCCCCTGCTCAGGCAGGAAACCCTACATCATTTCGGACAAATGGCTGTCCAGTCTCTTCTTAAAAACTTCCAGTGTTGGAGCATTCACCGCTTCTGGAGGCAGGTTGTTCCACTGGTTAATTGTTCTAACTGTCAGGAAGTTTCTCCTCAGTTCCAGGTTGCTTCTCTCCTTGACTAGTTTCTATCCACTGCTTCTTGTCCTGCCCTCAGGCGCTTTGGAGAATAGCTTGGCTCCCTCTTCTTTGTGGCAGCCCCTGAGATATTGGAACACTGCTATCATGTCCCCCCTCGTCCTTCTTTTCATTAAACTAGACATACCCAATTCCAGCAACCGTTCCTTATATGTTTTAGCCTCCAGTCCCCTAATCATCTTTGTTGCTCTTCTCTGCACTCTTTCTAGAGTCTCAACATCTTTTTTACATCGTGGTGACCAAAACTGGATGCAGTATTCCAAGTGTGGCCTTACCAAGGCATTGTAAAGTGGTATTAATTGACAGCTGACTTCCAATGGTTTCACATAGATGTTAAACAAAATAGGAGAAAGGTTTGAGCTCAAAACAGAAGTGGTCAAGGACATTATTTCCCCTCCCATCCCCACCATTGGACCTGCCCACTAAGGAAGGTGTATAACCACACCCAACCTTTAGAGATGATTGGGAAGAATATCATGGTCAATGGTACCAAATGTCACTGAGAGTTCTTATAGGCCCAGAAAGGTCACAGTCCCTCCAAGTCCCACCACAGGTCCTCCACAAGACCAACCAAAGCTGTTTCTGTTTCCTTGCTATGTCTAGAACGACTAATGGTGACATGATAGCAGTCTTCAAGTATCTGAGAGTCTGTCACAGTAAGAAGGGGATCTACGTATTCTCCAAAACACTGCGGGCAGGACAAGAAGTAATGGATGGGAACTTATCAAGGAGAGAACCAACCTAGAATTAAGGAGAAATTTCCTGTCAGTGGGAATAATTAATCAGTGGAATGACTGGCCTACAGAAGCTGTGGGTGCTCTGTGGGAGGTTTCTAAGAAGACATTGGATAGCCATTTGTCCAGAATGGTCTTCTGCGTAAGCAGAGGATTGGACTAGAAGACCTCCAAGGTCCCTTCCAATTCTTTTGTTCTGTATTCAGTCTGAAATCCAACTAGCCTTCACCCTCCTAAAATGCATTCCTGTGAGTGATGTTTAATGCATCTGTCAAAGTGAAATCTAACCTACATACACTTATGCTACACTAAATATCCTGAGTTTATTTATTTATTTAAAGTATGTATTTTTCATACCTTAGTTGGAACTGCTCTTGGTGCAGTTTATAGATCAGAAGAAAGAAGCAGCCCTGTTTTTTTTATCTTTCAGACTAAGAAGACACAACATCAAAGGAAAAAGGAACTAAGGAATAAAATATTATAAAATGATCCCAGTTTCTCCCTCTGTCACAGCCTGGTAGAATGTTTGCTGGGAAACCTTTGAGAGGGAAGAGAAGACTTGATGGAGTAATACATATTATTAGTCTTTAAAGTGCCACAAGACTCTTTGATGTTCTCACTGCTGTAGACTCCTAATTATCTTCAGATGTTGCAGTCCTTTGTTTTTGACAAATTACAAGTATAGGACCTAATATGTGGTAGGAAGGATCTAATCTTCACCCAAACAATCATCTAGCTTAGTTTTCTTAAAAAGACCCTTCCCAGTTTTAAAAATTATGGAGGACCCCAAAAGAACTTTTGTTTAGATGGGTTACATTTATCAATACTGACTGTATTAAAAATTTAAATTGACACATTCACTGCTGCTACCGCTTCTCACAATTGTTTGATGAGATTTTTTAAAAATTGTTGTTTAGTGAGTTTTGCCCCATTTTATGACTTTTTTGACCCACTTAAGCGAATAACAGCAGTTGTGAAGTGAATCATGTGGTTGTTAAGCAAATCTGGCTTCTCTCATTGACTTTGCTTGTCAGAAGCTGGCTAGGAAAGTTACAAAAGATGATCACATGAACCCAGGACAGTGCAAGATCTAGCTAAATAAAGAAGAGTTTTTGCATTTAGCACTAAGTGGACTTTTAAATTCTAAATTATTATCATCATTCCCCCCTTTTCTTCAGGAAATTCCAAACAATGCACACAGCATAACTAGTAAGCTCTCCTCCATATTATTATTATTATTATTATTATTATTATTATTATTATTATTATTATTATTATTATTATTATTATTATTATTATTATTATTATTATTATTATTATTATTATTATTAATCATCGCACAGTCAGCCAGATGTTCAGACTGGATTTGGCATTTTTGTCTACCTATCGAGTCCTTACCAAGGACCTGGGATAGGCAGATGTGGATGTTTGATGATATCGTCGCAGGATGGAAGCAGTTCCTAGTAAGGCCGCCTTTTGCAATTGACTAATGGCGAATTTGTCAATGCCAATGGTGTTCAGGTGGTGCTCCAGTTGTTTTAGGATTGCACCCAAGGCGCCTATTACTATTGGTACTACTCTTGCTTGCCTTTGCCACAGTCTTTCTATTTCTGTTTGTAGGTCTTTGTATTTTGTTATCTTCTCCAGTTCTTTCTTGTCTATTCTGCTGTCTCCAGCACTGCCACGTCCACTATACAGATTTTTTTGTCTTTCTTATCGACAATTGTTAAGTCCGGGATGTTATGTTGCAGGTGCTTGTCTGTTTGAATTCTGAAGTCCCAGAGCAGTTTAATTTTATCATTTTCTATGACTTTCTCTATTTTATGATCCCACCAGTTCTTGCTTACAGGCAAATGATATTTCTTGCAGATCTTCCAATGCACCATTGTTTCTACTTTGTCATGCCGCTGCTTGTAGTCAGTCTGTGCGATCTTCTTGCAGCAGCTTACCAGGTGGTCCACTGTTTCTTCAGCTTCTTTGCATAGGCGGCACTTGCTGTCTTCTCAAATTTGACTTGGTATGCACTTGTCCTTAAGGCTTGGTCTTGTGCGGCCAGAATTAGTCCCTCAGTCTCTTTCTTCAATTTTCCTGCTCTTAGCCATTACCAGGTCTTGTTATTATCTGCTTTCCCAGTTATTTTTTTAATGTACTGGCCATGTAGTGCTTTGTCTTCCCATGCCTCTATTCTGTTCTTCATTTGGTCTTTCTTGTAGGCCAGTTTGGTCTCTCCAGTAGTCAGTAAGCCTTCCTGATATACTAATTTCAGTGCATCTTCATCATTGTCCTTCAGCTATTCTTCCAAAGCCATTTTCTTCTTCTTCAACCATCTGATGTACTTGCAGCATTCCACACCCACTTATTTGCCTTGGTAGATGTCACTGCGTGGATGAAGGGCATGATTCATTGTCATTATTTTTCTGGTCTTCCTATCCATTGCTTTTAGTTCTGCTTGAGTCCAGTCCACTGTTCCAGCTGTGTATCTAATGACTGGAATTGCCCAGGTGTTGATTGCCTTCACGGTATTTCCTCCATTGAGTTTGGACTTTAAGATCTTCTTCACTCTCTTGATGTATTCACCTCTAATCTTTTTCTTCACTTCAGTGTGCTTGATGTTGTCAGCTTGAAGGATACCCAAGTATTTGTAGTAATCTTCCTCATCCAGACTCTTAATGTTATTTTCATGGGGCATCTTGATTCCTTTAGTTTTCACTATTTTTCCTTGTTTGATAGTAAGTGTGGCACATTTGTCCAAGCCAAACTCCATTGTAATATCTTGGCTATATATATGGACAGTGTTGAGCAGCGATTCTATTTCAGATGATGTTTTTCCATACAGCTTCAGATCATCCATGTAAAGGAGGTGGGATAGTCTGGCAGATGTTTTTGATGTTTGATAGCCATGTCCTGAGTTATTCAATATTGTTAACAGAGGAAACAGTGCAATAACAAATAGTAGTGGCGATAATGAATCTCCTTGAAATATTCCTCTCTTGATATTAACCTCTCCCAGTCTCTCACCATTTTTGCCAAAACCCAGCATTTACTTTCTTTTTCCAGCAAAAAAAAAATGCCCATTACAGACAATGGGTTCACTTAAAGAGCTTGGCATTCACTTAACAACCCCTCCTAAATGTTGTAAAATCAGGTTGATTACGTAATGACCTACTTAACAACCTGTACATTTTACAACCATAATCCCAGGCTCAATTATGGTCATAAGTCCAGGGCTCTCTGTTGAAAGTTTTCTTACTTAAAGAGCCTGCAGATCATCACTGCCATTCTGAGTTTATGGTGCTAAGCTAGGATGATCAATAGCCCACCTTTGTGGTACAAAGGAAGTGCATGCATTTTGTTCAGTGTTTGAAGGCCTACATTTCAGCTCCCTGCCTAAATATTCTAGACCTGCTAGGATTATGATTGCTGATAAATAACAGCACTTGTGTGAATTCTTGATATTCCCAATATCTGTTCGTGGCCTGATACATAAAATGCATAATGCATGAAAATTTGCAGTATGTTTTTATTCTGTTCCTAAATAGTATCTATATTTTTTCAAATATTGTGCATCAAGGATTATGAACAAAACTGTATGAATAGTCTTTAGCATCCTTCCTTTAATACAAGGTTTGGAGCAAACAGGGTAGAGCCTAGCAGTCCAACTGATCATAAATGAACTCTGAAATATATCTTATGTGTCATCCTTCAGCTCTTAAAGTCATAGCAAGCAGCTTCCTTTGTGGTATTATTCCTTTCTCCTCCCAATATTTTTCGTATTTGTAGCTCTTTATATTCATTGATCGTAGAAAAGGAAGCTGGTTTACAAAGGCAGAAAGATGTTGTATTGTTCACTGGGGGATCATAAAACATGACTTGTCCCTTTGTTTAAAGACAAGATCTTATATATCAAAGGTTGTAGGCTTATATGACAGACCTTTGCACAGTGCATCCTGAGATAGGATGTTTAAGCAGAAGAAAAAGAAAGAAAGAAAGAATAAACACTGAAGAGTTGATATTAAATTAGTTAAATGCTATTGTGTGCCTATTCAATCAAAGTAGTGAATTTGCTTGCCGGTTTAAGCTAAATGTTGCTGTTTTGAGGCAATTGCATGAAATACATCCACTTAGCAGCCGTTTGCTATCAAAAACAACAAGCTAATGCAAGCTTCCTTTACAAAATCAAGGGAAATGTAATTGCCTAAGAATGTCTTCTAAAATACTAATTTTCAAACATTTATTATGGACATTTACTTTGGATAACTGTACCGACGCCTCTTTCATTATCTTAAAAACTTGGTTGAATGGCGTTCGCTCAGAAGTATGGCCTTTGAGAACTTAACCAGTGCTAGAAAAAAGAAACATGAATCAGTAGACCTTAGAAAATGGTAGGTTTACAATGCAAATGTCATTCAGGAGAGACAATAATATGCAAAAATAGGGACTATCATCATCTCTTGACTTTCTTCTTTTCTCTTCCCCCTGTACCTACTTCCTCACGTTCTGTTTTTTCATTCCCACTGAAGGAAAAGTTACTGGGTTATACCTACCCTTATCATCCCTTTAATAATAATAATAATAATAATAATAATAATAATAATAATAATAATAATAATAATAATAATAATAATAATAATAATAATAATAATAATAATAATAATAATAATAATAACAACAACAACAACAACAACAACAACAACAACAACAACAACAACAACAACAACAACAACAACAACAACAACAACAACCACTACTGTTCAACATCGCATTAATTCCATTGACAATAATCTTATGAAACACAAAACTGGGATACTACATCTCAAGCCAGCATGGCAAGATAAACCATCTGCTGTACATGGATGACTTAAAACTGTATGTGAAAACCCATACTGAACTTGAATCAATACTCAACGCAGTCCAACTATTTAGCAGCGACATCAGAATGAACTTTGGACTTGGAAAATGTGCTGTACTATCCATGCAACGAGGAAAAATGGCAAAAATAGAAGGAATAGAACTGGGAAATGGAAGTATTGTGAAAGCACTAGCAAAGGATGACGGTTACAAATACCTAGGCATATTGGAAACAGATAACATCTTGAATGGAAAAGTCAAAGAGCCAATGCAAAAGGAATACATCAGGAGAGTCCGCAAAATTTTAAAATCAAAGCTGAATGCTGGAAACATAATTAAAGCCATTAATACATGGGCAGTCCCAGAGATACGCTACCCAGCTGGAATTATCAACTGGACTTTGGCTGAACTGGAAAACCTAGACCGGAAAATGTGTAAACTTTTGAATATGCACCATGCACTATATCCACGAAGTGACATCGTCAGGTGGTACCTGCCAAGAAAAATAGGGGGCAGAGGACTATTGCAAATCCACCAAACTGTAGAAGAAGAAAAATGAAGTTTGAATGACTATGTGAATCAAAGTACAGAAAAACTGCTGCAGGCTGTGAAAACAGAGAGCACTATAAAAATAACAGAAACAAAGGCAGAATATAAGGAAAAACGGCTGGATGACAGATTAAATAGATGGAAAACCAAAGCTTTGCATGGACAGCATTTGAAAAACATTGAAGGAAAATGTGATAACAACTTGACATGGGCATGGCTTAAGATGGGAACCATCAAGAAAGAAACGGAAGGCTTAATACTGGCTGCTCAAGAACAAGCATTACAAACTAATGCCATGAAAGCGAAGATACAAAAATCCACTGACAATCCAAATTGCTGACTTTGCAATGAAAAGTTGAAACTGTTTCACACCTAATCTGTGAGTGCAGCAAAATCGCACAAACTGATTACAAATCTAGACATGATCGAGTTGCTAAATTAATCCACTGGGCATTGTGTAAAAAATACGACTTGCCTGTGTCCGAAAAGTCGTGGGAACATAGGGTGGAAAAAGTTGTTGAGAATGAAAGGGTGAAGATCTTGTGGGACTTTCGAATACAGACAGATCACCATTTGGAACAGAACATGCCAGATATCGCAGTTGTAGAGAACCAAAGCATACAGCTGATTGATATCGCTGTACCAGGAGATGCCAGAGTCGAAGAAAAAGAACTGGAAAAAATTATGAAATATCGCGACCTGGCCATCGAAACTGCGCGATTATGGATGAAACGTGTAACAGTGGTACCCATTGTCATCGGGGCACTGGGAACTATGTCCCAAAACTTTGCAAAATACATCAAGGAACTGCAGCTTCCTGCAATAACTCCAGCAATGTTACAAAAAACTGCGCTACTCGGAACATCTTATATTTTAAGGAGGTACCTGGTTGACACCTAGGATGAATGAAGCAAAAACTCTCTATTCAGCCACAAGAATTCATTAAACTTGTAAGGGTGAGGGGAAAATTAAGGAAAGAATTCCAAAAGCAGATCCCTATGATCTTGGAATCTCAACCCACTGCAGGTAGTCCTCGACTTACAACAGTTCATTTAGTGACCGTTCGAAGTTACAAGAGCACTGAAAAAAGTGACTTACAACCGTTTTTCATACTTACGACCATTGCAGCATACCCATGGTCATGTAATGGACATTCGGATGTTATTAGGGTTTTAAACAAAACCCTTTGTGAGACAGGCTGCCCTATAAATTGTTTAAACAAATGAACACAAATAAATAAATAAATGGCAGAAAGAGCAGAAGGGAAGAAGAAATACACAGAAATAAAAAAAGGATCCTCTCGATGTCTGGATAACTGATTTTCTGCTTCATAACAAAAGAGTTATTTTAAAATATCACCAGAACAAGGGTTGGAACTGTCCACATACATTAATGAAGAAACCAAAGGTAACATAGATACAGTTGGACATGTATGTCTACGTAGCCAGCTCATATAAACCTCAAGTGGAGGAGACAATCAAAACTGAGAACATAAGGACAAAATTATTGGGGGGGGGGATCTAAGCAGCCTAACAGTGACTGAGCACATTGAATTCTTCCTATTTGTCACATGCTAAAAAACATATCTAACATCATGATGCAATATAGTGACATCAAGACATACGGGGTGGGAGGACCGATAAAGAAATTGATACCAACAAGCAGAGGGAAAGGTGACTGATTCAAATAAAAATAAAACCAATTAAAACTGTGGGGCATGCTAATTAAGAGAAGTTTGCAAAGGATTAATGGAAATTTGGGATATTCTAGCCATCTTGTTGCTTCTGACTAAGCCTGAACCTAAAGTTATAAGGCAGGGGTCTTCAAACTCGGCCCTTTCATGACTCATGGACTTCAACTCCCAGAATTCCTCAGTCAGGCACGCTGGCTGAGGAATTCTGGGAGTTGAAGTCCATGAGTCATAAAAGGGCCGAGTTTGAAGACCCCTGTTATAAGGAGAAAGCTAGCAAATTAGAGTTCCAGTTTTCATAATCAGTGGGGGGGGGCGAGAGGGGGGGGAATCTTCTCTTTAGCTTTTTAACTGAGCACCATTTTTTTTTAAAGCAAGCTGCTGATTAAATGCTATCAACTTGCTGTTGAGCCTTGTTTTAAAATGATTTTTGGTTCTTGTTTTGTCCATACTGGAAAACCTCAGGAAAAGCTACAATCCTAACTAATAATTTAGCTAGTTTAAACGGTTTTAAGCTTTTTTCAAAGCCCAGTAACCAAAATGGACTGGCTACTCAAAATTGGAAGCTGTGGTTAATTAAGGACTCCCTGCTTTAATTTCAGCCCTTAAGAACGATCAGCAAAGAGACTGTATGTACAGGCAAAACATTTACTCCCTTCCTGCCTTAATAAGCCAAAATAAGATCATGTGCCTTGACCTTCTAGAATTAGCTTTCAAATTACTTATCATCAAATCACTTACTTCTTCAAGCGTATTTATTTTACCTGTCTAAAATATAGCTGTTCTCCATGTGTGGATGGATAGAAAAAAAAAAGAAAGAAAGAAACAACCTGCCAAAGGACAGAGAGATACAAACTATAGGCTACACAAAGCCTTAAATGGTATATTTCAAATTCATAGAGTTTGTATAAATGGGAAAGGTGGAAAATTATAGCTATGAGTATAAATGAGTATAAGTAGGGGTTGGGTAAGAAGAAGTTGCAAAGATCCAGCATTTTATTATTTGTATTTAATACAACCGTAAGTCCAAGTGTCACTGAAAACTAGACCTCAGAGGCTATGTTCTGCTTTACACCTAAACCTCAGAAACTGAACATCTAGTAATACTATCATTACCAATTATGCTCTTTGGGAATGTGTTATTTTTACAGTCGGGTTGAAATGCCATCAACGGTATATTCACTCCCAACTTCAGTCTCCCTTGGTTTATCAAAGAGTGACAGAATTTAAATCAGAGGAGCATAACTCTTTCGGGAGTCAAAGGCCATACATCAATTTTATTTGCATACTAGGCCAAGACTGCACACTTCAAAAGTACAGGGAGCCCTTGACTTACAACCATTCATTTAGGGAAAGTTCAAAGTTACAATGGCATTGAAAAAAGTGACTTATGACCAGTCCCCACACTTACGACTGCTGCAGCACTGCCATGGTCACGTGTGATCAAAATTTGGGCACTTGACAACCGGCATGTATTGTTCCGACCCGACTCCCCGAACACAACGGATGCACCAATAAATCTCCAACGTTCCTTTTATTCAGAAACGCCAGCAGTTTCACACAGTCGACTGTTAAAGTCTTTAGTTGCCTCCAAACAACGGAGCTCGCTCCCTGTTCCCCTGCAGGGGTCTCCCAAAACCCAGAGTTAATCTCAGTCTCTCACCATGCTTGCAGCAAGCAAGCTGGCTCTTTTCCGACATAAGACATACGCACACGCTCAGAAGGCGCTCCGACTCCCAGCACCACAGGATCCGAGGAAAACTCCGTCAAGTTTCCAAACAAGAGTCAGAGGTTCCAAATAGAATTGGCTGCCTGGCAGGGAGACGAATAGTTGTCTGCCACACCTATTCGTCTCCACCCCTGCCTTTTATCCACAGCTGAGGGTGGGGCTCTGTTAGCAGCGGTGGCTCTTCCGTCCCGAAGACCGGCCCATAGCCTCTCGCTGTTCTCCTCTCCTCAGCCTCTGCCGCGCCAGCCCATCAATCATTGGCCCCAGGTGATCCTCCTCTCCTGAATCACTTGCCTCAAGGCATGGAGGACTCAACCTTTCCATCTGGGGGCTGGCGGATGCCTCTGTCCCTGGCTGCGACAGCTCCATTCCTTTGTCCCCATTGGAACTTTCAGTTGGCCCTGATGCTGGGCCCGACGCCCATTCCTGTGCTTCCTCCTCTGAGTCGGCCGCAGAGTTCTCCGGTAGCCAACAGGCCGCAACATGTATTTACAAGGGTTGCAGCATCCCAGGGTCATGGGGTTGCAATTTTTGACCTTCCGGGCTGGCTTTTGACAAGCAAAGTCAATGGGGGAGGGGAGCAAGATTTGCTTAAAGACTACATGATTCGCTTAACAACCATGGCAAACAGGTCATAAAATTGTGTGCGATTCACTTAGCAACCGCCTAGCTCAGCAATGGAAATTCTGGTCCTAGTAGTTGTTGTAAGTCAAGGGCTGCCTGCAGGTGTCAAACATGCAGAGTTGTACAGTTGTTTCTATGAAGGGTGGGGGCTCAGGACAAAAATCTGCTTCAACTGAGCTTCATTCCTTGAAATCAGTCAGCTTTCAAGGAATAAAGGAATGTTTTCCAAAGCACCTGAAGGCAGGACAAGAAACAATGGATAGAAACTAATCAAGGAGAGAAGAAACTTGGGATTAAGGAGGAACTTCCTAACAATGAGAACAATTAATCAGTGGAACAGCTTGCCTTCAGATGTTGTGGGTGCGTCACTGGAGGTTTTTAAGAAAAGACTGGACAACCATCTATCTGAAATTGTCTAGGGTCTCCTGCTTGAGCAGGGAGTTGGGCTAGAAGACCTTCAAGGTTCCTTCCAGCTCTATTCTGACTTGAAGTCAGTATTCTGACTTCAAGCTGAATTTTACCCTGCTCCTTGTGCCACATAAGGTCTCTGCGGCCTATGAGAGTTGATTTCCTAAACTGAATTGCACAACTGAGATAATTCCTATAGAAAGTTCTGTTGTTTTCTATTGTTGGGACTTCAAACTGCAACTACGTTGCTGTTCAGTTAAACTATACTTGTATTTATCTTCCCTTTCCCTTTCCTCATTTTATTTCCTCACTAAATTATTCCTTCTAAAATCTAAAATTCTAAAATTCCTTTTACCCATTTCGGGTCTTGGAGTCCCAAGATGTGAACTCAAAAAATAGAATTTTAGTCCAATAAACAACCCCCCATGGCTTGATTGATTATGTGGCATCAAGTCATTGTCAACTCCTAGCAAGCCGATAGATAGATATAGATACATTTTCTCCATACACCCATCTATACCAATGGTTTAATCCAAAGGTTGTCTGTTAGAGATATTGTAACTAGTCAAGATTGGGTATGCATCTAAAAATCTACTCCCACTCCCATCAACACACATGTAAAGCAGCAACAACAGCAGCAACAGTTACTTATTGTTGTGCTTCATCAGGACTTGCCATAATTATTAATGCTGAATGCAATTGCAGCATCTTTCACCTAAGGACCTAAAACTGCTTATAAGCATTAATGAACTAAGTCTAATAACACCCAAGAGATGAAGTCAGGCTTTTGACTATTACATTCAGCAATGACCTGAAGGTAGAACGGTGCAGGTTCATTAAGGATGAACTTACAAAGAAGGAAGAGAGGTCAGGCTCACGGATAGGAAAGTGGAGTTCAGCTAAAATCCATTCTGTTTGGCTGGCCATATTGGCAGGGTAGGTTTCTAGTTCAGGCATTTTCAAAAATAAAAACAAATCTGCAAGAACAAAAGGAAGTTGCACCAGATGGCTTTGGGGTGGGAAAGTGTTCTTGAAAATTTATTAATGTACATTTTCTGTACTACAGTATTAATAAGGCAGCTTCTGTTGCACCTATGCAGTCTCCTTATTTACCTTTCAAATTCCTCCCATGTTTCCAGTGTCACAAGACTATCATCTATCTATCTATCTATCTATCTATCTATCTATCTATCTATCTATCTATCTATCTATCTATCTATCTATCTATCTATCTATCTATCTATCTATCTATCTATCTATCTATCTATCTACAGTATCTATCAATCATCTATATTCTATCTATCTATCTATCTATCTATCTATCTATCTATCTATCTATCTATCTATCTATCTATCTATCTATCTATCTATCTATCTATCATCTATCATCTCTATCTTGAATCAGCATAAGCCCATGAAACATTTAAAAACAAAATAAATGTGTCTTTGACTCCTGGATCATCCCTCAGACAGGAAGTAAAAACTATACCTCTCCATCAGATTCTGTAGGTTTATTCTAAATCATTTTATTTATGTGTTTGTTAAATGGATACAATCCAAACTCATTCCAGTGGAAGCAAAATACCACAATTTCTCTCAAAGTAATTAATGGGAGAATTTGTTTATATGTTTTAAAAGAATGAAAAATGACCCTTAAAATCCTGGCACTGAGCTAAATAAAATGGATCTCTTCAACCATGCAGTATTTAGGGTTACAATCATTGTTAGTGTATTACAAGAGAATACAACAACAGACTTAGATGGTGGATTATATTTACATGGTGGAAAAAATCACATTTCACTCGAAATTTACAATTTCTGAAGGAAAAAGTAACCCTTAACAAACATACACATTCAGGACATGATAGTAAATTAGTAGTGAAGAAAAATTATGTATTACCACCAGTCCTTTCTTTTTGAGAGAGACTGGGCTATCTGGAGTGTTTGATCCCCATATGTGGTTCCAACAGAAGAGAACATAGCTCAGGGTTGAACTGTGGATTTCTTGGTGCTCTCTGAGCTTGGCTGTTTGTGCAAGACACACTAATAATGGTACCCAGTTGGGTAATGAAATATCTGCAAGCAAAAAACCAAGCTTAGAGGGCACCAAGAACTCCACAGACTGGACTATTTTAGGAGAGGACAATCATTCCTGCATTACAAAAATATGGATGATTGCAGTGGAGATTGTTGGGGAAAAAATCTATAAGAAGGAATTCCTGATTTTATTTCCATCCCATTTATGGTTTACAAGTTTTCTCTCCCCTCTCAAGATGAGTGTCTATGGAGATTCTCAGTCATCCAGGTCATAGTTATCCCAAAGGTGTTTTTTTTACAAGGCAACTGGACTTTTTTGTTTTTATTTGAAGACGCTTCACTTCTCATCCAAGAAGCTTCTTGGATAAGAAGCAAAACGTCTTCAGAGAAAAACAAGAAAGTCCAGTTGACTCATGAAAAAGCACCTTTGGGCTCTAAAGAGGAGGTTAATTTTCTCTATTCAAGCAGAACATCAGAGGTCTTGAGTCTCCAATTCTCTCAGGGGGAGAATTGTACTTTCAGGTTTGCAAGATTGATGTCGGCCTTACCAGGTAGATCAGACAGAAAACAGCCAGGTGAGCTAATTCTACTTAATTGTAAAGATACATTGACAAAATCTTGCAAGTCCAACAGTATAGTTTTTTTCCCCTGCCCGGTCTCCTTTACAACTCAAGAAACTAGGGAGGGTCTCTTCTGAGCCTCTTGCCTCACCCACTACCCAACGGCAGGCTGTGTCTTCTCTTATCTGACCATGTGCCGTGGTGGCGCAATGGTTAGAATGCATTATTGCAGGTTAAATCACTGCTCACCACCAGGAGTTCAATCCTGACAGGGCTCAAGGTTGACTCAGCCTTCCATCCTTCCAAGGTTGGTAAAATGAGGACCCAGATTGTTCGGGACAATAAGCTGATGCTTAGAGAGGGCTGTAAAACACTATGAAGTGATATATAAGTCTAAGTGCTATTGCTATTGCTATTCCCTAACCAGCATCTCTTGATTGAGTTTCGCACAGTCTTTCCCACATATCAATACATTAGAAAGAATATGAACCCAAATCTCTGTTCTTTCAGAATTAGGTCCGTAGGAAGAAGAATAAATAGAATAGAATAGAATAGAATAGAATAGAATAGAATAGAATAGAATAGAATAGAATAGAATAGAAGCTGGAAGGGACCTTGGAGGTCTTCTAGTCCAGCTCTCTGCTCAAGCAGGAGAACCTATATCATCTCAGACAGGTGATTGTCCAGTCTCTTCTTAAAAATTTCCAGTGATGGAGCGCCCACGATTTCTGGGGGCAAGCTGTTCCACTGGTTGATTGTCCTCACTGTTAGGAAGTTTCTCCTTAATTCCAGGTTGCTTTTCTCTTTGGTCAGTTTCCAACCATTGTTTCTCCAGGCTGCAAAAATCTGCGCAAGCACCAGATGGCAGGAAGGAATTAGGGGCTTTGATAACTGTTTCTCACCATCTTGTGATCATTAATCTGTTTTTAATTAATTATTGATCATCTGGATTTTGCAGCCTGATGATGCTCTTCATAGCCATAGAACTGGTGTGAAATTTTTTGAACTATCATTTTCTGTTGCTCAGTACATTAGTCATTTCCGACTTATTAACATGAATATTTCTCCCATGTTTTATTCCTAAGGAATCCTTCCATCTGTTAAATATTAAAAAAAACAAAAACAGCAGCTTTGGTAAGTCAAAATTGCTAGTTTTTATTTCCTCCCTTAGAACTGTGACCACATTCTTGCATGTGATAGGATCAGAACAAATATTTTTCTCCTTGGAAAAAGAGACAAAACAGTTTTGGACATGTTGAGAAAGGACTGACATATTTATCTTTAAATTGTGGTCAGTGGTGATTCATTCCCTCCAAATCAGATTTTAATTAAGAAAAAAAATCAAGTGAAAACAGGGTAGGGAGTAAAGGATATTTGCTGAAAATTGATGTTCTTCACAAACAATGATCAATAAGCTACAGGTAGTTCTCATCTTGCGACCACAATAGAGTCTGCCCATTATGGTTTTAAGTCATGATGGTCATAAAATGGGTTACCCACATGACTGACCCAACTGTATGAGTGTTTTTTTGGCAAATATGTTGCAAATCTCTAGGAAACATGGATGGCATATAAATTTAATAAGTAAATAAATAGCGGTCATGTGACCATGGGATGTTGCAAATGGCTGAAAATACAGGCTGATGCCAAAATACAGTCATGTTACTGGAAGGAGGGGCAGACATCGGAACTTTAGAACCGGGTCATAAGTGGGGGGGGGGTTTATTGCTAAGCATTAACATCCATTGCTAAGCAACCGGTCATAAATTGAGGACATGGTGTTAGAGGGAACTGCCCTGAGTAATTAATCTTGGAAGCAGGAAAAAGTTATCCATTTTAATGACAGACCACATGGTGTGGAAGCAGATTTCCAATGTCTTAGGGGAAGAGAATAACATATAACAGCCTCAGAAAAATCGCTGACTCATCCACTAGATTCAAACAATATTTTAACTCTCATAACGCAGTTGGTTTAATTTAGACTTAGTGTGACTTGTAAATAGAATTGCAATGATTCAAAGATCAAGGTTTATAAGTTTAGTGTGATATAAATCCACTCACTGAAGCTTTTTTGATTGACCAGGGACAACCAAACCATGGTTTAAGGCAGAGGTCCCCAACCTTTTGGGCACCAGGGACCGGTTCTGTGGAGAGAGGGTTTTCCACAGACCAGAGGGGACGTGGTTTTGTGTGCTGCCTGCATCTCATGGATGGGGCTTTGCTTGTTTGTGCGGACCGGTTGCTGGCATGCCGCTGCCCGGTACCGGTCCACGGAACGGGGGTTGGGGACCCCTGGTTTAAGGTGTTATATCTATGAACTCTGGGTGTATATACAGAGTTGTACTTTTGTTTGCCTACAGTTACTTTAAGTATAGTTTGTTAAGTAAATGAACAATTGGTTGGGTCACATAAGACACTATTGCACTTGAGCTTTGTGTAGCATGGCAAAAAGAAGTAAGTGGGTGTAGGCAAGAACTAAGTTTAATTTTACATTTAGTTAGTATTAAATATACTTAATATAATTATAGTCATAGGATTAATAATTTCCCGATTCTGTTACATTAAAAATTAAGTTGGGGAACTTGTAGAAGTCTTTGTGAACCATTCCTAAGACTTTGAAGTACAAGGTGAACAAGTTTTTTTTGTTGGCCAGAGATTATGATTTATGAACCAGAATGCTGGGTTGGGAGAGCCAATTTGGTGTAGTAGTTAAGACACCACTAAGAAACCAAGAAATTGTCATTCGTAGCCTTGCCTTAGGCACAAAATCAGCTGGGTGGCTTTGGGCCAGTCCCTCTTTCTCAGCCCTAGGAAACAGGCAATGGCATACAACCTCCGAAAACCTCACCAAGAAAACTAGTCGCCAAGAGTAAAACAAACAAACAAACCCCTGATTCGAAGGAATACACATATAAGCTGGGTTTATACAAGTCAAGTCAAAACCATTCATTTCCTACAGGCTGGGTACATGAATTCGGTTAACATAAGACTGCTTCTTGAACAAGCCTTGGGATAATTTCCAAGCTTCGGTTTAAATTCCCTGTTGTAGGCTTTAGGAATTACTGTGAGAATTATTAGGAATGTCAGAGCAGATCCAACATTATATTGACTATCACCACTGCACTCTATATACTCATCAGGATGCCTTTTTAGACATGATACAGGTAGTCCTTGACTTACCACCATTCATTTAGCAACCGGTCAAAGTTATAACAGCACCAGGAAAAGTGACTTATGACTTGTCCTCACACTTATGACCATTGCAACAGGCCCATGATCACACAATCCAAATCTGGGTGCTTTGCAACTGGCATATATTTACCACAGTTGCAGTAACCCGGGGTCATGGGATCACCATTTCCAAGCTTCCTAGCCAGCTTCCAACAAACGGAGTCAACAGGAGGAAGCTGGATTTGCTTAATGACTGTGTGATCCACTTAACAACTGCAGTGATTTGCTTAATAACCATGGCAAAAAAAAGTCATAAATGGGCATGACTCACTTAGCAACAGAAATCCTGGGCCTGATTGTGTTCATATGTCAAGAACTATCTGTAGATGAAGGCATACACAATTACCTATGCATCTGTGACCAGTTGATAGAAGTAGGAGCATGCCAGCAAGACCATTTAGAACAGGGGTGTCAAACTCGCAACATCACATGACGTGTCGCGATGTATCACAACTTTTTTTTCCATTGTCGGCAATGGGGTGGGCACGTTTTCACCATGACGCATCCGGCCCGTGGGCTGGCAGTTTGACACCCCAGATTTAGAAAGAAACAGACTATTAATTTCAGCCAGAGCATTTTCTTCTTCTAATTTTATACTGGTTGGCCACCTTCCCCAGCCGTGCTAGATTTTAACAACTGTAATTCCTAGTCAACGTCACCTTTTCATCACCAGTACACAATTGAAGGCCAAGCATCAGGAAGACACTGGAGCTTTTTAATCAGTCAGTGTCATGGGAAATTCTCCTACATTTTCTAATTTAAACTAGTGTCCATTTTATCACTTCCATCTTGTTCTTTCTATTTTCCCCCCCAAAGCCTGTTAATACTGCCATTTCTTATTTATACATGTTTAATAAAAGATGGATCACTGAAACCACAAAAAAATTACTCAGCTGTTATAAAATTAATTTGAACTCATTGACCTGTAAAGAGAGGAGTTTTCCCATCAAGGCTGTGGACTGGCTGATGTAAGCTTCTCCCTTATGGGCTTATCAGCAGGCTGGAGGGGTGAAGTCAGCTGAGAAATAGCAGTGATGGCATAATACATGAGCTCTTGATGAACTTAATCATGGTTGATTCAATTAACCCAGTTTTCAGGGTCCATACTACCCACCAAACCATAAACTAACCATTTTGGCAGAGCTGATCCAACATGGGGAACCACAAACTGTGTTTTAGAGTGAGACAATGTGAGACAGAAGCCAGAAAGATATCATGCCTAATGAATGGAAGAAATGTGGCCTGTTTACAGTAAGTTAATTAGGGATGGGATGGGAGAAAGGAAGGCACAAAAATAATAGCTATTTTTTTGCCCAATGATTCTCCAGAACACAGCAATATTTGAGGTTTTCCAAACATATCCTTCCCTCTCTCTAGAATTTAATTTTGAGGGAACCTGGGAAAGATGCCAAAACTTTCACAATGTTAACAGCAACTTACTTGACAGAATTTTAAGACAGCTTTCTTCAAATTAAAGCCAGAGGAAACAATAGGAACCATGGACAAAAATCCAGTCATAAAAAATAGATGAAATTAGAAGACACATATTATCCTGAGGAAAATCTAAGTGACCACTGAGAATTGTTTGGGATCCTAATCAGAGCACATGCAAGTGACCAGTTCACAATCTGCAATATCACAATATATATATCGTCGCTCAGCGACGAAAGAAACAACGAACAATGTGTGCAGACCGTGAGATGACTATTTCCTGCGCCCCCGCACACGCGCTGAAGAAACTACACGCTCCACGGGTAGCTCAGGGACATGGAGACAGACTAATATGAATGGGACCATGGGGATGGGAGGGGGAGGAGAGAAACAAGAACGATTTGACACCCGATCCCCCGGCACGAAACAGGAGGAGCAGGAGCGATCGGACACTCGACCCCCTAACACCAACACACATGCCCTAAGAACAACGGCAACTGGAGGAGAGAGGATACCTGTGGAAACGGCCCCTTTAACAACGGTGCGCCCGACGCCGAGGAGCGGACCGATGACCAGGTCGAGAGCCCGGGCGCAGAAACAGCCAGTCATATAAGAACGGACTCCCAAATTCTACGTTATATGCTCTGATGATGTCGGCAGTGTGGCCGACGAAAGCTCAGCTTTGTAAACTGAACAATCTTTGTTTTAAGATTTTTATCCTGGTGATCGTTTTTATCTATTTGCTTTATGATATGTATATATATAAAAGATGTTCAGAGCCTAAAAAGTATGCAGAGAAGAGCAAGAAAGATGATAAAGGGTATGGAGGCTAAATCATATGATGAACGGTTGAGGGAACTAGGTATGTCTAGCTTATTGAAGAGAAGCATCAGGGGGACTTGATAACTGTCTTCCAGTACTTGAGGGGCTGTCACAGAGAAGAGGAGATTGATTTATTCTCCTAAATACCAGAGGGCAGGAAAAGAAGTAATGGGTGGAAGCTTGTTTAAAGAGCGATTCAACCTAGAAATAAGGAGAAATTTTCTGGCAGCAAGAACAATTAATCAATAGACTAGCTTGTCTCCTACAGTTGTGTATGCTCCATTATTGGAGGTTTTCAAAAATAGACTGGACAATCACTTGACTGGGATGGTATAAAGTTTCCTGCCTTGAGCAAGGGATTGGATTGGAAAACCTCCAAGGTCCATTTCAGCCCTATGATTGTATGTTCTATGCATGCATAATATTCACACAGAATAACTGTTTTCACACAAAATAATGTTCTACTAAGAAATAAAAGTTTCAATTCATGTCTGTCAATCTCCTCAATCCCCAGCCATATTCAAAAAATTTTTTAAAAAAAATTGTCCAAATGTTGACTTATATCCATGTTACAAGGTCCCTGCAAAGATTAAGTGTCAACACAGAAAGGAAAACTAAACAGATTTTTTTTAAAATCCTTGATTTCTTTTTTATAGTTCAGTATCAGAATGGAAGGCTTCTGCTGCTGACCATTGGACAGACTTGTTCTTTCTGTTCACTTAAATGTTTTACTCAACAATGGGTTTCCAACCCCCATTATGTGAACTGCATAATACTGCCCTTAAAGTGGGAGGGGGGAAATTGACATAGAGTGAACACAGACAGCCCCATAGATATTGAAACTTTAGTCTGATGGGGAAAGAGTTTTGTCCTTCTGTGGTCCCAACTAAAAATCAAGGGACTTGTGCTGCTATTTGCATTGACAAATGACTTCACACATTTGACTTTTTCTGACACTGCAAATTGCAGTCCTGCTGTTGTCAATCAGGATCAGAACTACAGTGAGGAATTGGATATCTATGGTCCAATAGAGGCTCAGTCCAAATCTGAGATAACAGAATAACAGAGTTGGAAGGGACCTTGGAGGTCTTCTAGTCCAAACCCCTGCTGAAGCAGGAAACGTATTTCATTTTAGACAAATCATTGTCCAGAGGTTGGAGCACCCACAACTTCTGGTAGCAAGCTGTTCCACAGATTAATTGTTCTAACTGACAGGAAATTTATTTTTAGTTCTAGATTGGATCTCTCCTCGATTAGTTTCCATCCATTGCTTCTTGTCCTGCCTTCAGGTGCTTTGGTTTCATGTTAGGAACTAAGCAGAGGAGAGGCAAGTGTCTTCAAAACCAGAATTTATGCAGAAAAATAAACCTGAGAGGCAAACAAGGTCATGTAAACTCCAGAGTTGGAGAAACAAGGAATAAAACAAGAGGACAGCCATAAGCACCTGAAATGTTCATAGTCAAAGCAGTCCCAAGTAGGTAGGGTGCTGAATTGCAGCACAGAATAAATAAGGGAACTAAGAATTTAAGTTGCTTGCAGTATTGAAGAATTGGAAGAGAAATAATCTATATTGTGCATGTACTGCAATTTACTCAGGGGAAAAAAATCTTCCAGCTAATACAAGAGCAGCACCTCCATCTTATTCATGAATACAGGCCAACATTTTTCAGGGTTCCTTCATGAACCTGAAGAAAAATAGCCTTGCTTTAAGAGTCACCTTGGCATTAAAGAAGGTACTGCTTTAAAGCAGAGTTTTTCAAACTTGGCAATGTTAAGATAGGTGGGTGTCAACTTCCAGAATTCCCCAGCCAGCAATTGATGCAGGATTTCACAGCCAGCATCAGTCCAGTGGTGCTGGATATCTTCACTAATAGGCCATGGTCTAATTATTTGGTAGTTGGTGTCTTCAGAGATCCAAATGGCCTGCTCTGTGACTGACAAAGAGGGCGGGTGACAATTCTGGCCATTGTTAATTAATCTTGGTTTAAAGTGGTGTGATTAATCAACCCTTGTTTAAAAATTCAGGGTTACATATTAACTCAGATCTTTTATTCCACCAGCATAGCTAAAGCGTAGCTTAATATGAGATTAAATTGCATCTCAACCTTTCAAGTTTTACTACATTCGGGAGGTGATTATTTTCTAAATGATTTAACTTTCCACATGTATTTAATTAAAAATATTAATATCCTTATTCAGGGAAGGCATCTGCTAACCTCAGTATCTACCATTATCATTCACGTGTTTTGGTAATAAATACGATGTCTTAAATTCTTACTTTTTCTTTGCCCTTTGTAGGATTATTACTTTTTTTAATCCATCTTATTTTTACCCTTTATACTGATTTCCATCATGGATCTCTTTTATGAACCAACAAAGAATGTGGGGGGGGGGATACATTCTATATCATGAAACATTACTAGAAGCCTAATCATGAGATATTTCATTTATCAAAGAAGCCAAACATTAGCTTTAAACCACAGAATAAGTTTCATTGATCCTGCCATGACAAGATATCCATTCATTAAAAAGGGTTTAGCAAAGTTTTCCATTTGTAAAGACTTCCTGTAAATTAAGGCTCATCTCATGTGTGCTGTAAATATGTCATGTCAAATTGGCTGGCACTTGTGGAAAGCTTCTTAATTCTGCAGAGAATAGTGAGAGCACTCCAGTGAAATGTGTAAACTGGAGATAAAGTAACACTGTTTCTGGAAGTGTCAGACTAAGAAGAAGAAGCAGAAGCAGAAGTAGGAGATGCTGTAGAAATTTCAGGAGGCATTGGATCACTTAATCTACGTTATCCGCATAGTCATGATTGGATAGAAATGTTGCATCGTCCACAGCGTAGCCTCAGGTAAACTAGTTCCCCCTATGGAGTCAGCCATATAGAAAGGATGCAAATAAATAAATAAATGAAAGAAATAGATATAACCTATGTATATATATATATTTTAAGAGAAATTAAGAGAAACAATCAAACACCAGGATGAGTACAAACAAGAACTATTTAATAAACTTAGTTTTCGTCGGCTAACTGCCAACGTCGTCAGAGTAAAATGCCAGAGATTCGGAAGCTTGCTTATCAGGCCAGCTGTTTTTGTGCTCTGCTCATTGAGCGAGTCACCGGTCCCCCCACCCCAATTGGCCGTATTGTTTCTAGTAGTCTCGCATCTGTCCGTGTGCTCCTAGGCTCGGGAATCATCGCCTCTCTCGTTGTCAACCTCTTTGCCTGCCTCATTCGTGTCCAAATACCCGTTGCTGTGGGCTGGTCCTCTAACGCCTCTTGTCCTATGGCCACCTCTCCATGTTGCTGTATACATGCCCGAGCTCCCATCTTCAGTTCTTGCGCAGGACGCACTGGGGGTTTCCCCCCCAATGGTCATAGTTCCTTGTTGCCGCATGGGCCAGCAATTCTGATCCCGCATTGACGGCGCTCGTTGCACTCATTGTGAGTTGTTATGTTGTTCTTCCCACCTTCTTAGTGTCTGATAGGCAGGCAATAAATCTATATGGCGATTGATTGAGTGCCCATCAGACAGCCAAGCTTCCTTAAGCAGTCGGCCGCCCTTGGTGGCATCCTGGGCAATGGTCTCTGCCCCTGCAAGGTCGAACGTATGACTGTAGCTGGCCATGTGTGCACACTACGACCATTGAAGGGGGGAAACCCCCAGTGCATCCTGTGCAAGAACTGAAGATGGGAGCTCGGGCACGTATACAGCAACATGGGGAGGTGGCCATAGGACAAGAGGCGTTAGAGGACCAGCCCACAGCAACAGGTATTCGGACACGAATGAGGCAGGCAAAGAGGATGACAACGAGAGAGGCGATGATTTCTGAGCCTAGGAGCACACGGACAGATGCGAGACTACGAGGTGACTCGCTCAATGAGCAGAGCGCAAAAACAGCTGGCCTTATAAGCAAGCTTCCGAATCTCCGGCATTTTACTCTGACGACGTTGGCAGTTAGCCGACAAAAGCTAAGTTTATTAAATAGTTCTTGTTTGTACTCATCCTCGTGCTCGATTGTTTCTCTTAATTATGAATGTACCCAGGATTCGTGTTTTTAGCGTAATTAAAGATATATAGCGGCCTGGGACCAGGCTGTGGGCTCTTGGCAAGTGGGTCGCGGAAACAGCTGGTCAGTGGGCACACGCTTGGGCACGCATTTCTCCCACTTGCGCTAGCGCCCACGGCCCTGTTGCGCATGCGCATGGGTGTGAAAGGGAATGCTAGCGCGAGGCAGGTGTCCGCAGCCTGTTTGTGCATGTGCCGCTAGCCTGGGTGGCGCTAGCCATGGGGGTGCGCAGCCATTCAGGCATGCTCACAGTGTCAACACATGCCACATGCGTGAACTGGGCTGCTAGTGCCATGCCAGTGTGAGTGGCCCCGTGCATGCGCATGCGCACTCACACCAATTTTGAAGCTGCTCTCCTTCCCTCCGGTCTTCGAGCCCGGAAAGGTTGGAGACCTCTGTGTTATAATACTAAGCTTCTTGAAGTATGATTTATTGAATAATGATCTAGATGATTTACACATTTACACATACAATATATACATATACATATATACATGTATATATACATCATCATTTTAGCCATTGTCTATCCACTGCAGGATAAAGGCCTCTTCTGCATGTTTCCAACTAATGCAGTACTGAGCTTTCTTTTGCCAATTGGGCCTGCAATACTCGCTGATGTCGTCGATCCATCTTGTTTTAGGTCTCTTTCCTGGATGCTTTTTATCAAGTGGGATGCATTCTATGACTGCCTTGGTCCACCAAGGTCATAACCTGAGGACTACCTGTCAATATAATTAGAGTTTGGTGGCTTGCTATACTGATGAACACTTGAAATACTTTCATTTAGGTAGAAAAACAAGGAAATGAGGTAAATGTGTCTGAAACTACCTAACTAAATAATAACCTAAGCTGTGATTGGCTGTGATTGGCTGTTGGTTCTCTGCAATCTCTGTAACTCACAAAGTTGCAACCGTACCAACTGCAGCAGCATCCCGAAACTTTAAATTATTAGAAATTTATCAACTAAACTTAAGTCCTGTTTTATCTTCATTGTTAGATCAGACAGCCTGGGTAAGGGAAAGATTGGTCATCTGGATGCCCATTGGGTGTTAAAAGGCCTCAATGAATAAAACATGAATAAAGAAATAAAGTAATTCTTCTCTAGTCATTTAGGGATTGATAGAGTAAAACCAGATCTTTAAATTGGGTGTGGAAATGGAGTGTAGCTGATGCAGCACGGCCCACTGACAACACAACAATAACACAACGTTTCTATCAATCCACTCTGCTATGTTCTCATTAAGTTCTACCAATGCTGTCGAACGGCACAATGATATTGTCCTCACTCATCAGGTCTATTTCAGCGATAGATTTGCCCTGAAAACTCAATAGCTGTGACCTCAGGATTTAACTGTGTGCTCTAACTGCATTGATCTCAATGAGCTTTAAGCATACTTTTCTCTTGTGTTCCTATCAGTGGCTTATTTGCTTTGTTTATCCCTACATTCAATTAAATGCCAAAAAGGAAAAGAAATGTCTACATGTACATGCAAGGTTGTCGAGCACGCATTACTACATACACATTTCATGTCATAACTTACTTGGGAGATAGTCGTTATTACCGAGATTATTAATTTGTAGAAAGAGCCTTATTACTATTCTGTGCTTTCCAACATAGATGAATTTCCTTCTCTTTCTTTCTTTTAATAGAGCAATGATTTTACATTAAATGGTAAGTGGCTGAAACAAGGCAAGGGAAAAGAGTGAATCAAAACTGAGCTCTTCCAGGAATCACATTTAATGTTTTGAGACACTGATAAATGAAAATAAAGATTGGTTAAGTCAAGTATTTTGGTCATATGGGAAAAGCTAATACAAAAATAGGTCAACTATCTTCATATATTTGTCTTTCAGGCAGGACATAATCTACTGTGCTTCGGTGTAACTTGAGTCTGGAAAAAAAATGTCATTGTTATTATAAATAACTGAAGGTATAATCAACCTTTTTGAAGCCAATCCATATTTTTCTTCCTTTTCTGATCTACCTTCTGCTAATATAATCATACATATAATCTAGGACAGTGATGGCGAACCTTTTAAAGACCGAGTGCCCAAACTGCAACCCAAAACCCACTTATGTATCGTCAGGTGCCGGGTGGGCGTGGCCCATTGGGTGGGTGTGGCCTATTAGGTGGGCATGGCTTTGGTGGTAACGGCAGACTAGGTGGGACTAAAAAGTTCAATCAATTCCAACTTTGCGAGATCTTTTTTTCTTCCCGCGAGAAGTTGAAATTGATTGATTGAACCTTTTTTTTTTTTTTACACACGGCGGTGGAGGCCTAAAGCAAAAAGGTTTTATAAAACCCAGCTGAAGGCCTAGGACTGGGGCGACGGCGCGCGTGCCCACAGAGAGGGCTCTGCGTGCCACCTGTGGCACGCGTGCCATAGGTTCGCCACCACGGATCTAGGATAACAAAATAATCTTCCTTCCCTCCGTTAGCATAACCACAAAGATTATCTTGGATAACCACAATCAAACTAAATACTTCCATGAAGACATATGAACACTTCAGGAAACAATCTTGCTGTTCCAGTAGACATTAATTATGTCTACTGTGTTTAAGACAAGCCAGTGCTCTATCCCTTGTTTTCAAAGAACTAGAGACATTCAGACATTTCAAAAACAGGATAAATGGAAACATCTCCTGGAAAAAAAGCCCCCGTTTCCTCCCTTAACTATCTTACTGCTTCTCCTGTATTCCCAAGGTCTTTACTCTAAATATAGAGAATGGTACCTTAACCTGGTTGTCCCTTCACATCACTATTTTTTTCACTCCAACATACATTGTTGGACAACAAGGAGAAAAAAATCTTTCCCATCCTGAGATGCCAACAAAATCTTGGAGCCATCAGCAGAAAAAAGATCTTGTTTGCTTGTCCCAAAGGTGCTTTTGTTCAAAAGGAAACTGGGCTTTCTGGTTTTGCTAGAAAACGTTTCACTTCTCATCGAAGAAGCTTCTTCCATTTCTGACTGAATGGTGGAGAATGGAAGGATTTATATTCCTGGCAGTCCTCTGGTCATTAGCCCTCTCTCTGAGAGTCGTTGAGGCACAGATAAATCTTTCCATTCTCCACCATTCAGTCAGAAGTGAAGAAGTTTCTTGGATGAGAAGCGAAACGTCTTCTAGCAAAACAAGACAGTCCAAAACAATAAAGTTGCCTTTTGGAAAAAAAAGCACCTTTGGGACAGCCATGACCTGGATGACTGAGAATCTCCATAGACATCTTGATTGCTTGGCAAGCTATACTCTTAAGGCAGGGGTCTTCAAACTTGGCCCTTTTATGACGTGTGGACTTCAACTCCCAGAATTCCTCAGCCAGCGTGCCTGGCTGAGGAATTCTGGGAGTTGAAGTCCACAAGTCATAAAAGGGCCAAGTTTGAAGACCCCTGCTCTAAGGGGATGGTTAAATCTGTGAACCCAGATGTTAGTAAGCTATTGTAGGAATCTACAACCTTTTGGGGTTGTTGGACACATCTGGAATTCTCAGAGCATGGGAGAGGCATCCTTACGTGGCCAGAGACAAGAGCCCATTGATGAGAAGGCAAACCTGGAAGGCTGTTTGGCCATGAAAGTGTTCCTTATCATCTCAGCTTTCCTTTGCTGAGAATGCTGATCACATCTCTATCCTTGGGTTGCAGTCATTCACCATTTCTTTTTTCTGTGAAGGTTCAGGAAGCTCCTGCAGGACCCAGAAGCATTGCTGGAGATATATCTTCTGTTTTGGACTGGTCATTTGCTTTGCAGGCTATTACCAACTTGTTTTCATTTTTTTCTAAAACAGAGTCTAACAAAAAACAACAACACAGAAAACAGGTGAAGCCAAGAACCCTGCAAGCACCAAGGGAGATGGATGTGGGTACTTTGTTTACCATGCTGGGGAGCAGGATTTAATGGGCCATGTAAATCCCACCACTTGTGGCTCATTAAATTATTCTGAAGGGAACTATGCTTACTTAGCAAATGCTACATACCCCCATTTAAATTGGGTTTACACTTTACATTGGTTGGAAAATTACATTGTTAGAAGAAAATCTGGTTTGTTCAGAGGCCAGGATACTGTTTGATGTTGGTCTGGTATTAATCCTTGCTTATCTGGGTGCTGACTGCTGGTGAGGAAGCGTGTTGGTCTTTTTGTTTCCTTTTTAGCCTTTTATCAAAGGACTTTGTAAGGACCTGCCTCCGTTGACCCTCCCAAGAAAGCAGAACTCTCGAAACTTGCGTCATTTCAACAGGAACTTTTATTGGCAGGTACAGACAGCAGGAGATCTAGTTAGGATCTGAGGGTTTTCCCACCCCAATCAATAGGTAAAACCGCGCAATAGAAACCCCACCCCAACTGTCCATCCGGTCGGTTCAGACAGGCCAATCCATAGGTGACACCATACTGTGGGAAACGAACCGGTAAGGTGCCTCTCTCAGGATTGTTAGTTCTTCGCTGTTTCCTCCCTCCGCACTGAGATAAGGCAGATGGCCCGAGGGATTCCATTCACACCCCGAAGAGAATACATCAAAGCAGATAGAGGAAGCGTTCTACATGCGCTTTCCTGTCTCATGCAAAGAAGGTTGCTGGATTTCACTTGAAACAGGCAGAATAAACTCGATGGATAAGTCATACAAAATTACTTTATTCCAGGCATCCTCAAGACATTAACTCACAGTTATTGTAGAAGTTCTTCCAGAATGTAGATTGTAATCTGGACCCATCTCATAGGTAAAAGGATAATGGATTTCCCCATTCTACATAAATCGTACATGCTGCTACGGAGCTCCTAGCCTCGTGGCTAGGATTCATGGAGAGAGATAATAAAAACCTGGCACGTAACAGGATGTCCTGTAATAAAGACACAAGACCCTCCCAGTGGCCAATTAGAACACAGATATAACCATGTAACAACTAAACCACATTTCCCAGAAGGCCACCCTTAAGAGGGCAGCATTTTAACCCTTAAAATACTACTTGCTCTACACACAATTCTCAATTCCTAAGCTAGCTATATACTGGACCAGATGGCTATATACTGGGCCAGCACATGCACTACATAGCTACCCATATCTCCCCCCCTCCCCCCTTAGGAGAATGGCAGAACCCGAACAGCTTAAACATAGAAAATATAGAAAATTATAAAATTAGGGTTCTGACAGACTTCTTAGAAAGTGTAATTGTCCGGTTCTCCAAAAGGGAGCACTCTAGCATCAGATAGTCCACTGAACTGTAGTTTTCAGCTACTCCCTGCTCAATTCACATTACAGACAGAAGTGGCAGTCTCATGGAGAAAGGGGGTCTTTTGTTTATAAATGGGTGGAATCTCTGGCATCCTAAGAAGACTATTTATCTGAATGGGCTTTGGCCAATTTTAACCACTTTGTCAAGTTCGTTACCTTTGTTTCAAATGTAACTGTTAAGGAGGTTTGAATGAGAGACACAGCGGGAAGACTGAACGGCAGGGTGGGTTTGATTGCTTTCCTACAACACGAATTTATTTCAGATTTAGCTTGTATTCAGGACATTCCCAGTCAATCCCTGTATCCAAATCAGAACACAAGCCACTCAGTTCAGCTAGCAAAAATGTTGATTTATTAAGCATCAGCAACCATCAGAAGACAACTGGCAAAACAAAACAAAAAGTCGGAAGACAGACAATTATGAATAACAGCAAAAAAAATTACATTGTATCTACATTTACATTTATATTCACATCACTGTCTCGATATCAAAAGGAACAGAATTTTCCAGAGCCACTGGAAACAATACAATGGCTAATTAGGATGAACAGTCCCCCTTTCCAGCCTTAATTCCTTTATATATGCTGAAGTAGAAAAGAGGTGAAAAGTCAGATGCCAGGTGATTCCTTCTCAATTCTGCCCCAAGAAGAAAACAGTTTGCTTGTTTGCATCTTAATACCTGATATTAATCCCAGCCACTATGATGATAGAAACCATAGTTTATGATTTCATGCATAAATCCACATAACTGTGGTTTAGGCAATCATCTTTGCTTTAACACAACAGAGTCTGTTTCTTTACTACTCTTTAGTCCCTTCCTATATTATTGAAACAGAGCTATAGATGCAGATGGTCCTCAACTTACAACCATTCATTTAGTGATTGTTCAAAGTTATAACAGCACTGAAAAAGGTGACTCACAATTAGTCCTCACACTTACAACCATCAGAGCGTCTCCATGGTCATATGATTAGAATTTGAGTGTCTGGCAGCTGGCGTGTGTTTAGGTTGACTGTAGCATCCTGGGGTCAATGTGATCACTATTTGCAATCTTCCCAGCTGCCTTCTGACAAGTAAAAGCAATGGGGGAAACTGGATTTGCTTAACAACTGCAGTGACTCTCTTAACAACTATGGCAAAAAAAAATGTTATAAAATCGAGTACGATTCACTTAACAACTGCCTTGCTTAGCAATGAAAATTCTGGTTCCAGTTGTGGTTGTAGGTCAAGGGCTCCTTGTATTATTGGAGAACACTTCAAAGCCTTCCTGTATAATTTCTGAGATTTAAGCATGCTTAAGCCCCTTGTTTAATTGCCGTTCAATTTATATAGCTAATGAATAGAACTGTTTATGTCCAATATAATCCTCCTTGCTTTTACTTTTCAGCAATAATGGTTGGAAATGACAAAATGAGTACAAAATCTATCTGCCAACTTGTCTCAAGACAAGTACAAATGGGCAACCAGGTTTATCTGCCAAAGTTAAATGGGCACACAGTCCATCTGGCAAGCTAGCCTCAAGAAAAGCTGTTTTTCTTGTTAGCAATAACAAGAACTTCCCTAATGGAGAAGCCTATTGGCATATCAATGCATGGGTGGATGTGAAGACTTCCTAGGGTTGATAAATGAGGTCAATTAGAATGAGTTTTAACTCAGTGGAGTTAGAACAGATGCTCTTTCCCCAATTCAAAATACATTGTGGCGTTCCTCATCTAATAAGTAGCATGGAAGTTGGCATGTTGAGTAGCACTGCACACCCCAAATCTGTGGAAATGGAGGTTTGGCCCTTCTTTGAAAGAAATACTTGGGTGGAGGGAATAGAGGGAGAAGAGAGTATTAATGGAGTCATTAATAAATAGACCCATGTTGAAATCGAGGTCAGTCTAATGACTGTCCAAGCTTGTGTACAAGGTGGTCTTAAGACCTGGACTGGCTCACCAGTAGTAACTGCGAGAGGGATCTTGGAGTCCTAGCAGACTGTCCTGCAGCTGCCAATGCTACAGTCCTAGGCTACATTAATAGAGGGATAGAATACCACTTCATAATGCCTTGGCAAGACAACACTTGGAATATTATATCCAGGTTTGGTCGGCACAATATAAAAAAGAAGTTGAGACTCTCTCGAAAGAGAGCAGATAAGAGCAACAAAGATGATTAGAGGACTGGAGGATAAAACATATGAAGAACAGTATATCTAGCTTACTGAAAAGAAGGACTAGGGGCAGTGGAGGGATTCAGCCGGTTCGCACCACTTCGGCAGAACCGGTAGCTAATTTTTTGTTGCCCAAGCCCAGAATGGACTTCCGGAAGCGGCATCCACACAGAGAACCGGTTGTTCACATATTTGAATCCCACCACTGACTAGGGGTAATACAATAGCAGTGTTACAATATCTAAGGGACTGCCATAAAGAAGGGGGAGTCAACCTATTCTCCAAAGCGCCTGAAGGCACAACAAGAAGCAATGGATGGAAACTAATCAAAGAGAGAACCAATCAGAGCTAGACAACTATTTGTATGAAATGGTAATAGGGTTTCCTGCTTGAGCAGGGAGTTGGGCTAGAAGACCTCCAAGATCCCTTCCAACTGTTATTCTGACTTCTACTTGCATAACCTACCAAGGCCCAGCTGTTTGTCTTTGGATCTTAGTCAACCAAGGACTTATCCAAAGTAGACCTCTTATAGTCCTGGACATACCCGTTTGCTTGCTCTGTACCAGTACCCCTAGATCAGTGGTGGCGAACCTATGGCACGGGTGCCAAAGGCGGCACTCAGAGCCCTATTTGTGGGCACCATGCCATGCCCCAGAGATGGCAACCGTCCCTCTTCAACCAGCCGCCCGAAGTCCCACGTGGCCAGATGCATCCCGGCATGGCTGGTTTCTCTCCCCCCTGTCCTGTCCCTCCTGGCCTCACATGCTCTCATTTTCCCAGGCACGACCCACTGCATCGCCTCCTCAGCTGTCGGCCAGCTGTCCAGCTCAGAGGTGGCTTCTCTGAACTGCTGGCGGTGGGCTGTGGAGCCCCAGAGTACGCCAGTCGAGGAGCCGGCAGGCTGTGGCTGCTGACGGACACCGGCGGCCCCCATGCGCTTGCTGGCCTCTGTGTGCGGGGGCCGATGGTGTCAGGCAGCAGCTGCCCTGGCCCCTGCCTCACCTTGCCCCGCAGCAATGGTATCCCCACCCTGCCTCACCTCGACTCACCCCGCAGGATGAGCCTCCTGCCCACCGCCCCACCTGCCAGAGACCCCCTGGATCTCCCCCAACCCTGCCCACAGGTGTCCTTCCCCACAAGCAACATTGAGGTGACCATGCCCACTTTGGCCACACCCACCCAGTCTGCCATGACACCATAGCCACGCCCACCCAGTGGGCCACGTCCCACTTGGCACCCGGCGATAAATAAGTGGGTTTTGGGTTGCAATTTGGGCACTCGGTCTCTAAAAGGTTCGCCATCACTGCCCTAGATGCTGGGCAGAATCTCCTTCTCTGGTCTTGAGTGCCCAGCTACATCCAGATCCATTTCACTTAATAATTCTGAGTTTCTAATTTCCCATACAATATTTTAATTTTGTCCTCCAAGGATCAGTCCTCTGTGGGACTCCATCCCTCCTCTGGCGTAATGGGAATTAGTAATAACGCGGAGAGCTTTTGCAAACATTGCACAAAGAGCAATGCAGGCTGGAGTTAATAAGCAAGGCCCCTCCACCCCCTGCTGTGAATGGCTGCAGGCAGAGGGTCTTATCAGAGGGGTCACTGAATAAGACCTGATACTGCAAAGACATAGTATGGATTTCAGGCTATAGCTCAGTAGCAAAGCCATTGTTTTCACCTGTTTTTCACACAGATGCAATCCAACCAAAAATATCCTGGGGAGAAAAGGCAGGGAAGGAGACCCCCAGCTTGAACAGAGCATCAGACTAGCTGGATCAATGCTTTCAGCGTAAAGCAGCCTCATATATTCTTAATTCACTTTCATCCAAAGATAATTAAGCCCCTGGGTCTTTCATATCTCAGACAAACACCCTCAAGTTATGCTTCCTGCTATATTTCTGAGAAGAAATATCACGAATGCACACCATTCTTCAGGAAAAGAAACCCATTGGGAGATTATTAATAACTGGCTCTAATGAATACAGTTCACACAATAAACCTGACTATTGTGGGTTTGTTACAAAGTGGGAACACCAGTTCATCCAGACACCAGGTGCATATACTGAGTATTTTGAAACTGAATATATCACATCAACTGTTCTGCAGATAAGACCAATGTTAAAAATCTAAGTTCCTTTCCTTACATTGCCTAAATTCATGCCACTATAACCTGTTTGGGGTTTTTATTTGCTTTCTGGAGTTGAAAATTAAATGCCTGTTTCAAAACCATCTGAACTTTAAGGCTTAAATTGTGTCAGTATGTGCTGCTTAATTTTCTGCCATTTAACTTATGCTGATAGGTCTCTCTTCTTTCAGTAAGTATTTATATTTTAGCATCCCTTTGTAAATCGGTATTTATAATGAGGGAGACAGTTTGGTGTAATGGTTAAAGTACTGGGCTAAAAACAGGCCCATCTGGGTGACCTTGAGCCAGTGATTCTCTTTCAGTCCTAGGAGGGAGAAAGCAAGGGCAAATCACACCCACAAAACTTGCCAAGAAAACTGCAGAGAGTAGTCCCCAATCCCCGGTCCGTGGACCAGTACCGCTCTGTCGCATGCCAGCAACCCGTCCGCACAAACAAGCAAAGCCCCATCCACGAGATGCAGGCAGCACACAAAACCACGCGTCCTCTGGTCCACGGAAAAACCTCTCTCCACAGAACTAGTCCCTGGTGTCCAAAAGGTCTAGACCAGGGCTTTTCAACCTTTTCACCCATTGTACCACTTTTAGGATATGGCAATATTCGAGTACCACCAGGTACTAGCCTAGCCAGGTGTCAAAAACTTGATGACCCCCCCCCCCAAAAAAAAGGAAAAACGTGGTAAAGTACAGGTAGTCTTTGACTTACAGCAGTTCACTTAGTGACTGTTTGAAGTTACAACGGCACTGAAAAATGTGACTTATGACCATTTTTCACACTTACGACCGTTGCAGCATCCCCCAGGATCACGTGATTTACATTAGAAAGCTTGGCAACCGATTCATATTTCTGATGGTCACAGTGTCCCAGGGTCATGTGATCCCCTTCTGCAAACTTTTGACAAGCAAAGTCAATGGCTGGGGTGTGTGGCCAGCTCAACATCTCTCAGGTTGGGGGCACCTGTGGTGGGGTCAGGCAAGGCTGTGAGGGTGATCTAGGGGTCTCCAGTGGAGGGGGTGGGACTGGGATGGGCACCAGGGCATGGTCCACTGGAAAAGTCTCACTGTCCCTCTTGGGCCATGCGGGGGACTCCCGGATGGTAGTGCAGGCTGCCCGGAGCCCTGGGCAGCAGAGGGCATGTGCCCAGCCCAGCCCTCAAGCTCCCGAGGCACCAGGACCCTGCAGCTCAACCCAGTCCAGCCCCACTTCCCTGAGGGGGCACTGGGCTATGCTTACCTCCTCCTTGAGGCTGCTGCTGCTGTGCTCACTCTCCTTGGCCAGGTTGCTCATGGTGGGTGCAGGAGGGCAAAGTGCGTGGGTCAGAGGGAGGCCCAGTCCCTCTCCATGTGAGGAGACCCGGCTTTGTAACCAAAGCATCCTTTGCGATAGGATGGGAGACCACCAGGATAGGCCAGGAGGGGGCAAGGGGACGGCGAAAGGGCAGCAGGGCAGCCGGTGGCCAAGTGCTAATGCAGGACTTCATTCCTCTCCCCCCTGTTACTTAGAGAAGTCTCTAAGATGGTCGCGTACCACCTGCCAGGGGCCAAAGTTGAAAAGCCCTGGTTTAGACAGTCACCTGGAGTCAAGACTGATTTGAAGAGAGGGAGGGAGATGGGAAGAGAGAGAGAGGTGGAAAGAATGAGAGAGAAGTAGAAAGAATACAGCATCCAGTTTTGATCACCAAATTATAAAAAAGACGTAGAGACTCTGGAAAGAGTGCAGAGAAGAGGAACAAAGATGATTAGGGGGCTAGAGGCTAAAACATATGAAGAACGATTGCAGGAACTGGATTTGTCTAGTCTAATGAAAAGAAGGACATGGGGTGACATGATAGCAGAATTCGAAATTTTGAGCTGCCACAAAGAAGAGGGAGTCTTCAAAGCACCTGAAGGAAGGACAAGAAGCAATGGATGGAAACTAATCAAGGACAAAAGCAACCTAGAACTAAGGAGAAATTTCCTGACAGAGAGAACAATTGACCAGTGGAATGGCTTTCCTGCGGGTGCTCCATCACTGGAAGCTTTTAAGAAGAAACTGGACAGCCACTTGTCTGTAATGGTATAGGGTCTCCTGCTTATGCAGGGAGTTGGACTAGAGGACCTCCAAGGTCCCTTCCAACTCTGTTATTTTGTTATTCTGAATGAGTAAACCAAAAATATAAAGGGAGAATGAAAGGATCAAGAGAAAGCTTAAAATCTTGTTGACAAGATCCTCAAAAAGAGAGAGAGGGGTGAGAAATTCAAGGAACAGAGTATGGTTATAAATCAGTTTATAGAAATGGGAGAAGTAAGGATAGTTTGGTAGGATAAATATTATCGAGAGATACAGTGTAACATTTTTCTAGTCTAGCACTGATGATGTTACCTAGTTTGGGTAATGAAACATCTGCAAGAAAACAACCAAGCTCAGACAGCACCAAGGACCCCTCATTTTTCTTTTATCTCCTGCCTCCAATTTCTTTTGCTTGCTACTTCTAAGTACTTTTCTGCCCTTTGTATGACTTTGCATACCCAGAAAGGGAACAGGTATATAGCCAGTTTGGTCTACTGCAGGGGTCTTCAAACTTGTCCCTTTTATGACTTGTGGACTTCAACTCCCAGAATTCCTCAGCCAGGCACGCTGGCTGAGGAATTCTAGGAGTTGAAGTCCACAAGTCATAAAAGGGCCAAGTTTGAAGATCCCTGGTCTAGTGGTTAAGGCACCCAGGTTAGGAACCAGGAAACTCGCCTTAGGCATAGGTGGGTGACTTTGGATCAGTCTCTCTTTCACAACCCAACCCACCAAACAAGATTGTTGTTGTAGGAAAATAGGAGAAGGAAGGAGCGTTAGGTATGTTCACTGCCTTGAGTTATTTATAAAAACAATAACAGTGTGATTAAAACAAATCTAAAAAGAATGTGTGCATTTTGATTAAGTTACCCTCCATTGTGACATGTACAGGGAGCAACCCTACATAGATGTAGCTGTATGCTGTAGGTGGTGATAACACCAAGTGATTTGTACAATATTGGCAAGAGATGGGACATTTCTGTCATTCAGCTCCTGAATGGGACTTTTTCTTATGTCTGATTATATTTATGTATAATGTATTGTCTGGGTTGTAGTTTCCTATATTACAAGCTACATAAAAACCATGCATACACATACATACTATCAGGCCCAGTGCTTGAACAACAAACAGCCTCAGTTCTTAATTGCTCACACCATATAGACAGAATCTTGCCAGACTAAAACTATACTACTCTCACTCCAATATCCCAAAAATATGTTCAGTTTTAGCATAAATATATTAAATTATCTATGTTAAAATTGAACAGCCCTCTCTCAACAGAGGAGGAAGAATACTCCTGTTTACAATGCAGTCCTTTCACCAGTCCCAAGATGCTTCCAACACTCAGTTGCACTCAGATTCAGGTGACTCTGAGGACACTGATTAAACCCCAGGTGGTTTCAATAACTCTCAAGTGTGTTGACAGCTGGCTGACTGCAAAAAGTATAAATCCTTTCCATTCCCCACCAGTTAGTCAGAACTGAAGAAGCTTCTTGGATGAGAAGTGAAATGTCTTAAAGATACATCAAGAAAATCCATTTGCAGTGGGGGGAGGGGAAAGCACCTTTGGGACAACTATGACCCGGATGATAGAGAATCTCCACAGACATATCTCTCATTCCAATGGACAAACCCTGGGAGTGTCTAAGGAGTTACTATTCTGACTCTTTCTCTGTCTCCTATCCAGCTCTGGGCTATGCTGCCTCTTGTCTCACCACCACCCCTTCTTGAATGTACTCCCTCCTTCCTAGGAAATTGCCACTTCACTGTGGTCCATCACACCACCTCCCCGTCCATAAGTACAATCCATTACACACACACAAACTTGATTTCATCCTTCTTTCTGAGATATTTTTTTTCTGCCATGAAGCCATGCTTTAGCTTATATATATATATAGCTTATCAAAATCAAACTGGATCCAGTTTCAAGTTCTTGGCAGGCAGATGGCTAAACTCACTGTCGGTTTATTACAGGATAAGGAGCCTAAATGAACTTGCTATGCTCTGCGGTTCAATATGTCAGAAATCTCCGTTCCTGACATAAAATCCATTTATCTATGAATCCTTTCCCGTAGTTCTGATCTACCAAAACACTCAATACATTTAAGTCAATAGGGTTGTTGAGCCAGGATCATGTTCTAAAAAAAGAATTACTGTCAGGAATCGGATTAGGCCAAAGGGAAACATTATTTAGAGATGTAGAGTAGAAAATGCCATCTCTGGATTCCAGACGACATGTGGTTGCTCTTTGGAATCCTTTTACCTACAGTCAGCGTACTAGTGCTGTATAAAATCACACTATCAATCATTTAATGGGCCAATGTTCTGCATAGGCAGACCCAATGATGTTGCATAAACCTTCGTTATAGGAATAAAATGGAGTTGGCTGTTGCTGCTTGGAAACTAAACTAATTTTTAAAAGTGTTTACCCTTCTGTTATTGAGAAATAGACTCTTTTGAAAACAAAAATTATAAAACATATACAGGTAGTCCTTGACTTATGATCATAATGGCGCCCAAAATTTCTGTGGCTAAATGAGACCATTGTTAAGGGAATTTTGCCCCATTATGTGAGCTTTCTTGCTACAGCTGTTAAGTGAATCACTCCATTCCTTGACTGCAAGGAATGACATACCAAATGACTGCAAGGAATCTAAATCCTCCCATTCTCCACCATTCTGCCAGAAATTGAAGAAGATGGATGAGAAACGAAACGTCTTCAAGGAAAAACAAAGAAAGTCCAGTTGCCTTTTGAAAAAGCGCCTTTGGGACAATAATGACCTGGATGACTGATAATCTCCATAAACACTCCTCCAGGCCTCCGATGCCTAGAACAGACTTCCGGAAGTGGCATCAATGCACTTCCAGTGGGCCGTTCTAGGCCTGGGAGGTCTCCTCCAGACCTCCGAGGCCTAGACTGAACTTCCAGAAGCCAACCGGTTCTCCGAATACAGGTAAATTTAGCTACCAGTTCTCCCAAACCGGTGCAAACCGGCTGAATTCTACCACTGCATACCACCTGCCATGTGTTAAAGTACCACCAGTTGAAAAGCCCTGGTCTAATAGGCAAGAGGAAGTTCCTTTAAATGGTATAGGACAGGGGTAGGCTCAGGAATTCTGGGAGTTGAAGTCCACGAGTCATAAAAGAGCCAAGGTTGCCTACCCCTGAGAAAGGAAAGACTTCTTTCAGCAATTAATTTTGATTAGGCCAGCTTATCAGGCTGTTTCTTCATTGTAGGAAGAAGGGCATTGACAGAGCAAATGCTGAACCTTATTTGGGGAATAGTTTCTATATTTGGGTGGAAAAGTGAATTATCACAGCAAGAAAAAAGTGTCAACATATATTAGTCACATGAAGTGGAACCATGGTTGGAAAACAACAGTAAACTTTTCTGCTCATCACCAAGAATAAATACTGGAACTTCCTAAAGGTCTGTTACTAATGTTTCTACATAAAACTGGTTCATAGCACGCAAAGCTATAGAAGATCTAACTATACTTAATCACAAATGGTTAAATTGTGTAGCATGCTAAAGCAGAGATTGGCCAAGCAACCTCCTGAGATTTTATGGTGCCCCCAAATAATATATTTTACAAACTGAAGCAATATAAATATCTGAAATTTCATGAGTGCCAAATTTCACAGCAAGACTCTGACATTCTTGTCTGAAATCTCACAAGACCAGTCAGAAGCTGATATATGTGTTTGCCGAAAATGTGCAGGCTTTTGTGAGCTTGCAAGTTTCATAAAACCCTTTTAAAATATCCTGGTGCCTGCTTCCTGAAAAACTTGGCAGCTTCCCCTTTAACAGCAACCCATGATTAAGAAATCATGGTCCTGGGTTTATTCAGTACAATAAGCCAAACTCAAGCCAAATAGATTGATAATGTGACCTAAAACACAGGCAGAAACCTCTAAGTTAGGAAAGTCATGATTTACTCATTGGTGCATAACACATTGTGGACAGGTATGGACTAGTGTGTGACTTTGGGAAAGGTGTGATCCAGTGCGATGACTGCGAGGCTTGTACAGCAAGTTTGAATTTGGGCAAAATCAAAACCAGGAATATACCACTTCTATTAGAAAAAAAATGTATTGCATATCAAGGCAGGACTTGGGGTTTCTAAGGAATAAAACAAGTATTTTAAATCTCTGTCTTAAACCTATGGAATGCAGAAGGGTGCCCATTAACTCACCCCCCCAGGGAAAAAAAGGGGCTGAAATGTTGGTCCCCAGCCCTTAGTCATTTTGGACCCATCCACCCAGACGAGTTGGGAGCTGCATCGGAAAGCATGTGTTGCCCCCCCACCCAACTTATCTTGAGAGTAAAGAGACTGCCCCTTTAAATCTTCACCCAAATGCCTAGAAATACAATTACCAGGTTTATAGGGGAATAAATTAATGCACTCCCAAGCTATAGCAAAAGTAATTTGTAAGAGAGGAAGACTATGTATTGTTAAAACTAACTGTAGGGAAAGCTGAATCACATAAATGCCATAAAAGTAATTTATTTCTTAGGAACTTCCAGCACAAAAATAATATTCACAAACTTACCTAGATAAATACAGCCTTGAAATTTCAGCTCAGTTCAGTTTGTTATTATGGTTCACTGACCGATGCAGAAATCTAACAACTCAGCAATAGCATTTTCCAATAGCCAAGCTGTAATTTTCTTTATATACCTACATATTTATATCTTATCTTTGTATCATATAATCAATCCCAAATAAAAATATAAATCAAACATGTAACATCCTCTATATTTTTAAAGCACCGCATATTGTTAGAACTTTGTTTATTTACTTATGATTAGTTTGATCATCATTCAGGGTGAAAAAAACTATTATATAAATTTTTATCTCATGCCACTTCTGCAGCAGCTATAATTATATTCCTATTTTACAATGAATATACAAAAATGAGAACTAGTGGAAATATCTAAGGAAGCTGCTGTAACATTATGTCACTGTTCTTGAGATAACAATTACATATCCTATCCTCTAAAGGAATGCAAATGACCAGCTGTCTGCAAGCAACATAAATCCTTCCACTCCCCACCATCTAGTCAGAGTTGAAGAAGCTTCTTGGATGAGAAGCAAAATGTCTTCAAAAGAAACACAAGAAAGTCCAGTTGCCTCCTGAAAAAAGCACCTTTGGGATATCCTGTCCTATGTTGAAGACAAGCCTTTTGTTAAAAAAAAAAAAAAGGAAATCAAGAGCTAGACAAAATACGATCACTTCATGGTAAATATCTATGGAGATTCTCAGTCATCCAGGTCATGGTTGTCCCAAAAGTGCTTTTTCACGAGGCAACTGGGCTTTCTTTTTTCTCCTTGAAGACATTTCGCTTCTCATCCAAGAAGCCTCTTCAGTTCTGACTGGATGGTCAGATCCTTCCATTCCACACCATCCAGGCACAGAGCTGAAGAAGCTTCTTGGATGAAAAGCGAAACGTCTTCAAAAAGGAAAAACAAAGTCCAGTTACCTCGTGAAAAAAACACCTTTGGGACACTTCATAGTAAAGAATATGCATGAAGCAAGGGAAAATACAATTTGTCCTTGTCCATTCTGGAAAGAGGTGCCATACTGATTGTGATAGCCCTGATAAATTGTGTTCTTTGCTCTCTTACATCCACCTTCCTCGCCTTACAGGTTTAAGATCTTTGATGCATTGTTGGTTATCCTCTGCTGATGCTTCCTTCTCTTCCATTTCCTCCAGAAAAACATCTTTTTGTCATACTCACCTATAGTCTTCCTTTCCAATGGTCCGCCTCAATGAAATCATTTCCATAGCATCCTTACCTACTTCAGGTAGTCCTCGGCTTACAACTTGTAAACAATTCGTTTAACAACCGTTGAAAGTCATATAACAGCACTGAAAAAAATTGGTCCTCACACATACAATTATTACAGCATCCCCCACAGTCATGTGATTCAAAATTCGGACGTTGGCAACCAGTGTGTGTGTTTACCATGGTTGTATCCATCCAGGATCATGGGATCACCATTGGCAACCTTCCCATACAGCTTGCGACAAGCAAAGCCAATGGGGGAAGCTGGATTTGCTTAAAGACCACATGATTCACTTAACAACTAAAGTGATCTGCTTAACAACTGTGGCAAAAAAAAATTGTAAAACCAGGTGCAACTCACTTCCACTTTGGTTAGTAACAGGAATCCTGATCCCAATTGTGACTGTAAGTTGAGGACTATCCGCATAACTTATTACTTGTATTCAACTACTTGCCTTCTTGCCTCCCACCATGTTCTCTTTCATCTTCATACTCTACAACTGTAATAATAATAATAATAATAATAATAATAATAATAATAATAATAATAATAATAATAATAATAATAATAATAATAATAATAATAATAATAATAATAATAATAATAATAATAATAATAATAATAATAATGTTGGAAGGGACCTGCTCAGGCAGGAAACGTATACCATTTCAGACAAATGGCTGTCTAGTCTCTTCTTAAAAACTTCCAGTGTTGGAGCATTCACAACTTCTGGAGGCAGGTTGTTTCATTGATTAATTGTTCTACTTACAACAGTTCATTTAGTGACTGTTTGAAGTTATAGCAGCACTGAAAAAAGTGACTTCTGACCATTTTTCACACTTACAAACATTGCAGCATGCCCGGGGTCACGTGATCAAAATTCAAATGCTTGGCAACTGACTCCTATTTATGACGGGTTGCAGTGTCCCAGGATCATGTGATCCCCTTTTGCAATCTTCTGACAAACAAAGTTAATGGGGAAGCCAGATTCACTTAACAACCTGCAGTGTTACTAATTTAAGACCTGCAGTGATTCACTTAACAACTGTGGCAAGAAAGGTCATAAAAATGGGGCAAAACTCACTTAACAAATGTCCCACTTAGCAAACAGAAATTTTGGGCTCAATTGTGTTCATAAATTGAGCACTGCCTGTATCACTATTCTTCCCTGTTACTGTTTGTAATAGTAGGATACTGTTTGTTATGAGATGACCTTATCTGCATCTCAAGTAAAGTAGCTTTCAAATGAAGTCACTCATGAATTTGTGGATAGATGTCATTTACCAATTCCTTCCTCCAGTGTTTTTTTCCCCAGTTTCTTGATCTCCTTTAGGAATTCTCTGGTGTTAGATCATATCTGGGTTGCCAAAATTCAGAACACCAGTAGATGGCAGCAGAAAGATTTAAAAAAAAAGATATTTTTGCTGCCCTGTTGCAGGCATCTGGATTTTTGCAGTCCAGATATAGTAACTTGGCTGGTGGTCTTCCCTCCAAATACTAACCAGTCCAATCTGACTTATCTTTTCAGGAATCTGTTCACTTCTTTATATTTGGCCCAGAGGTTAGTATTTTCCACCCTATTAATACAGAGCTTTTGTAAGCAATAGACAGTGTGTGTTTTGCCCACAGCGTATTCCTGAGGCCTCAGCCAGTAATGAAGAATTTTCCAGTTCCATGGCAAATATTAGACAAGTTGAAAGACATAGTCATCCTCCAATTGTTTCTATCACAGAACGCTTACTACCATTTACTTCAAGATATTATTTTCTTCTCAACCTTCAGCATGAAATAAAATGTGATTTCTGGAATGGAGAAAAATATTTTTTTACTGAAACTATTGCAATACAAATGGAGTAGCGAGACTCACCGAGCCCATAAAAAGTCTTATCAAGTATAAAGCCACAGAAGGAGCCATTCCCAGTGTCTTGTGTTGGAACTAATAGTAAACATGACAGAGATCTCTAATAATTAGTCATTTTAGGAGCAGAGATGTACCAAATCAGGCTGTGTGCCCATCTACTTGAGGGTCAACTACTCTTACTAGTAGTAACTCTTCAGGGCATGATATAAATGCCCTTCCCACCCCTAATTCTTTGATTTCTTTTAAATAAAGAAATCCAAAACCAACATGGGATCTTCTGCAAACCAACCAGAAGACATCTGCCTGGAAAAGATGTTTTCCGTACAGATAATCCTCAAGTTATGACATTGATGGAGCCTACCCATTACTGTCGTAAGTCATACCAGTTGTAAAACTGGTCGACCGCATGTCCAGTCCAATTTTATGATTTTGTTTTCAGTAATTGTTCAACAAACGTGGTTGTTAAGAGAGCTCCATGGTTGCTATGCACAATTTTTCCAAAAACCAGAAGTGCTGGTTTTCAGCAAAACCATTGTTACATGAGGACATATGAGCATAGGACACCGCAAACAGCTGTAAATGTGGTCATGTTGCCAAGCAACTGGTGCAGTCATGTGACGGGGGAGGGGGTGACCATTGGAATTTCAATGGTCTGGATCTGAATCTGGATCGTAAGATCCCCTTGTCAATTAGTTCACACTTTTGAACAGTCACTAAACAACCGGTCATAAGTCAAGGACTACCTGTAATGACCTCCTTCCGCGGAGCTGCCCTGGAAGTAGTATAGCAACAAAAATGAGAGAACATATGTAACATATATTAAGCATTATTTTCTGCCATGTCCCCTTCCTTCATTCTTATACCACTTCTAGTTTTATTTTCCTCACTTCAGTCCCAAACTGTACTTGGATCCTGGGACTGTCCTCTTCTTTGAACAAGGGAAAACCCATTAGCTCCACTCAAACCAGGAAATCAACTCCAGAGGAAAGCTAAAATTAACAGTGTTACAAATTGGCTATAACAACAGTATCTTGCAAATCTGATTGTGCTGGGCATCCTTCCCTCCTTATACTCCAGTGAATCAGAAGAGCACCTGTCTGACCTGCTTCTGAACGTTACCTCAGTTCTCTGGACTTAAAAAGAAAAGAAAAGAAAAGCTTCAGCCATTTTGCCTGGCAACAGTTCTTGCCTATTTCCATCAAGATCATCTCCTATAATGTCAACAAAAGCCACAAAAGCAAAGCCAACGTGGAGGGGCAAAGCCTCAGGGCCACTTTCGCATTTATTTTATTGCTTCTTCAGCTGATGCCTGACAGCTCTCTTCTTGGTTCTAATTAATTAACCAACTTCTGCCAGCTCCATTCATTCCTGAAAAGTTATTTATTTTGTTTCACAACGTTTATGTGCACAGTACTAGTGTTGTGTACACAGATTACAATTTAATGAAGTTCTGAACCCCCTCACACAGCAGGCATTTTCTGATCCAGCCAGAAAACAGCGTCTTTTATATACACTTCTTATATACACTAATTGTAATCTCGCTCAGTTTTTTTTTTTTAACCTCACTTGATCCCTTTTTATATATACCCTCCTTCTCTCTTTGTCTTTTTCAACATTAGAGTTTACAGTGAGTGATACACATAACCTTTTCTTTATCTTCCTCCCCACTGTGTGCCAATAGCCTGGTCTATCTAATTAAAAACTACTTTATTCTGTCAATAAATAAGGGCCATTTCAATATTGGGGACTGCATTCTCTCTCCCGGCGAGTCCACAAATAAGAAGGGTTTGTTTTTTTTCTAATACTCTGGAATAAATGGTTGCTCTTTACAGGCCAAAATCATAAGCCTAAGAACAAATCTTCCACTGGCAAGAGAAGCAGAACAGGAAGAAACCAAATAGACAGAATTCTTGTCTAGTCCATTCTGGTGTGTTGTGACTATTAACTTATGTCCTTATCATGGCTTGGTTAACAGATTTTTTTAAATAAAATTACAATTGACTAATATCAGAGTATACTTGATGAGAAGGTCAAGAAATGCTGAGAGCCTGGTGCAGCACTGGAAATCGATCCCAATGCAGCTTTTCTTCTTAGTTTCTGAAAGAAATGGGTACTGTATTCAGGGGATCTAGAGAAGGGCAGGTTTGGGAAAGAAAGCCAACCTTTGAAGCAAACGCATAGATCAGAGAAGACTTTGGAATAAGGAAGGAGAGTAAAGAGAATTAAAGAATCAATAGAAATGCTAACTGAGGAATTTGGGGAGTTCCGCACATCTGAAAGTTGCCAAGTTTCAAAAATTCAAAAAATGCTGGGTTAGACAAATTCAGTTTCTCAGCATTCAAGAATGAACAAAGAAGATGGGAGAGAATCTTGGTGATATGAACAGAGAAGATATCTTACAACAAACTGGTCCAAAGATGAATGAATTTTTTCATTCATTCATTTATTCATTCATTCATTCATTCATTCATTCATCATATTTAGAGACTGCCCATCCCCCTCATAGAGAAACTCTGGGCAGTGTAGAAACAGACATAAAAATATAAAAGCTATGTACAAATATTAAAATAAAAACAAGAATAAAATAATTAGAAGGCAGGATTAAAAGGCAGGGGACTGTTCTTGAATACTCAGGGAGACTGGCTAAACCTTTGCATGGAACCATTTATTTTTTGGGGGGGACAAATTCTTCTGTAGACATTTGGGCTTGCAATGTTTATCATTAATTAACTGTAAAATTTGTCTATCATTTATTTGTATAATTAAATATTTGAATTTGGATATCGTTTGATAATGATATTTGAGTATCATTTTACTTCAAAGGTAAGTAGATAAAACAAAAATAGAATTAATATAAATTAAAACAAGAATAGAACTAATAACAAGAAACAACTATAATCATAACTGAATCAAAATGATCACAGGACAAAAGCAGCTACCATGCCAAAAGCTCAGAAGCCAGTTGCTGATACAGGCCCAGTTAGATGGTCTCTAATGTGCCTATCATCCTAAAGGAAGAGCCAGTACTAAAACTAAGAGCATGCCACTGTAAATGTCCTCCTTCTGAATATCCCATGTGGAATCATGGATTTAATAAAAGATGTGAGTTTATATCAGAATGGAGCATTTCTCTGTGTTAAGGGAATTTAGTTTTTCTAAATGGTTCGGACACAGATGGAAATCATATATCACACTAAGACAGGATTTATGCATATATCTACGGTTTACGTAGTCATGGTTTACTAATTAATGCACTGTTGGCTGAGTTCACACAACCTGTTAAGTCAAGACCATACCAACCATAGTGTGTTTTATGAACGGTGCCATAAACTAGACTTTAAGGCTTCTTTTCTATTTTTCTTTATCAACACTCATAATGCCTGCCTTTTCCTTGAGTTTAATATCAGAGGTGTACAAAGTACATTGACTTAGGTTATTGGCCTGATGACAAACAGCTCTCTTTGAGGAAGATAAGCGGTTCAGAAATGTGAAAAATAAGTAAGTAAATAAGTAAGTAAGTAAGTAAGTATTAATGCTACCAGCTCCTTGGCTGAAGTATGGAGGGTTATGACAGCAACAGCAAGTGGAACACCTGTTAAAGGTGAAGCAAGAGACCCAACATATTTATCTTATTCTGTCTACAGTAATAAGTTTCTAGAGGTCAGCTTCTAAGTGCTGTTCAATAGAATCAATAAGGAACGCTGCAATCAGAAATAAAAACCAATCAGCCTGTATAGGCTCCCAACCAAGTTCAAAATGTACCAGGCAGAAAAGTAATCTTAATAGCTAAGGTCTTATCCCTTACATCTATGTCTGATATTTCTGCCAAAGCAAAACAGGATCAGATTCTGAATTCTGTGCCAGGAATATTTTCAATTAAATTAGTATTGTTGAAAAAAGGACTTTATATATATATTAAGCCCTTTTTATACACAGTATAGACAGACAGACAGACGGATGGACGGATGGACGGACAGACAGAGAGGCAGGCAGACAGGCAAGCAGATAGACAGGCAAACAGACACATTTCATGGAATAAGAATTAAAATATAACAACCAAAAATGAGCAATATTTTAAAAGGGATGAATTAAAATGCCACCAAAGAAAATGTAAAGTTTTAAGATCTCCAGAACAGGATAATATATTCAGGAAATGGAAGAATAAGAAAACTAAATTTCACCAGAAGTTATAGCCATGAGGTCTATGAGGCTGTGAAGTTATATATCATACAATTTGTTTGGCTTTGAATTGGTGTAATGTGTAAAATCAGCCATCAGGGTTAATAAAAGATGATCTATCATTCAGTTTTGAGAAAAGAGTCTTTATAGTTTGCTCAATCTTACTATAATTTTAAAAGACACAGCTTTATGCTAGAAATAGTAAGGATGGCACAGCTCTATATTGGAATTATTCTTTCTTAAATGAAAATATTGGTAAGAAATGTTAGGACTGGATTCAGGTAATTTATTTGATTTTGTCTTTGCACATTATCTGAAGTGAAGCACATAGATATGGCATTGCTTGTATGTCTTCAAGAGACTGAATTCAGATATATTTATGGATATTTGCAATAAACATGATTGAACTCAATGACTACTCAATGATTTAAATCTGCACATCCCATTAGACTACTGTATAAAGGAGTATGTCTGATTTAGAATTTCAGTGATGTTTGAAATCAGCTATTTCAATGTATAAACTGTGGCTTATTGCTCACACTTACAGTAGTGGCCAAAATTGTGGAAACCTTTTGGGAAAAGTGTACAGTAGAAATGCCACCTTTGGTTAAGTTTCCACCAATTTTTCTTCTAATTTCTTTATAACTGTAGCCTTGTTCACTTAATAATACTATTTTACATCGCTTTCTGGGCAACTAGTCAATTCTTTGCACCATTATTTTAATTTTATTACATTTTACCAGCTCACTAAATGAAAGAACGCAAAAAACCCCAACCAACTTGATAGCGATCACATAACACACTGACAAATGTCCTCCTCTCAGCTTCAATACATGACATCAATAACTGAATCCTACTGTGATCTGATTGGCTCATTGCCAAAACAAGATGACACCTGATTGGCTCTCTAAACACTCATGCTCATTGGCTACAATCAGATGAAGGAAAGCTACCTGGTATCAACCTAAGCAAGTTGTGCTTCCTTTTTCTGGTTATTTGGCTATAACTTTTCATAGAATACAGTACAAATAATTGAATAATCTATGTTGCATTACATTCTTGATTAAATTATCTTCCCATTGATATATAATTTTATGGTACTACTCCAAAACAAAAGTGGTGTTATTAGCCGTCAAACCTCAAAAATACACTTTTCCCAAAAGGTTTCCACAATTTTGGCCACTACAGTATGTCTGCACATAGTAATATAGATTAGTTAGATATAGATTATTAAGCAAATCATGGTTTGGTGCAATCTATGGACTCAGCCAGGGGGATTTTGTTTGCTTTATTTACATAATTACATCCTATCCAACTGCACATATTCTGGGTTGGGTTAATTTGAAAATATTTTACAGTTCAGCATTGCATTTGGTACATCTGAAGGGTGCCTTCGAGTCACTGGTTATTCCTGGCAGCTGCCTGGATCAATCCCTGAAGTTTTCTTGGAACAATTTTGGAAATAGTTTGTCTTTGCCTGCTTACCAGGGCAAGAGAGAGTAACCGGCCAAGGTCACCCAGTGACTTTGTGCTGCAGGCAAGATTAGAACTCATAGTCCCCCAATTTCTAATATGGTGGCTTCACCACTACATCAAATTGGTTCTCTTCACAGTACATCTAACCAGAAATACATTTGGGGTTCTTTTTTAGATAAGTACAGTACAGTATTTGCAGCAGTGGTGGGATTCAAATATGTGAACAACCGGTTCTCTGTGTGTGGATGCCACTTCTGGAAGTCCATTCTGGGCCTGGGCAACAAAAAATTAGCTACTGGTTCTGCCAAAGTGGTGCGAACCGGTTGAATCCCACCACTGATTTGCAGGACTGAAATCTGAGCCTGTACACCATTACTGTTACAATCCAGGTTCTACAACAAACCTATCAAATATAAGCATGCCGAGATGCAAAACTAACTCTATGGGCTCCTGCATAATGCATTGGATGTCATGTTGATTTGCTTTAATATTTATTCCATTATATAGAATTGTCTTTACCGCTGTTCATCTGATCATTATTATTCCAGTTTTCACTTCAGATGATGCACTGTCATTTTTCTCCCCACCCTACATTTTCTGTAAAACAGTCGTTGATGGTTTTGGCAACAATTCAGCTGGCTCTGGAGCAATAATTCTCAGACATTATACTTATGAACTCTTGGGCTTTATATCAGCTTGTCTAGCCTTATGTGGGAAAAGGTGGTTGCAATAATCCTGAATTCAAGTTGAGACACTGTCGAAGGCAGAACCAGGCCCACCTTTAAGCAAGAAAAGACAATTTACGCAGGCAGCAATTTTGGAAAGAAGGAGTACAGGTACTCCCTTGCTGCTTTAGTCCCAGCTGGTGATTCAGGTGCTACTTTGGCAGTCTGCCACCCACCATCTTCTCTGAAAGAATATCAAAAGTGTTTTTTATTTTGAAAAGGCAATTGGACTAACTTTTTGAGGAAAAACAAGATGTTTCACTTCCTATCCTGGAAGCTTCATCAGTTGTATTGATTATTAAGTTAATAATCAGTTGTATTATTATTATTATTAAACTTCCAGAATAGGAAGCAAAACGTCTTGTTTTTCCCTCAAAAAATGAGTCCAGTTGCCTTTTCAAAATAAAAAACACTTTTGATACAATTTTGACCTGGATAGCAATAGCAATAGCACTTAGACTTATATATCGCTTCACACTGCTTCACAGCCCTCTCTAAGCGATTTACAGAGTCATCCTATTGCCCCCAACAATCTGGGTCCTCATTTTACCGACCTCGGAAGGATGGAAGGCTGAGTCAACATTGAGCCGGTGAGAATCGAACTGCCGAACTGCTGGCAGTCAGCAGAAGTAGCCTGCAGTACTGCATTCTAACCACTGTGCCACCACGGCTCTTAACTGAGAATCTTCATAGACATTTCTCTGAAGGAAGATACAGAGAGAAGCCCCAAGATGCAAGGAAGGGAAGCAGTCAGGAACCCAGAGCTCTATCAATACAGGTAGTCCTCAACTTACAATCATTCATTTAGTGACCATTCAAAGTTGCAAGAGCACTGAAAAAAGTGACTTAGGACCAGTCCCTGCCCTTACAATCATCACCGAATCTCCACAGTCTCATCAAAATTCAGCTGCTTGGCAAATCTGCATGTATTTATGATAGTTACAGCTCCCGGGATCGTGGGATTGCTATTTGTGACTTTCCCAATTGGCTTCTGAGAAGCAAAGTCAGTGGGGAAAGCTGGATTTGCTTAATGACCATGTGATTCATTTAGCAGCTGTTAGGAGATTCACTTAACAACATTGCAAGGAAGGTCGTAAAAATTAGGCACAACCCGCTTACCAATCGCCTTGCTTATTAATGGAAATTCTGGTCCCTGTAGTGGATGTTAGTCAAGGACTATCTATAGTGAATAATAACTTCAGGGTCCTCAGTATCCAATTCCATCAACAGCTTTACTGAAAGCCCTTGTGTCTGCCTTTCTATGAGAGAATCATACTGTTAGATATGGGTAGACAATCAATAGGTCAGCTGGAGTTAGTTAGGTGGCTTTCCAGCTGGTCTTTGATGACACTCCATAAAGTGATAGCATCGGCTTCTGAGGAGTTTATGACAGAGCAAAAAAGATGAACAAGCCTGATAATTCTATTATCCTCAAATGTGGGCAAAGGCAAAGCCCTGATCCTTTAAACAATGACTGTTCCTCAAGAGTTTAACCTTCCTTCCTTCAGGTGAACTACAGTAGATAGCAGGTCCAGTTAACAAATGCTGAACAAAACATGTTAATCAAATTTGACTTTTAGTAACTATATAAATTTCTTTAGTAAAAAAAAAAAAAAAAAGTCTCGCTCTCGTTCGCACTTCTTTTTTTTTTCTTTTCTCCTCTTACCTTGCTGTCTTTTTAATTTAAATAATATGGAACGGCGTTTAAGATTTTCCCTTCCTTGGTTTGACAGCTGCTAAAAGAGACTTCCCGTAACCAATTCAAAATAGCCCTTGCCTTTTTACATGAATGTGAATCTTCATCAGTCAATCAGGAACTCCCCCTGGTGGCCAGGATCTGCCACCTCCGGGTCTCCTACCAAACAGATGAAAACTTCTGGAAAGTCGAGTAGTGAGGTCCAGTCACAGCACCAAGCAAAAATCCCAGGAATTAAGAATCCGCAGTGCTCCCTGCTTAGACTGTCTGCCAGCTTAAAATTACACGCCACGTTTTGTGGGTTTAAAAAGTAACCTTTCACCACAACCTGCCTCCAGAAACAGCTACGGCATCTCAATATTTCATTTCTGTGAATTAATCTTTTACAGCATCAAACCCTCCTTTTCTCCTTGCCAATTCTCTTTAATTTGGAAGCTGGCCTCTTTGATGGATGAGGACACAGTTTTTACATTTATTACCCTGCAGAGGTTTTCTTTAAAAAAAAAAAAAAAAAATATAAAACAACCCCATCATTTCTATACAAAATAATTCGCAATTACGTTTAAAAAAAAACACCCTTTAAATAAGGTGCTTTCTGAAGTAAAATGATAGAATCTTTCTTTGAGGATTTGGGACTAGGACAGTTTTGCCTAGCGGTGAAGGCACCAGGCAAGGAACCAGGAAACAGTGAGTTGTAGTCCTACTTTAGGCATGAAAGCAGGCTGGGTACCTTGGGCCAGGCAACCTAACCCACCTCCTAGGGTTGTTATTGTGGGGGGAAATAAGAGGAAGAAGGAATATTAGGTGTGTTCTCCAGCTTGAGTTATTTAGAAAAAAATAATAAATGCAGGATAAAAATAAAGTAATAAATAAACTAGGGCCAACTAGCCTAGCTGGTATGCTCAAGACTCTTCTCTGCTTTGAGGGGCAATCAGAGCAGGTCTCTGAAAAGAACAAAGGATATTCTGAAGATCATGTCCTACTAGAGCAGGAGTCCCCCAATTCCCAGTCCATGGACCAGCATGTCCATGGCATGCCAGCTCCCGAGCTACACAACAAGCAAATCCCCATCCGCGGGATGTAGGTAGCACACGAAACCACGCTCCCTCCAGTCTGCAGAAAAAACTCCCCCCCCGGAAGCGGTCCCTGGTGCTCAAAAGCTTGGGGGCCGCTGTACTAGAGGTTGCAATATACAGCTAGGATCATCCATACTCCTATTGTGGAAAGCCACAATGGCATTTGTTTTGCTTTCTGTTGGCATATTTTGTGAACTCATCTATAAGCCATGCTACTTGCTCAATCAATGTATCATGATTTATTGAAACAAACCATGGTTTAGCTAGCATTGTAGCTTATCCTATAACCTATGGAAGTTTCTGGACACCCATCAATCAGGGCAATCTCCCCATTGGTCCCAGTTTATTTTATTTTCATTCTTCAACTGCCCAAATAGTTTCTTATATTTTTTTTGCAAACTATTAGATTTGGGGACAATTCAGGGCAGTGGGATAGAGTTATGACCTTACTCGCCCCTTCATATCAATGGCATGAATCTTGAGTCCCCAATAATGTGCTGCAACAAATGAGAGAGAGAGACAGAGACAGAGAGAGAGACAGAGAGAGACAGAGAGGATGGACAGATTAAATCAGGGGTATCAAACTGCCGGCCCATGGGCCAGATGCGTCATGCCGAAACCGCGCCCACCCGAGCTCCAGCAATGGGGGGAAAGTCGCGATACGTCGCCACACATCACGTGACGTTGCGAGTTTGACACCCCTGGATTACATAGACAGATTAGACTGACAGATTAGATAGACATAGATAATAGATCTTCAACATCTTGGAGTTGAAAGGATGTGATGGTGCCTTGATGTCATTTCTACAGGGATCAAGGCTGAAACAAGCCTGTATTTCAGGGGAAAGAATTGAAACAATCACATTGAGTAAATACATTAAGCTCCCAGACATTCAGCTCACCTCTTTTGAATGTATTTTCACTCAAATAAAATAAAAATTAAAAAAAAAAACTCAGAATACTGCAGTAAAAATCAAATTACAATTTTGGCCAGATGGGAAGCCATAAATATCGATCTGGGAGAGTTTATTCAGCCCTGCCATAATCTGTGGTTTGGGGAATGTATTACAATACATTAAACCAAAGCCATACCATGACAATGTGGAATGACTCCCATTGATATGTATTCATTTTTATTTTACTTATTTGTATCTCACCTTTTATTATTCTTACAAATAACTCAAGGCAACAAACATACATCCAACACACTTTTCTCCTCCCATTTTCTCCAGAACAGCAACCCTGTGAGGTGGGTCGGGCTGAGAGAACGACTGACCCAGCATCACCCAGCCGGCTTTCATGGCTAAGTTGAACTGATGGCATTCCGCTTTCTAGCCTGGTGCCTTCACCCCTAGATCAAATTGGCTCTCAATATGTGAATTCAAACAGTGTTTCTCTACTTCTAGGCCATCTACCATCTTGGGAGATGTATTTCCCTTCACCTTTCTTCGGTTTCTGAAAATGCTTCCAGGAGAGCTTAGCAAAGGCAGACAACACAGTTTTAAGCAATAAATAAATCTGTCGAAAGTCCATTACAGTGAAGCGAACTGGAGAGGCAGTAAGAGTGAATGTACAGTAGCTTCTGCTCCTATCAAATGTCTGCCAAGCCTTTCTCTCCCTAAAGTCCTTCATTTTATTTTTTAATATAGCAATGGTTGAGAATATCCCCATTCTGTGTTGTTTCTCTGAATGTTTCTATGTAATATGTGCCCCAGGGATGGAATTATTTCATTTTAAGAAGATTTAGCTAGCTAATGCAGCACATGCCAGCAACAACAAAAATGGCCTAATGTGCTAACTTGGAGAAATCCATTTTTATATTACAGCACTGAGATTAATGCCTAAGAATCTAGCTATGCACTGCAATTTAAAAATAAGCATCAGGGTAGGCCGAGGGACATCTATGAGCAGTTACTGTGTGATATTTTAAAACAGGGTTTCCTATCTTTTGGGTCCATAGACCAAATTTAAAATAGGAGAGCGATTTATGGGCACTGCCAAAAAATGGTAGACATGATAAGCCATGGTGGCACAGTGGTTAGAATGCAGAATTGCAGGCTAATTCTGCTGACTTCTTTGAATAAACGAAATATTATAACAAAAAACATTTATATGGCTGAACATCTTCTAAGCATCTTCTTCCTTGCTGTTCCGTTCTTCCTTCTGTGTCATGCCTCTGCTATTCCTCCTATTAGCACCAAAGAATTCAGAAAACTTTGCTGCCATTTTCCATCTCTACATTTTTAAAGATTTTACAGATTTGGTAGACAGTACCCTATGCAATCCAATTTATTGAAAGCATTGGGCAATGACTGAGTGGCAAGGGGCAGCCCAGTGGGCTTATGTCTGCAAGCTCCAAGGCATCTCTTTCTCCCGCCCTCCCTCCATTTTATTATTTTATTTTATTTTATTTTATTTTATTTTATTTTATTTATTTTATTTTATTTTATTTTATTTTATTTTATTTTATTTTATTTTATTTATTTTATTTTATTTTATTATTTTATTTATTTTATTTTATTTTATTTTATTTTATTATTTTATTTATTTATTTTATTTTATTTTATTTTATTTTATTTTATTTTATTTTATTTTATTTTATTTTATTATTTTTTATTACAATTTATTTTTCACATTTCTGAACCGCCCATCTCCCTCAAAAAGGGACTCTGAATCCAATAAAAGATATACAGTGCAAACAGTATGTACAAAGGCTAAAAATTTAGGAGGCAAAAGTGATTAAATACTGTTAAAATTAGTTGAAAGGCAAAAGGAGGGGTTGCAGGGCACTAACCAGCCCTTCCTTTCAGAAGGCCAGGAGAGTGGAGGCCTAGCTCATCTTGGGTGGGGACATTCCATAGGGCGGGAGCAACAGCAAAGAAGACTCTTTTCCTGGACCTCAGACAGTTAGGTCTGCAACATAACATCCCTGCCTGACCAGATGGCATAGGCTGATGTAATGGGATGTTGAAAGAAAAATCAGGTCCAAGCCGGGAGTAAGACACTGGAAATAAAATGGAGGCTAAAATGCTGGAAATAAAATGGAGGCTGCTTAGGAAAGAAGGTTCTTGTTTATTGATGAGCAGAACCAGCAACAGTATGCAGTTCTGGGACAGCTGACAAAATGGAGTTGAGAGTGGTTGAGTTTTTATACCTTCTTTGGGACTTTGTGTTTGAGATGCCTATTGTGAAATGTACTTTGACCTGTGCTTGAGTGTGCCCTTTTGGTATTCTAATTATTGTTGCCTGACTCCCATTGTGGCTTGTCCTGTCCTATCCTTGAAGAATGTAAATTCTTAATCCCATCAGCTGTGGGGGCTGAAGGCGTTTTGCTTATGACTACTGTGCCCCAGTCTTTCTGAATGAATGACCAAATCTCCATTTCTAAAGGCTGGCCTTCTCAGGTTTCTGTCTGAGGAAAGGAAGACTGGAGCTGTTTCTACCCAAGATATTTTGTCCATTTCTTCTTCAGGGGAAATATTCTATCCTGTCTCTTTTGATATTCCCCAAAATATTTCATTCTTGGGAGGGGGGTGCTGACTTTCCACAGGGACAAAGACAGTTCCTTAGTTCTGGGCTGATGGGCTGATGTAACGGGACAAACACAGTTCCCTAGGTCTATTGTATTTACACCACTGGATATTATCACAGATTTAGCTGGCAGTACTGTAAGAGTTAGTTCTCAAGCAGATGAGGATTCAGAAGATGGCTTTGCAAATAGATCCCTGCAGAATCAACTATTATCAGTAAAAAAGAGTCATCTCCTCCCCAATTTGCACTAAAGCCATCTCATAAAAATTACAAAAGACTCTGTTCAAAATGGTCTGAGATGATCAAACAGTTCTAAGGGAAACGGTTTATTTGCTTGATTTGTTGTACCCCCATTCCTTTCACTTCAATGAATCCTGTTACGAGGTGTCTGTGTGATTTATGCCTGGGAAAAGAAATGAGGAGGTTTTAAGCTGCCTGGGAAAGCCAAGGGAAATCATCAAAACAATAAAAAAACGAAAGTTAGAATATTTCGGACATGTGATGCGACACCCAGAAAAATACGGCATACTCCATTTAATCCTCCAGGGAAAGATTGAAGGCAAACGAGGTCCAGGCAGAAGAAGAACATCATGGCTTCAAAATCTAAGGGACTGGTTTGGACAAAACTCAGCAGCACTTTTTCGTGCGGCTGCTGATAAAAACAGGATCGCCAACATGATCGCCAACGTCCGATAACGGATATGGCAGAAGAAGAAGAAGAAGAAAAGAAATTACAGTCCAGGAGTTTGACAAATGCTCATTCTTGTCCTAAGTTTGATTAGCAAAAAAGTTTGAGTAAGCTTAGAATGGGGGTCATATCGATAACTTCTTATTCTTCAACATCTTCAAGGACAGTAAAGGAATACGCAAGTAAGATAATATTTCCTGGGCTTTTGATGAACGTCTTCCCATCATTCGTCTAGATCTGTTTGAAGAGTTCCCAGAATCAGCATTGGAAATGACTTCAGAGATCATTTAGGGCAGGGTCTGCTAAAGTATAGAGCTCAGCCTCAATATTGAATCTAATCCAGCCTTTTTTCCATGAGACATCTCTCCCACCCACGATGCCTTTTAACTTCTTCCTTGAAAACTGCTAAAAGAGGAGATTTCTACGATATCCTTAAGTCACTTAGCCTGCTGCTGAAGTAACTTATCTTACTGTCAGAACATTTTCTCTAATGTTTAAAGCCAATTTTCCTTTCGTATTTTAAACTTAAAACTTCTTAGCCAACTGACTGTAGTAACAAGTGTATATTCCTGTTCAATTGACATTAACCATCCAGTTCTTAAGGCATTCTTTTCTTGGTATGCTTTGCCTTCTAGAATATTTATAATCCTTTGAAGTTCTTTAGTAAATCTGCATCTCTTTGGGTCAGATTTGCCAATAGGCAGAGCTGAAAGTGAGCTCAACAGTTCCACCCTCTCAAGACAAACACATTGCGGACATGGAGTGAATTCATTTGATCTAGTAACATATTTTAGTATTGACTAGTCCAAGAGACCATAACATTTGCCTTTCATTTATGTTCCATTTTTTTCTCTTCCTTCCCGAAACCAGTTGTGACCGTTAAAATTAAAGGCAGGCTACTTTAATATCATTTATCCCCTTTTAGGTTAGAAACATAAAAATACGTATCGCTGCTGCTGTGTTCCTTTGCTTTTTTTTCAATCAAGAATCTGGTCTTAATTTTTTTTAAAAAAAATGTAAATCATAAAAATATTCTTATGCTCTTTTCAATTGCAAAGACTTTTGAAGCTAAGATGATAAGAAAGATTTATCTTCCAAGAAAGCTTTTGAATTGATATAATCCCTGGACTTCTGAATATTTAAAACAGTATTATTATTATGGCTGGTCACAGAGTCAGCCAGATGTTTAAACTAGATTTGGCATTTTCATCCACCCATTGAGTCCTCCACAAGGTCCTGGAGTAGGCAGATATTGTTGTTTGATGGTGTTAAAGGTATCTTCACAGGATGTAAGCTGTTCCAAGTAAAGCTGGCTTTTGCAATTGACTGATGTTTATGTCAATGCTGATGGTTCAAGTGTGTTGATGTGATGTTTTGAGACTGCACCCAAGGTGCCTATCGCTATTGGTACTATTTTTGCTTTCTTCTGCCACAGTTGTTCTACTTCTATTTGCAGGTCTTCGTATTTTGTGATTTTTCTCCAGTTCTTTCTGTTCTATTCTACTGTCTCCAGATACTGCTATGTCCACTATCCAGACTTTTTTGTTTTTCTTATTGACAGTTGTTAAGTCTGGGGTGTTGTGGCAGGGGCTCATCTGTTTGAATTTTAAAGTCCCAAAGCACTTTAGCTTCTTCATTTTCTTTGCTTTATTATTATTTATAGAGATTTTTTTTTTCTATGGATGGCTATTGAAACCACTTCCGAACAATAAACACAGTGACCATCACAATATCATTTTGTGATAAGTTTTTTACTGCTACTAATGGAAAGAAATTGCTTAGTTCCACCGTAGGAGAGCTGAAGTTGCCCTAACTTTATGACTTCCTTCACTCTGCACTAAATGGAGTTTTTTTGTTATCGAATTCTTGTCTAATGCATTCTTTCCCTCTCATTTTTCAAGCCTTTCATCAACTATCCCTTTCCAAGAGCTTTCCCACAGCCCTTCCATTCGTCTGTCATGCTGCGAAACTAGTTCATTTGCTCAAAAAATCTTGATGTGCATCCATTCTCTCTCCCGGATGTCAGTTCTTTTTGACCAGCTTTAAAATAAGAGCTCTTTCGAAAAGAGAGCTGCTTTAGTTTCAATTTTGCAAGTATCTTTGTGGGGAAGGATGGGGGAGAATAAATTTATCTCATAAAAATGGGCAGTTTTTCATTGGCTTAAAAAGCAACCTCCCATTTTACACATATAGTAGCAAATGTAGGTCGATCTACCATTCCGTTAGAAGCTGTTGACCATCCAGGCATTTTGATAAGGATGGTATCTTCCCATCGGACAGACACAGTAGAGGGCCTTATGGAAGGGTTCCAAAGATAGTATTTGCTGCTAATCTAGCTGCATATTTCTAGCTGTAAATTAGTAGGTGTTCCACTGAATTTGAAAAAGAGATGGCAATTTATAGGCTAAGAGCATGTTTTGTTGTCATAAAAAAAAAAAGTTCCTCTAGAAAATGTGCTAGAACAGAACATGGCTTCTGGATTAAATTTTCGGTAGGCTTTTTAGATGTAAAAGAAGAGTGGACACTTATTCCTTTAATAAATAGGCACAATACACTAAAGCATAAACTAAAATGTAAAAAGGTAAAGGAGTCCCAGCAGATTTCACTCCCCTAGCCGTAGCCAACTTTAGGAGCGGTGCTTATCTCCATTTCTAGGCTAGTAAGCTAGTGCTGTCTGAAGATGTTTCCACAGTCATGTGGCCAGCATGACATCCCACCACAGTGCAAAACATGGAGCACTGTTACCTTCCCACTGAAGTGGTATCTATTTATCTCCTTGTAGAAACATAGGGCTGGAAGGGACCTTGAAGGTTTTCTAGTCCAACTCTCTGCCCATGGCAGGAGACCTTATATGACCCCAGACAAATGATTGCCCAATCCTTTCTTGAAAACCTCCAGTGATGGAGCACCCACAACCCCAGCAGGCAAGCTGTTCCATTGATTAATTGTACTTGCATTTACATGCTTTTGAACTGCTAGGTTGGCTGAGGCAAGTGACAGGCACTCACTCCATCATGTGGGGATAGGGCTTGAGCCACTAGAGCAGGGGTGTCAAACTGCCGGCCCACGGGCCGAATGCATCATAGCGAAACCGCACCCACCCCATTGCCGGCAATGGCAAAAAATTCGTGATACATCGTGACACGTCACATGACGTTGCGAGTTGACACCCCTGCACTAGAGTAAAGACCTCCAGAGTTTTTTAAGCCACTGAGTTACTGCACCTCTAAAACCATAAACTATGGCTAGTACTTTACAGGGGCTGGGTCAAAAACAATAGGTCTAATTAAGGTTCAGGAACTAGACCAGGGGTAGACATCCTTGGCTCTTTTATGACTCGTGGACTTCAACTCCCAGAATTCCTGAGCCAGCATGGCTCAGCTTGGAAACCTCTCCCTTTCCCCTCAGCATGGCTGGCTCAGGAATTCTGGGAGTTGAAGTCCACGAGTCATAAAAGAGCCAAGGTTGCCTATCCCTGAACTAGACCATTACATTAAGTTATATTTGGTTTCTGTGAACACAGCCATTTTAGTGAGTTAATCGTGACGATCTGTTATGTGAATGGAGGCATACTGTACTGCAGGCAACCTTTCTGCTATCTGGTTTTATGTGGCCCCTGGAACTCTTTTTGATCGTGAGTGCTCAAAATTTCCTGCCCTTTGAATTAGAAAACAGATGACAACTATAACGTAAACTTGCAAAAATCTACTGCAGTTAAGTTTTTTTTTTAAATGAATCTTTTCCAAACAGCCTTTCAAAATCAGTGCTGACCATCTGTGTAATATGGCTACCTCCACTTTGTGGAATGCATCTCCCCAAAATATTAAGGAGACACATTGTCATTTGGCTCCTACCTGCTACATCTGGGCTGTAGGATTCTTTCCATCACAAAACGACAGAGAAGTCAGAATGAATATAGAATCTCAAAGATATTCTGGATCCAAAGCCATATAGTATTTCAGAGGTTTACATTACCATCCTTTGGAAGCCATCATATCACCTACAATGTTGTACTACCAACCAGCTATGAGTCATCAACATGAGTGTTGCTGCATTTTGCACCGGTTCAGTTTCCATGTAGACTTCAAGGGTAACGAAACGTCTGCAAGAAAACAATCAAGCTCAGAGAGCACCAAGGACCCCTCATTTCAACCCTGAGCTACAAATATGTTTTATCGATTCCTACGTATGACAAACACCGGTTTTAGATGTCTATCCTTTTGTCTGATTACAAGAATTTGCCTTGCTTATTCCATTCCCAGAAGTAAAATGCACTTGTTGATAGAGCTGGTCTTATATATGTGTACATTTCTACCTACACTCAAATGCACACATCTGTTTTCAAAAGTTTTTAAAGAAGTAATCACATGCTCTCCACTCTTGCATGAAAGCAACCTAGAAAAATGCTGAGTTGACTTTTTCCCCTTTGATGTTCTCCACTATACTTACTTCCTGGGTTATAATATAATGCAATGTTAGCAACCTGCTCATCAAGCAAGATGTCATTATGTCATCTTTTCATTTTTCAGCCCCTCATCTCGATATACCGTGGAAAACTATTATTTTAATCACAAGGAGAGTGAATTGGCACACCTCAGCAAGAGCAGATCATCCCAGGTGCAAAGCTTCAAAGCCGCTAGCTAGTGGAACAAGGCCTTTATGCAGCTTCCTCTATTTGAAGTCTTAAAGGAATAATTTGTTACCTACTTCTTCTTAATGGGAAATGAGCCTTAGGCAATGAGATACTGGAAAAGAAACATCCAGCAGTTTAATCTTGTTTACCTCCACTCATGACTTTAGTGTTGTTTTCCAAGGCAAAATAGCACACAATGCTGCATTTATTTTACTTCTTCAATAATTTTGTGTTTTTTAAAAAGTTTGTGGAAAACTTTCCTCTGACAGATGAGAAAAACAAAACAAACAATACCAATACTAATAGCTGTTCTTGTCTGTACTGCAACCCCTCTTAAGTTAGATTTGATCAGCACTGGATGGAAAAACAACTTGAGAATTGGGAGAGTTGGCTAGATCAGATAGTTAAAAAATAAATAAATAAATCTAGAGATAGGCAACTGTAAGCCACCTCTATATTGTTGTTGCCAAGAAAATTACATGGATGTGTTCACAGAGTCATCGAAAAATATTCAACTCAAAAGATACGTTATCTTTTTGCTTGAAATAAATGCACGCATGTTGGAGTACATATAAAATTGTCATGAATATGGGGAAAATTCCATTTCAAGATTGAATATCTTGATGCTGCAAAGATTAAAGGAAAATTGGCTTGCAAGTAAATGGATGGAAACAACCAAAGCCCTGGAAAATAAAATGCCGAGACACCGATCAGAAGGGTGGCTTTCCTCTCTCAAGTGGATTTTTTTTTATAACAGGAGAGGGCAGACTCCATTTTGTCTTTGAGTTTGCAGAGGTTGTGTTTTCTCCTCCAAAGCTGGCTGGAAGAAAAGGAAGGGAAAAGCCCCCAGCTAACAACAAGAAAACTGGATCTACTGAGCTTTGAGCGGAGGAATCAACGATGCTAGTTGTGATGTAGATTTTGTTTTATTTCATGGACTGAAATCTTGTATGTGTGCAGTTCTGGGATAGTCCTTAATTTGATAGACTCTGAGATCAACTTGGTCAATAAGTGCTTGTTCACTCCTTTTTCTTTTCTTCATTTTTTCAGTGTCTAGGTTTCTGACCTTGCTGTGTAGAATAAATATTTAAATTATCTCTGAATCAGAGTAGTTCAATTTGAACGGAAGGTAGCCTTCAGAGTAGTTCAATTTGAATGGAAGGTAGCCTTCCTTGTCACCGTAGGCTACTGAAAAACAGATGTTGTCACCTGCCCCTCCCTGGATAAGTCAAGGTCAAAGGTTCTTCTGGATTAATCTGACCGATGGGCAGCATAACCAGTCAGCAGTCCCTCAGGAGTTTCAGAGAAGGCACAGAATGGATATACTGTAGCAGGAAGACTGGGAGAACTCACATTGAAAGTGATAAGGAGGGGAGTCATCACATCCTCTGTCTGCATAGGAAAATCAGAACACATAGACTGATGGTAGGAAAATTAGAAAAACTGTGCAACAGTCTTAATGAATGGGAACCAGTGAGGAAAAATGTTCAATTATGTGACAGAAATGGATGGGTGGAAACATGACTAGGCCATTCAGAGATCCATTCAGAATGAAAGCGAGGACTAGTGAGCATTTGCTTAGAAAAAGGCATGTTTTCTTTAGAAATGTAACTTAAGCAAACTTCTATTCGTACATGCACATAGAACAGGAAATAATCAACAGGCTTGAACAATTTGATTGTTTATGGTGAACGAGAGAATTAGTGAGGATTGAAGAGCAATACATATTTCAAAATGTGAGACACACCTAATGTCAAGAGTCAAAAGGTAAAACTAATGGGGGGTGGTGTTCATCTCCATTTCAAAGCCATTGAGACTTTCAAAGCCATTGAGACATTCAAAGACATTTCCATGGTCATGTGGCCAGCATGATGTCACAGAACACTGTTGCTTTCCCACCAAAGTGGTACCTATTTATCTATTCTCATTTGCATGATTTTGAACGGCTAGGTGGGCAGAGGCTAAGGTGAGAACAGGAGCTCACTCCATTGCCTAGCACTCAGCTCTCGAACCTGGGCTGCCAGTTTTCCAGCCAACAAGCCCAGCAGCTTAACTGCTGAGCCACTGCATTGCCTGTCAAGAGTGGGGAAAAGGTAAGAAATAAGAATTAAAGTAGAACACTGAGACTAAGAAAAAAAAATAGGACATGCACGGAAAAAATTTAAGAGAGATTTATTTATCAATAGAATTAATGAAAAAAGAGGATATGGATTAACAGATACCAAAGTGTGTGGAGCTACACTAAAGGGAGGTATGAAAAAGAATGCCTGGTAGAAATGAAAGTGAAGTGAAAGAAGCTGTGGATGAAAAAATGCATGCAGGAAAATAATTGATGCCAGAAGTGATGACAAAAAAATATGCTACATAATGTGTACATAGGAAAAGGAATAGATAAACGGGTATAGTTAAAAAAAAAAAAAAGCAAGGAACTGTCAGTAGTAAGAGGCATAAAAAAGTGTTCTTGATGGAAATAATACATTGTTCTGAAAATGAGTGAAAAGGGAAGACTGATTTGGCAACAGTGAGAACATTTAGGAAAGAGTGTTTTGCATGGAATAATAGTAATATGGGAAACAGAAAACCACTGGCGATAGTGATTAAGGATTGGATTAGGACCAGAAAGATCCAAGTTTAAGTCATGCAAGCTTACTGGTTGACTTTTGGCCAGTCACCTTCTCCTAGCTCTACTTATCTCATAGAATGTTATACAGAAAAATTGAAGGAGTGCTAGGTAGATAATAGATTTAAAAATAAATATATAACAAAATAAATAGCTGAATGCAATAAATGTTACTGTCCTGGAAAAAATTGATGTAAAGTAGTAAATACCATGAAAATGTGACAATCTGTGAGTGAGCAAGAAGAGGCAAATGTTGATATGCATGGGATGTCTTGACCCAAGTACCTAATTTAGAATTTGCTGGATTAAATTATCCTTTCTTATAATTTTGGTATTACTGCAGTTTGTTGCTCTCTATGAGAATGTTGAAAAAAATGGCCATGCTGGGTATGTGTCATGGCTCAGGACTCAGACAATGACTCCTGATATTGAAGAAGAGGCTCCAGCAGAACCTATAGAATAGCAACCTCAGACACAAAGCCAACAATCACCTGAGGCTGATCAAATACAGAAACCATCTGAACCTTTGGAACAGTCAGAGAAGCAAATAATAATAATAATAATAATAATAATAATAATAATAATAATAATAATAATAATAATAATAATAATAATAATAATAATAATAATAATAATATTATTATTATTATTATTATTATTATTATTATTATTATTATTATTATTATTATTATTATTATTAATAATAATAATAATAATAATAATAAATTTTAAGGAGGTACCTGGTTGATACCTAGGATGCTGGCAGCAACCCGTGTCAACCATCAGCGCCAGTCAATTTGAATGTTCAGTTGACTGAGGTTCACGTCTAATGAATAATAATAATAATAATAATAATAATAATAATAATAATAATAATAATAATAATAATAATAATAATAATAATAATAATAATAATAATACTATTGAGCAAGGTACCACCTACTATACCTGTGCATTTGGTTTTTCTTGCCTAAATGTAGAACCTTACTTTTTTCACCGCTGAATTTCATGTAAGGTGTCCAGCCTCTGCATCCAAGTGAATGGAATGAAAAACAGAGCAAAGACATTCTATGCGACTCCTTGCCAAGCAAAGGAGTAAATCCCTTGATTAAAAACAGGTGGCTGCAGCCTGATTTAAGAAGCAGCCCTGACCCATGTTCCTTTGCTGGAAACACTTGCCCAATCATCTGGCTCTTGCATGACATTTTGTGGATTCTCCACATGAAATTCTCAACTTTGGACTAGCCGACAACCCTGACCTTGATCTTGGAACTCCGGACTGAATATTATCAAGATGGGTAATGAAATATCTGCAAGCAAACAACCAAGCTCAGAGAGCACCAAAGACTCCATAGTTCAACCCTGAGCTATTTATATTCTCTTCTTTTGGTAGTTTGTTAAGTGTGGGTTGGAAGATGCTTTATAGGCTTCTGACTGAAAGGACATGAAAAGTTAACAATAAGAAAGCTTTAAGAATTGATGCACAATTTTTCATTGGGCAGCAGGTGTGCAGACTAAATTTATCTTTTCAGCAGGTCTCTGAGAAATATATTAATATGAGTAAAGAAACTGACTGTATATTTGTAAGATTTGGCAGAAATGGTGATGCGTTATGTTCCCTTTTACATCTAATGTATTTATGGAAAAATATTTAAAGAGCATTTCTGATATTAGAAGTATGTTAGATCTAAGTGTACTTATACTATTGTGTGCAGACAATGCTGTGTAGCTGGCTGAGAACTGACTGATTTCCAATGAATATCAGATTATATGATGCAACAAGGAGTAGTGCTCTGAAAATTAATATATCAAACAGCAAAGGAGTTCTGTTTGCCAGGTTAAAAAGTGCTTATAATTCCATATTATGCAAAAAAAAGGGAAATAAAAAACCAACCCTAGAGCATGTCTAGATCAAATTTTAAACTTCCAGAATGAAGCCATCTTTTTGGCTTTGTTGGTGGCCAGAAAATAAGCCATTATTGGTACGTGTTTCTGGTAGTAGCTAACACGCCAGCAGATGAGCCGGGCTCTGCATCTCTCCACATTCACACAGTGTGTTTTATCTGCCAAGAGCTTCCATTCAGCCTATTGGTTTTACACTTAAGCACACCAACTCTCAAACCTATTCAGGTCCTCCAAGTAGTATAAGGGAGGTTGGATCCTTCAACCAGATCCTCCTTTAATATTATTTCATTGCTCAATGGTCTCCTTCTTCCATCTTTGACTGCTTCAGACAGGACGGCGGTGCAGAGAGTGGTGAGAATGGCCGAAAAAGATCATTGGCAGTTCCCTCCCTCCCATCCAGGACATAGCACAGAAGCGTTGCTTGAGCAGGGTCCGTAAGATTATCTGGGACACTACACATCCTCTTCATGACCTGTTTTCCTTGTTATCTTCTGGGAGGAGGCTTTGTGGTATCCGTAGCAGAACATCCAGATTCAGCTATAGTTTCATTCCATACAGCATTAACCTTGCGAACTCTCAAGCTTCCTCCTTCCATTATATATTCAAGATGGACAGTATTTAATATTTATTTGTTACGTATATGTAGGGGTGTGGGTCTATACATATGTTGTATATAGTATGTTTAGGTGTTTCATGTATGTGTTTCACTTTGAGAGCGGTCAACTAAATTTCATTTTTTGATGTGTGCCGTTGTGCCCAGAGTAAAAAAATGACAATAAAGGTTCTTATCTTATCTATCTTATCTTGTGTACCATCAAGAATGTTTGTTCTCGTTATAAAATTGTTCCTAGATACGAGTTGGCAGGCTTAGGGCATATGTCCGTTCAGAGGATATCAAGGGTCATTCTCTTGCTTAGTTCTCTGGGTGTCTGCTGCTACTTCTCTCCTGATCTTAGGTGGGACAATGCCAGCAAGAGGATATATTTTCTCCAAAACATATCCTGGTAGTAGCCGACAGATCAAACCTGGGAATGTTTATTAAGGGATGGGTAAATGAACGAAGAAAGTTTAAAATTGCAAACGTTAGCAGATTGTAATAGATTGTAGGTGGTCCATTGAGCAAAATGAACCTTTGTAAAATAAAAGTGAAAATAGCTGTGTATGACTGAGTTTCTGATCTCTTTTTAACAGGGAAATGAGAGTTGGGAACATTAAGAGGCATGCAAAAGTTAAGTTGAATGCAATATAGATTGATTGCTGAAGAAGTGTGTGTGTGGTCATAGGCATCTGTTCCTAATCATGAAGATGGCAAAATGACAAACTCCACTTTCTAGGATTACACTGCAGTGTGCATGAGTGTGTGTGTGGAATAGAATTTGCATTGCAATTTTGAAATGAATGTTCCATATGGGGACATATAGTTAATAGTAAAGTAGATCTGTCTGTGTTTCTTTTTCCTTTCTTTCATATTACACCTGTAGTTTCTTTTGCTCATTACATCTATCATAGAATCATAGGGCTGGAAGGGACTTTGGAGGCCTTCTAGTCCAACCGCCCTGTCCAAGACAGGAGTCCTTATGCCATTGGACAAATGTTTGTCCATTCCTTTCTTGCCCTTATTTACCATAGTATATAGTAGCATATGCATGCAAGCAAAGTAGAGTGAAATTTTATTGGTCTGATTTGTATATTGAAATCCAGATCCAAGTTCCTGCTCAGCCATGACACTTGCTAGATGTTGTTCCATCCATCATTGGCTGAGATTATGCAACACAACATACCATGATTTATTGATCAAACTATAGTTGGCTGGATCGGTCCAATATGAAAAACCATAAGGTAAACCAGGATTTACAAAATAAGTGGTTGAATTCACACAGCACTTTAAGTCAATCCTCCCCCCCAAAACATATCTCATCACCATTTGTATGGTTTATAAACCATGATTTAGCATATGTGCCATGCTTTCCCTCCATTTAAGACATCAGGAAGATGAGTCATGAGGTTTATTCATCATTTGGAACTCCTTGGAAGAGAGGTGTTGACAGAAAAATTTACATAATGATAATAGTAGCTCTGTATGGTTCTTGGCAAGCTCTCTGCAGAGGGGGGGGGGAAATGATAAAAGCAATGTTGTGTCATTGGGATGCAAACTCTGCTCTCCTTGGATGCAGGTTATGATATTTCAGGCACATCCAAAAGGGATGAAACATGAGTTTTGATGGTAGAAACATTTTCAACATTTTGACAAAAGCCTGCATATACAGGTAGTCTTTGACTTACAACAGCTTATTTAGTGACTATTCAAAGTTACAATGGCACTGAAACAAGTGACTTTACGACCAATTTTCACACTTATGACTGCTGCAGTAGCCCCATGGTCACATGATCAAAATTCAGACGCTTAGCAACTGACTCATATTTATGACGGTTACAGTGTCCCAGGGTCATGTGATCCCCTTTTGCGACCTTCTGACAAGCAAAGTCAATGGGAAAGCCAGATTCCCTTAGCAATTGCAGTGATTCACTTAGCAACTGTGGCAAGAAAAGTTGTAAAATAGGGCAAAACTCACTTAACCAATGTCTCACTGAGCAACAGAAATTCTGGCTCAATTTTAATTGTAGGTCGGGACTACCTAGACCTTATATTGGTGATTATCTTGAAGGTATTAATAGCAATATCTTATAATAACCTATAGAAGTGGCCAAAATTGTGGAAACCTTTTGGGAAAAGTGTACAGTAGAAATGCCACCTTTGGTTAAGTTTCCACCAATTTTTCTTCTAATTTCTTTATAACTGTAGCCTTGTTCACTTAATAATACTATTTTACATCGCTTTCTGGGCAACCAGTCTTTGCACCATTACTTTAATTTTATTACGTTTTACAAGCTCACTAAATGAAAGGGAAAAAAAAACCCAACCAACTTGATAGCGATCACATAACACACTGACAAATGTCCTCGTCTCAGCTTCAATACATGACATCAATAACTGAATCCTACTGTGATCTGATTGGCTCATTGCCAAAACAAGATGACACCTGATTGGCTCTCTAAACACTCATGCTCATTGACTATAATCAGATGAAGGAAAGCTACCTGATATCAACCTAAGCAAGTTGTACTTCCTTTTTCTGGTTATTTGGCTATAACTTTTCATAGAATACAGTACAGATAATTGAACAAACCTTGTTGCATTCTTGATTAAATTATCTTTCCATTGATATATAATTTTATGGTACTACTCCAAATAAAAGTGGTGTTATTAGCCATCAAACCTCAAAAATGCACTTTTCCCAAAAGGTTTCCACAATTTTGGCCACTACTGTATGCATTCCGAATTGATTTTTGAATGATGTACTTTTAAACATTTAATAATTGCACTTAAATCTCAATAATTTAAACAAAAGTAAAGCCTTGCGGGTTCAGTTGGATTTATTTCCTTATCCATGGGTCTGTAGCAATAAATTTAACTTAGCCTAAGAAGGCATACTTCCAAGTTACTGAGTATAAGATCTTGGGCAAAGATGCATGAAAACACCCAACTTCATGATTATTTACGGGGACTTTTAAATTATAGGGATAGGGAGCTCTGACTATCCAAATTCTGTAACAGGATAGGAGTCCTTGCGGATTTTACTCCGCTAGTCGTTGCTGACTATAGGGGAGATGCTCATCTCCCTTTCAAGGCCATTGAGCCAGCATTGTCCAAAGACATTTCTGCCGTCATGTGGCCAGCATGACATCATGGAGTGTGTGCTACCTTCCCATCAAAGTGGTACCTCACATTTGCATGCTTTCGAATTGCTAGGTTGGCAGGACCTGGGGCAAGGATGGGAACTCACCCCATCGCGTGGTGCTTGGGTCTTTAACCTGGGCTGCCAGCTTTCCAGCCAACAAGCCCAGCATCTTAATTGCTGAGCCACCGTGCTGTCCCTATCCAGATAATATGCTTAGAACAGAGGTCCCCAACCCCCGGTCCGTGGACCGGTACCGGGCCGTGGCATGCCAGCAACCGGTCCGCACAAACAAGCAAAGCCCCATCCGTGGGATACAAGCAGCACACAAAACCACGTGCCCCTCCAGTCTGCTGAAAAACCTCTCCACACATAACCGGTCCCTGGTGCCCAAAAGGTTGGGGACTTCTGGCTTAGAATATATATGGATTTTATTTTGAGGAAAGGTATATTATCTCAATACAAGTAAAAAAAAAAAAAAGCCAAGTTTTCAAAATACCCCTAATTTTGCAGCTTGTTGCATCCAATTACAGCAATTACATTATTTACCTACAGCTATTTTATCCTACTCTCTCACAACCGGCAAACACATAATCAATTAAAGACAAACAGTTACAAAGAATGGATTGGATTCAGATTTAGCCATAAAGTGGCCTCACTGATATCAGGGAGGCCTCATTTAGTCCAAGCATATCTAGATACATCAAACTGAAGGAGGTATTTTAGGTTACCAAGCCCAGCCCTTTGCTTTGTCCAAAGACCAAATAAAAACATCATTGACAGATGGCTACCAGACCCTGATTGAACTGTCTGGATTTTCTTCTTCTTCTAGTGTTTAATAAATTTCTGTCTTGTACTTTGGCAGCACAGAGAGACCATCTTCTAAATGACATCCATTTCACATTCCTGGAAAAATAAAATCCTTCTCAATGTGCCCCCCCCCCAAAAAACAACCAAATATATTAATCCTTCTCTTCCTGATTTTACTAACTTTATGGTAAGTTAAGTTCCATTCATTTTTTTCTACTGTTTTTCAAAATGAAATAGAACATCGACAAGCATATATGAAAGGGGATAGAATAGTACAAGTACCTTCAAACAGATACAATTAAGATAAGGCTGTTTAAAAAAAAAAGTATTACCAATGCCAAATTATCTTGACTCAATTACACTTTTCATCAGAGAAAAAAAAAACTAGCTCTCAGACAGCAGTTAGGAGAGACATAAAGAGAAAATACGGTGCTACTTATAACTAAAAGTCGATAAAATCTCGCAGTCTAAAGGAAGGGACAAAACTCATTACAGATAAGGGATTTCCCCCAGAACGCTTCTCCCGGATTGCTTTTTATTTAAACACCGGGCTAAAAAGGAAATCGCTCCCTCTTATCTCCCTCAGGATCAGCCTAACTTCCGAGCTCTGCTTCAGTCTGATCACAGCTAGAAGGTCCTTTTAACCTCTCCGCCTCTCCCCGGATCGCAAATGCTGAGATCGTCTAAAAAACAACAACAACCCAAAACGGCGCCTAACAAAGATCAAGAAACAATCCACCTCAGGAAAAAAAAAGAAGCAGAAGAGCGACTGAGAAGGTACCTCCAGTATTTAAGGATGCATGATCGGACCGTAGTTAAAAAAAAAAAAAAAAAGCACAGAAATGAGAGCTATGGCATTTTCCTGATTAGAGGCGCCCCGATGCTAAATCTATATTACTTTAAGCCCCCCTCCCCCGCTGTCAGAAAATTGAAAAAATAAGAAGTCAGCCTACTTTTGCAAAGCAAAAAAAAAAAAAAAAGTGAGAACGGATTTGCAGGTTTTCCGGACAGAAAACGAGGGCGCACGCGCAGGGGAAAAAGCAGTCCGGGCGCGCTCGCTGAGGATTCGGGATCCTGTCCGTTAGTTCGCAAACCCGCGCGGTGGATGGCAAGGGAGCGAATGCGCTTAGCCTGAGGCCGGGTGCGCATGCGCGAGAGAAGTGTGTATGTGGAGGGGGGAACAGAACGCGTGTCCCTGGAAAAAGGGAAAGGCTGTAAATAAAGGTGTGAGATAAATGCATGTAATGTGTGAAGAGCTTTAAATAGAGTTGTGAGGAAAACAGCGGTCTGTGCGCTCGCGAGGGAGACAACGTGTTTGGGTTAAAGGTTATGCGGTGGCTTTTTTTTTATTTTTACTATAAGGTTGCACGAGAGGCAAGGCAGGTGTGATCGCATTCGGAGAAAGTGTGTTTGCACATTCGGGGGGAGGGGGGTTAGCCACGCCAGAGATACTTTTATCAATAGCGCTGCACGTTACCCCTCCTTCCGGGCGAGGTTGAGCTGCTGATGCCGGTTGTCAGTGGCTCCGGCACGCGTGGCACGGGGCGGTGGGCGCGTGTGTAGTGGACACGCAAGGCCTCTGACGCCCCTAAAGCCGACGGAGAGAGTCTGCACGTGTTCTCTACTTGCGGGAGTGGACGCCGTATGCATGCTTCGTCGGCGGAGCGTCTATTTTTTTTTTTTTAAGCCGTGTGAAGCGCAGCACCCAAGGGGTGCGGACGACGAGAGCGTGGGAAGCCCAACGCAAGCGAAGGGACGCCTGGAATAGGTTGGAAAGGCGGCACCCCGTTTGCCGGCACCACTGGATTGCGAGAGACGCGTCTGCGCTGCCCCTTTAAGAGCCTCGAGTGCGCGCAAAGCCCTCCTCCTCCTCTCCCTCCGCGCGCCCCCGCCTCCTCGACTCTCCTTTTCCCTCTCTCTCTCGCTCGCTCTCTCTCTCTCTCTCTCTCCCTTCCGCTCCCGCTCCCTCTCCGCTTTAAAGTCTCAGCCAGGATCCAGGCTCACATGTTACTTCCTGTATGGAAGAATGGAAAGGTTCCAGCAGCAGCTCCTGCCTGACTCTGCCTCGCCAGCTTTCGCCGGAGCCCCAACTTCCAGCAGCGGGATGGATTGAAAGCAGCTCCGCCGCCGCCGCCGCCGCCGCTTCTCTTGCTCCGGGCTCCCCATCATTTGGGAAGGGGAGAAAATCCTCCCGCCGCTGCCGCGCTCTGAACTGCCGTTCGCAGGAATGCCTTTTTCCCTTTGGCCTGCCGAGAGGCTGCCCGCATGAGGAGTCCGAGCCTGGCCGAGGCGCTCTTTCTCCAGCGATCCCCGTCGCCGCCGGGCTCTTGGCGGGTTAGAGCGAAGTTGTGAGCTCCGGGCGCCCGAGTTCCCGCAGCGTGTCGGCTTCCGAGGCCTTGAGCGGTGCCGCCTGCTCAACTCTGGGACTCGCGCCTTTGCACCCAGGCGGCGATCCAAGCGTGCGACTCGGAGTGGAGAAGCGAAGCGCGGGCCGCTGCATTATTCAGCTTCGGAGTGCGCGAAGGGAACGGCGCCGGGTGGGGTGGGGGGGGGCGTCCAAAGAAAACCGAGCCGAGAATTGCTCTCCTTTTGTTTCCAGCCGAGGGGGAGGGAAGCGTACAAGTTTGGTCGCCCTCCACAAGTTTTGTGGGGTTTTTGTTTTTTTGTGTGTTTGTGGGGTTTTTTTTTTTTTTTTTTTGGAGGGGGAATGCGTGTGCGTATGTGGAATCCTCTCCTTTTTTCTTTTTAAATCCGTTTCAAGAGAGCTCCCCCTCTTTTCATTTTTTTTCGATGTGCGGTTTTGGACATGCGGAGGCTACTACAACCGTGTTGCTGGATCTTTTTCTTGAAAATCACCCTCTCCGTGCTCCATTACGTGGTGTGTTTCCCCGGTGAGTGGCAACCGAAGCGTGGGGTGAGGGCTGGGAAGAGGCTGGGGAGGGGGGGGGATAGAGAAGGAGGGCGGGCGAGGGCGCCAAGGAGCCCCGCAGATGTCGCCCCGAGTCCCGCCTCTCTCTTCTCCCCCCCCTTCGATGGATGAGCCTCTCGTTTGGCTTTTTGCACGCCTGTGTGCTCGCCGTCATTTGTGACCGGTGGGTTGTGGACGTGGGTGCAGGCAGTTGGGGATCCAAAGCCAGGGACGAGAGAATGTGTTGCAAGATTTTTTGCCCCCCCCCCTTGGACCCGATCTGTCTCCTCCCGCAGCCAGATTCCCCCCCCCCCCCATCCTCTCCGCCCGGGCAGGGAAGAAACCGGCTTTTTTTCTTTTTAAGAGAAATGAGGCGGCTTCGTTCCCGCGGAAGGACTGGGGGACTCCCGTTTGGATCGGGAGAGCTGGCGAGAAGGAGAGAAAAGACCTCTTTGAGCCTGGCTGGCTGCCCTTTGCCGTTTGTTCTCCGCACAACTTCTGCTCGTGAGATGCTCAGTCTTCCTCGTCCAGCAGCTCCCCTCTCTTTCTCTGGTGCCTTCGCCCTTCGGTTGGAGCGATGTGGAGGGTGGGTGGGTGGGAGACCTTCAAACCGGCTGCTTGCTGCGCTTAATGCGGAGTAATGGGCTTCCCTCCACCCCTGCCTTTAATAGAAAGTGAATGTGCCTGATTGTGCTTGTAACGTTGGTTCTCCCTGTGTTGTTTTATCTGCCACGGCTGCTACTACTCATTCTTCCTTGGGGTGCTGCCTATTGCCTTCCATTATCTTTTCTCCTTGAAGTAGCCACAATAGACTACTGGATAATATCTGCCTCTTTTCTCCTAATCCCCCCCCCTCCCCAAACTACTGGTTGAGCTTGGTAAATGTATAGGCTTGGCTGGAGAGGCAGAGAAACTCCCTCATTTGAATGTTGGAGATTCAGCCTTTTTTTTAAAAAAAAAAGTCTGTTGCCATAACATGCATCTCCCTGTCAGAAATTCTTGTGCTTCTTTCCTTCTGCATCATCAGACCTGGCTGGCTTTTATTTTTGGCCTTTTGGTTGCCCTGCTGAGGTCTTGCATTTGGTGCAGTGCTTCCTAGACAGATCCTGAGTGTGGCAGAGACAAAATGCCAGCTGTGGATGTGTGCTTGATGGTGCTTGTGTGTGTGTGTGTGTGTATGGGGGAGAGGGGGGGGAAACTGAAAACCCCCATTCTCAAAAATTGGGTGTGCAAACTAGCCATATCACCCAGGTGGAAATAAGGTGGATCGTGTCTATTTTGGAAATCACAATTACCTTGACTTTTAGCTTTCTTATACAGCATTTTTATTCTATGAAACTTGAAAGGTGTCACAACGTTGACCTTGGTATGGATGGAGAGGGGAGCCACAAGAGTTAGAAGAAGGTCAGATCATACTCTGATGGGTGGAGAGAAGTATGAATTCTGACATTTTAGATAGATGGCCTAAAACCTTGTCCGGCCTTTCCCTTTGGGGCAGTTCTGGAGTCTAGCCAAAGTCATTTTAGGATGATGGGCATTTTGCTTGACCCATCTGATTTCTGATATGCAGGGTTGTATATGTGTGTGTGAGAAAGAGAAGCAGACATTGTGTTTGCTTGTTCTCTTGGTAGAAAACGTGCATGGTGGAAACACTGGAGGAAAACTTCTGTAGTGCAGGATGGATTTTCGTTCACCCTTCTCCATTTCTAATCTGAGCCCAGAGCCTGGAAAAGTTAAAAATGTCGGGGAAGCTTATGTTTCTCTCTGTATGATTTTCTCTCACCCAACCTTCATACTGAATACAGTAACACAAATGGGCCAGTAGAGGCACTGCTGAGCTGCTGTCTTTTCTGAACTGCATTCAACATATGCATATCCCAAAGTCTCCCAACATGTGTACACTGATCAGATAATACTACATTTCAGAACAGTTCCTAAAACCTCTCTCTATTTAAGGGAAGGAAGGGCGTCAGCTGCTCTTGCCATTTGCTCTAAATTTCAGTACAGTCTTGCACGTCACAGCTGGACAGATGATGAATGCTTGGAGTTTGCCTATTTATTATTAACAGTGTATAAAATGTTCACAAAGATGGCTTTGTAACAAATACTCTAGTGTTTATCAATTTACCCTTTCCCATTTTTTCTTTATGAAAGAGATGATGACTAGCAAATTTGACTGAATTTTTTTGTCACTGGTACAAGCAACTACCTTCTGCTTGTGTCTTGTAAAAAAAAAAAGCTTTAAAATCATTTAATATGTTTCTTAAAAATCTGTCAAAGAACCTTAGGCTAGAAGAACTGTAAGCAGCTAATCCACATTACTTTGTTCCAACCCCAGAAAACTTAATGGGACTTCTTTCCATTCCACAATTCATACCATGTATTTTAGAATGGCTCCCTTAAATTAAAAAAATCTAACTTTATAAAACTCTCTACTGTTTATATTTGTAGCATCCACATTTCTTTCCTGATTCCATTGATTTTAACCCCAGTGCATTTTTTCCTTAATAGGCAGACTTAATATGAATATGCTAATATGATATACAACTTTTTTTCTTTGTTATAGTTGGCTTAAGTCTTTTACTTTTCATTAGCACCTCTTTATAGCTATGATTAAAGGCAGAACAACACAGATCTTTTTGATGTCATTGTTTATAGGTAATATATGCATAAGATGAAATAAAAGTTGGATAGGAAAAAAGACGAGAAGCTAAGGTTGCAATTCTTTGATGAAATGTTCTCGCTAAGGAGTAAACCATGTTGAACGTAGTCTTATTTCTTTTAAAAAATGCACACAGGATTGTACTATAAAGGTTTAACAACTCAGAGATCGATAACACTATGAAAAGTTTCATCTTACCGGAAGCATATCCTTTAATACCTTTTTTCAGATAATTCAGAATAAGCGAAACAGAAAAGAGAAGGCGTGGAAAAAAAACCTTCTCTTTGATATTCTGCTGCTTGTAAGAAGGAACATTTATCTTCTTTGTATTGATTTCTTCTCGATTTCATCCTTCCAAGTGACGCCTTCCTTTCTGACGCTGTTATATATTGTACAGTAATTTCATCTAGAAGGCAGGCTGTGGGAACACTACAAGAAAACAAGCACTGATGTAAGTTTAATATGACACTGGTAGAAGACTGGTGAATGTTTTATTGGTGGAATCTAAGTAGCCCTTTCTGCAGTAGAACATTTGGTGCTTATTTTATGGACACGTTGTGCAAGGTCCAGCTTAACATCTACACAGACAAATGACACTTAACAACAATCCTGGCTAAGCGAAGGATCAATATTAAAATGAAGACTTAATTGAAATCAGTGCATTTTTGTTTAAAGACAAGTAGTATCTAATGGTGTGTTTTCATGGTTATAAAATGAGAGTGGGTGTGTTGCTGAAGTGAAGCTTTTGGGTTTGGCGCTAACAGTTAAAACATTTAGCAGATGGAAGGCTGGTACCAACCTCTGCTTCAGTCTTCGGCTTGGGAAAGTATCTAACCCTGAATAGGCACTGATACGGCAACCTCACATTTTTATAGTGCTGCATCTATTTCTTCAGCTTTGGTAGATGAAGCTAGTTTGGCTGGCATGACAAAACGATTATTTTCTCCATAGTTTTTAGGCTGTTAAATGTACTTCCTCTGGCGTGCCTTGCAGTTGACTGCTAGGTTCAACCTTCTTACGTTGGTGGAAAGGCTGCATTTTGGAAGCTGTACTTTTTTTGAATGGCTGAACTGGTGAGGCCAACCAGAGCATCTGGAGGGTTTTATGAAGAGCCTGCAGGCTAAGAATGGTGGGAGTTGCGATCTAGTACTACTGGAGGGCAGTCAGATTGGGGAAAAGCTTCTGAAGCACTGGTGGGATTCAGCCGGTTCGCACCACTTTGGCAGAACCGGTAGCTAATTTTTGTTGCCCAGGCCCAGAATGGACTTCCGGAAGCGGCATCCACACAGAGAACCAGTTGTTCACATATTTGAATCCCACCACTGTTCTGAAGCCATCTCTGTTAAGACCTGGAATAAGAAATGGTGCCAGATGCAGGGGCATCTTACTGTAGGAAGTTAAGAATTGCTAAAGCACTGATATATATATGTATATATTTGTGTATTTATACTTTAAATTTATACAGCTGTTTAGTCACTGGAAAGAAACATAAGCCATAGCTTCTTCAATTATGGCTTGTCTAATACATCACAGTTGGGTGGGTTTAATTAGCGCTGAATCATAAACCGTGACTAAAAACCGAATAGCTGGCTTCACACTGTGTAACATCTCATAACCAAGCATGGTGGTGTAAACCAAAGTTTATGGTTTGTAAAACAGATGAGTTGCGAAAGTAGGCAACTTGGTATTCAGGAGATCAGTCCAGAATTATACATATTATATGTGAGTATATACTCGCACTGTTTTCAGACACATCTAGCTGTGATGTAAAATGGTTTTACACCACAGTAGAATACTGTAAATCTGTATTTCTCAACCTTGGCAAATAGAAGATGTGCGAACTTCAACTCCCAGAATTCTCTAGCCAACACACTGGACTGGGGAATTCTGGGAGTTGAAGTTCACACTTTTTCAAGCTGCCAAGTTGAGGAACACTGCTGTAAATAGTCATGCTAAGATTCCCACAGTATCTTTATACTTTAGTTTCTTTTCTTTCTTTTTTTTTAGAGTACAAGAGTGGTAGAAAGTGAAAATAGGTGAGCATGGAGGAATTTGCAGTAAGCAACTCTTCAAGATACCATTGAAGATGTCAAGTTTTAGAAATGCACAGTAAAATACGTGACAACAGGTGCTGGAAAAACAGATTGCAATGTGAGCACATGTGGGTGGAAGGAAGTGTAAGATCCTGGAGTTGGCTGTGAGAGGAGAGACGGCAGGCTGGTAAATAAGAAATAGCAGGCTGCTGCCTTTGCCTAAAAAGTTAAAAGGAGCAATCTTTATTGATTAACCTGTAGTTCATCATTCTTAAGACAAAATCAGCCGATGTGTAACTTGTAAGACTAACCAACAAAGCAAAAGGCTTGTTCTTAATATGAGCATGGCTACATTGCTGTTCATACTTATTACGAAATATTCTTGCCTGAAATTGGTGGGCTTCCCTTTGTCTAATTTGTTTTTAAAAAATTGTGCTGGAAATGTATGCAATTTTTGTTTGCTTGGGGTGGTGTAAAAAATGTAAATAGCTATTTGAGATAAAGAGCTACTTAAACGATAACAAGTAAACAACTATATTTAAATAATACATTTGAATTTTTTTAACCTGCTTTGATTTTTTTAAAATATTATTGACAATAGCTACAGAAATTGTCATGGGAAATTGAAGTCATTTATTTATTTAATTCTTTGATTCTTTCTAATTTTGAATATTTTGGGGCACGGCTTCATTTAGATACAGTCCATTATGATCAAAGGGATTTGAGCAAGATGCTTTATAGGATGAAGACATTGATAACTTCAGGTTTTGTACAAAGCCACGCCTTTTAAATCAGTTGTCTATCATATATTCAGCTGTAAGTCATGGATTATAAAATGGTAAACTGTCCATTAAGAGACCATAGTAAAGTAAAACTAAAGAGTATGTGTTACTGTAGTGCAATGACTCATGTTAAATAGTGTGATTTGCATGATTTTGCAAACTCAGTAGTTTATTCAACAAATGTTGGTTATGCACAGGTTTAACACATTGTGTAGATCTTCCCTTGGAGTGAGTTGGCTAAATATTCTTAAATTTAAATTTCTTTTGTATAGAAAAGTTTTCAGCAGATGGCAGCATCTAGCCACCCTTGGCTGATTTTTTTTTAAAAATTAGGATTTCAGACTTGGCTAGTATTAGGATGGGAGGCCACTAAGAAACCTTAAGAGGTGAGACCCAGAGTGGAAGTTGAAAATCATCCCAGAAGACAGCATGATAAACCCGCCTCCATGCTGTTGTCAGGAAAACTACGTGCAAATTTCTGTTTAATCAGTTCAAAAGACTTTTGACTTCACAGAGAGGAAAAACACTTTGTGTCCCTTCCTAGTCAATAAGATTAAATCTAGTGAAATCAGTTTAAATAATTTTGATTTGGCTTACAGCTTGTGTGGAAATTTTAAAAAAGCATTGCCTTTGCAGTATGTATTTTCTTAGGAACTTCATTTATTATTTCACTCTTTCCCTTGGGAACTGTTATTGAATTGTTTTGGAGCACATATGCAGTTTTTGAGACAGATTTATTACAATTTGAGAGATTCTGCCTAGTCGAGATTTTACCTTACTGTATCCATAAGCATTTAAAGGCCAGTTGCTTGCATCTTATTCACGTAAGCTATTTAAGTTCCTTTTTTAACAAATGTGCTTGAAATGTGGATTTATTTAGACTTTTGAACAACAAAAGGATTTGGGATGTCCTTTAGAAAGCATGGAATATAGAACAGAGGGTCCTCCAAGAATTGTTTTGGCCCCGAGAGCTTGATGGAAATGACAGATCTTACATTTTAATGACTGCTTTTTCTTTTCTCCTCATGCACTTCGTGTTTCTGGAAGTGTCTAATGAAGTCCTTGAAGATTAAGAATGTCAAATATCTCTGTCTTCTTTCCTAGGCAGTAGACATGAGCTTGTAAGCAGGCTTCAGAAGAAGCGTCTGAGGGAAGATTTGATACTGCCTAGCAAGTTTATGGAAGCTGGTTTTGTAGTTAATGATGCGAGGATGTATCTTTTGAAACCCTTGCACAGTCTTAGAAGCTGAGTATCACAATAAATATAGCATGGGAAGTGAGAAAAAGGGGTTTTGCATCCAGGCTAGTGTGAAAATGTTACATCTGGTTTTGGTTTGTGCATGTAAGGAGTGGAACAGCTAATTACTAGTTGTGGAGTTTATTATTAAGCATTTATACATCTATACATCCATGCCTATTGACATATTTATAGGATCCATTATTTGAAGATGTTATTTTTTTAGTGCTCAATTTTCTTTCTTTGAGATTTTTTTTTTTTTTTTTTTGCTGAAGATTTGAGTTTCCACATGGAATAGCCATCAGCCTCAGCTAAGGATCTTGATGGGCTTGATGCAATATTTTGGCTAGAGCAAATAAAATGCTTAGGTCTCGGCAGGCAGAGAAGAGGAGAAAGAGAAATTAGTATTAGAAAAATTATCAGATACCACATCAGAAATGCTCATAACTGATGGTATGCTTGGAATACCAATGTTCTACCAGTTGGATTTTGGCTGTTGTATTGCCAAATGCTCTTTTAATGAAAACCTTTGCTTTTTAAAAAAAAATAATCACAACTATATAGTCTGGTACTTTGCATTCAGTTGTAAGAGAAAAAGACTAAGATTCTATATGGTGTGATGAGACCTGCTTTTCATACCAGTGGGTTTCAGAAATCCTGCTAGTTCTGATTATAAATCTTCCATTGCTAGTCCAAACTACTGTGGTAAGTATGGAAGCTGGTTATCATATTGATAAGGCTAGGACTAATTTCCAAGTCCATCTTGCCATTACAAAAGGGAATGAGGAAAAGAGGTTGGTTGGTCTTCCTTCCTATATTCAGTTGCTGAAATATAGATTTATATAATAATAATAATAATAACAACAACAACAGTGGCAGCAGCAGCAGCACTAGTAGTAATAATAAAAAGTTGGAAGGGACCTTGGAGGTCATCTAGTCCAATCCCCCGCTCAGGCAGGAAACCCTATACCATTTCAGACAAATGACTGTCCAGTCTCTTCTGAAAAACTTCCAGTGTTGGAGCATTCACAGCTTCTGGAGGCAGGTTGTTCCACTGGTTAATTGTTCTAACTGTCAGGAAATTTCTCCTCAGTTCTAGGTTGCTTCTCTCTTTGGTTAGTTTCCATTTGAAGGTGAAGTGCTCATTGGAATTCTTGTATTATAATCTTAAAACTCTTTCTAATCTAATCAGAGCTCTGAGAGACTAATGCATTGGATTAACTGTTTCTAATCCAAGTAGCTACATAAGTCTGACAATAAGATGCTTAGCTTTAGATAACATAATTCTAGGTGATTGGCTACTGTGTCAGTATCCAAACAAATTTGCTTTTTTCAAGATACAATGGCTGCTCTCAATAGAGTCATATGCTGCTCTTCTTAAGATTCTTTGTCTTAAGGACTAAAGTTAACCAAAGATTAGTAAACTACTAGATCTCTTGTAGCCCTGGCCCTTAGATTTTCCCCTTTCATTTTTTAAAATTGGACCATAAAAACAAAGGGTCCTTTGCTTTACATATAAAATGACTAATTTGTTTTCAAAGTGATTTTAAATTAAATTTAAATAAAGCCCATTCATGCAATGGGTGGCTATAAAATTTGAGAAAACAAAGAAGCTTACACTGGAGTTGGCAGAGATGGCAAAACTGATTATTTTGGGCAGAGATGGCAAAACTGACTATTTCGATTAAAGAGAAGAATTTACCTAGTTACTGTATGTTTCTGCATGGAAACTGCTTCTGGACTTTCCACTTGAAACTGAAAAAAACCTGAAACTTTGATTTTAGGTTTTGAGGATTAGAATGATTTTGTTGCTATACTTGGCTTGAAATACTGTGAAATCTAAAGCAAAAGGGTGAGGGGTTTTTTGTATTCTACTCTGACAAATGTCTTCCTTTCACTTTGCACCCTTCTCTTAGTTTGTATCCTTTTGTATTTTTATCTTACAAAAAAATTCAGTAAAGTCTCAATAAACAAGCTTACACGAACACTTTCAAAATGTAATTGGTTCCACTTTGTATAGGTTTTAATGTATAATGTATAATCTGTAGAAAACTATATCGTCAGTTTATTTTGTAAACAACTGGGTAGTTATTTTAAAATTGTTTAATAAAATTAGACATAACAGGTATTGCTGATCTACAATTCCTAGAACATCCAGTAGCAGAGGCAATGGTGATGTTGTTGGCAACTGTATTGACATCTGGATGGCCATCAGGTCACCATCCCCGCCATAATAAAACAGAAATATAGTTTGATGTCTCTCTTTGTTGTTAGACAGTGCTATGAGGTAGCGGAAGCCAGTTTCAGCCCAAAGGTTCCTTTTTTCAGAGCTCAGTTTTCTAGCTATTAAAATAGCCATTTTGAAAGGTTAACGTCCTGAGTTCTGTGTTCCTGATTGCAGTTTTGGCCAAGGCTTAAGTACACGGGCTTTGAAATTGCAACCTTTTGCTTTTTTCCATTTGCTGCTGCTTTTAAAAATCTTGGAACACATATAGAAGGTTATACTTTGGTGTTTAAAAAAATCCCTTACATTTTGCGCTTTTCTCTTTATTAGCTTTCTTTGCAGTAATAAGAAATGAACATGCAGTCCATAGCCCGTTTCTCGTAATGTTAGGAAAATCTGCTTCTAAATATTACCATGGGGAAATCTTGCCTTCTGATAATGCACTATCAGAGGCCACTCTTTCCAAAAAGGAAGTGGATAGGTTGTCCATCAATAGTGAAATGCTTTTCACAATGATTATCAATGAAATCTCTTTGGCAGACGTCATTCTGTTACTAATGGTCTTTTTCCTTCAGGAATGGATGGGGGGCAGGCAGCGTGCCACAACAGTTCTAGCCAGCCACTAGCTTTTTTAATTTTTTCTGGTTCAAGATGTCTTTTCATAGTTCTATGATGGACCTCCCCAGGGGTATTCACAACCCAGTTCCTATTGCTGTGGGGCACAATGGCTCAGCAGTTAAAGACACTGAGCTTGTCAGCTCTGACAGTCCAGGTTCAAGACCTGAGTGCTGCGGGGTAGGGTAAGCTCCTATTACTTGCCCCAGCTGTTGCCAACCTAGTAGTTCGAAAGCATGTAAATGCAGGTAGATAAATAGGTACCACTTTGGTGGGAAGGTAATGGTGTGCCTTGGTGTATAGTCATGCTGGCAACATGACCACAGAAATCTTCGGACAATGCTGCCTCCTTCAGCTAAAAAACAGAGATGAGCACTGTGCCGGATACAAATGGACAGGGGAAACCTTTACCTTTTCCAATTGCTTCTCCCAGGTCATGTCAGCTGGCCTGCATTTATGGCTCTTTGCAGCATTTTGTGGTCACGTCGTGGCATTTTATGACGGTTTTGTCAAAAGCTGGCATTTACTTCCAGTTTTCAGCAAAAACAACTTAGAGCAATCAATGGGATTGCTTAATAACTACTACTACAAAAAAAGTGATAAATTGGATTGGTCACATGGATGGCCCGCTTTACAACAGTCACAACGTATCATCATAATGGGCAGACTACATTTTGATTGTAAGTCGAGGACTACCTATAATGGATGTTCCAACACATATTGCACTAAACATGATGATTTTGTCTGCTTGTGCACCCCCACGATTGATTTGATTAGGACACGGGTCGGCAACCCGTGGCTCCGGAGCCGCATGCGGCTCTTTGAGCTATCACCTGCGGCTCCGGAGCCTCCTCCGCCATTTGGGGGGAGCGCATGCGCGCATGCGCACCCGTCCACGCATGCGCACCCGTCCACGCATGCGCACCCGTCCGCGCATACGAGTATGCGCACCCGTCCGCGCATACGAGCATGCGCACCCGTCCGCGCATGCGCGGGCACATTTTGCGGCTCCCAGGGTTTTTTTTTTTTAGGGAAACGGCTCTTTCAATGTTTCAGGTGGCCGACCCCTGGATTAGGAAGACAAGTCTAGTCACAGTAAATGAAACTGTCCAAGGCTGTTCTCTGTAAAAACATGTCTTCTATTTGTTTGCCTTATGGCTTTCTTCAAAATGGTGGTTTTCCTATCGGCCTGATACGACTTTTTGCTTTTTTTTTTTTTTTTAAGGAAATATGTATCAACAATTGACTGCCCACATTATTTGAATGTATAAACTAGCCCTGGGATTAACTATGATTCACATGAATGTGAAAGCATCCAAAGCATCATTGAATGGCACCCATGGAAAATATCCCTGTAACAAAAGATCATAATTTCCTGAATACCAATTCCTGAGCAATGTCAGCATCATTACAATGTGGCCAGTGTTTCACAAGATATGGCAGCTGTTTTGCTATGTCATTGTGCAAGGGGGGCTGAAAATATCCAAGCCGTGGGGCTGCTTCATTGTTAGGCATTTTACTAAACAAGAGCACAAGTACCTTTGATGTAGGAGTTCTGTGATCAGGACCTACAGTGAGAGAATCAGGCTTCAAAGTTTGTTTCAGAAGAAAAAAACCCCCCACAGGAACAAGCATAATTACAACCTAATGCCAATGTGAAATTTGGTGCTTCCAAAATATCTTCCTTTAATTTGGGGACACACTGGCTATTTTTTATTCCTGATTTTGGCAAACAGAAAACAAGTTAAAAGAGAAAAGATTAAAAAGAACCCTGTTAGATTTGACTGTTTTCTCCATCTTTAGAGTAACACACAAGGTCTATTTTGAATTTTGTGGTTGCGTCCTTTTATTAGGTAACGACCAGTTCCTGCATTCCACTTTGAAGTGACCCAAACTGAACCTGAGTTCAGGCAACTTCTCCAGCCTTATTCTCCTCGGCCCACGCTAGGAATGTAAGCACAATGTATATGTTGATTCTAAATGCAACAAAGAGATGGAGGGCTTCACCAAGTCTCATCACAGTGTTCATCGTGCTGTTCATAGTGCTTAGTGATGTTTGATAATCTGGAACTGTGTGAACAGGTCCCGATTAGGCAACAATCAGGTGAAGGGTTGTCCCGAGATTGGCTGTAAAATTGACACATTCAGCAAACTGAAGCCAGAACAAAGTGACTCTTAAGGTTTTGCAATATGAACAACTATTGATTAGATTTATTTATTTAAAAGCAACCTCTGGGGTCAGTACGTGGTGGTGTGGAACACTATGTTGATGGGCAAGGTAGTCCCTAAAAATCTTAAATTGCATAGATCTGTGTGAGTGAGCCTGGGGTAAAACTTGACTACTCTTGTCTTTATTAGGAGGGAATGTAGCATGTAGCATAAGTATGGGAAAAATTGGTAACTTGGTCTACGCATTTTTGTATGATAATAGAAAATGCTTTAAAGCTTCAGTTGATTACAGTCTTTAATAGACAGTGGAGATCAATACGTATGGGCCCATCTGGTGCTGATTATGGAATATGGAAGTCTGACTTGGAAGTTAAAAAAATAGTAAAGAATGTAAATTAACAAATGAAATACAAGAAGTAGATATGCTATATGTCTGGGAAAGTAAGAGGAGGGGGGAAAAGACCTCTTCACCAACCATCAACACCCAGATAAGCAGAGATTAAACCAGACAGACAAAAGTAAACAACAACCTAATCAAGGAACTACAATACTGACATATCTACTTTAATGTCTAGTTTAATGAAGAGTTGCTGGAATTGGGTATGTCTAGTTTAATGAAGAGAAGGACGAGGGGTGACATGTTAGCAGTGTTCCAATATCTCGGGTTGCCACAAAGAAGAGGGAGTCAAGCTATTCTCCAAAGCACCTGAAAGCAAGACAAGAAGCAATGGATGGAAACTAATCAAACAGAAGCAACCTAGAACTAAGGAGAAATTTCCTGACAGTTAGAACAATTAATCAATGGAACAACCTGCCTCTAGAACAGGGATGTAAAACTGCCGGCCCGCGGGCCAGACGCGTCATCCGGAAGCCGCGCCCACCCCATTGCCGGCAATGGCAAAACCGTCCCGATACATTGCGCGACGTCACGTGACGTCGCGAATTTGACATGTCTGCTCTAGAAGTTGTGAATGCTCCAACACTGGAAGTTTTTAAGAAGAGACTGGACAGCCATTTGTCTGAAATGGTCTAGGGTTTCCTGCCTGAGCAGGGGGTTGGACTAGCTCTCCAAGGTACTTTCCAACTACTACTACATCATCATCATCATCATCATCTAAACAAATACCAAACTCCACTTCCTTCTAGCACTGAAGATGTTACTTAGTTGAGTAACAAAATGTTTGAAAGCAAACAGGAATCTCAAAGAAGACCAAGGACGTCACCGGAGGATGTAATCTGAAGGTTGCTTGTTCCTGTGGGGTAGAGCTGAGCACACATGCAGGGAAGCTACAGTCTTAATTATAAATGAAAAGTCTAAAACATACATGAGAAGATAAGAAAGGGTGTCAGTTAAATTGATGCCTATGATTAGAGGAATCCATAGCTTATATATTATGCTCCATCGAATAATGAATCAGTGAATGTGATCTGGGTGGAAAATATTCTATTAGCTGACATGAATGGATAGGTGAGAGTGAAATGAGGTACAGAAATAATGACTGGGTCATTCAAAATTCCAAGAATCGCTACAAATGGTGATTTTTGAGCCATTGACTTAGAAAATATCTATTTTTAGATCAGGTGTTTTCCAACCCGCAACCCATGGCCTAGGCAGCCCCGGACAGTAAAACAGCCCCACAAGATCATCAACTTTTAACATCGTCATGTGATTTATATAAATTAACAATATATTTTATATACAGCCCAAGACAATTCCTCTTCACTCAATGCGGCCCAGGCAAACCAAAAGATCGGATGAGCATGGTTCCGACTGCATTGTTTAAGAATACTCCTACATAGGCATGACAAGGGAGTAAATAAACATCCAAAAATGTGGGTTGAGTTTGTTCTTTGTGGTGAAAGATTGAGAGAATTTCACAGCATATCAGGGTGGAATGTAAAATTATTTGATCGTGTCAACCATGGATCTTGGAAAGATTGGAACGGTTGCTGGAATTGGGTATGTCTAGTTTAATGAAGAGAAGGACGAGGGGGGACATGATAGCAGTGTTCCAATATCTCAGGGGCTGCCACATAGAAGAGGGAGTCAAGCTATTCTCCAAAGCGCCTGAAGGCAGGACAAGAAGCAACGGATGGAAACTAATCAAGGAGAGAAGCAACCTGGAACTAAGGAGAAACTTCCTGACAGAACAATTAACCAGTGGAACAACCTGCCTCCAGAAGCAGTGAATGCTCCAACACTGGAAGTTTTTAAGAAGAGACTGGACAGCCATTTGTCCGAAATGGTATAGGGTTTCCTGCCTGAGCAGGGGGTTGGACTAGATGACCTCCAAGGTCCCTTCCAACTTTATTATTATTATTATTATTGTAAAGAGAAAAAAAAGAGTCTTGGATTATAGCAACGATTCCCAACTTTTCCGGCTCCATGGACTGGCAGTGGAGGAAGGGAGGAGCGGATGGTTTCATGCATCCACTTGTGCAATGGAGCTTCCTGTGCTGTTCATCTGCTGCCCGCCGCTTGCAGAACCTGGTTGCTAATGGGCCACAGACTGGGGGTTGGAGACCCCCGGGTTACAGGATTGTCATTGCAAAGTGATGTAGTTTCAAAGTGTAATGTCATGCGACGGCGTCACTTAACGATGGCAGTCCTGATCGCTATTTGTAACCCCAGGATAATGCTGGTTAAAGTGGGAACAGACGGAAACCCCGGGTAAGGAGCACGGATTCATGGGGATACCAGTGCTGGTCGCAAGTCAGTATGAGGGAACGTTTACTGTAAAAAAAATGAGGATGGGAAAAGGTTAATGGTGTTTATAGAGAAAACTAAAGAAATGTTAATATATTAATGTAGTATAGAATGGTTGTGCAATTAATATAGGTGTGAAGACTGCATCTGCCTGGTGATTAGAAGGATGCTATTATTCCTAAAGAGAAGGTGACAAGAATGAATATAAAGACTGCTTAAGTATATCTATGAAGGTTTGGACATAATTCTGACTGACAGGGTATGTTGGTGATTGTGGGAAATTTGGGAAGTACAACGAAGCTTTATGCCGGGTAGGAGATGTACAAGTCATTTTTTATTTTTATTTTTTATCTTCAGGGGGTCATTGAGAAATGAATGTGAGATGTGAAAGAAAGCATTCTGTACCTGCATTGATTTAGAAAAGGCATATCATAAAGTGAATAGACTTGAATATTCTGCACAAATATGAAAATGAGGATTGGTTACAGAATGCGAAAAGGTGACAAGATGGAATGCATGAAAATAAATGGAATGCTTAGCAGCTGGCTCAAAGCTGAGATGGATTAAGACAAAGCTTAATGTCTCTGTGACTGTTAAATACGTTGATATATGAGTATGTAAAGGGCGCTTTTGGTCAGATTTGTCGATTGGGTATGTAAACGTAGGTGTACTTTTGTATGCAGATGATTCTGTTGGGTTCTAGTGGTTAAGGCACCAGACTGGAAAGAAGGAGATCATGAGTTCCAAGTCCTGTTTTAGCCTACCTCACAGGGTTGTTGTGGGGAAAAAATAGGAGGAGGAGGTTATCTTGGATATGTTTGCTGCTTTGAGTTATATATATATATATAAATAAAAAAGCAAACAAATAAGAACTCCAGTGATTTGCAATGGATTTTAGATAGATTGTGCAATGTGGTAAACTATATAGATCTGAAAATGTACGTATTGGAAACCAAGAGAGTTGTATTTGACAGGGAAAACACAGTGGAGGCTTTTTAAAAAAAACACCTAGAGGAAATAGATGCGAGTAGCTTGATAAACTGTTAATTAAAGATGAGAAAATGAAATTTCAGGGCAGGCAGGCAGGCAGGAAAGATAGTATGTAGTTTGTGGTCTCTTGCATGGAAATATGCTTGATAATCAAAAATTGCTGATGAAGAGATTATTTTTCTGCCTACTTTGTCATAAACAAGTTGAATAAAAGTAAGCTGAATGTAATTGGAATAGGGTGTGAAGTAAGTAAAGGATCCAGAATCAATGGGTGCTGAATATACAATGGGCTGAATAGGAAAATGGGTGTCCAGTACAAAAATAATGGATTGAGATGTTTTGGGCACATAGAATGAATGAGGATTTAATCTTAACTATACAGTATAAACTAGGAAGAGGAAATGGGTTGAAAGGGAGAGGCAGATTGTGTCATGGTTAGATGGAGTTGATGTCATCATCAGAAAGAGAGAAAAGGCACTGTATGAAGTAGTGCATGATCATAGATGAAACAAGAAATATAATTTAGAGCAGAAGGGTATGCCAGGTGTTAACAAAGGTTGTAAATAAAATGTAGATGTATTCCCTATTTTCATATTTCTTTCCTTCCTCCTCTTTTGGCTTGCTATTTCCCCCCCCTTTTTTTTTTTTCAGGATTCCAAATAATCATGGTTGAAGCACCAGGGAATCACGTGGTGGGTATGCCTGTTTGTATTTAAAACATTTAAAAACATTTCCCAGTGTAGTTTGCAATAGAAATATAGAATGCAACATAACAAAGAACCCAGTACAATTGTAACATAGCAAGATAATAAAGGAGCAGCATAGAATTCAGTCTCAAAAGAAAAATTGTGTAGAGAAAATACCAAATAATCAAAATTTCCTGGTCTAGGGAGATATCTTGCAATTGAAAACATTTTTTTTAATTTTCCATGCTTATGAGGATAGGGGTGGATTGTCCAGGAAAGAGTCTTCAAATGAAAATAATTTCAATAGATGGATTTGTTCCAACAATTCCAGCAATTCAAATCTGAGTTACAAATATTATCTTCTGTTCCAACAGAAGAGAATATTTGTAGCTCAAAGTTGAATTGGGGGGGTCCCTGGTGCTCTTTGAGCTTGTTTGTGTCCTTGCAGATATTTCATTACCCAACTTTGTAACATCATCAGTTCTTGAAGAGAATGGGATTTGTTCTCTGTTTATATATAAGAGGTATATCCTGGTTGATTGGGATACTGACTCAGACAAACAATCCTACAGTAAACAACAGCTTAATCAAGGAACCATCAAGGAACACTCCCACCAACACCAGTTGGGCAAGCCCCTTGTAAATCAAACCCCACTCCTAAACTAGCACTGATGATGTTATCTAGTTTGGTAAAGAATCGTCTGCAAGAAAACCACCAAGCTCAGAGAGCACCAAGGACCCCATGGAGTTGTTCATTTAGATACAAGGTGCAAGTGCTATTTGGTGGTGACATTTAGTCTCTGAATTCCTGTTAAGCCTTGTCTTACCTGTTCTTTGCTATTGTTTTCTCTTTTGTGTTTTTGTGTAGTTGTTTCTGTGTTAATGCTTATACCAGCTTTGAACTATGGACATGTGGAAGAGGCCCTTTCTGAACAAAGGAAACTTGGGATATAGATATTTGATTGTTAAAACCTAGAACAAGGATGTTGAATTGAGCCATACTTTTCAGATTCTCAAAAGTACCACATTTAGAGTTCATTTTCTCCTACCATTTGTACTCTATTGTGTATATAAATCGATCTGCATTTATTTAGGCAAATAAATATCATTTATTTGCAATGGCTGATGGATGAAAAAAAAAAACCTATATAGGAAACGGCGTTCTTGCCTGTTCCAAATGCAGCTTTCAAAGCCGTAACTTAAACCTGCCTGTTGATAGCTCTTGCATCATATTCTAATTGGTGAGAATAACTAAATGGAGTTTCTAAAATTAGTTGTTTGTTTTTCCTTTCTTCCATGCCCAAGGGTCTTGCATCAGACTATATGGCTTGCATGTCACAGTATTCCAGTTCAACACCTTTTCTCTTCTTTAACTATTTAAGTAAGTGTTAACATGTGTAGGTTAAGTGACAGCGTTTTCAGAAAGTGTGATTTGCCTTCAGATTGTTTACTACATTGTTAATGCACAGTAGAAGTGTTTTTATTGTTTACAGTGAATAAATTCACTGTTATGTTTGTAAACCGTGGCTGCAAAATGTGGCACCCTTTAATGTTTATTCTCTTAGGTTAAACACAGGATCCCATACCCCGAAATAAATGGATAAAAATTTGCTTTTGGATCGTTTGATTTTTGAAATCCCAAGTCAGTGAAGTAAATATCCCATCAATGTGGATAAAATTATGATTTTTTCCCAGTGGGATTAATATCTCTAGGTTTACACAAAAATTTCTCAACCTTCCCAAAAGAAGGGTTACTTTGAAAGTACATTTTTCACCAGTGGGTTCACTTCAGAGAATCTGGGTTCAAGGGGATAAATTGACAATTCTGTAGCATATCTAGGATGTAGATTTGCAAAAATAATCTGAACCAAATGTCGTAACATTAGGTGATACTGGGAAGAGGCACAGAGTGGTCATGAGTTTTTCAGACTCACTAGCATGGGAATATAATTCAGCCAGGCCCCAGAGAATCCCCTTCTGTCCATCTTGCTTGATGGTGGATTTCTTTGGATCCTTTTCTGGAACATTGATGTCCATGTGGGGCGAGAGATATTACATTATTCCTACAATAAGGGTTAGTAAGATTTGATTGCCTCCCGACAGGCCACGAAAGCCACTGTGTATGGAATCTCCACTTTCCAGAAAGAATATATTGTTGGCTGTTACTAGATTTTGTCCAGGTGCTGCCTAAATTTGCCAAATGGTGGCTACGTTGACATAAATTAGGATATCCACGTTGTGTTTTTGGTCCAAATCATTGAGTTTCTTTTACTTTCCATTTGTAGCCATACATTTCATTTTATTTGAGTTAGAGCAGTGGTTCCCAACCTTTTCTATACTCCACACCCCTAGAACGCTTCTGATAAATTCTCGCACCCCTTACAAAAGTAATACCTGGTTATGCATATACGCTATAATTTTGAAACTTCTAAACCCAATTTTTCACCCCCCCCCTGGAATATCATCTCGCACTCCCAGGGGGAGGGAGAACCCCCGGTTGGGAACCCCTGAGTTAGAGTTTCAATTTCGGGTCAGGGCTGCAGAACTCTTGGTGTGCTGAAAGTTTGATTGAACATTTTTGATAATATAAGGGCCTACAAGTAAAAACAAAATAGGTGGAACCAGGATCAAGAGAAGAGTAAGGTCAAGACAATAATAACATTTATTTTCAGAAATTTAATATTAGCAAAAGCACTTAGACTTATATACCGCTTCACAGTGCTTTACAGCCCTCTCTAAGCAGTTTACAGAGTCAGCATATTGCCCCCAACAATCTGGGTCCTCGATCTTACTCACCTCGAAAAGATGGAAGGCTGAGTCAACCTTGAGCTGGTCAGGATCGAACTTCTGGCAGTGAACAATGAGCTAGCCTCCAATACTGCATTCTAACCACTGCGCCACCACAGAGAAATATAATATTCATATTTAGTATCATGTTTCACATACTGTATACTTAATAATTCCTTTCTGCTGTATTATGAATGACAGCCCAGTGGCACTTTTAGGATAAGGCACATAGAAGGTGCCATCTAAAGCTTTCAAGAGGCTGCTTGTGGCTTCAGAAGCTGTTCATGGACATCCTTTCACATGGATAATAGTGGGGGTTTTCTGAAGCAGGTGGTAGCATCTGGCCTATCTGTTCTGGCCTTGAAAGGTAACAAAGTTGGGCTTGTTTAGTACTTGGAGTGGAAGAAATTCAGGAAGACATTAGGACTGTAGGCTAAAGTGGGATTTTAAAATTACCCTGGAGAAAATAATGGCCAACCACATCTGTATTGTTTTTAAGAAAATTATACATATGTTTCTATTGTGTCATCAGGATTTGAGTCTTGAGGAATCTTTGCCTTCTTAAAAGTCTTCTTTCAAAGTATTTTGCAGCCTAAGAGGAGATTGATCAGCGGAATCAGAAGTAGAGGAAGTAGATTACCACCAATCCAAGAAAGGAGCGACAAGGATAGGGATCAAAAATAAGCCAATCTATTAAGGAAATGTTAAAGATGCCTTGCCTCTGTGTGTGTGTGTGTGTGTGTGCGTGTGCGCGTGCTTGATACCAAAGAATTTGAGAATAGGTTTGAAATCACCAACTCCTGGTTGAGTTGCTAAATAGCTTAGCCAATGGCCTATAATACTCCTTGCAATTTGCTTTGTATGATGGAACACAAACCCTTTTGGGTTCTACATTATTGATTTTTGCAAGATGTGTTCTAACGTGAATATCTTCTGTATGTTTTGGATTCTTTTCTTTTGGGCAGCCTTCTTGTACAGTTTGGGCTTTTTTTTGAAGGGATGTCTTATGTTACCAAGAGGAAATAGCTTTTTTTCCTCCTAAAAGTATGCTATTTAGAAAGCAATTTGTTACACGTGGATAAATACATCAAATGTATTTTTTCCTTAAGATATGAGGTTGGCTTATATGGAATTCCACGTAAGAGGTATTTAGGTTTTATAATTTATAATTTCAAGGACCAAATCATGACAGCCCAGCCAGAGGTCACAGGACTGCACCCCAAACAACCAAAAGCGTTGGTTCTACCTCCCAGAATCCTGCAAAATTATTGTAGACTTTAGGCTTCAGTGTGACAGAAATTGAAATAATTAACTAAATAGTACTTAAATAGGTGATTTACAGTATTTACAGTAACTAGTGAGATAGTCCTGTTTCTTTTTAATTCATATTAAATGTTAACAACATTACGTTTCTCTCCTGGCTCCAGGTACTACTTTTTCGCGTGTGGCTCCTGGCCCCCAGAAAAAGTTGTGATTTTTTTGTAATAGGTAAAAGATTTCCTATGCAGTGTTGGCTAGAAGAAGCCTTTGACGCCTTCCCTTATTACTTTCTGTTACACAGAGCTTAAGACTAATGGTAATGAAATAGAATTTCAATTTGTAACCCACTCGTCTGTGTCAAGATTGGATTCATTCAATTCCGTCTTGTTCGTGTGTGCATGCAATGTTGGTGCCACTCAGGGAGAACATGCTGATAGCACTTAACATTTAATTGCTTCTCTTGATTCTGTTTGTAAATTAGAGCCTTAAAGAATCTGGAAGAAGGCTGCTACTGCATCTTAATGTCTGAATCGAAATATATAAATAGAACCCCAAATGCTGGAGCAACAGATGAAAGCATGTCTTCACATCAACTCAGTTGTGTTCAATATTGTGCCCTATCCTTTAAAGAATCTACTCATTTTAATGGGTTCCTTAATTTCTAGCATTGCTAAGAGATAATAGTTTTACGAGCTACAGTATATTTAAATCCTAGCTAAAATGCATTGGTGGAACCTACTGATTGAATGAATTCCATTTTTACCCTGAATTCTCCTACAGATTGAGTGTAGCAGGTAAGTGAGTAAGATGGAATAAAGGGTTCGTGTTACTCTGCACATGGAAGTTTACTTGCAATTGGTAAAACGTGATAAAAGAATCACTGTACTGATTAAGACATAGGCTCAATTTCTCACCTGGCTGCAAAGATTTCTAGTCAACTTAGTCAACTAAGTTTGGCCCAATTTCTACTTTCTTCTTTTCTTTTACAAGAGTAACACGAGGAGGAGGACGTACTTTAGAAGAAAGTGCAATATGAAGCAAAATATTTTAATGTCTTTTTTTTTCTACGTCCATCCATAAAAGCAACATATTTGAGGTTCGTTTGGAATCCTTGAGTAATACTTAAAAAGCTCCTTTAAAGCAAAACAGATTTCAAAATGCAATCATTTGTCTGACATGATGATATTACACACGAGACCTTAAAGGTTATGGCCCCACCAGAACTCTTGAATGTGGTCCACAAGACATGTTATTTAATGTTTCAGAAGGGGAAAAGAAAATAAAACAAAGGGGATAATTATGAAATTAGGGTACTTTAATTTTAGTTGATTCTGATTTTGATGATGTATATTTTGTTGCCCTGGCATCAGGCAATTATTGCAGTGGGTATATAGTTCCTCAAAGGCCAAGTATGGTGTTGACTAGAAAAAGGAAGGTTTTCATGTACAAAGTTGGGTGTATGAAAATGCTTAGTAGTCCACGAGCAGAATATTTTAGCACAGGAGAGGATTCCCTACTATGTTGTTCAGAACCCAGAATGTGCTACTGCTCAGTTTGCATTCTTTCTGCTTTTAGGAAAGGAATCAGGTCCTTCTCCTTTAGATAGATAGATAGATAGATAGATAGATAGGTAGGTAGGTAAGGTAGGTAAGGTAGGTAGGTAGATAGGTAGATAACCTTGTCATTTTTTACAGTGGGCAAAACGGCACACATTAAAAATGAAATTTAGTTACTTTAGTTAACCTTCCTGCTTGGCCTTTTCAATTTAATTATGACTTTATAGCACTGTTATAAAACGTGATGGTTTGGCTTTTTAATTGTTAATCATTTTCAGTGCCCTCTGTGCAAAAAGGTGGGATTAAATCCTATATTTAAGTAAATAAAACATTTGAAGAATTATTCTCCTTTTCATTCTGCTACATGAGTCGAAGTGTTCAGGGATTTACTGTCCCCCCCCCCATCATCTGAAATTTGCCCAAGGCTATCTCCTTCATAATCCTTGATACCTTTGCTGTATGGGACTTGGTCTGCTTACCTGTCTCTTTATATCCACAAAGTGTGCAACTAAGACAAAAGAAGACAAGAAAGCTTTTGATGTTGACTGAAAAGATGGAGGGTAGGGAGGTTTTTTTTTTTTTTTTTGACAGTTTTCCCATCTGTTAGATATTTGGAATTATCATTTCTCTGTATGTGTGATAACCATGCCTAACCCTTTCTCCTTTTTCTTTTGCTCTTTGGTGTTGAAACGGGAAAAAATGGGCCATTTAGCATGCAGGATAAAAATATTAATTTTCATGTGTGTTTCTACAGAGTATATTCCCCCAGAACCCATAATTAGTTTCAAATTAATAATTCTAAACAACTAAAAATCCAAGGAATAATAAAGGTCCAAGAAAAGAGGGATTTGTCTAAAAAGAGAACCTCAAATTTGAAATTTAAAAATCATACACAAATATGCAGTTTTGTATCTGAACTTCTGAAAGACTGTTGGAAGAAACTGATCAGAGGAGAAAGACAGTAAACAGAGTTTAGAGGAAACTGCTTGTTATTGTCCCTATGGGAAAAGAACCTGGGGAATGAAAATTATTGATCTAACTAGAGGTTATTTTTCTACTGTCTATAGTAAAAATTTAAACAGGATGATGGGGGTCATGTATTCTGGCTTCTGTCAGAAAGAAGCCCTCATCTCTTCCAGTCTACCCCAACAATACTGGACAAATTAAGGAGGCCCTACTGGCACACAAGATTTTTGTAATAGCTCCTAGTTTCTTTCTCTTTGGAAGATCATTGATATATCAATCATTAATCTTCCTGAGTTCTGTATCAGGATTGGAGCTGGTGGCCACATTGCAGTTTTATTACAAATAAGAAAACATAAAATATTTAACCCCCCTTCCCAAACATCTAACTTTAAATATTACAATGCAAATAGTCGGTGTACAAAAAGATAAATACAAAACAATCCTGGTCAGCTGTTGGCTGTAATCCAAGAGAAAATACATTTCTCTGGCAGACCACAAGGAGGCAGCGATCTGCTACAATGAAAATGCTTTTTGCCAGAATCTTCAAAAAAGAGGAAAGAAAGAATTAACATTTGTACCAGAAACCACAAAGAAGAAATAGTGTTTTCAGGAATACCTCCTGAGGTATGAATAAGAGTCCAGTTTTGGAGTAATAAGATTAAATTTAGCACCATATTATACAGCAAGTAGAATTTTTTAAAAAATGGGTACAAACATATCAACCTATGTCTATAGAAATAAACACAATAGAAATAGCATATGTTGCTGTGTTTCAGCTACCTGGATTCAGTAGAAAGAGAAACTGGTGCATATGTGACCAAAAGTCATCTATCCCTTGTGGGGATATATATTCTGTATTTGAATGTGCAGTCTAACGTGCAGGCTACGTTCACAACAGGCTGTCATCCTTTTCCTAGATAACGTAGTGAATGTTGCAGTGGACAGCCTTGTGCTGAGGCTTCTCATAAACACCAAGATTAAAATTTAAACAGGTACATTTGCTACTTGGTGTAATGCATCCCAGAGGCTTACTCAGCTTTGTCTTTGCCCTGCCATCAACCATTCAGTGATACGGGGTGGAAACTTCCCTAGAATTTTTGTGTGCAGAAAAAGCACCTGCCCCACATCACAGATGAGGATGAAAGCCAGTGCAAGGTGGATTGCTTCCAGTGCAAACAAGCAAGTTCTACAAGGCTCTTCGTGAGCAGATTAAATACAGTTGATACCATCTAAAAAATAAAACCTTCAAATAACTTCAGTTGTACAATCATATCCTGATCCTTACTGTCGGCTGCCTTGGAGTTCATCTTATGGTGCATACCCTTTCATGCTTTTTTTATGAGATACAGAAATCCATCTCTACTCTTAGTCTCCCCGGGATTCTGTTCATTTGAACTTAAAGGCCTGGTCCAGTCTTGTGTGATAAAGTAGCTTCTTTTAGTTTAATGCCACATTAAATGTCCCTCAGATCTGCATTTGTAATATGTACCTCCTTGGAATAAAGGGCTAAAGTGGGCATTGGAAATTCACTGAAAGCTTTCCATGAGTCCTTGAGAAAATAATTCCCAGAACTATGGGTGGAGCTGTGAGCGTATTTGTGAAAACGTGTCATCTGCTAATGTAGCATCAGCTCTGTGGATTACTGGAGCTGCGGCTCTCCCTGGGGTTGCATAGCCCAACACTTTTAATGTAATGAGTCTCTTGCCTCCTCGCACCCAGAGCATAGCTTGTTTTTACTGTTCTTTTTGGGCTGCCAGGTTTTAGACTGTGAATCATACTTCATAGAATAAATGAGTGCAAAGTTGAGTTGAAAAGTTGAGCTCTTGTGTAATTATTAAACAGCTGGATCTGATTTGTTTCTGATTTCTGGGTCCTTATCTGAGGGCAGAGAAAGTTTGTGTGTTTATGCATGTGTGCACAGGTAGGAAAAAAAAAAAAACCCTGGTTCACTCTTCATATAAATAGAAGATTGAGTTTTGCCTTGGTTTAATTAAAGCTTTATTAGTAATGTGGTTTTATTGATCAAACCTATATCTTCCCCCCTTGTATTATTTAAATCAGAAGTATATAATCTGAAATGCCAGGTTGTATGTAACCCCCTTCTCTAAAAGCCTTGAGTCCTGATTTGTTGTGGCCAAATTGCTTTTTTATAAAGGCAAAAGGAAAAAAAAAACAAATGCAATAGTATAATAAGTGAATTTAATTTAATTTAACCCTAGAATTATATTAAAGAAAGCCCCCTTTTGGGGTAAAGTACTTCGCATGCTATTAAAAAAAAAAAACACATGCAAGGCCAACTTCCTTTTTCTTAAAAAAGAAAATGCCTATCTTGCCTTCCATTTCCTGATGATGGCACACTTTCTTATCTCTTATGCTCCTGAAAGTGCTCTTCTGTCTCTTAAAAAAGCTTGGAGCTGTGAGCAGTTTGCTGGAGGAAAGTACAAAGCCATTCCCATTGTCTTGAAGCACAGCTTGGCTTCCAATTAAATAATTTTCCATGGAGCTTTCATCCCCAGATGTAAGGATCCCTCATCCACGATTGCAAAGGTCCTGCTTTAAATATGCACATTGTTATTACATTGTTTACCAGTAAAGTTAAAAGATGACATTATTTGCAAGAAATATTGTAAATGTGGTATCTTAAATAATAAAAAAAATTATTTTGTATTCAGCTAAGATGGTTGCGCTCGCTTTGTACTATTTTAATTGTAGACTTCTCCAATCTACAATCTCAGATGTAGAAAGACTACCATTCTCCAGCATGAGGATGGAGAATCCATGAATGGGTTTAGACTGTCTTCCTGCCCAATTAGACTAAGTCTGACAAAGTTGCCACACCTCCTGCTGAGCTTTAGTACCTCCCAGACACGACTTAGTCTTCAGCCCATCAGGACACGATCGTGTTGGCTCCCTTATCAGACTTTTGGGTCAGGTTGTATTTTTCCTTTTATCCTTTTCCCCTCTTCATGGATTCCCCGTCTGCTCTAATTCAGCGCTGCGATCAACGCTGGTTTAAATCCCAGGGGCTTTTTTCCCTTTCCTCCCATTTGCTCCAGCCAAGCTTGATCAAGGGGGGAACGGAGAAAACACAGTACGATCAAGCTGGGTTCAGCATTCCGGTAAAGATTATCGCTAACCCAGCTGATCATTGGATCCCAGCTGAGCGTCGGCCAGCTGAGCATTGGCTGCAAAGCCTTCGCTGTGGCCGAATTTCAGCGCGCCAGCCGCAGGCGCCATTTTTAGACCGTGTGGCCAGCACTCCATTCAGGCAGCACGCCCGGCAGAGGGCAGAGAATATCGCTAGCCCAGCTGATCATCGGATCCCAGCTGAGCGTCGGCCAGCTGTTTATCAGCTCAAAAACTTCCCCGCTCCGGCTCCGTTTTTTTGGTGCACCAGTCGTGGCCGCCATTTTTTTGTGTGGACCGCGCGGTCAGCGCAACCTTGCTCTCCGGAAGAGAGCAAAATAATAATCAGGTGCAGCCTCGAGGCCAGCTGAGAGGCGGGATCCGAGTTTTTGGCCAGATCCGGCGCTCACGGCCCAGCAGGCCCCGTCCGGCGGCCACCATTTTGGATTACCCAAAGTTGACTCAATAGCAGAGGATCCTAGCCTGTGAGCTCACAGTATCTACAGCCCAGGCCTCAGGGACTCAAAAAAAAAAAAATTAAGTGAGCTGGCACACCTTTTGGTTCCGCTGCCACCACCTAGGTCTTGTGAGCAGGCACTTATCACTGAGGTGATTTGCCGCCACTAAAACAAAATACGTGTGTGCTGGCGCTCACTGATTGTGGTTTTGCCACCACCGTACGCATGACCAACACGCTGTGAGAGCGTTATCAGGCATTGTCAGCCATCGGAGCATTATAGGTGTGTGAGGGTCCATTAAGTGGATCCAACAGCCACCGTTCCCTAGAGCAATCGCTGGTTCCCAGCGCCTTGACGTACAGTCACTACCTAGCGCTCTGCTCCCATTCCTTGAGATTCCTCTCAGAACACCACTGAGATATCTCCTTTATGATGGCGGACAACGCGGCATCTCAGACCGCCCAAGGTGTTTCCGGCATTCCCGTACCAAGGAACCGCAAGTCCTCCAAGTTGGAGGCTGCAGGAAAGCTTAAGGCCAAGGCCAAAGCTAATTCCGGTAAGAAGCCCTCTAAGGCGGCTGAGAAAGAGGCCGGCAGGAGACACCTAGCCTTAGAAAAACAGTTTTCCAAGGTTCAACAGCTGAACACAAGTGGGACGAGCAATGCTCCCCCGACTCCACACGAGAGTGCGCTCTTTAACCCGCAACTCGCCCCATCTGGCTCCCAAGTTCAACAGGCCTGGTCCCAGGAAGGTGAAGCTGGGCAGGGAGAGGTTCTACCCCTCAATCTCGGGCCAAGCCCCCAATGGGTGGCCTCTTCGTCCAAGGCCCAGTCGGCACCAGAGGCCACATTTACACCCACAACGGCCGGACTCCAATCCACTGAATCTCAAGGGGTGTGGCCAGAGCATTTCCAGACATTACTCGCTCAGGCATTTGCCCAGGGCATGGCCTCCTCGTTCCACCAGAGGTCTAGGCCAGAATTCGTGACACCCATGGCTCTGTCTCATGTCCGGGCGGAAACCCCGGAATATCCTGACTCTGTCTCTTCTGACCATTCCTATCAGGACAGAGACTCAGGTTTCAAGGAGTATGGGTCAAGGGACATCCAATTGTCCGAGGATGAGGAGTCTGCCCCGGACCCCTCTCCATTTGTTGGCCTATTCGACCCAGGGTTGTTTAAGTCACTTCTGTCAAAAGCGACTACCTCGGCCAAGATCTGCCCTGATCAGGAACCGCAACCGGTTCCCTCCACCAGCCAGGACTCAAAGCTGCTTTTCTCAGAACCAACGGTTATGGAAAGACATATCCCTTGTCCCCCTTTCTTCCTGAACACCATTCAAAAACAATGGGGGACTCCGGGCACCCTCCCATCACCGGGGGGGACGGACAAAAAGTTATTTAACGTCACCCCGGCCTTATCAGAGCTCTTGGAGGTTCCGACCGCAGATGAGTTGCTAACACCTATCTTCTCTTCTTCCACTGTGTCAGGGGACATGGCTGAGGTCCTAAGAGCAGAGGACAGAAAATCTGAGTTTTCCTTACGCAGGTCTCACCAAGCATGGTCGGCGAAGGCGTCCACATCCACCTCCTTCTTTGCCAAGACTTCCATTATATGGCTGCGAGAGCTCCAGGCCATGATTCCCCCGGACCAGGTTCGTGCTCACCAGAATCTGGATAAGCTAGTGGCCACATCTGAATACATGGCGGACGCATCACTACACACTGCCAGATTTTCTTCCTGAGCCATAGCCACTAACGTCACAGCCCGCAGGCTACTATGGCTCAAACAATGGCAAGCGGACTTAAAATCAAAGTGGCACCTGGCAACCGCCCCCTATAACGGTGGTCAACTCTTTGGAGAGGCGCTCAACCCTTACCTGGTGGAAAACAGAGACAAGCGTAAGGTGCTGGCCCACCTTAACAGAAGGGCGGACAGACGGACCAACCCATATTCCCGTAGGCCGTCGTTCCGATCAGGATCAGGATCAGAGTGGGCTCAGCCTCCTCGCCCCTTTTTCCCCAGACCTGACTGCAAAGCGGAGCATCCCGCCCCTAAGCCCCGATAGCAGTTCCAGGCCAAGCAGCCCTTTCGTGGCACGGGAGGCCGTCCTTTCAGGAGAAACAAGTGACCTCAGGACGGCCATCCCCATAGGCGGCAAAGTCACTTTCTTCATTCACGAATGGGAGGCCACCACCACAGATGCCTGGGTTCTCAACACCATCAGGTGCGGCCTTCCACTCGAGTTTGCTTCCCATCCCCCAGAACGATTCGTTTCTTGCCCAACTCCCAGAAATCCTGTCAAAATATGACTCATGAGCGAGGCCATTCATCACCTCTTGGAAATCAGAGCCATAGAACCAGTACCGGCTGGACAAATAAATCAGGGTTTCTATTCCATCCTCTTTGTTATTCCAAAGGCTTTGGGAGGATGGAGAGCAATACTCGATCTGAAAGGACTAAACTCTCATCTTGTCTACAAAAAATTCAAGATGCAGACGCTTCAGTCCATTCTGGCCAGCATCAGAAAACACGACCTCCTAACGTCTATCGACCTCACGGAAGCGTACCTTCACGTCCCCATCCTTCCCGACCATCGGAGATTCCTCAGGTTCTGTTACGCGAACCATCATTATCAATACAAGGCCCTACCATTCGGCCTCTCGTCCGCTCCAAGAGTATTTACCAAGATCTTGGCAGCACTGGCAGCCCACCTGAGATTGGTCCCTGTTCGGATCCATTGTTACCTGGACGACATCCTCATCCAGTCCACCTCATCGCAGAGGACTCGTTCGGACCTGGCCTTATCCATCAGGACCCTTCAGGACCACGGGTTCTCAGTGAATTTCCAAAAGAGCCAAACAGTGCCTTCAACCTGCCTCCTTCATCTAGGCGTGATCATAGACACCGATCTCTGCGAGGTCTATCTGTCGCCGGAACGTCGGGACAGCATTCGGGTCCTGATCAGGCAGGTACGAAGGGAGCGTGTGGTCACACTGGCCATACTTTCCCAACTCTTAGGAAAAATGGTTTCCTGTATGGGGATAGTGCCTTGGGCCAGGCTACACTCCAGAACCCTACAATGGTTTTTGCTCCCATTTCAGAGGCAGGGCACCAGCTCCTCCAACCAGAACGTAAGGATTCCGTCTCAAACCCTAGAATCCCTTCTGTGATGGACCTCCCCAGCGGTAGCCAGGGGCTCCTTATTCAAGGAACCGGGCAGGCTCACCCTAACGACGGACGTAAGTTTGTTCGGCTGGGGGGCACACCTACAATCACAGTTAGCTCAGGGCCGATGGTCACAGTCGGACCTCAAACACAGCATAAACTGGCTAGAGCTCAGAGCCATACACCTGGCACTACGCCACTTCAGCGACAGGGTGGCGGGACAACATGTCCTAGTGCTCACGGACAACATGGCAGCAAAGGCCCATGTAAACCGGCAGGGTGGTACTCGGTCCAGGTTCCTTATGACCGAGACCCAGTTGGTGAATACTTGGGCAGAGACCAACCTCTCCTCCCTCAAAGCAGAGCACATCTCGGGAGAGGCAAACCAACAGGCGATCTCTTTGAGCAGGTTGACAATGGACCACTCCGAGTGGCGCCTGCATCCTGATCTATTCAGAGAAATCTCGGAGAGGTTCGGATTTCCGATGTTGGACCTGTTTGCCTCCCCGGTGAATTCCCAGCTCCTGAGATTTTTCTCCCGATTCCCATCTCCGGGGGTGGAACAGGCGGACGCCCTCTGCAGTCCATGGCCCGAGGGCCTGTTCTATGCCTTTCCCCCTCCCCCGTTGCTCCCGGCAGTTATCCGGAAGATACTACAGGAACGGGCAGAGGTGGTATTGGTTGCTCCACACTGGCCGAGACGGCCGTGGTTTGCCGACCTCATGAGCCTTTCCATCTCTCCACAGTGGAGGATCCCTCCAGATCATGTTATGCTCAGCCAGGGAGCTCTGCAGCACCCGGACCCTCAGTGGCTCCAGTTAGCCGCCTGGCACTTGAATGGTGGCTACTAACCCGAGAGTCCTATTCGGCGGGCGTAATCTCCATGATTCAGGCCTCCAGACGCCCCTCAACTAACAGGATATACGACTCCTCGTGGAAAAACTTTTGCCACTGGTGCACAAGGAACCACTTCGACATCTCGACCATCACCATCCCGAGAATCCTTGAGTATTTATTGGAGGGGCTCAACAAGGGCTTGGCACCCAATACCATCCACAGACGGGTGGTGGCTCTATCCACGGTGTTTACATGTGACAATTCAATGCCATTGGCTCAACACCCCATGGTACGTTCCTTTATCAAGGGCGCGACCAACACCAAGCCACCCGTGGTTCACCATTATCCCTCTTGGGAACTTCCACGGGTCTTGCAGGCCCTGACCTCGCCACCGTTCGAGCCAATCAAGACCTGTTCACTGCGGTTCTTAACCATGAAATTAGCCTTCCTCATAGCCGTCACGTCGGCTAGACGCATCTCGGAATTAGCTGTTCTCTCTGTCAGAGAGGACCTTTGCATCTTTCACAATGACAGGGTGGTCCTTCGTCTGGACCCGTCATTTATACCCAAAGTGAACTCTTTGTTCCACAGATCACAGGAGGTGATCCTTCCAAATTTTTGCCCCTGGCCATCTCACGGGTTAGAACGCCAATGGCACACCTTGGACGTTCGAAGGGCTTTACGCCATTACCTCAAGCGGACTGCAGCCTTTCGCAAGTCGGAAGCGCTCTTTATTTCCTTTCAACCTTCTTCCATGGGGCAGAAGGTCTCGTCTTCAACTATAGGCAGGTGGATCAAGGCTTGCATTGCAAGAGCGTACCAATCGCATTCCCTGTCAGTTCCAAGCCATATCACCGCTCACTCCACCCGCAGCGCTGCTACATCAGCAGTGTGGGCAACACAGGCATCCATTGGGGATATTTGTAGGGCGGCGACCTGGTCCTCGCCTTTCCCGTTTGTGAGGCATTACAGGCTGGACAGATTTGCCTCCACTGAAGCTTCATTCGCCTGGAGAGTGCTCCAGCAAGTGGTGTTATCAAGTGGGACACAGGCCCAGACTGATTCCCTCCCATAGGGACAGGACAGCTTTGGTATGTCCCATTCGTGGATTCTCCATCCTCATGCTGGAGAAGGGGTGTTGTCTTACCTGAACGCCTTTTCTCAGCATGATGATGGAGAATCCACTCCCACCCCTTTAGGTCCGTCAGGTCCTGTGTCGGGTAGGGGAGCCAACATATCGGACTATCGTCAATAGCTTCGCCTTTGTCGTGTCTGGGAGGTACTAAAGCCCAGCAGGAGGCGTGGCAACTTTGTCAGACTTAGTCTAATTGGGCAGGAAGACAGTCTAAACCCATTCGTGGATTCTCCATCATCATGCTGAGAAAAGGCATTCAGGTAAGACAACGCCCCTTCCCAGAATTCTTAGGTTGCATAGGTTGGTATCGTGGGGAGTGTATTCCTAATTCATTTAGGGAGAATTGGTTACTGTGGGTAGCCCTTGACTTATGACTTATAATTGAGCCCCAAATTTTTGTTGCTAAGCAAAACAGTTGCTAAGTGAATTCTGCCCCACTTTTTATGATCTTTCTTGCTACAATTGTTAAGTGAATCATTGTAGATATTAAGTTAGTAACACGGTTGTTAAGTGAATCTGTTTTCCCCGTTGACTTTACTTGTCAAGACGGTCGCAAAAGGTGATCACGTGACCACAGGACACTGCAACTGTCTTAAAGATGGGTCAGTTGCCAAGCACTCGAATTTTGCTCACATGGGGATGCTGAAGTGGTTGTCAGAGTGAGAAATGGTTAAAGGTCACTTTATTCAGCGCTGTTGTGATTTTGAATGGTTACTAAACAAATTATTGTAAGCTGAGGATTACCTGTCTTGCAACTACAATTTGAGCAGTAACATATAGCTTATTTGAAAAACCATAATATTTTACGGTACCATCACAGTTTGAAGAAATGTCAAGTTTTTAAACTCATGATAAGGCATTTTTAATACATTGTGGCTTGAGAGTTTTTTTAAGGGGGAAGTTATTAATGTCTTTATTTTCTAAAACAATTCAAGAGCTTCAACTTTGATTCTTCAGTTTGTCTTCAATTGGACGTCCTCCATAATGGTTAATGCGGCAAATAAATTGAATAAAATAAAATGATTTGATAATCCTTGGGTACACATAAACGTATTGAAAATACAATTTTTACAAAATACTGGGTAAAAATAGGCTGAACTAGGTTGAAGAGAAGTTAAGAACTAAGGGAAGAATAAAGTTAGTCCTTGACTTACAATCCCAATTGAGTCCAAAATTTCTGTTGCTAAGTGAGACATTTGTTAAGTGATTTTTGCCCTATTTTATGATCTATCTTGTCACAATTGTTATGTGAATTACTGCAGTTAATTTAGTAACACGGTTGTTAAGTGAATCCGGCTTCTCCATTGACTTTGCTTACCAGAAGGTTGTACAAGGTGATCACATAATCCTGAGACGCTGCAATGGTCATAAGTATGAACCAGTTGCCAAGCATCCAAATGTTTAACACATGACAATGAGGATGCAGCCATGATCATAAGTGTGAAAAACGGTCATAAGTCACTTTTTTTAGTGCCGTTGTTGCTTTGACTGGTCACTAAATGAACTGTTGTAAGTCAAGGACTACCTGTATAGACGTTTGAGCTATAATTTGAATTGTCATTTCGGTTCTACATCCAGAAAATATATATTCTTGGTTCTTTCTGTAGAAGATTGTTTTGAATTTTCTGATAAACTGGAAACAAATTACTTTGTTTTGCCAGAAGCCTCAGTTCTTCTTCTGGTATGGGCCATTGGATTTAGTGTAACACAGAGCAAAGAATCAATAAAGCCATTAGTCAGCTCCCTGCCTAGCTACAATCACTGATGAATTAGTCCACATTTCCCTCTGGGTTTATTTAGTGATGTATGTCAGAAGAAAGACAGCATAGGTCTCGACCCTTTCAAATGGCTGTCCTGCCTAATGTTGAATGTACTATAATCCCAAGTTTTTCACAATATTTTCCATATTTAAAACTTTAAAGTGAAACCTTCACTGCCTCTCCCCGCCTGGTTCTAGCATCAACTTTCCTCAGAAGTGTGATTTTAAAGTTTTGTTTAAAGCCGTTAACAAATATAAGAGAGTTATCAACATTCAGAGGAAAATATTTGTAGTTCAGGGTTGAAATGAGGAATCTTTGGTGTTCTCTGAGCTTGGCTGTTTTCTTGCAGGCGTTTCATTACTAAACTAAGTAACATCATCAGAGAGCACTAAGGACCCCTTATCAACATTTGTATTTGTGTATTTATTTGTACATTCATTCATTCGTTCGTTCTATTTAATAATTCAATTTGCACAGCTGCTGAAGTTGAGACTTACTGAACAACTGTTTGCAATGTCCTCCTTTTTCTTCCCCCTGTGCTGTTTTGACCTAAATGGAAAAAAAGCACCCTACCATAATTGTAAAATAGGAATATCATTTTAGGTGTGCTGGGAATTGGCTAACAAATCCAAAGGAGATTTTCTTTGGGTGGACAACTCTCTTCATGATGCCTTCCTTTTAAATATATATTGTAATGTCTATGGAGATTCTCAGTCATCCAGGTCAGAGTTCTTCAACCTTTCAGAGTTGGGCGCCCGGAGTGGGGGGACGGGGGAAAGAAGGGATGGTTTTGTGTGTGTGGGGTGAAAGCACGTGCGCCTCCGTGTGCACGAACACCTGTTGCTTGCGTGAGTGGGGCTGTGAATGCCCATGACGCTCGTGGCGACTCTCATGCGTGTAGGGCTGGAAACGCCCGCATTGCTCACGGCAATGCACGTGCGAGTGGAGCTGCGTGTGCACACACACATGCAGTGGCCAGCCACTTACACGGCCTGGTGGCCAATATGTCGTGGCCCGGTAGTGGGCCACGGCCCACAGGTAGGGGACCCCTGATCCCCGTCATGGTTGTCCCAGAGGTGCTTTTTCAAGAGGCAACTGGACTTCCTTGTTTTTCTTTTCTTTCCAAGAGACTATATATTGTAATGTTTTATCCTCTTTCTTTGGCTCCCTTTGCATTCAAAAACCAAGTATAGGTAGCGCTCAACTTAGAGTCATTCATTCTAAGAACTGTAACCTGAGAAAGCACCTCAGACAAGACCCTCACTTGTTCTCATGAAAATGAAGGGTAGGTGGAGGTAAATGCATTCAGACGTTCAAGATTACGTTACTATAACATTATACAGGTTGTCCTTGACTTACAAGCATTCATTTAGTGAATTCATTTGAAGTTACAGTGGCACTGAAAAAAGTGACTTCTGCTTTTCACACAACCATTGCAGCATCTCCACGGAGGTCAAAATTTAGATGCTTAGCAACAGGCATGTATTTATGGTGGTTGCAGTGTCCCTGGGCCATATGGTCACCTTTTGCAACCTTCGACAAAGTCAGCCAGGAAGCCAGATCCACTTAACAGCTGTGTTGCTAACTTAACTGCAGTGATTCAGTTAACAACTGTGAAAAGAAAGGTTGTAAAATGGGGCAAAACTCACTTAATTGTTTTGCTTTGCAATCAAAATTTTGGGCTCAATTGTCATCGTAAGTCAAGGACTATCTGTAATAAAAATAGTATTAGCATGGGTGACTCTGGTTTCTTAGTCCAGTCTACTTTGAAAGGCTGACAGTATTTAGCATTGAGCCCTCACTGTATAAATAATTACATATACATGTAGTTTTCTTGGCAGCAACATGGAAAAGATATGCATTTTCCTCTTTCTGGGATGTGTTTTCGAAACCTAGTCTTACAGGGAAAAGTAGTGCCCAAATCCTTTAAAAAATAAAATAAAAATGAAATCACAGCATCAAACTCCAGCAGGAAATGAGTGAAAATCAGTAATTTTCTTTCCTGTTTATTTTCAGCATACAAACAAAATAAAAAATATAAGGATTTTTTGTAAGATAGCCTTAAATACACTTCCCCAAATCCAGTGCAAAACACCGGCTTTTCCTAGGACCTTCCCAGGAATTTCTCTGCTGTCCACTAGCCAAAAGCTGTCCTCTCCTTATTTATTATAATCCTCCCCTCAGATGTGGGGGTCTTCTGTGGTCAGAAAATTTCCATTCATGGCTTAAATAAATTACAGTTCCTTGGGTTTATCTTAGGGAACTATTATGCTTAGTTAAAATTGAAAGCAGAAGGTTTTGATCTCTTCTGGCCTGTGGGAGTAAGAGGATGCAAGAAGTTCATTCACATAGCAGGAAACACTGATTTCCTGTTATGGCTGAACTGGGCCAGAGTGTCTCAGCTTTTTTTTTTTTCCACTTCCCAAAATAGAAAAAAATAAGGCTTAGAAGTATTTATTGCCTTGTTCAAGGGCATGATGAAGATGCCTCCAACTTCCACTGGCTTGGAAGTTTATTAATAGCACGGCAAACTTTGTTGATATACAGATATGCTAGTTTTCTTTTAAAACCTGGATGTCATCTCTGTTACATTTCCCCCCCCCTTGCATTTTGGGCTGCATGTTTTATTCTTATGGCTAAATCCAAAAGGAGATAAAGTAATTTGTGCCAAGATGGGGAAATTGTGTTTGTGTGCATGGCTTGTCCTCTTTCTCAAAATTTCTTCCAAGCGGGAATAATGTCCGTGGAATGTCTGCTTAGAAGCAAGTTACACTGAGTCACTGTAAGTTAATGCTCAGATACAGGTGGCTCTTGACATTTGATTATGTGAATGTTCAAAGTTAACAACGGCACAGAAAAAAGTGACATATGACCGTTTTTCACAGTTCTGACTGTCCTAGCATCACTGTGGTCATATGATCAAAATTTGGATGCTTGTCAACTGGCGTGTATTTATGACAGTTGCAGTGTCCCAAGGTCATGTGATCACCTTGGGATCGCATTGTAACTTCTGACAAGCAAAGTCAATGGGAAAGCCAGATTAATTTAATAACCGTGTTACTAACTTAACAACTGCTGTGATTTGCTTAACAACTGGGGCAAGAAAGACTGTAAAATGGGGCAAACTCACTTAATAACTGTCTTGCTTAACAGTGGAAATTTTGGGCTCAGTTGTGGTCATAAGCTGAGGACATCTGTATTAGGATTGCATGCACTGAGTTTGCTGAATTGTGGGCAGGGGGAATTGCAGGCAACAGCCTTGTTTAGCTACGTCGTGTAAAATCGTAATAGGCAACAACTATAATCCTGAACAGATTTCTGTGTTAACACAATGGTATCTTGGTACTCATTGTTAATTGGTTCCAGGAGGTGCAATGAGTACCAAAAACGATGAGTACCAAACAATTTTTTCCCCATAAGTAATAATGTAGTGAGTCACAAGGCAGCCGACACTGACAATTTCCAGCTTGGGTGTTGAGTACCAAGCAAATGATGAGTACCGGGACAAAAATTTTGCATCAAAATGCGTTGAGTATCAAGTTTGATGTGTTTCAAAACAGTTGAGTACCAAGGTACCACAGTAATGTAGAAAGTTGAGTGTTGTAAGGTATTGTCCCTTTTTTTCCCCTAGCTAGAAAAAAATAGAGTTGGGGCTTTTGCTGCTTTAGCAGTATATTTGCTGCATAATTATATTATTTCAAAACAAATAATTGGACTGTTAAATTAACATTACAATGCTAATGAGCAGTACTAGTAAAAACACTGCTAATGGGGCTGAGTCGCTTTTGGCAGGCCTGTTTAAAAAAAATTAAATAAAAAGCAGATGTGAGCTACGTGAACTCCCTTTGTGTAATTGTGCAATCATGATTGCGTGTTATATAGTCTTGTGAAAGGAGTATTATGCATGCAAGAAGAGAGAGTGGTGTGAAACAAAAGGAAGCTAACCAAACTTGAGAATACTTTAAAAAGAAAAACGCTAAAAACTGCTGTCTAGAAAGAAGCAAAGATTTGAAATCATTCCCAAGCAAAGTTGGAAAAATCCTAAAGGGTTGTCAGTAATTTTTACATAATTTTAGTGTTCCATATGAAGTGACATTGATCCAAATACATTTGTAGCAATTTCAATCAGCTAAAATACTCTGGCTTTGTAGAGAATGAGATAAATATGTTCGGTGCCTTCTCATTTTTTGGAAATTGCACACAGAAAATAAAAGATAATCTGTGAATGTTTTCAGGCATAATGGCAAGAAATGAAATGAAAATCAAATGTCCATGTAGTTACAAAGTCTCTCTAATTTGTTATTTAGTGGTATCAATAGAACCCCACCATTCTTTCAAGAGTGTTTTGCATGTGGAAAGCAAAATATTTCTGGGCACAAGGAAGTATTAATTCCTTGCCAAGTAGGAAGAGCTAGTCTCTTGTAGGCTAAGTTTTCAATTTTAAGTAGGTTTCATGATGTGCTAAATATTTAGGTATTAATATTCCCCATGGCTGGATCGGCAATTTAAAATGATTTATCTGCTGTCATAATAACAGCACGTTGAAATGACTTGTCTGTATCGTGGTTTGGGAGAGAAGGCATTTGGGAAGAGAAAGAAATGATCATAACCAAAAAACGGCTCTGAGCTGGATTTGGAAGAGGAAATAAAAGAGGGAAATAATTACCTTCCAAATGTTTGTCACTCTGCACGTTAAAAAAAAAAAAGCACACACATTAAATGCCAACCTTAATTGGCATTGCAATACGTGGGCAGAATGGCTGCTGTTTTCAGCATATGGGCTTGCTCACCTTGGTGACTGTTGCCATTATTCTTTTCTTCTGAATAGCCCAGTGTGGGTCTATAGTCTCCTTGGCACTCTACTCTTGCCAGAGAATATCAAATTTCTGCACAATAATGAGCTACTCTAGAAAAGGTGGGGTGGCATGTTAGTCATGTACGTGCCTAGATGGAATGCACATTATTTTGTGTGCTGACAATGATTCTAACACGTATCAGTTTAGATAATTCAGTTCCAAGACTCTGCTGTATAGATTACTGGATAATTGCATAGGAAACTGGCGTTTCTACTTAAAATAAGAACAATAGCAATAACATTTAGGCTTACTGTATATACCACCCCATAGCACTTTACAGCACTCTCTGGGCAGTTTGCAGTGTAAGCATTATTTGCATTTGCCCCCAACAATCTGGGTCCTCATTTTAACAAACTTGGAAGGATGGAAGGTTGAGTCAACCTTGAGCCCTGTCAGGATCAAACTCCAGGCTATGGACAGAGTTTGCCTGCAATATAACAATAGCACTTAGACTTCTATACTGCTTCACAGTGTTTCACAGCCCTCTCTAAGCGGTTTACAGAGTCAGCATATTGCCCCCAACAATCTGGGTCCTCATTTTACCAACCTCAGAAGGATGGAAGGCTGAGTCAACCTTGAGTTGATGTGAATCGAACTGCAAATTGAAGCAGCCAGCAGTCAGCAGAAGTAGGCTGCAGTACTGTATTCTAACCACTGCGCTACCATGGCTCTTAATTGCTGTGCCACCAGGGCTCCAAGGAATTTATTAATAATTAAGATACTGAATTAGGACCAGAAACCCAGATTTAGATTTACTCCAAGGCACAGAGACTCATTGGGTGATGCAGGAGTAATTATTCTCTCAGTCCAGCCACATAATGGTGGTTGGGGAAAACTTGAGAAGGAAGTATAAGTAGTCTTTGACTTATAACCACAATTGGGACCAGAATTTTCATTGTTAAGCAAGGTGGTTGTTAATGAGTTGTGCCTGATTTTATGACTCTTTTTGCATGGTTGTTAAGTGAATCACTAAATGTCATTAAGTGAATTTGGCTTCACCCATTGACTGCTTGTGTGAAGCTGTCTTGGAAAGGGTGCAAATGGTGATCACATGACCCCGGGACACTGCAACTGTCATAAATACATGCCTGTTTCCAAGCATTTGAATTTTGATCATGTGACCTTGAGGATGCTGCGATGGACATAAATGTAAGACCCAGTTCTAAGTCACTAAGGAACAAGTCACAGCATCCCATAGTGTGGTAGCTAAGATGGATATGAGTAAGGCCACTTGTTTTTTCATCAGCAGATAAACCAACAATGATGCAACTAACCTAAAAATCTCGGCCAGAAGTCCTGCAGCGAATCAGAATAGGTTTTGTGTTCATATAGCAAGTTCTCATGTTCTGCAGCGGTCTCCAACCTTTCTGGCTAGGTAGCTGTTGGAGGTGGGGGAGAGGGGATGATTTCATGCACACCGCTTTCACACATGCAGCTGTCAAACCTGCAACAAACTTGACTGAAGCCATTCTGCTTGTTTTCGGTTGGCACAAGATTGGGATGGGTGGGTGAAGGAATGAGATATTTTATGCCAGCCTAAACAATTCTCTGTCCCGTGGGAACCAAGGTTGTTTCTCTTCCCTCGATTGGGGGGTTGAGTTTAGTGTCAGAAAGCCCGCCAAACCATTCTATTGGGAAATGCATTTGATTGCATAGGTCAGGGGTAGGCAACCTTGGCTCTTTTATGACTCGTGGACTTCAACTCCCAGAATTCCTGAGCCAGCATGGCTGGCTCAGGAATTCTGAGAGTTGAAGTCCACGAGTCATAAAAGAGCCAAGGTTGCCTGCCCCTGGCATAGGTTATGGGATGGGAATTATGACTTTGTAATACTGTTACTTTTGGAGGAAACTTTAGTCTTGATTTCACTTTTGACCGTGCCGATACTTTGTAACCAATAAACATGTTCTTAGAGGAAAACTCAAGCCTCGGAATTCTGCTTTACTTGGTCTCGTCTATCGGAACCATGACAACAGCTTCATACATGTGTGCTCACCCAGCATTTTAACGGCCCAGTTCCAAAAGGGCTGCGGACCGGCACCGGGCTGTGGATCGGGAGTTGGGGACCCCTGTTCTACAGCCTATGTGCCTTCCATCCTATAACCTATGGAAGATATTTGGTTCCTTCTTAATGAGAAAAAATGTGGATTATATTTTGTGAAACAGACTATAAGAATATAGGGTTGTAGATTCAGTATTGAATATAATTTTTTTTTTCCCTGTTGGCGGACTAGAAAACTTGAGACTTGCTCTCTAATTTTAAGGACTGCCTTTCTACTTGAGTAGAGGCTAGTACCTTTTAATCAAAAGTGCTTATTCATAACAAGGGAGTAATCTGCTTAAATTAGATAAGAAAAATATGGCAATATAAAATTAGATTTTCTGACAAAAAGTTAAGCAACCCGGTATAATCAGTACTTTTTGTGTAAAAGAAAAAAAAACACATATTGAGTACTGTTAGGATGTTTAATCAGAAGAAAAATGAGACATTTATCTCACTTATGAAGAAGCTTTTCTTTGCTTTTAAAGACAAATAATCCTTGCGTAGTTTGACTTCCAGGTAAGAACTTAGTAGAAGGTGGAGATCTCTTGATCTATTGTGTATATTTTCCTGGGCTTGATTTTGACATAGTTTAATGTGTTTTTATGCATATAGCATGCTTAGATTGTAGCCTCACCCAAGCCCCCAGGTCTGGAGGAATTGACTTTTGTTCCACAATAACAATCATTTTATAGATCTTGTTGGGCAGAATAGCCTCCATCCACCTTCTTGTGAAAGTGTACAGACTTAATCAGAAATTTTTCTTTTGCAGCCTTGCAAATAACGGATAAAGATTTCTCCCCCCCCCCAATATCTTTTTTTTTTAACGCACCCACAGGCGATGCATTAATGCAAACTCCTGAATATAGCAAATTTAGTTTTGTTAGTCTGAAGTTGTCTGAATTCTGCATGCATGGTATTTTTAACGCTACATTATGCAATTAGCTCTGGAGAAATTGGGCTAGGATTCTATAAATGCTGCAGGTTAGGATCATGTTACCTAGTTTAGTATTAGTTTTGGGATGCAGTATTTTCAGATTTTATAGAGCCAATGGGTATGCTGCTTTCAGTATCTTTCCTACTTTCTTTTCTAACCCAGTTAACTGATTTTCTCTAGTTACTGCAGTGATAAACACCAGGCAGTGCTACACATAGAAAGGGATTATGGCTTAAAAAACACAACTTTTCTTGCATCAGTTGACACAATGTTGTTTGAAAACTGATGCAAAACTTTTAAAAATGGAAGTAATATTTGCAGAAAGCTGGTTCTAAAAGTGTGCGGAGTGAAATGTTCTCCCTACCATATTAGCAGTGTAAAAATCTATTTGGTCATTACACATCATCATCATCATCATCATCATCATCATCATCATCATCATCATCATCATCATCATCATCATAATGGTGTTTTCTGTATCTCTTTGCTGTTAGTTACTATTCATTTGGAGTTTGTAGCCAAAATATGGTAGTGCTACCAGTGGACCCATATTTTGGCCTACAAAATTAAAAACCGTGAGGAATTGCTTCCCAGTGATGGGCTTGGAAGTATAACTGCCCATATGAGAAAAGGGTAAAGGCTGGAAGTGATAAGGTGTGCCTTGCAAATATAGCTTGCTGATCGATAGATGCACTATTTTGTGAATGAACTCTGTCTGGAACAATCATTGCGCATAAATGCCCTGGATATTTTCTCAAAGATTACAAGAAGATTATTATCTCCAAAGGCTAGAAATCTGTGGAGATGACCTTATAATTTAAAAAGGTGATTGAGAACTGTGTGTGAATGACAAAAAGCCCAACAGATATTAGACACCAACTCTGCATTAATATCTGTTCTGACATGGAGTTTAGCCATCGCTGAGACCTTAAATATTCCACAGTTACAGTGGAACGATGTATTTAACAGTGATCGTCAAAAGAGTGAACCTAAATACCCGTGACCATGTTATTATAAGAGAATTGCATTGTTAAAATATGATGATACTTTTATCTCCGCATAAACTGTGGCTAACAGCAGCGTTCAAAATATTTATTGCTGCTTGCTGGGTTGAGTGCCCTGTATGGATTTTGATTTCGGAGGTGATTTGGACAGCGAATGAGGCATTGCACCCTTAAAAATTCCATCCTTAATTGCCATATAAGCAAGTTTCGTGACCCAGCTGGCAAATCCTTTTTATTCCCTTCCTATACAGCATGATCTCGTTCCTTAAAAGATGTTGCTGTCTCCTGTGACTCTCCCTGCCAAAGCCTGGTTGATTCCTTTACAAAGCATGTCATTAATAAACAAAGTCAGTGTCGGTGTCATTTCTCAACTCCTGTAGAAAAACATCACGGTTTAATTTGGCCACGCTTTGTTAGTGACTTGAAAATCTCTGCAACAGAAGACGTTTCTTGACTGGCAGGCGGTGTTGTGCTTTTTTTCACACATCTCTTCCCCCCCTCCTGCGCACAGGCCTTGTGACAGACAGCACTGCGGTGTCACAAGGGTAATAGATGGCAGGTAACAGGCTTCATCTGCATTTGTCAACCTTACCGGTTCCTCTTTCTTTTTCCAGTGCAAACTGAAAGCAGGTGTGTTGAGAATAAAAATGCATTTTAGCTATGGCAGGTTGGCAGTAATCTTTTCACAACATACCTCTTTTAAAAGTAGTCCAGAAGTTGTGAATGTTCCAACGCTGGAAGTTTTTAAGAAGAGACTGGATAACCATTTGTCTGAAATAGTATAGGGTTTCCTGCCTGAGCAGGGGGTTGGACTAGAAGATCTCCACTGTCCCTTCCAACTCTATTTTTTATTATTATTATTATTATTATTATTATTATTATTATTATTATTATTATTATTATTATTATTATTATTATTATTATTATTATTCATCATCATCATCATCATCATCATCATCATCATCATCATCATAAGATATGGTCACCACAATGTGAAAAACAATGAGACTCTAGAAAGAGTGCAGAGAAAAACAACAAAGATGATTAAGGGACTGGAGGCTAAAACATATAAGGAACGGTTGCTGGAATTGGGTATGTCTAGTTTAATGAAGAGAAGGACGAAGGGTGACACGATAGCAGTCTTCCAATATCTCAGGGGCTGCCACATAGAAGAAGAGGGAGTCAAGCTATTCTCCAAAGCACCTGAAGGCAGGATAAGAAGCAACGGATGGAAACCAACCAAAGAGAGAAGCAACCTAGAACTAAGGAGAAATTTCCTGACAGTTAGAACAATTAATCAGTGGAATGACTTGCCTCCACAAGCTGTGAATGCTCCAACACTGGAAGTTTTTAAGAAGAGATTGGATAACCATTTGTCTGAAATGGTATAGGGTCTCTTGCTTAAGCAGGGGGTTCAGCTAGAAGTCCTCCAAGGTCCTTTCTAATTCTGTTATTCTATTCTATTCTGTTTTAAAACCTGAGGCATCTGTTGTGATTCGTCGCCAACCAGTGGATCCGGCAGCTGAGTCTGAGGAATCAGATGAGGAGGAGGGGCCTGGAGTGACATTAGAGTTAGAGGAAGGCTCTGAGGAGCTCCAAGACTTACAGTCGGACGAGGAGCCTGGCCCCTCTACTCGCGCTCAGGCTGAGATACAGCTGTGCTGGGAGCCTGAGTTGGACAGTGATGAAGAACAGTTGGGACAAATCCAGGATGCACGAAAGCGCAGGCAAGAGAAGCGAGTAGGAAAGAGGAATGCAATGGGGCGGCTCCAAAGGCAAAGGAGAAGGCATTAAGAAGCCATGCCTTGGCTGAATTATAAAAGGGAAGGTGTGGGAGGTGCTGGTTGCCAAAGGCAACCATTCGTGTTGAGGATCAAGTTTCTGTGGACTGTGTTTGTTTGCCTTGGACATTGACTCAGGTCTGTGAGAATAAAAGTTGGTTTTCTTGCAGTTCCTGCCTGTTTCTTGGAAGAGGGATTTCTCCTTGTGAGCATAACAAGGACTATGTAGGCTGGGACAGAACAGTATCAAACATAAGACCTAATGATATACGGGGCCATGCGTAGGAACTGAATCTGCAAAAGGAAGATGGGATATGATTACAGTCTAAATTGATAACAGTGGGACTGAAATCGATTTTGAGTGGTCCTTTGTTTTTGCTTGTTCCTTTCTCCCCCGATTGTCTGCTTTGGAAAAATAAAAATTATGTAGACTTCTTATGCCTCAGAATGATAAGCTGGGTTGGCCCACAATGAGTAGCCTGTATGCTGTTAACAGGATCCCATCTCTTCCCCATTGGTTGCTTTAGACTTATGATATAGGTAGTCCTTGAATTACAATGACAAGCCCAGAATTTCTGTTGCTAAGCGAGACAGTTATTAAGTGAGTTTTGTTCCATTTTATGACCTTTCTTGCCACAGTTGTTAAGTGAATCACTACAGTCGTTAAATTAGTAACACGGTTGTTAAGTGAATCTGACTTCCCTATTGACTTTGATTGTCAGAAGGTCACAAAAGAAGATCACAGGACTCCGGGACACTGCAACCGTCATAAATATGAGTCAGTTATCAAGTATCTGAATTTTGATCAGGTGACTATGAAGATGCCACAGTGGTCGTAAGTGGGAAAAACGGTCATAAATCACTTTTTTTCAGTGGTGGTGTAACTTTGAATGGTGACTGAATGGTTTGTAAGTTGAGGATTATCTGTAAAGCCATAAGCAGATGGATTATCTAAAGATCTTAATAAAAGTTATGAAACTTTCTTTGAGGGATTACCTCTCAGAAGCACAGACTGATAAAATGAGCTCTTCTTAACCTACATGTGTCAATTACACAATGCATGATGGGGCAACAGCGTCAGTCTGGCCAAGACCTTGCAGTTCACAGAGGCCCGCTTCATTACTTTCATGTTTCAGGGAGTGTTGTGAATCTTGGCTGCTTTGGGGGATCTAATTGCATATTTAATTGCTCTCTGCCTCAGGATAATATTTCTGCCAACATAGAGAGTGAAAGGATATGAAGGAAAAATAGAGCAAGGTACCTGCTTAACCCAAGAGGACCAGTTGTGGATATATCCAGCCTGAAGGCTTTTAATTTAAGTCAAACTTCAGCATGCTTGGTGAAACAGTCATATGGGATGCAGGTTGGATATTGGATTATCCGATATCCGTTACATTTTTTCTCTCTCAAAAAGGGAACAAAAAGACCAAAACACCTCCCTGCCAGCAATCGGCGCGGAGATGAGCATAGATTAATCCCAGATTAACATCAGACCAACAGTCAAGAAGTAAACAGTACCCCAATTAAGGAACTGCCGAGCAAGCCAACAGTGAACAACCAAAGAACCTGTAACACTACTCACACCAGCACCAGAATATAAACTGAGAACAAACCCCACTCCTTACTAGCACTGATGATGTTACCTAGTTTGGGTAATGAAACAACTGCAAGAAAACAGCCAAGCTCAAAGAGAACCAAGGGGCCCTCATTTCAACCCTGAGCTACAAATATTCTCCTTTATTGGTACATTTTTTGTCCTAATTGTGAAAAACCCAGTAAAAGTGTTGGCACACTAGACTAATCCAGGTAGCTATGGGAGCTCAGTGGCTAATTTTGATCCTCTGTCTGTCTTACTGACTGTCTCTGTCACCCCAATCTACTTATAGAGTAGTAGCTGTAGGAAAAACAGGTGGAGGAAACATGGTAGATACCACCTTGAGCTTCTGAACAGAAGTCAATCAATCAATCAATCATATTCTAAAATTTGTTAGCATAATACACATATTAATCAGATGTGGTTTCACTTCTGTTTAAAATGCTCATTCGTCACCACTTGCCGTTTCCATAAAATCGTCTCATCACCATAGGCTACTCAGCAGGACTGTTGTTTAGTCAAGGTTGGCATTGAGGGAGGGAGCTCAGTTCATTTTTATTACAGGGATCTGAAGCCATGAGTGAACGTTTCTGAAGAACGTGTCCTGACTTATCTGTAAATATTTGCACCTGCAAAGTCCATTCTGGACATAGACATTAATAGGAAAGAAAGATATATGCCTCAATATTTTTGCTCATCCAGCACTGTTCAAACTGCTGGATTTCTTGTTAGCTTAGTTCTCGGCTATGGAACTGAAGAATGGATTGGCAGTGCGTATTTCCAGGCTTCCTAAGCAAGACAGTGTTTTCACAATGATGTGTCTCATTTGAATAAATGCATGTTTCCAAATTTCATCTGTGTTACCTCTTAATTTTCACAAACGCAGTTGTATATCTACTTCATTCCTTGACAGGTTCATGTTTAATTTATTGGAAAATTACACATTTCTCAGTTTGTTTTCTAGTAGTTTTTTTGCAGAGTAAAGTAGACCTTTTTGCAGTTTCCAAGTGAACTGAACATTGAGAAGAAGCCTCTGCTGCCAGTTAAATGAATGTGTATCTGGAGACCCCACTATTCCTATTTAGGACCTAGTTGTTAAACTTATTACTAGCTGCATTAAGATTTTCCCCCTTTTAGAAGAAGAGAATCCCTGTAAATTAAACATGAAGAATAAACAAAAAATTAAAATTCACAAAATTTCTTGAGGCCTAAGTTGGTGGGTTTTTTTCTTCTTCTTTTTATCTCAAATTCTCCTTTTTGGCGCAGACATGTTCTTCTTACAATTCTCGTTCCCTTAGTTAACAATCCTGCTGTGTGGCGACATGATAGTTGTTATTGCTTGAAAGAACTTCTTCCATCATATGATCCTGGAAAATGAGTTTCATTTAAGGTGCATGGGATAGCATTATAGCCAGATACCTTCAATTGTATGGAGGCGATTTAACGCCCTTCTGTAATTCTCAAACAATACATTCCTATTGCTGGACAGCTAGACCGATGTTTTGAATTGGTGTACCAGGCTTCCAGCACACTTATCTGCCAGCATACTGGAAATAAATGAAACAACTCATACACATTGAGATCAAACTCCATGCTGGATTTCTTGAAGTCAGAACTTAAGACAATTCACCCAGTTAGAAAACTCACAGTTAGCGACAACCCACAGCTGAAGGGGATGGTGAACAACACAAGGCAAAGTGAAAATCTTTTATTGTTTTACAGAAAAACCTGTGCTGTTTCCACACAGATGTACAGGTGTATAATCAAGCCTTTATTGATTAAAATATGTTTGTACTTTTAACTTTCAAAAGCAATGTCAGATACACAGCTACTTTAGTACCCATAGCAATAATAACTTTGTGGTGGCTGTGTACATTATAGAACACAAATTTGTAATTTATTATTCAAAACTACCTCAGTTTAAGATGGCATGCCTATGTGAGGCTGAAAAGAGAACCAGTGCAGTCTTCCCTGCTGCTAAAGCTCCTTTTGATTTGTCATCTTATTTCAATTGTTGGCTTGGTTCCAATTTTTTTTTAAAAAATTAATTTAGTAACATAAAGAAAAATTGTGATACAGCTACAAATTACTTTGTCATATTAGCAGAGGTTGAAACTTCACTGGCTATTTAAGAGGATAAACTTACAATAGTCTCTATAAAAGGGTTCTGACAGGGATTTTTCTAATCCAGCATAGGCTGTTACTAAATGGGGACAGGCAAGAATTGTTGCGTTCAAAGAGGTAATCTTATTAGTTCTCTCTTGCAGGCTTTTGCTGGACTGCAAAGACAGACTAACCACAACTTCATATTTTATCTGAGTTGGAAAACTAATCGCTTCAGGACAAGCTATTTGAAGTTTATCCTGGCTTATTCCAAAATTGGTACCTGTAACTTCCGGATTCAAGGAAACAAGGATAGTGATTCCAAGATTCCAAGCTAATGATAGCCCAAAGGAAGATAGGCATTGCCATGAAAAAAAGGTGTTTTATATATCTTGACTTGATAAGCCAAGGTGATTGTAGAAGCATGTTTCTGGTCTAACTGGAAAGGCTGACATTACCCCCCCATGAATTATGAGGTTAGTTTTTTCCAACCACAAAGGGGGAGGGAGATACTATATAATTTGACGAGAAACCAAACAATTTCTTTATTGCTGCCAAGAAAACTACATGGAGCCATCAGATATTGAGCTCACCCTGAAGGCAACTTTTCCTGTATAAAGTTTATAATCTCTCTTTGTTTCTGCTGTCAATTTCTGAACCCTTGTGATTTGATAATATGTCAATACATTAGGGATGAAGTGGTCTGCTTTTTTCCCCAGAAGGGGCCATTTCTCAAACGGTTGATGCGACTTGGCACCAATCACACCTTTCTCCAAACATTTGCATTCGGTATACCAACTGATTGTGAACTGCAAATCTCCTGGCTGTAAGCTTTGACCTAACTGTTAGACTTCCTTTGTATTTTTATAATACTTAAAAGTGTACAAAACCTCAAGTGTTTGCACATACTTTTTTTTCATCACTTTTATTCATCCCCTCTGTTGCTTGTTGTCGTCTCCTTCCCCTTATTTCCCAGAGTTATGTACAGTTACGTGCTAAGCAGTATTAGTTAGAGACCCCCTACTGCAGTAGAAATGGAAAAGATTATATGCGTGGGCTAAAGGTTCTTTAATGAGATATGGATCTGTTACTTCATTAATTTCCAGTATGAAATACCCCATATGTTCCTGAACATACTTTAAGGGGAATCATATTAACTGTCATTTAAACAACTTTTGCTTGCAAAATCGTCATGCTTCTCTTCCTTCCATGGAGGGGTGAATTAACAAGGCCATCTATATATAGTTAGATTTATTTTTACCTCTGCACAAGATGTGGTGTGTATTAAACATATATAGGATCAATCCATGAAGAAGGACACAAAGCATTGGGACAGAAGAGAGCCACCAAATGATTTTGTTCAAATTAACCCCATTCTCCAGCTCCTCATTTGCTTTACTTTGTGATTGAAAAAGTTGAGAAGCTTCTCAGCAAGGTTACACCTGGTACTTTTTGCGTGCTGAGCTTCTTTAGCAGCGATCTTGAATCAACAGAAAAAGAATATTTTCTTAAAGTTTGTGAGTTTTATTACTTATGTGATGTCAGGCCTAAAGGAGTTATTAAAAGGGCAAGGAGTTTAGTGTAGAATGTAGATTGTCTTGAAGGCATGTCAGATTTTGAAATAGGAATAGCTAGGCTAGGAGATTAAAATTGATCTTAGTGAGTCTACTGATACTAACTGATAACAGTAAAGTGAAAGTTTTTAGCTTTTTGGTTGCTTTGTCATACATGTCAGGTTGCATCATGTTGTCAAGAAGACCTTTAAAATTTGTTAAAAGAAGATAGGGACCTTTTATATGGGCTCCAAGGAAATACAGGGGACCCCGCCCTCCAATCTCATTTCATTTGAAGCCTTGAACTTTGTGTTAATTGGGTAAGATACAGACTCTAGGAGGAAATGTCTGGGAGGAATGTCTTGTGGGAAATGTATAAATTTTGAGATGAAGATTCAACTTGGTCATCTTATCTCTACAAGTGTCTCTCAAATGATGATGGAAGAAGCAAATTCATGCAGTTAATTTTCAACCAGGCATTTTGATTTTTTTCCAGCACCATATTTTGGGGTATCGGATGGCTTTGTTAGCTGCCCGTAGTTGCTTGATAGCGAGATGGGCGGCATACAAATTTAATAAATAAATACTGTTCATTCAGGATACTAGAGGACAAATAGGGAGTCTCATGTAATTTGGATATGGCGGATTCACTTAATGCATGATGATGAATGTAATGCTTTTGAAGGTTTCCCTGAAAGATTAGATGTTTTAAGTACCTTTAGCAAAAGGTTGATGTTTGACCACTCTTACAGGCAGCAATACAGTTCTTTTAGAACTAATGCTGCTTAGTCTTTGAAGGATATTCTGGATAATAGTTTCACTATCACATCCTATAGCTGTAGCTTTTATTAAGCCATCTTCAAGGATAAAACGATGTAAATATGGTGTATTCCAAATGGGAGGTTACCAGAATTTCTATGATTTTATAAACAACTGGCAAGGCCATTCCTAACTAGGAGGGGCTACAGCCCCAGATCAGACACAGCAGATTGAATACAGTCCAGGTCACTGATGTCTCTTGGGACTTATATCACAGAGGTAAATCCAATACAGAAAGCTGAATACCTGCTCGTTCATGGGAGCACAACAACAGACATCCGCAGTTCCTGGACCCAAAGCCTTCAATTCATCGTGCCTCCATCATTTGGGATGCATGTTAATTCTTATTCAGCCTATTATAGCATCCAGATACTGTTCTAATGCCCATACCATCTCCCTGACTCTGGTGACGGAAAACAAAAAGGGATCTCATCAAAGTACCGCCGTCACCTGACTCTAAAGCTCTTGATGCCATCACTCAGGAGCTTCGTGTAGATGTTGAAAAACAACAGGATGGAATGGACTTTTTCAGGATTAACCAAATGGAGTTGACTCTGGAAATACTAGCATATTTATTTGCTCACTTGCTTTTTATTCCACCTTCATTTTTGGTTGAGCATCACCAGAGAAAGAAGATCAGTGTCGCAAATAGGCCACACATCAGAACGCAACAGTATCAAGAATAGTTGACAGGTTCTGGAAAATTGACAGAACTGCATTCTTTCTGACTTGCAGTGAGGGAAGGAGTTTGGGGCTGAATATTAGAGTAAAACCTGAGTGGAATTGCTTAGCATGATGATGTTTGAATCTTGCACCGTGCTTTTTTTTTCAACTATGATTTGATTTATAACTCAAATAAGGGCTCAGATAGGAACCCTGGTTTGTATTGAAAAGGACAAGATGAGAACCACTGCAAGCTTATAAACAAAGGTTTGAGCAGTTTATGCAGAGAATTTGCACCATGGACAGGAGAAGGATGAAAATATCAGCTATGGGTCAGATAATTTTACAGGGAATTGTCCAATGTTCAGATTACCCATTATGAGTTTTCATTCATTCAGGATTAATAAGTTTCATTTTAATGGTTTCGGTTTATTGTAGAAAGCTACTGTGACTATCTCCATCTACATGTTCAAATCACCAAAGGAAAGTTAGTACAAAGCCAAAAGTAAACAACTGTATAGTATAAACCAAAACAAGTAAGAGTTAGAAACTATCTCCTATGCAAAGGAGATTAGCTTCTAATCCTTTATGTGGAGCAGGCAGGAGAAAAAGGTGGAAGAAATTTGAGTCCTATTGTCATAAATAATGCTTGTCTCTGATTCACAGCAGCCACTTCAAACCTTCTTAATGGCTTCATAGTTTTATGATAATAAATCTACTTAGCTGAGCCTTCGTATACCAGCAAATACATTTTTGCAGTCTTTTCCTTTGTTAGCCAAAAAGAACCAGGCAGCTATATAAATAGATGGATACTGATGTAGATATAGATGTAAATATATATGTAAACCCAACTGTTAAAAAATATTCCATAAGTGTATGGATTATTGCACCTATAAATCCTACTTACTACTTTTATGAGCAATAGAAGACATTACTGCATAACAGAGCCGCAATTCTTTTTTCCTTTTATTTACTTCGGTAACATCAAGTTGGTTCAGCTCCAGGCTTTGTCATATATTTAAGTGCTACAGGAACTCATTTATTTTGGCCTCAAATATCCATTTTTTATTTTCAGGGAGACTTTATTTGCCTCTGCATATTAAAATGGCAGGTTAGCATACTTTAAAGTTTATTAATATCAGGAGGTAGAAATTCATTCCTGCTAATACACGAACGCTGTTCGTGTCACCGTTATATATTGGGACACTCTCAGTTGGGTGAACAGAGTAACTGCTGAGTCCCCTTCTCTCTGTTGTAAACATGGATTTGTGAGCATGGATGCATGTTGTCGTGACCCTACAAAACAAAGCAGGGCCAGAGGTTTTATTAAGAAGAATCAGAGGGCGTGTGTAGGTATCCAGTAGCTGATTATCGTAAGAAGTAATTTTCAAAATGAATGCATTGTGGTTGAAGACAGGAGAGTAATTAAAAAAACGCTTGCTAAATATCACAGGCTGTGTAGAGCTGAAACAAGATAGCTTATTTTATATAAGTGAACAAGCTGCGTCCCATATTGATAAGAAATTTGATAGCCGGCAGCCCCAAAACAATCCATAGGTCCCCTATGATAACAGTGCTATCATGTCACCTCTAGAAAAGGACTAGGGGTAACACGATAGCAGTGTTCCAATATCTCAGGGGCTGCCACAAAGAAGAGGGAGTCAAGCTATTCTCCAAAGCACCTGAAGGCAGGACAAGAAGCAACGGATGGAAACTAACCAAGGAGAGAAGCAACCTAGAACTAAGGAGAAATTTCCTGACAGTTAGAAGAATAATTAATCAGTGGAACAATCTGCCTCCAGAAGTTGTGGGCGCTCCAACATTGGAGGTTTTTAAGAAGAGACTGAACAACCAATTGTCTGAAATGGCTTAGGGTTTCCTGCCAGAGCAGAGGGTTGGACTAGAGGACCTTCAAGGTCCCTTCTAACTCTGTTCTATTCTAATAGAAGAATAGAAAGAGCATGAGAAAAAGACACAGAGCCTACCCACTCCAAGCTACTTATAGAGGTTGTCTTTGACTTGCAACCATTTGTTTAGTGAACCTTCAAAGTTACAAAGGCACTGAAAAAAAAGTGACTTATGGCTGGTTTTTCATACTTAGGACTGTGGAAACGTCCCCCTGGTCATTTGGATGTTTAGCAACTGGCTCATATTTGTGACGGTTGCAGTGTTCCAGTGTGACCTTCTGACAAGCTGTGTCAACGGAGAGGCCAGATTCATTTAACAATCGTGTAATTAACCATGACAGTGATTCATTTAACGACTGTGGCAAGAAAGGTCGTAAAATGGGGCAAAACTCCTGTAACTGTCTCACCTGGCAGTGGAAAATTTGGGCTCCCTTGTGGTCATAAGTCGAGGACTGACCTGAAAGACCAGATTAGGGACAGAGTGCCATGGAGAAAATCTATGTGGTTGCCAGGAGTCAATAAACAACTTGATGGCACATAACCAATCAATGTAACATGGGAATGCCCCACCCAGTATTTTCTTTAACCAGAAAATCCATCTGACATTTCCAGACAGTAAGTAGAGTGGTAAACAGAGGCTCTAGAGAGGCGTAAAGCCACTCTACAATGATACATGGACCAGGAAATTGTTGATTTATCAGTGCTCAGTAGAAGATGGGCAATATTGGAGAACCCAATCCTGGCTGATAGCTGAAACACAGCACATTTGCTTTATGAATAATCTTGTGAACTTGACATTGCTTTTTTAAAATTTAATTGCTGTCATGCAGTCTCCAGGTAGCCTATAATTCCACTTTTGGAAAAAGAAGTATCTTCTAGTCCTCATGCTTCCTTTTTTTTTTATGCTCAATCTAGAGGGAGCTCAATTCTGCAGTTGTGACCTCTTAGCTCAGGGAACTTTTCATTTCAGAAAGTAGCTTACTTATTGAGAACAAATAAATAGAAGACCAAAAGCAAATAGCTAATTCCACTTGCAGGAGATAGCTATTTATTTTGCTTCCTTTGTTAACTCAGTAAATTGTCCAAGACTATATACATACTATTACTATCTAGTATGTACAATCACAAGAGATTACTGTTAGCAGGAAATGGGATTAAAAATTTTAATGCAAGCATTCACCCTTGAAAAATGCAGGGATATTTTTTTCTTTTACATACTGTTAGTTTTAAAGGATGTGCTCTAATATTTTCATGCAAACAAAACTAATGAGTAAAGCTGTGGAATATGCTGTCTGTTTCAGAGCTCTTTTGTTTACTTATGCATATTTAAAGAAACCTGACAGTTTGAATTAAGAAATTGTGGATGTATATATAGTTCACTTGCACATTTATTTATTTATTTATTTATTTATTTATTAAAATGTATTTGTTAAACAAATGATTCTGAGTGGTCAGAATATGAAATGAGCTAGTACGAATCATAGTTTGCAAACATCACTTAATTTGCTTTGCCTTCCAGGCTTAAATTTATTTTTTATAAACATAATTTATATTTTATTTGAAGCAGAAGTTAAGATAAGGTCAGCAGTCAATAATGGGAATTGTGCATTTAGATTTAGAATCTTTGGGAGTCAAGCAGCACACAGATTTAATAAACAAATAAATAGTATACTTTATCAGAATTAACTCAACAGTTCACATTCCTTAATTAAACTCAATTTTTTTCCATTGTCTCCTATGAAAGTACTAGGACTAAGCTGACAACTGAGCTCAGAGATTCCTATATCAATTTAACCCACTTCTTTCTTTCCAATGGGTACAAATAAACCCAGAACTTATTTAGCTTGGGAACAAATTATTGACATTAATCATAGTTTAATATCTGTTTAGTATGCTAACTGATCCCAATGCTGTTAATTACAGTTCTCTTATTTAGATAAATCAAGAAATATAGTTAATACAGGAATTCATGGCTTGTTCACTTGGGTGAAGAGATTTAATGCATAGCCGAAAAGCTAATTATATCTTAGTTTGACTAACAGTAGTTATCCAAAATAGATAAGAAAGAGGTCTTCCCTTATGTCTTCATAAGACTCTCAGTTTTTATTTGTAACGCAATGTGATGCCTCTAATGTATCCTATCAGCATCATCTTTTAATTAATTACCAAATAAATCTTACAGACATTTCTGATGGCAGCCAAAGTAGCTCTTCATCAGAAACAGAATTAAACAATAAGCTTCTCCTTCTGGATGTTTTTCAAATCAAAGTGCAAATAAATTGCACTTTTAAGAATAGGACTGTCTAACCTAGACTGAAATAATTAGGGTGACTCCTGTACGGCTAAAAAAAACAAAACAAAACAAAACACTCCAACAACAACACAACCAGAAAATAACACTGCCATCTAGGGTTCATCTAGATTTTGACCAGTTCTGGTAAACCTACTTAAGTTTTTATTGCCTTCACTTTATTAACATGCTGTTCTTCATTTGCTATGACTCTGGAATTTTTCTGCCTTTATTTACTTTATTTCAAAAATATAAGTGCCATCTGATTCACCAGACTCTAGCAGCTTTATGTATATAAATAATTAGAATCTTAATAGCAATCAGCGATACACATAATAAGAAGCAAAACTCCGTAATGAAATGCTGATCTAAAGCAAGATGAAGTCCAACCCTACTTCAGGGCACAGCTGTTCAACAGTTGCTTGTTTGGGTGGAAAAGGCTTTTGTCATTTCGAGTTCTCACTACTTTCTATGCAGAGACCTTTATTTCTCATCTGCAGCATTTCCTAGCACTTGACAAGCTGCAGTGAAGTAGAGTTATGCTTGATTTAGAGTTCTCCCCCAACTGCATGTACCTTGTTTTCCCCGAAAGTAAGGCCTACCCCAAAAATAAGCCCTAGCTTGATTTTCTTTGGGGGTGGGTGGGCCTAATATAAGTCCTACCCCAAAATAAGCCCTAGTTTTGGGGCGAGGCACACACCTAAAAATCAAGCTAGGGCAGGGATGGGGGGGTGGAGCTGCCCCACACCCACTTATCCGGCAGCCAGGCCTCTCCTCATCAGCTCACGTCTTCTTCTGAGGCCTCTTCTGCAGCCAGGCCTGCATTTCTCAGTCACAGGGCTTTCCAGAAGGCCACTGCAGTCGAGAACCAAGCTATGGATTCAATCTATAGCTCAGTACTCAGCTGCAGAGGCCTTCTGGAAAGGCCTGACTGCAAAATGCAGGCCGGAATGCAGCTGCAGAATGAAGCTGCTCCTTCGGTCAGAAGAAGTGGACCGGCTGGGCGAGGCTGTCAGTGCCAGAGGTGAGTATAAAAGACACCCCCCAAAAAATAAGACCTGGTGCCTCTTTTGGTGGCAAAAATAAAAAAATAAAAAATTAAGACCCGGTCTTATTTTCGGGGAAACACAGTAGGTATTGCTACATACCTATGCTGTGAAGGGGTTGATGGGTAAGTGTAGGTCGAAGATGGCTGCAGACAAAAAGCGAAAGCGCACACCTCCCAAATCCCAACTGTGTGGTGCGGAGGTGCGCGTCCTGCGTGCTGACTGATCCAACTTCCTGTTCTGTGCTTTGCTCTTTGAGCGCTCCTTGTCCAAAACGAGCATTCGCTGAGGTATGAATGCAACAGTTCGCAACCGCCTCTGAATGAAGTTGCAACTGTGAAAAATGGTCATAAGTCGCATTTTTCAATGCTGTTGTAACTTTGAATGGTCACTAAACAAACTGTTGTAAGTCGAGGACTACCTGTATATTCCCTGCAGTGTAATGACAGAGAAGTCTAATCCATCATGCAAAACCAAACCTATTTTTTGGGGAGGGGGCTCTTGAACAATTGCCAAAACCAAAATCTTACTTTTCCAAATTTCTTGCCAGCATCTGGTTTGGAGAACAAAAATAAATAAATAATCCTGCATGCCTTGAATATGTGCAGCAATGTATGTTTTATCTTGCATACATTCTTTAACCAATATAGAAATTACCCTGCCTTTCTATCTTCTCTTTTGCCAAACAGCTTTTAATGGTGTTGTAGATAACGTAGCTGGCATCATTAATTTGGAGGTCAGAAGAACTGACCAGTATTAGGAAAGAGCAGAAGAGCAGTAATTTGGTTTAGTGTGCAATGATTTCTTTAAAAACTTTTCAGAGCTGGGGGCTTAAATTGAGAAAGCTTTTGAGTTTTAATATACATTTCGTGAGGAGAAAAATAGAATCCCTTGTCTGTATTTTACAGGTCTCTGCTAAGCTGTGAAACTCATTTATTATAAATGCTGGCTTTTAGATATATTCGCACTTTGAGATAACTGGAGCAGTTGACCATTTGCAGGGCAAACAAATGCAATCAAATGGTAAAGCTTCAAGGAGATTAGAGAGCTGTCAAGGTCTGAACTATATCAACAGCTTGAAATTGGCTCATTCAACAAAGCTTCGACAGTATTACATTGGCAAAGTAAACACTACTCCGATGACGCACCAACATTTGGCGATTGTGCATGTGTGCTACGTATGCCTGCATGTGTGAATGAATGAGTATACCTGCAGATGTGTGACTCATGCAGATTTAACCCCTCAGGCATAAATCAAAGCATGCAGTAGAATAAAAGGATGTGTTCTGTACTACTTTCAGCGGCCTTACTAACAGAGTTAAAGATGTCCTCCTGTACATGCCTACCCATAAGGAGGATTGGTATTTTATTCCTGCATAAGTACAAAGGAGGTTTACTTCATGCTTAAGTATATGTGTATCTATCACACTGTTTCTTTTGGAGGAAATCAATTGTGCAGAGCGTTGAAAAGGAGTGAGAAATAGTAGGTCAAGGAAGTAAAAAGTCTTAAGGTTATAAAACAAATGTAAATCACGCTTAAATCTAGTTTAATATCATCCATTCTCTCTACCTTTCTGTGCTTCCAAATCATCCATGGTTCCATCACTTCCATTCATCATTTCATTGACTGCCTTTAGCTCTGTAAATTAATTTGTTTTCTCAGCAATTTTATCCCACCCCAGCATATCCGGTCTTCCCCTTCCTCTTGACCCATTCACTCCTTCATCATTTGTTTTGCAATTTGAGCCCTCTTTCCTTTTCTCTCTCTGATTATACCATCTTAGCTTATTTCTTTCATAATGGTCATCATGCTCTTTCATGTATTTAATCCACAGCTATTCAGCACTGATTTCCTTTGCACATTTTCTTTTCTTGTTGAAGCATACACTCCTCATAATAGCCAATTGCTTACTCAGCACCTAATTCCACACAACAAGATGGGAAAAGCCCATCTTTATGTGCATTTTGCTTCTTTTGACAAATGCTCATCCCTCACAAGAGATTGCTTACAATCTCCTACTTCTGTACTATCTTTGGCTGTCTTAAAAATTCTTCATTCATTCCCCCCCCCCTTGTTTAATCAACATTTTATCAAATTATACAAATTCATCTATCTGCTCTAATGTATATATGATTTGTTTTTATTCACTCCATTTATCCTGTCAGAATCAACTGTCTTGGTTTTTGAGATGTTAATTTCTGGATCTGTATTCCTTGTTGCATTGAACAGTCAGTTTTATACTCAGAGGAAACATAGACAACAAAGATTTTGCTTCTGGAACACTTTTGGGTGTATTTTACAGATTTTGGCAGTTGATCATAAAAAGTAATCTGTGATTTAACCTATCACCTACAGTTTTATAGAAATCTTCTCTTTTTACACAATGACAATTTTCCTTTCTCAGTACCTGTTGGCTATGCTGCACACATGAAAGAAACATAGGAAAACATGGAAGTGTTGTTGAAGCATGTCCAGTACATCAAATACAACTGGAATATCTATGGAGATCTAAAAGCTGTATGGAATGCAGCTCAGATACACCAAATATATATGCGAATGGGACAGCCGTGCAAGAGAGTTGGCACTACATGAAATAAGAAATGGCCACTTCGAAAGAATTAGATTCCAGGACAGAAAAACCTGGCATGTGAACCACTTGTTGACCCAACAGAGATATATTTGCCTCTGCTTCACATAAAGCTCGGACTGATGAAACATTTTGTGAAAACAATGAACAAAGAAGGTGAAGGTTTTTATTATTTGAGACAGATGGTTACAAGAATAACTGATGCCAGGGTTAAGGAAAGAAGTTTTGTTGGTCCGCAGATCTGATGCATTATCAATGACAAGCACTGAAGATCTGTCAGTGGGGCCAGAGAAAATCACCTGGCAGTCAAGGATGCCATTGAGAATTTTCTTGGCAACTACAGACCACCAAACTACATGTAGCTGATTGACAAACATCTTACAGCATACAAGACCATGAAATACAATATGTCACTGAAGATTTATTTTCTGCGTTAACACTTGGACTTTTCCCCCGAAAATCTAAGTGCAGTCAGTGACAAACATGGTTAACAGTTTTCACCAGGACTTTGCCACAATGGAAAAATGGTATCAGGGCAACTGGAATCCATCAATGCTGGCTGACTGTTGTTAGACACTGCAGCGAGATGCATGAGACATTGATTATAAATGAAAATAATAAGCAAAACACTTTTAGTCCTGCAGTGTGTCAGAAACATTATGTGATTAAATGCATTATAGTCATTGAAAGTTAATTTCATATTTCTCAAGATTCCTACATGATATAATCATTCTGAAATTATACTGAAATTATCCAGTTTGAAAGGGTCTATCATAATTGCCAAGTTTTTCAGAAAGCAAAATTATCAATTATCCAGTGAAATCATTCAGGTTTTGACCAGCAATGTGGTATCGTCTGTGTACTTTACCCCAACCCTCTCTTATGTATTTATTCCATAAATAAGGTAAAAACCAAGTGGTCCTTCTTGTTCAGTGTTGAACCATTCACTAAGTATTCCATTCACTCTCACACATATTTAATTTTGATTCTATATTGTCTGTATAGAATCCTATTTCACAAATGTGCACAACATTGTTTAGCCATATTCACCCATGCAAAAATTAGCTTGTATTTCCATTAGCATTGCTCATATTTCTGTCCCTTTTAATTTTAACCATGTCAGAATAACAGAATTGGAAGGGATTTTGCAGGTCTTCTAGTCCAACCCCCTGCTCAGGCAGGAACTCTATTCCATTTCAGACAAATGGTTGTCCAAAATCCTCTTAAAATCTTCCAGTGTTGGAGCATCCACAACTTCAGGCAAATCGTTCTATTGGTTAATTGTTCCATCTGTCAGGAAATATCTCCTTAGTTCTAGTTTGGTTCTCTGCTTGATTAGTTTCCATCCATTGCTTCTAGTCCTGCCTTCAGGTGCTTTGGTGAATAGCTTGACCCCCTCTTCTTTGGGGCAACCCATGAGATATGGGAAGACTGCTATCATGTCACCCTTCGTCCTTCTCTTCATTAAACTAGACATACCCAATTCCAGCAACCGTTCTTTATACGTTTTAGCCTCCAGTCCCCTAATCATCTTTGTTGCTCTTCTCTGCACTCTTTCTAGAGTCTGATCATATTTTTTACATTGTAGATGCAGCATTCCAAGTGTGTCTTAGAATGGGATAGCCATTATACAAATCTTTCTCTTATTTTTATTTTTTGCAGCAATCATTATCTTACAACCATTTTTTCTGATCCATAACCTCCTGTACTTTTGTTACCACCAAGCATTCTTTTTCTTATTTCCTGTTAGCATAATTCCATGTATATTTATCGCTCATGTTCATTCAGACTGTTGAGATCTATCTTCTGATCCTTTTTTCATGCTATTTATGTAGTCACTCTACTTACACTTCTTAAAAAAGATCTTTTTTTTTATTCCCCGTTTTCAAGGTCTGCTCTTAAGATTTTTTTAAAAAGGTCTGTTTCACATTCAGAATCTCATCATCCTTGCACTTTTTATTATTTCTTTTCAATCTTTTACCGTAAAGAATAAAATCACTTCTGTCTTTAGCTTTATATTTATTCCTTTGCGTACATACACATGAATAGATGTGTGCCATTCCAATTTCTCTATTATTATTATTATTCTTAATCTCCAAAGATAAAATACAAAACAAAGGGGGGAAAAGAAAATAAAGTAACATACATCTGACACCAACAACCAAAACAAAAACCCATATGGACAAAAAAGCCCTCCAAATATCAAATACATCATTGATATCAACATTAAACATAAAAAGTCAACCCTGGCAGAATGCTGACAAATATGTCAAAATCTAATGTATTCTCCCCTTACATAACAGGTCTGCAAATAATTGTAAACTTTTTCTCCTGACAAAAAACGTGACAAAAATATTATATTACATAAAAAAAATGTCCCTGCATTTGTCCGGTAATCGAATTGGTCCAATCTCTGTTCAACAGTAAAACTGTCAATAGATAAACCCCAAAGGTAAAACTAATCTTCAAATCCCTTTGTTAAGAGTAAGCTCTACTTCTGTTGCCCATGCATTGTCATGTGGTTTATCATTTTAACAAAAGTCTTGGATTTTGCAATTATCTTTGAACATGCTTAAACTGCATATTTGAAATAGACTCTGATAAGCAAATGGTCATTATACTCATTCATTCCTGAGTCTCCAAATGTCAAAATCCCCCTTTTTCTATTCTCCTCTTCCCATCCATTCTTCACATTACCCAGCTAAATTTCTTTCTTTTTTTTCATTTCGGAATATTGCATAATTTCTCCCAAACTCGGGGGACTTTTCCTTTGAGGGTAGGCATGTCTGTTTTTTGATGAATATGCAGACTTCCTTGCTTGCTGACCACTCACCGAGTGACTATTTAAAGATATGATGTACCAAAACAGGAAATGTATGACTGGTCCTCATGTTTGCATCCATTGCAATGTCCCTGCAATCACATGATTGCCATTGGTGACTTTCACAGCTGGGTTCCAACCAGCAAAGTCAATGGGGAAGCCAACTGGAAGTCAGAAGTTGTAGTTACATGACATCATGCTTAACAACCGTATTGCTTAGCAATATAGTTGCTGATCCCAGTTGTGGTTGGTAAATGAGGATAAAGAGACAGAATTGATAACAGTGGGAGAGGTTGTTGTAGCTATTGGATATTATAGGTATTGGATGGTTGTTGTGTTGACTGGATATTGTGTATGAATCCAGCACAGCTGGGATTTGCAGCTGAGGATTCCTCAAAAGCAAGCAGGATTAGAGATCTGCAGAGCAAACTGGCTGATGGAAAAGACTGCAGCATTTCATTGATTGATTGATTCATTCATTCGTTTGGTTTGTATTGCCAACCATCTCACCAAGTGACTCTGGGTAATGAGCAATCTTAAAATATATTAAAAACAAATTACTGTTATAAATACAAAAATTAAGAGACATATTTTGGAAAGAATAGGTCGGTTGTCAGTGAATACAACTTAGCAGAGGTTCTAGAACAGACATGTCAAACTTGCGACGGCACGTGACATCACGCAACGTATCAGGCCGGTTTTGCCATTGCCGGAAATGGGGTGGGTGCAGCTTCCACGTGATGCGTCCGACCCGCGGGCCGGCAGTTTGACACCCCTGTTCTAGAAGCTTGGAAAGTTATTTTTTTCCTGTTCCCATTCTGTTCTCTAGGTTAAAAGCAACACTGAGAAGAGAAAGTAGGGAAACTTTCCAATAAAATGAACATATCAGAATTTTAATGAGGAACACCTATTTAAATCTGAGAGGAAGAGAGAAAGAGACACGTAAGGAATTGTAAAAAAGCTGCACATGGAAACATCTATAGGTCGTCAACCATCTGTAGTTATAACAGTGATGAAAAAATAACTTTGAAACCAGTGACCTTTGCAGATCTGTAAAGCAAAGGAGAGCTGGAGTAAGATTGTAAGCACAGTCATGGTTTCACCTAGTGACTGCTTGACTATAACAAGTGGCCAGTTCCAATTGTGATCACTAAATGTGGGCTACCTGTAAAGCGTTTGCAAACTGACTTCTGTAACAAACATCATTATAATTTAGAGAACAGTGTGAAGCAACGCGAAAGTTCCTGTCTCTTTTCTCACATCGTTAACCAGTGGAGCTTAACATCACAAAACTAACTGTGAGGTCCACTTACTTGGGTGGCTTTCAAAGATAAATTCATAGAGGAGCTATTTGTCTTGAGATTCAGTGATACTTGCAATTTGGGGGCAGCTTCTAAAGATTCGTGGCAGAGAAGGGTGATAGGTGAGGGATGTGTGTCCAAGTTTGTGACCACTTGGCTGGCCACTGTGAGAAAGAGTATTACCGTAGTTAAAAATGGTCTTCGGTCTTATCTAGAGCACTGTTTTTATGTTCTTGTGAGGAAGTGAGATTAATAAGAAACAATGATCTTGTTTTATCCACAGTGCTGAGTTGGTTTTTGATAATGAATAGTTCGATAAAAGGTAAATGCTTGTGAGTATTAGAATTGAATTCTGTTTTATGATGGCCTTTTATGTGCAGATGCTGAGTTATGAGAATTTGGTCTCTTTCGTTTTAAACGGCAGATTTTTGTGACTGTGAATACGAAGGATGTTTGCCGGTATAATTTAGGTCACATCTAAAGATTAAGGTAATTCACTGGTTTCTCTGTTCCTGTAGCTACCTATGAGAGTTCTACTAGAAAATAAAGAGTATTGTCCTTCCATTGTATTTTAGAAATAATTCACCAGAGCTGGAGAAAGTCCATTAAGTGTTAATAAAGCCTGTCTAAATTCTGCAACTGTTATGCTGTTTTGTTGGTGAAGATTTTTGCTATTAAGGGAGATTTTTTTGATTTTTTAACACTCCTAAAACTACTGCCAATTTTATTAGCATAACAATCTGTTCTCTCTTTCATTTCCAAGTGGCTTTGTGATATTTGAATCCAGATTTGTTCATACTTTCCAAGAATTATGCTTGGTTCCTTCAGCTGAAGACAGATCTCCTATACCTCTATACTCTAATATACTGAAGTCATTTAATCAAGCAGTGGCTCATGGCTGTTTGATTTAAACTTAGCAGAATCTACTCAGATCCATGACATGGCATGGTTAGATGGGAAGTTTCCTTCCTTCCTTCCTTCCTTCCTTCCTTCCTTCCTTCCTTCCTTCCTTCCTTCCTTCCTTCCTTCCTTCCTTCCTTCCTTCCTTCCTTCCTTCCATCCATCTCACTTTCCCTGGGTCTTGCCAGGAGAAACTTTTCAATTGATGGGATCTGCAACATACCTTCCCTGCCTAACAGGATGGGACAGAAGGATATCACTGGGATGGGATGGTTCCTCAGGTAACCTGGTCCCATGCCATGAAGGGCTTTAAAGCTGATAACCAACACCTTGAATTGGACCCAATGCAGCTGCTATAGCAGAGGTGTTGCAACCCTAGGAGAAGCCAAGACTGCTTGTGTCACTGCATTCTGCACCAGTGTGCACCAGCTTCTGGATACTTCTCAAGGGTAGCCCTATGTAGAATGCATTGCAATAGTCCATATGGGAGGTGACCAGGGATGAGTGATCGAAAGAAGGACTTCTTGATCCAGGAAATCAGATCAAAGTGGTTGCAGGAACTGGATATGTCTAGTTTAATAAAAAGAAGGACTAGGGGTGATATCATAGCAGTGTTACAATATCTAAGGGGTTGTCACAAAGAAGAGGGGGTCAACCTATTCTCCAAAGCACCTGAAGGCAGGACAAGAAGCAATGGATGGAAAGTAAGCAAGGAGAACTAAGGAGAAATTTCCTGTCAGTTTGAACAGTTAAATCAGTGGAACAACTTGCCTGTAGAAGTTGTAGGTACTCCAACACTAGAGGTCTTTCAGAAGAGATTGGACAAACATTTGTCTGAAATGGTATATGCTTTCCTGCTTGAGCAGGGGATTGGACTAGAAGACCTATAAGGTCCCTTCCAACTCTGTTATTCTGAAAGAGTATAACTGGTGTGCAGGATGTTGAGCAAAGGCCCTCCTAGCCATGATTGCAACCTGCTCTTCAAAAGCAGGAGTTGTGAGTCCAGGAGAACCCCCAGATTATGCACTGGGTTCATCTGGGGGCAGTGCCTCAGGAACCAAAGATGATAAGCCCATGGATACAGAGAAACCTCTTACCTATAGCCACTCTGTCTTAGGGTTCCATTGTTTCTTTCAGCCCTTCACAACCTCCAAACACCCCAAAAGGGCATCCAGGGCATCAATTCATTTACAAATTGAAAGCGTTTAGCCAACGCCGTCCTAGGCTGCATTAACAGAAGTATAGAACCTAGATCACGTGAAATGTTAATGCCACTTTATAATGTCTTCATAAGACCACACTTGAAATATTACATTCTGTTTTGGTTGCCATGATATAAAAAAGATGTTGAGACTCTGGAAAGAGCACAGAGAAGAGCAATAAAGGTGATTAAGGGCTGGAGGCTAAAATATATGAGGTTGAAGGAATTGGGTATGGTTTAATGAAAAGAAGGACTGGGATGACATGATAGCAGTGTTGCAATATCTAAATAATTCATGAAGAAAATTTTAGGCAGCATCCAGAGAAGTATAATTTTCAAATAATGGAAGATGATAGTTCCACTTTTATTCTGTTTTGTTCAAATTCCAAAATGAATATTTTACTCAGCCCATTTTAAAATTCATGAACTTGGTCACTAGACAACTTTTTCTCCCTAATTTCCTGCTTTAGTGAAAAGTCTCCCGTTATTTCTTGAAACTGATATGTAGAAATCTTAAGCTACATGTACTTCCAGTACCTGAAATCTTATTTTAAATAACCAGTGAATGTATTTTTTCTTACTGAATGCCAAACTGCAACACTGCAATGCATGGTCATTTTCCTATGTGTGTGTGTGTGTGTGTGAGAGAGAGAGAGAGAGAGGGGGGGGGGGAAAGAGAGAGACTTGTTTATATTCCTGTACATGGAGCCAGGAATAATACCAGTTGTCACTTTTAGCATGACAAAAACATTCCAAATTTAGGCTGGCCTTGCAGCTTGAAATGCATATTAATGCTGGAGAGTATGTGCGTGTAATTGCGTCCTTGTTTCTTCTGTTGGGAGAGCTAATAACCAGGATCCAGAGAAGGGTCTTTGGTACAGTTATAGCTTTAAGTTATCATCTCTTTTTACTCCCGCTAAAAAGATGTTCTAACTCTGAATAGATGCTGACGGGAGGTTTTTCTTTATGAATACAATTTAAAAAAAAAACAACAAGCCACGCCTCTAAGGCATTGTTTGAAGCCAAAGAAGAAATATTATGGACATTAGTTCCTTCAGGCTCAACAGCTCGAGGTTTGAGGATCAGCTCCAAAACTTGGTGGGAAATGGCATTTTCAGGGACACAAACCATTGGCAGAAAGTTTTGGATATCATAAGGTTTTATTCTCTTGCCTTTTTATCATCCTAGAAATTCTGGACAGCAGTCGGCTAGTATGGAAAGCATGCTGTTAAGCCATCATCTATATCATGGGTGTCAAACTCGATCACGTCACGGGACGAATTGCGACTTTTTTTTTTGCCTTTGCGGAGCCAGGATGGGCGTCACCTGTGTGTGACACATCCAGCCCGCGGGCTGCCAGTTTGACACCCCTAGTCTATATGTTGTTTCTGCAACACAAATCAAAAAGGAAGCTACAGTTCCTAGGCTTATGCACTTTTACTGGAGTGTAATATTATAGGATTAGGAGAAAACACCATTGACACAGATGAGACAGTTGAGTTGGCTTTGTCTTGAAAAATAATTGGAGAGGAAAAAAGATATTGCAGAAACTTTTAACACTAATTTGGCAGTTTTCTGTGCTGAGTGACGAAAACTAAACGAAATTATTTTCTTTAAAAAAAGTCCAGTTTCTATGCAGATCTCCATGTACATGAAATGTACACGTTTATTTGCAATTACTGAACCAAATACCGTACACTATTTTTTTTCTTTTTATACAAATCCATTTTGTTTTTAAAAAAGGATTGAAGGAAGATGAAGGATATAGGTAGTCCTCGACTTATAACCACAACTGAGACCAGAATTTCTGTTGTTAATTGAGGCATTTGTTAAGTGAATCATGCCCAATTTTTACAACTTTTTTTATGCCAGGGTTGTGAAGCAAATCACTGCAGTTGTTCAGTGAACCATGGTGATCATTCAACAATCTGGCTTCTGTTGACTTTGCTTGTTGGATATGCTGGCTGGGAAGGTTGCAAATGGCAATGACAGGACCCTGGGACGCTGCAAAATATATGCCGGTTGCCAAGCTTCTGAATTTTGATTATATAACCATAGGGATGCTGTGACAGTCATAGGTGCAAGGAATGGTTGTAAGTCACTTTTTTCTGTGCCTTTGTGATGATCACTAGACAAATGGTTGTAAGTCAAGAACAACCTATATGAGGGGTCCTTGGTGCTCTCCGAGCTTGCTTGTTTTCTTGCAGATATTTCCTCATCCTAACTATCGTGTTTCTCCCAAAATAAGACCATAAGACTGGGTCTTATTTTTTTTTCCTCCAAAAGAGGCACCAGGTCTTATTTTCAGGGTAGGCCTTACCTCACCTTCGGCACCGACAGCCCCACCCAGCCGGTCCATTTCTTCTGGGGCAGACATTCTGCAGCTGCATTCGGGCCTGCATTTTGCAATCAGTCCTTTCCAGAAGGCCTAAGCAGCAGAGTACCGAGCTATGGATTCAATCCATAGCTTGGTGCTCGGCTGCTGAGGTCTTGCAGAACCAAGATTGAATCCATAGCTTGGTTCTTGGCTGCACAGGCCTTCCGGAAAGCCCTGTGACTGAGAAATGCAAGCCTGGCTGCAGAAGAGGCCTCAGAAGAAGAAGTGGGCTGGCAAGGAGAGGCCTGGCTGCAAGGTAAGTGGGTGTGGGATGGATGGGGCAGTTCCACACCTCCAGCCCCGCCCTAGCTTGATTTTTTAGGTGTGTGCCTCGCCCCAAAACTAGGGCTTATTTTTGGGATAGGGCTTATATTAGGCCCACTCCCAAAAATCAAGCTAGGGCTTATTGTTGGTGTAGGACTTACTTTCAGGGAAACACAGTAGGTAACATCATCAGTGCTAGTCTAGCACTGATGATGTTACCTAGCTAAGGTAATGAAATGTCTGCAAGAAAACAAGCAAGGAGAGTACCAAGCACCCCTCATTTCAACCCTGAGCTACAAATATTCTCCTTCATTGGAACTGACTTTATATTAATTTTTTGATAAACAGAACACATCATCCTGAGGAAGCAAGTTACAGGAGTTGGGCCTTTTGAGAAGTTTTCAATTAAATTCAACTCAGTCACAGGCAGAATCTCTTCTGTTAGTGAAGTAGGGATAAGATGCAGTTTCTCTCTTCTAGAATATCTGATTAATCCTTATAATCTGGTCTGGAGAATAGTAGAGCTCACTGCAGCAAATCTGAGCAAGCATGCAGGAAGCTGCAATGTACATAGAAGTCTTGTAGGATATTGTTCTGTTTTGATCTTGCCTTTGTTGTTTTTTGGGAATCCAGGGTGGTGATGTCATTAGGATTTCCTTGGGGATTAGCAGTTTCAGTTTTGTTTGGCTTCAGTGTGGTTTCTGAATTCTGTATCTACAAACTGTACCTTTATATTAAAACCTGATTCCTGGTGGCTGGTATGCTGTCCTCATAGGTCAACTCTTCATTTGTTTCCTTTTCAATGTTGTCTTTGTGTATATGTATGTGTATTCTAATTATTTTTTAAAAAAAACTTGGGTAAAGAGATTGCACATGTATAGAAAATTAATGCAACTGTGTATTTAGATTACAGGTAGTCCTTCTTGTGACTATAATGGTTGTAAGTTGTGACTGCCGATAAGCAGGTCACCCAGGTGACAGGCCTGATTTTACAGCCTTTTATTGTGGGCATTAAGTGAATCAATGGTTTACAGTGGGCTTTTATTGCTGAAAACCGGAAGTAAATTCCAGTTTTGGGCAAACATGTAAAATGTGGTCATGTGACCATGGGACATTACAAATAACTGTAAATGCAGGGCCATTGTTGAGTGCCTGACACACAGTCACATGACTGGGGAGCCCAGCTGTCAGAAATTCAGAACCAGGACATAAGTGCCCCAAAGAGGTCCGTCATAACTTTGAACTATCACTAAGGGCCTGGTTGTAAGACAAGGAATATCTGCATTAATGTATGAATCTTAAAATAGGCACCAGCGTTGTTCCTTAGCTAAATCACTTTAAAATGCTCATTACTTTACGCTAGCTGTCTGGTTTTTAAAATATAAGTAATATCTTTCACCTAACATTTAATGTGAAAATGTTTACATCTTTGCTTTAGGCCGAGTTCTCATCCATTCTGGTAAATTGTTTGGATAACAGTGCAAATAGACTTGTGCAGAACTTTTAGTTTTGTTTATGTCTAGAAGTTACAAATAAAATACCATTACTGTATTATACAATTTTGTATTGCTTTAACATCCTATTTAATATAGCATTGACTTTTGTCCAGCATGCACGTTACTATAGCAGAAATATTTATAACTGTAATTAAAAGGCTAAAGCCATCTTAAACTGCTAGGGTGAATGGAGTCTTACAGATCAACGGCTCCTGTGAATTTAATGTAGCTTCCATTTGTTCCTAAGATTGTAGCCTAATCTAATTAAGTATTAGTTTTTAAATGTGAATGATTAGGGTTTTTTAAAAAAATGATTGGTTATGTTTAGGTAATTGAGTGGCTTTTGACTTTCTTTTAAAATGTTTAAAATGTATCTTATTACATTAAATGCACAGAAAGAGATTTATGTGTGTGTGTGTGTGTGTGTGTTAATCATGATATAATAGTAAAGAGAAAGGAAAAGAAATAAATCTAGAGAATTATGTCATTAAAAAAACCATTCTCAGCACTTTACCAAATTGTTCAAAAGTTCTTTTGTTGCCCTTTTGCCAAAAAAGGAAGGGGGACCAATTCAGATGCTGTCAAACAAGAATCAACAACCAATTATTGCAAATAATGGATAGATTTATCCTGCCAGTCTTATATAATAATTCTTTTTCTGACATGCCTCAGGCATAAAAGCTCCATAATTCTTGATGATTGGATAGATTCTAAATACTGGGGATATAGCCAAGAAGAGCATATGTATTCTTAACATAGAACAATTGGTCTAAATTCAAATTAACTATCCGTTGGATTTCAGTTCAAAATACTGCTCAACGTAGGACTACAATGGAGCCCAGAATTTTGTTATGGTCATAAGTCAAGGCACCATATGACCAGACTTGATTTTTTTATGATGGTTATAAAATGAGTCATCAAGGTTGTAAAGCAATTACAAGGTCCTTAAGCTGCAAAAATGTTGCAGTCACCTGACCACAGAATGTTGCAACCAGTCGTAAATGTGAGCCTGTTGCCAAGCAACTGAAATGTGATCACATGACCATGAGGGAGAAGTCATAACTTCAAGGAACGGTCATAAGTACTGTAGCTTTTTAAAAATCTGTTGTAACTGAACCAACTTTGAACCAACTCTTAAGTCAAAGGACTTCTCGTATGACAATAATGGGATTAGCCCAAGTCATGTGAGAGTTAATGTATATATTTCTGAATTTCATCTTTAACAGCAAGGAGATGCCAATCAATCTTTATTCAACTTTCTCTAGAGTATCACCTATAGACAAAGCATAATTATTGAACCACTGAGCAATCTGTAGGATACAGGAAAAATGTTCCTGACTTAATTTAGAAGAAGTTCTACTGAAGTCGATAGGACTTAATTCTGATCATTTAATTATTTATTTATAATACTTATAGGTAGCTCACTTAAGAAGTCAAGGTTTTTTAGAACAATAACAGTAATATCTACATAATTAGATACTACCGTTTTATGGTTAGATAGGGTCATCAATGCAGTGAACGTGAATTTAGACAAACTCTGAGACATAGTGGAGGACGGGGTGTGTGTGTGGTGTGCTATGTTCCATGGGGTCACAAAGAATTAGACATGACTTAGCTACTGAACAACAACAAAAGATGGTATCTTTACAATTCCCATGCCCTTAGAGCTTGATGTATGAAAACATTGCCTGTGGTACACGATAAACTGAAGTAATCGTAATAAAGATAACAAATGACAATCCATTCTAAACCTAAGTAGGCAATCCTAGTATTATCAGTGATCAAATGCTTAGCAGAACAACAACAATAACAACAACAAAATCTTTTTGAATGCCAAGAGGTGGGAATACAGGTTATCTTTATCTTACAACAGTTCATTTAATGATCAAAGTTACAACAGCACTGGAAAAAGTGACTTATGACCGCTTTTCACACTTACAACCGTTGAAGCATCCTCACGGTCATGTGATCAAAATTCAGACACCTGCCAATTGGCTCACATTTATGTTGGTTTCAATGTCCTGGGGTCATGTGATTCCCCCTTTTGCGACCTCCTGACAAGCAAAGTCAATGGAGATGCCAGATTCACTTAACAACCGTATCACTGAACAACTGCAGTGATTCACTTAACAATGGTGGCAAAAAGGTCATAAAATGGGGCAAAATTCATTTAACAAATGTCTCGCTTAGCAACAGACATTTCGGGCTCAGTTGTGATCGTAAGTCAAGGATTATCTATATATAAAAAGAGAGCAAGCCCCACTTCCTTCTAGCACTTGAAGATGTAATGATTGATGGTATCAAAAGTCACCAAAAGGATCAGAAGGAATATACACTCTCTCCAAACCTTGGTGAAAGATTATTCCCCAGTTCAAAGCATCCTCTGAAACTACAATACATTCTTCAAAATGTTCCTCAAAATGAAAAGTCTGGAGATTGTCCCATAAAACTTCTGGACCAAGAGATGGCTTTTTCAAAAAGGAGCACACTACCAATTCTTTCAAGTTGGTTTGTACAACCCCCTATTTTGGTGACACATTAATCACCTCCTAAATCCAGCTGCATATAATCCTACCAGCTGCACAGATAAACCAGGTGAGTCATACCAGTGGCTTGAGCTTCTGCTACAGAGAGATTCCTCTATATTCTATACCCTGAATCTCTTGTTAGTTCAAAAACTCCCAGGTGGTCCTGCAAGATATTGGGTTGATCATCTATCTCAGCAGACCCTTTTGAAGTGGAATCAGACTATGAGCAGATACGAGCTACTTTGTATAAAAAAAAAAAATTTTTTTTTGCAGCATCACAGTAGCGTTTTCACATGTGACTATCTCTGAAAAGGTTGCCCTGAACAGGAGTCTGCAGATGGGATAAGGGCAAGCTCAAGTGGGGACAAAATTTGAAAGCAAAAATAAGTCATAGCAAGGACATAAGAAAAGGCTGGAGCTTGTTTATAGCAGTGTGATGCTGCCTTTATCATTTTGACCCATTGGATTTTGCAAATGCCTCTGGCTCTTTTGTCTCATTGATTTTAGTTAAAATGAGTGGGGCTTAGTTTTGGCTTGGTGGTGTTCTTTTTCTTTATGTTGCAAATTTAAGCAATAGTCTCTGGCTAAGAACAGAACTCTGTTGGATTGCACAACGGATTTTCAAGCATCAAAATACTGCTTCTGAGTATCTTAAAAAAAACAGCTGCAGTATTTTTACTTTTTTTTTTCTTTAAAAATTCTGGACAAGATACACAAGTCCTCCATCAGATGGTATGGTCTGTTACACTCTGCAGATTTGTTGGTTGTGGTGTGGCAGTGGCAGTCCTTCTATTCCAAGGAAAGAATCTGTCTGCACAAAGAACTGAATCAGAACATATATGAAAATAGACAAAGGGCCTGCATGGGGAAGGATATGATTCAATCCACTCCAAGAAAGCGAAAATAAATTGAAGATATGTGGTGAAGCAAGCCATATGTACCCCAGAAATTGCAACCAGATTGCAGGAAAGATCAGCGGCTTTCCAGCTAACCTTGCCAATTAGCTGGGCAATCATCCCTGGGCTGGTATTCCTTTGTTTATGTGTCTCCTTCCCAAACTGATGCCCTCCAGATGTGTTAAAACTCAGTTCCATAAGAACTATTACAGGAGTTGGTTGCCAACTATGCTGGTTGCAGATTATGAGAGATGAATTTTCCAGCTTGGAGAAGGTGGGCAAATATGTTTCAAAGCCATTCAGTGCCCATTTGCATTCCTGTTTCTAATAAGCGGAAGCCCTATTGTCACATTTCTCTCATCAAAAATGGTACTTGGAAATAGGTGTGTTCCTTCTGATTCTTTTGATGACCTTTGACACCATTGGTGCAGAATTTGGAAGTGTTATGAGTTATGACTCCTGTGTGAAACATTAGAGGGCTATTTTGGGGGAGGGTGATGGTGGTGGTTTGTTTTGATCTTGTACAGGTGGTCCTCAACTTACAACTAATGACACTGAAAAAGGTGACAACGATTGCAGCATCCCCACGGTCATGTAATCAAAATTTGGGTGCTTGACAACTGACATGTATTTATGACGGTTGCAGTGTCCCGAGGCCATGTAATCCTGATTTGTGACATTCCCACCTGGCTTCTGTCAAGCAAGGTCCATGGATTTGCTTGATGTCCATGTGATTTGCTTAACTGTGCCAAAAAAGATAATAAAATTGGGCATGATTTCCTAACAACTGCCTTGTTTAGCAATGGAAATTCTGGTTCCAATTGTTTGTCATAAGTCGAGGACTACTTGACTGTTAGAATCACTGTTCGTGACCCGACAGCAATAAAAAATAAATAAAATATAGGAAACTGAGTCTTCCTAAACCAGATGAGCAAAGGAGAGGCTACAATTTACATCCCTTTCACCTTCTAAGATTGATACATTCCTGGACTCTCCAAACAGATCTCTCACACACTATTAAGATATTATTATCATTATTATTACTAGGCGCACACTATAATTTCCTGTCCATGTGTGACAGTAATTTGGTACTCAATTACAGCATTTGTCACTCTGAATCCACACCACCCTCAGATTGTACAGCTGTCCATTGCCTTTATATAGCTGGATGACTGCAGTTTCTTCTGTTATATGATTCTCAGGCGGGTGGGGAAAAGCTGGAGAAATTGGGGGTGACAGCTGTAGACAACTACGGGACATGCATAATGCAGATGATGAATAACTTTATCTCCTTTCTGCCTTCTTCTTGCTGTTAATGAGCACATCAAGCATTCTGCAGAATGCTTCCCTGGAGATGTGGCTCCAAATGTTTTGAGATCTACATCAGGGTGGAAATCAAAGATCCAATCAATAGTGAATGCAAGTGTGGATCATAAGTGTGCACGGTGACAAACAGTTAATAAGTTAAAAGCCTTCTCAGATACTTACTCTTGAGCATAAGGGACATTTATGACTTGCTAAATGCAGAGGCCAAGAGTGAGGATAATATACATCACACGTCCTGTAAAAGTTGCTGATGGAAGGCCAGAGCAATGATATTGTAGGGGTTATTAATTGGCAACAATCAGAGCTATTGTACTTGCCCTATGACAGGTCAAATGAGGTCACCAATAATTATAATTCTGTTTTGATCTCCTGCCTGCGTAATGAAGGGCACTTTAGTTTTACACAGTTACGTTCATTCAGGTCAACTCAGCTATTTGCAGTTCAGACTTCCAGGGCTCAAGATAGTCTTTTCTGTCTTAGGCAATCCTAGTTACTCATTCCAGCTCTAACTGCTCTTTTTAATGGTTGCTTCAGTTGCCTCAAAATCTGCCGGTGTCATGGCTTTTATCTTATGTTTTCATTTGTCAATGAACTTTGGTTGGCATTAGCTGTGTGTTGCCACTCCTTTACCTTGCTACGTGGCCAAAGCATTATTGACTACACTGAGGTCATGTCTTACTACTGCTTTGCAACATAAAGATGACAAGAAGTGGAATTAGGGTTGATGGCATGTCAGACATTACAGGTGTGTGTGTGTGTGTGAGAGAGAGAGAGACAGAGAGAGAGAGAGAGAGAGAGAGAGAGAGCCATATGTTGTGAAATATTCATATACAGCTAGTCCTTGACTTACAACAGTTCTTTTAGTGACTGTTCAAAGTTACAACGGCACTGAAAAGACTCATGACCGTTTTTCACATTGAACGACCTTTGCTATATCCTCGTGATCAGATGATCAAAATTCAGATGCTTGGCAACTGACTCGTATGTATGACAGTTGCAGTGTCCCGGGGCCACTTTTGCGACTTTCTGACAAGCAAAGTCAATAGGGAAGCCAAATTCACCTAATATCCATGTTACTAGCTTAACAACTGCAGTGATTCACTTAACAACGTTGGCAAGAAAGTTCGTAAAATGGGGCAAAACGTACTTAGCTGCTTTGCTTAGCAATGGACGTTTTGGACTTAATTGTGGTTGTAAGTCGAGGACTACCTGTACAGGGTGTACTAAAAGCCAGGTCCAGTAGACAAGTTGGGCCTCCTAGACAGTTTATTATATACATTATATTAAATTATCAGTTAGTTTGTCATTTTATTCTACTCAATTCCTTACCAGCTTTACGCTGGACTTTTGAACATTCCTAAATTTACAGTAGCATTTTCTCTGAAAATAATAATAATAAAACATTTTCTTATTGGCTTATTGTTGCTGTTCTTCTACCTCATTTTTCTGGTCCTCTAGAATTCCTGGTGATTTTGAGGTTTGTTGATGGTCTGATGTTTTGGTGATGGTTCTGGTCCCCAGCTGGGATTTGAATCCAAGTCCCCCACATCAAAGGTGGGAGCTCTAACCACTGAACTATCCTGCCACTATATCATCCCAGGAATTATAGAAATATATAGACCCCAGGAATTATATAGATCCCAAGAACAGTATGAGCTCTCTCTGTCCAGAAGAGTAGTACTAAGAACATCTAAGAAACTTTGCAGAACCTTCAAACTCCCAGGTCTCTGGTAGAAGATCCAAGATTAAGGAAGACACATATCACTCATAGGGGTGATAAGAGAATTTTATTTATATATTTGCCTAATCACTTATACATTGATTTGATCTGGAAAATCTTCCAGAGCTTCCACGTTGTTTTCCTTAGAGAGTGAAATGAAGAGTAGGAAATCAAAGAGGCTACACATTGCTGGAAAGATAAAATATGATGAAAGATTTTAAACTTGGCAAATTTAAGATGTGTGGACTTCAATTCCCAGAATTTCCCAGCCAGCGTACTGCAACCTTCTATGATAACATGACTATGATAGCAGCAAAGAGGCAGGGAAGGAGTCCCTGTTTAATGTCTATGGAGATTCTCATCATCCAGGTCACAGTTATCCCAAAGATGCTTTTTCATGAGGCAACTGGACTTATTGGAAAGTCCAGTTGCCTCATGAAAAAGCATCTTTGAGTTCCCGTCTTACATTGTGAATATTTGTGAGAGACTATTGTGCGTATGGTTGTAGGTATATGTGATTGATTCCAGATGGTGGCATCCATGAAGTTTTCCAGGCATCATTTTGAAGATGATTTACCATTGCCTACTTCAATAATTTCTTTTTTAAAAAAAATTCATTCTAGTCAACCACTCTAGAATTCTCAGGTAGAAAGACATGCCACGAATAATCCTGGTTAGTTTTGAACATAGATGCTGTACCTGCTGAGACCTTGGAAAAATGTCTGAAAGCAATTTATTTTCCATCAGGTAGAATGAGGATGTTGGAAATGAGCATAAGATAAATATTTGGCATAACGCTAACTTAAATAGTAAAGTTGTTTATTCTGGCCTATAGACCTAAAATTGGGCCCACAAATAAATCTCTTAAATTGCAGTACAGTAATAGCTCCCACTTGACTTTCTGGTTACTTTTATTTTATATTATGTAACTATCTTGTTATAATAAGTGTACCCCTCCCAGTATATTTTATTTGATTGAATTTTCCATTTCCTTTCCACTGTTTATTGTTCGTAAGATCTATTGCCTGTTTAACGCAAAGATGCTTTTTACGAGCCAACTGGACTTTCTTGTCCAGTTTTCAGAGCTGGACTTCAAGAAAGAATCTCCATAGACACTGTCTGTTTAAGAAAGCTGCCTGCTTCCTTATTTCGTTTTCATCTCAGCACTGTGCCGTACCTTCGTACTAAGCCTTCCTCAACTGACATGTTTTTCAGATGTACTCACTGCTTGAGTTGCTTCATGCATTAAATCACAATTCTGTTCATACAGTCATGCTTGTATCATGTTTTTAAAAGTACATTTCTAGTTCCACCTTTTTAAAAGTGCATTCAGGGCATTGGGCCGTGAACTTCCATTCGGCCAACAGTTTATGGTTCATTTATTTAACCACTTTAGGTTAATTGATCTGAAGGAATAAATTCTAAATGAACATATGATTTCAAGACAGTTCCTAGAAACAACGTTTAGTGGAACAAGGGTGGAATGTTTTTACTGTATTTCATTTCATTAAAACGAAAAGGCACACTGACTTGCTGTGAATTAGTTAAACTTAATGCAATGTTGAGAAAATAGTGGAGACTAGTACTGTAAGTGCACTTTAAATTTTGAGTTTGTGAGGTGTCCTTATCCCAGAATGAAACTGAGATACAACAGACATGTAAGCTCTGTGTTACAGGACAGTTGCTGATTTCAACTAATTCTTATGTAGGTAATCCTTGACTTAACAATGATAATAGAGTCTGGAATTTTGGTCACAAGTCATTAGGGTGACCAAAGTGATCACCCGTGTGATGCAAAGTAATTTTATGTCCATTTTTGCAGTAGCTGTTAAGCGAACCCATTAATTTGAATAATGGGAAACTTTTTTCCGTAAATGAGCAAAATACATCATGTGACCACAGCGTGCCATAAAATTGACCCACTGGACATATGGTCATATGACTGCAGGGATGGCGGCCATTATGATGGCTGAGGATGCTTTATGTGCCATAAAGCACTCATTCTGTTGCCTTCGTGACTTCAAACGGTCGTAAAATGACCTCTCATTTAGCAAAGATTACTTGTACTGCATAATATTGTGAGATATCCAGAGCTCTATATGACAGCCTTTCCCAGACTGGTACCCATCAAAAGTATTTTTATTGGAACTCCCAAGAACTCCTAAATCGGAGCGTATGTTGATAGTTGTATTCCCAGCACATGTGCCAGTAAATGCAAAATTTGGATGGCATTTCTCCAGACAAAACCCAGTAGAAGAAAAAAAAAGTAGAAAGAAGTCCACCACAGCTCATCAAAGGACAGTGATGGAATGGATAGAGAGAAAGATGTATATAGCTGAAGTCCGAAACTGATGATATAATTTAAGCGATTAGTATCTTTAATAAGGGTGTGTGTGCGATGGTTCAGTGGTTAAAGATGCTGAGTTTGTCAGCTGGAAAGCTGACAGACCAGATTTGAAACCTGAGCACCAGGCAATGGGGTGAGCTCCTGTTCCTTGCCCCAGCTCCTGCCCACCTAGCAGTTCAAAAGCATGCAAAAGTGAGGAGATAAATAGATATCACTTTGGTGGGAAAGTAATCGTGTTCTGTGCACCTCCACGTATTGTGCTGGCCACATGACCACGGAAACGGTCTTCGGACAACACTAGCTCCCTTGGTTAAGAGCCAGAGATGAGCACCGCTCCCTAGAGTCGGAAACGACTGGACAGGGGAAACCTTTAGCTTTTGCCTTTGTTTTCAATATAATCAGTAAGTTCAGTCTGCTTGGAGAATTCTGGAACTGAAATCCACACTCCCTTTTTTGACCCTGTAATCCCTTAATTCGGGTTAGAGTCGGGGCAACTGGATGGAGCTGAGCATTTACTGGTCGATGCCTTTCTGACGCCATGTGGAGTTCACAGCAGATATTTTTTTCTTTGCGCCCTAGGAGGGAAATATCTGCCGCTACCTAGCATTGACCTCTCGACCTTCCAAGTGGGAGGCAAGCGTCTTCACCACTAGACCACCACGCCACTCGGAGTTGAAATCCACACATCTGCTGAATATTCTTGTTTGTAGAACAAGGTTAAACCATTAACCTTGGTTTAAAAAATTGCAATAGCTGTGCTAATGTAATGTGTGTTAAGAAATAAACTGTACTATGGCTAGCACAGTATGTCAGCCCCATAGCAGATTTCATTTTGCTTAAATGTCATCCCAATTTTATTTCATTACCCCAGTTTCTGAGTTTAGGGAATCCGCACCATGTAGATTTTTTTCATCAGTCTGACCAATGTTTATTTTATATATATATAACTAGAGAAACTTTGACCACTTTAGCTTTTCTTTGCTGATCCCACAGATGATAAATGCTTTTTACTGCAACTAAGCACATAATAATGGATATCTAATGGAACGAAGAACTGCCTTTGAAGCCAACTGGAAGATATTCAGCCTTTGCTAACAGTTGGTTTTTTGCTTTCAAGTTTTTCAGGCCAAGTTTATTTTTCCTTTTGGTCTTTGGATAGTATCCTAGTAGTGGATTTTGTCAAAAATAGGCTTTATACAATATAATTACTAGGAGAGAGGCCTCATGGTGAGCACATATTCTTAGAACAAGAATGTGAGGCTAGAGTAGCACCTGTCAATTTGGAGCTAAGATCTGTCTCTTGTTCCAATGATCATCTTCATCTAAACAAGGCAACCCTGTGAGCAGATGGGAAATAAAAGAAAATATTAAAAATTAAAAAGATGAGTGAGCCTGTGGTTCAACTATGTATCAAGAGACTGAGATACAACAGTCAGTATGCTCTGTGCTCCCTGTAGAAGCCTTAAAGATTCAGATCCTTTTATAGACAATATTAATGTGGAAAATTTTTGAATTCTCGGGGATAGTCTGAAAAAGAACAGAAAAGAAATAGTATTTTTTGATTTCATGCTCCTCTAAATAAGTTTTTTTTTAAATATATAATTTGTTCACGAATAAAATATTGTATTTTTTTGCACGCATCCTTTGTATGAGATGGTGGAATTTTTGATGTTGATTGCACTTCATTCTCACGGTGCTTTTCTTTAATATTCTGTTCTCTTAAAAAATACTTCGGCAGAGTTCATATGTAACAGTTTACTTTGGGAGTATTTGTTTGTTTGTTTATGAAGTTTAAGTTCCCCTTAAGCATCGTCTTTGCTGCATGGCTAATACAGATAGGCCTTTGTAGCCTCAAAAGTGCCTCAATTCTGAAGTGTTCACGAAGGACTTGTTTCCATGGTTTTGTTATTTAGAAATAAAACTAGAAGGAGATAGTGACTACCAGCTAGGCATGGAGTTTATTGGTATGTTATTTATTAAATTTATATTGTACCTTTCTTCTGAGGACATCAAAGCAACATATATGAGTTAAGGTCATCCCTACATTTTATAGGCAAGATATACTGAAAGTATCTAAGTAGCCCCAAATCAGAAATCAGTTCCATCAGCAAGTGAGGAACTGAACGTAGCAGATGACAGCATTAAGCTGACCTTAGCTAATACTTAAAATAGCTAAGCAAGGCTGCACCAGATAAGTAGTTAGATGGGAAGCTACTTGGAACTCACAAGTCTCCAGAATACATTGGAAACACACACACACACACAAACGCAGGAGAAGACAATGACAAATATTGTTGACGGAGCTGGTCTTGACTTAACTTACTGTACAGTTGAGGTTGACAAGGCTGAGATAGGTGATTCCAAAGCTACAAATTGACATTATGTTAACATTGCTCCGTTGTCTAAGGTGAGCAGTGACCCACCAAATTTCCACTGGTCCCAGCGTGTGGAAAGAAGAAGCCTATAGAATGTATCTCTTCTTGAAATATTCATATAAGTCTCTGAAAATGTCAGGCACATAAAGACCAGGTCCACATGTGAAGATTCAATTAAAATGATTTATCGTTATAGCCTATGCAGAAGAATCTTCCCAACTAACTGTCAGCAACTGCTTAGAGTTAGATAAGGGTAACAGCACTCAAGGAGAGTTGGTCTCTGAAAAAAGTTTCAAGGAGAACTGGAAACCCGCGTTTGCTGCAAACCCACGCACAAGGACCAGCTTCACAAGCAACCACCCCACCGCAGACAAAAGAAGTTGTGTCCAGACCCTCTTCAGAAGGGTCAGGACACACTGCAGCACCACAACACTAAGAAAAATGGAAGAGAAATGGCTGCTTGATGTCTTCCTCTGTAATGGCTATCCCCCAAACTTCGTATTTCGACACACAGCACCCAAACCACAACATACCACACAGCCAACCACCGTGCAAAAACCAACCCTACCATACACTAAAGGGCTGTCGGAAATGACAGCCAGAATTCTCCAACCTCTAGGAATAGCAATAGTTCACAGACCCATAGCCACACACTGCCAGGAATTATCCAGAACCAAGATACAGAAATCAACTGTAACATTTGCAACCCATTCTACCAATTCTGGGACAAACATCACGTCAATTAAAAAACAGGTTCCACGAACACCAGTTGGCAGTCAAATGCCACAATCCCAAATCCTTAATCTCTACGCACACCAACACCAAAGAGCACCAGTTTGATTGTAGCAACACAAAAATTGGCCACACTACCACCCGCCATGCTCATGAGTTCATCGAAGCAATTCCAGACACATTGACCCACCACCAGCCTACGAACACCTCAGAATCCAAATCAACCACACAGCCAACCCGAGACAGCACCGACCCTCAACCAACCCAGGCAAGCCCCCCCCCCCAACCAGCACTTCACCTCCTAATGACCCTTACCTGATGTAAGATCCTTCACAAGACTTTCACTGATCTCACACCTGACCCATCACAAGACCCATTACAAGACGCTCACTTAACACACCCACACCTGACTCATCACAAGACCTACTGATCACACAAGCCCTTATAAACAGAAGAGCACTGACACTGACATCCCCTAAGATGTTACCTAGCCTGGTAACGAAATGTTCAGAAACCAACCCACAAGCTCGGAGAACGAACCTTCACCCTCAAAAGTTTCACGGTTTGAAACTATTTTAATTTCACATTTAGAGAGCTGCTTTTTGCTTGCGTTTGGAGAAATCAGGTTTTAATTAGTTCTGCTTTTTCTGTTTATACATAAATCAGAAAAAAAAAACATTTTCTGCAATGCTATTTCTAGATTAGGCAATTTATCACATCAGGGCTTTTCTAAAAATAGAAGATTTAGAAAAAAAGTAGTAAATGATCTTTAGCAACAGGTTATTTTTTATCAGTTCTTAAAGGGACTATACCTCATGATAGCTCTGTTACAATGCAGCAGATTTCTTTCCTTAGTTTTTTTTAAAAAATAAAAAGAAACGTATTTTATCAAATCAAACTATGAAGAAAAAAATCCTTAATTGCTTTCATCACTGTTCCCCAAATTTTACTATATGAATATTGCTCAGTATTGCACGTCAAAAGTTTCTTGCTTGAAAGTTAATGAGATCTCAGAAGAACACACAATAAACTACGCTCCTTAAATATTTCTCAAGTTGTTTGTTATCTAGCAATAAAAATATGTTTTGTTACTCTAATCATTTATTTATTAGCTGGATTCACTCCACCACACTAGCTCTTTATCCAAAATAGCTCTAAGCTTAATGTAAAACTTTTTACTTGCTCATCTCTAATTGACAGAATATCTATTTGGTACTTAAGATTAGGCTACTTTTGAAATTATTTCTTTGAACTTTAGTACTTTCAAAAAGGAATGATTTCCTCCCCTAATAATAATTTGGCTTTCCATATTGAGTCTAAAAATGATATCTCCATCCATTTTATTCATTAAGATCTTCCAGTTTGTTAATCAAAGTCCATTTGGTAGTGAATTATTATAAATCAGGAACATTAACAAAACTAAACCATTGATATAACTTAACTAGGGTACTGAATGTGGAAATAGGTAGTTTGTTAAATATTGGTTATTTCAGTGAAGTGAAAGTGAGGTGCTAGATAAGAAACTTCACGAAGTTTCTCTTTGAGCTTAAGTCTTATAAATATAGGTGTTCTTTTTTAAAAATCAGATTTGAAAGTCAGGTAGTTGTTGCATTTTAGCTTTCAGGGAAAAAAATCAAACTCTGGAAAGGCTTAAATAACTGATTACTTGAAGTAGCATTCTGGATTGTTTATAATGTGGGGAAATTCTTAAGAAGTAACTAGAGATTGATGGATTTATCAGTGAGTTTTTTGCCTCGAACATTTGTATATTATTTGGCATGGATTTGTTGGTTACTACTTTTTGGATTGGTTCACGTTTTTTTGTTGAAACCCATACACAAATTATATGACAAGTGCTCATAGACCTTTTTGCATCAGCATATTGCTTTTTGCAAGTTCTACATACCCAAGATCTACTAAATACAAAATATAGACTCTGTTTCTCAGTAGGTTTTCTCACTGTTTTGCATGATAAGAGTGAAACAATGACACGTTGGACCTTTTTCTGAAATACAGTAGCTCAGCCAACCCTTAAGATTCTTATTGTTTTGTTTAAAAATAGTGTTGTGATACAAAATAATTTAAGGCTTTTAATATAAAAAAACCTGTTCAATCAACATGTTAAAATGAGGAATTTTAGATTGTGGGCCTATATGGTCTTACAGGTAAGCAAATATCATAATATTTTCCACCAATTTACTTTGAAAGTCGGTGGTACTTTTTTGTCCCTAAGAATTATTACAAAACTATGAAGATTCTCAGTCACTTTTTTTTTTATTAGTTTGAAATGTTTTGCCGCTCCTCCAACCACTCTGCCTACCTAACTTGTTTTGACAGATGAAGCTGCTTGGATAAGTGGCAAAACATCATATTACAAAACTTAGCATATATTTGTTGGAAGTTCAGCAGTTTCACATCTCTGCTCTTTTAGGGATCCTCAGATGGATTTTGTGTAGATGGGTGATTTGTGTTAAATAAGAAGCATGGTGTACTCCCCCTCCCTTTGTCAGCTTACTTTTATCTTAATAGCTTGGACTCCCTTTAAAATAACAGATCACCTGTTGGATACCTACTCATGGCCCTCTGCAACCTGCAAGATGGAAGACAGAACAAAAATACATATGGCATTTCTTCTGTTACACTGAGAATACACATGTTTACATGGTACAATGGGTAGCAGTTGAAAATAGACATAGTTTAGATCAGGGGTCTTCAAACCTGGCCCTTTTATGACTTGTGGACTTCAACTCCCAGAATTCCTCAGCCAGGCACGCTGGCTAAGGAATTCTGGGAATTGAAGTCCACAAGTCATAAAAGGGCCAAGTTTGAAGACCCCTGGTTTAGATGCACAAGAATAACATTTGTAACCTGTCAGTGAAAATTCTTTTTTTTTTTAAACAAGTTTTATTGGTTTTTTTGTTTTTACATCAGAGTGCTTGGGAAACAACGTGGAGATGGGGTAATCAATCATAAAAAAACCCACAATCATACATATATAGCTCAGGTTAATTCTTTAAAGATTCCCTCTCTATTTCCCTCAATTGATATAGTCAAATTAATACATTTCTAAATAGAGTTCAATCAATCAAAAAAAATATATCAATAATATTTCACCTCTATCAGTCCAAATCCTGTTTTAAGCTTTACTAACTTACAATTACCATGTTCCAATTTAGCCTTAAATAAACACATAATTTACACTTCGGGTGTCCCTAATTTCCCTTATTTCATAGGATAATAATTATATCTAAAATGAACATATTATTCCAAACGTTATATTTTTACACTTCCCAACTATATTCTATTTCTTATTCTGATAACTCATTTATAAATACCATATCTTCTTTTATCACAATCCATTTTCTTGTTCTCCTTCCATTGCATAATAATTATCACACCTAAAACAAAAATATTACTCCAAAGAATACCTTCTTACTCTATTTCAAATATATATTTTATAAATCAATCCATATCTCAGGTAATTATCATACCTAAAAACAAACATATTATTCCAGAAGATACCTTCTTACTGCATTTCACATCTATATTCTATTCTTTATTCTAATAACTCCTTGTTTACAACCTTTTCCATATTACAATTCCAAACCATAATCAAATCAATTAACTCAGTCAAAATCTCTAAAAGCCTTTTTAACCCATCAAGTAAAATTTTAAATCTCATTTTTAAATCTAATTCTAGCTTTCTTTTTGTGCCAGGCAGGTTTCCATAAAAGAGCCTCTATATCATCAAATCTCAGTGTTTGGTTATACATATTTATCAACAATTCTGGTCATATTTCTCTTCTCTTTCTTCCAGTACTATCTGAGTAGTATAATCAATTTTGTTCAATGTGGTAGTTACTCGTTGGTTATCCATGTTGTCACAGTTTTCAATGCCTTGTATTTGCAAATCAGTTCCTGTTGCTTTTGGCATTACAGATGTTTTAATTGAAATCATTCTTTGATCATCAAAGTTCTCAATGAGTTGTACTTGGGAATGTATGATGTCCCCTTCTATGTTGATTTGTTCCTCTTCTATTGTTGTTTGAGTTATGAAGTAGTCAGTAAGTTTACAGGTAGATTGTGGATGAGATTCCTCCATCTCATTAAATTGTGTATGTTGTTGCATACAGGCCTCTTTGGAGTTGATCTGTTCCTCCTCTGTTATTCCTTGGTCTATAAGTTGATCAGTCAAGATTTGAGGTTAAATTTTTGGTTCTGAAGTATCATCTTTAATGTTCATGCTAAAGATCCTTTGCTCCTTAAGTTCCAAATTTTTTTCCAGTGTAAGCCCATAGCCAGGCTGTGGGTAAAACTCCTCCATTTCAGTGGTAAGGTAATCTTTTAGTTTTTTAGTGGAGGGTATTAACAATCAGCCCATATCCACCTCCACACAGCTGTTACAAATTCTTTATCTTTTCCCTTTTATGGTAATTTGAAGGTCAAATCCAGCCTCACAGTCAAAGAGAAAGTATAGTTGCAATGTCATTTTTCACCACAAGATGTCCCCAGTAAACAGTAAAATCTTTTTCCAGAAAGGTTTTAGTCCAGTTAAAAAAGGAATAAAAATAAAAGAAAACAATATTGTCCAGTTTTGTAAGCAAATTAATAAAATTCTGTAGTAGGGATTTTTTCAGGACCCCAGAGTATTCAAGAGTAGAAATAGTCAATAAAAATTAATTTATTAATCATCCAAAGCTCGTTTTCCCAAGTGAGCGAACGTTGCTTTATCAAAATAGGGAAATAATTCCAGGGGCTTTTCACAGGGAGATAGTAAGGGTAAAGAGAGGAAAGGAAAGGTCTCACCCGGATCTTCCACGGTGGTTCTTTGACGCTTAGTTGTTATTTTGACTTCGGCTGTTGCAGCTAAATGATCGGCCCTGTTAATGGCCTATCTTTTCCCTGTCGGCCCAAAGGAGCTACCTTGGACCGCGGAAGGTGCTGCCGCTCCCTCCGCAGTTGACGAGAGTCCTCCTCAGTGGTAGTCGCCCCTCCAGGGCGACTTTCAACCCTGTCCAGGGTCTACTGGCGGAGGGAAACCGGCCAGCGAAGAGAGAAGACTCTCCGCTCGACCGCCCACGCTGCGAACCGGAAGCCTCAGTGAAGATTATTAATCATCCAGCTAAAGTGGCCCGAAGGTTGAATTAGGGCAACTGGACTTATTTTTGTTAGTTTGAGATGTTTTGCCACTTATCCAAGCAGCTTCATCTGTCAGAACATGTTAGGTAGGCAGAGTTGTTGCATGAGTGGCAAAACATTTCAAACTAATAAAAAAGTGACTGAGAATCTTTATCGACATATTGCAACACTCTTTGGGGAGGAAACCCCTGAGGTTGGAGTTGGTACCATCCAATGACTTCTGTCTAACTAACTTGTTCTGACTGATGAAGGGCTTCCCATCCAAAGGTTCTGCTTGGATGAGTGGCGAAACATCTCAAACTACCATCACAAAAATAAGTCCAGTTGCTGTGATTCCATGTTCAGACATTTGTAACCTGACTTTTTCTAGACCAGAGGTCCCCAACCTTTTGGGCACCAGGGACTGGTTCTGTGGAGAGAGGTTTTTCCGCAGACTGGAGAGTGTGAGGTTTTGTGTGTTGCCTGCATCTCATGGATGGGGCTTTGCTTGTTTGTGCGGACCAGTTGCTGGCATGCCGCGGCCCAGTACTGGTCCACGGACCAGGGGTTGGGGACCCCTGTTCTAGACTCTTACAGCACCATTGGATTTCTATTCCAAATGTGCTTTTTCAAAAGGCAACTGGACTTTTTTTCCTTGAAGACATTTCACTTCTCATCCAAGAAACTTCTTCAGTTCTGACTGAATAGTGGAGGATGGAAGGATTTATATTCCTTGCACTCATCTGATCATTAGCATTCTTTCTTAGAGTTGTTGAGGCTGCTTGGAGGTTTATCTGTGCCCTCAGGGACACCTGAATAGTTGTTTTTGTATGGATAGTAGTATTTCTCTTACCATCCATTTTGGGGACTTTGGGATCATTTCAAATGAAACTAAAGGCTCAAAATGTGTTCAGGATGTAAAAGGTCTCTTTTTTTGCAGTAATGTCACAGTACTAAAATGCCAAGAAAGGGAAAGAAAATCTCTAGTAATAGATTCTACTGGGGGAAAAAACACACCATTCTCGTCTTTGAATAATCACCGACATCCATTTTGAGCGAACCACAGCAATATTTTTGCCTTGTGGTAAAAAGAGCTGGAATGCAACTGAAACCCTCTTTGTGTTACGACCAGTAAATGAAGCAAGGACCACGTTTTTCTCTGCTCGCTGTGAAATATTTGAGTTTTAATCTCAGCTGCCAAAACAGGAGGTGAGAACTGCCTATTTTTAGTTGACTTTGGGCGGCCACCAGACAGGAAGGAAATACAGGAAGGAGGAGAGCCACTTTAAAAACACTGAAATAACATCTGGTTACTGAGGCCGGATGCTTAGAAAGGACTGGCCCTGAGCAATTGAAATGACCTGCCTGTATAATGAAGACTGGATTATTGATACTTTCTCTGAGTGGTTTTGTAGTAAATTGTCCTTACCTATCCTTAACTTCAATGCTTACTAAAAGTCACACAGAGAATGACCTGCACAGAAAAAAACCTCCATCAGATATAGAGTAGTACTTTCTATTCTGATAGCATCTTTCTGTACTATCTGGCAAAGATCTTTCCCATTATGTGCTTCCTGACCTTTAAACTAGAAATACTTGGCACTTTCTGCATACAATGTGGTGCTTCTGGCACTAAATATACTTGGGGGGAAAAATCCGAAGAAACTGGTTTTCCTTTTAAGTACTAAAGTCATTGGATTGTGGTCTGAAAAAAGTCTTTGGCAATATTGCCACTTTGTGAACATTAGTAGCCAAATTCGTAAGATATCCAAAACATAATAATAATAATAATAACAACAACAACAACAACAACAACAACAACAACAACAACAACAAAGTTGGAAGGGACCTTGGAGGTCATCGAGTCCAACCCCCTGCTCAGGCAGGAAACCCTATACAATTTCGGACAAACGGCTGTCTAGTCTCTTCTTAAAAACTTCCAGTGTTGAAGCATTCACCGCTTCTGGAGGCAGGTTGTTCCACTGGTTAATTGTTCTAACTGTCAGGAAGTTTCTCCTCAGTTCCAGGTTGCTTCTCTCCTTGACTAGTTTCCATCCGTTGCTTCTTGTCCTGCCCTCAGGCGCCTTGGAGAATAGCTTGATTCCCTCTTCTTTGTGGCAACCCCTGAGATATTGGAATACTGCTATCATGTCACCCCTAGTCCTTCTTTTCATTAAACTAGACATACCCAATTCCAGCAAACGTTCCTGATATGCTTGAAACAAATCTTGAAAAATACTTGAAAATAAGTATATTTTTTGCATCACCATTTTTGTGTCTTCATGCATCTAGCAGCTCTGTCCAATTTTTTCCCCCATTGTCTCTTCCATAACCAGCTCACTTTTAAGAGACTTGACAGATGCAGATTGCTTCAAATGATTTTTCTAATATTTCTCGAGTAATTCCCTTCTTCCTCCTTCTGTTATGTATTCAAGATGGACAGTGAATAATATTTACATGTTACTTATATGTAAGGGTGTAGGTCTATACATATGTTGTATATAGTATGTTTTAAATGTGTTATGTATGTGTACACTTTGGGAGGAAGCAACTAAATGTAATTTTTTAATATGTGCCATTGTGCCTACAGGGAAAAAAAAATGACAATAAAGATTATCTATCTCTGTCAGTTGCTTTAATGAACCTCTTCTTCCTTTATCTTTCTTTAGAACTTTTCTGGTGGCCAATTTTTTTTTTTAACTTTATAATTCAAAAGTAAAAGTAAGATGTAGCAATGCAAAGATGAAGGCAAAAAACAAGGTTCTCTCTCTCTTTTTCCCCTGTTCACTTTTTTATACCCTTAAGGCTTTAGTCCATTCTGTCTTTCAATAGTTTTAATGACACGATCCAGTGCATATTATACTTACCATCTTATTTTGTAACTTCCACCAATTATATTTTCTGATTGATATCTGACAGTCATCATTCCCAGGAAGGTCTGGTCCTGTTAATTTTCCATGTAATGTCAGAAGCATTTTTTGGCACAATCTTTATCTTCAAATTAATACTGGCCCTTTTACCCCTTTATAACTTTCTTAGTCAAAAGCTTGATTAAGCTCTTTGCTGTTGTTTTGAAGTCTTTGGAAAGTGTTATGCTCCACTTTGTTTTACTTTCTGTAATTCGGAAGGAAGGCTGGCTCACTGGGAAATGTTCTTTGTCCCGCTGTTTTCAAAGACGTCTTTTCAACTGTAGATTGATTATATCCCCAAGCGATTAAGAAAGTGAGGATTTAAAAGGCTGTGTAGGTAGAATAAGCCAGCCATTTCTCCTGTGACATCTAGCCTCTCTACTCATGAGAAGACTAAGTCTTCCATCCCTTGTGAGGAACAGCTGTCCAAGGTACTGATAGGCTTTCTCTTGTTATCTCTTTTACCCAGAAAGACTTTCGCCATAAACACTGTTTGGCATGCATTTTGCTGTGCCATGTCTGCCATTTTGGACACATCTAGTATGCCGCAGAACTTTACCTGGAAACCAGCAACTCTGCAAATTCTGTGCAAGAAAGTCAGATGAAGCTTCCTGTGGGAAGGGTTGTATTATAAATAGATAGATGGATGGATGGATGGATGGATGGATGGATGGATGGATGGATGGATGGATGGATGGATGGATGGATGGATGGATGGATAGATAGATAGATAGATAGATAGATAGATAGATAGATAGATAGATAGATAGATAGATAGATAGATAGATAGATAGATAGATAGATAGATAGATAGATAGATAGATAGATGATCTGTAATCAAAGGGAAGAGTAACAAGTAGGTAAGAAGGGAAAAGTGTAGGAACTGGTGCTTCCGTAGTAACTGTTTCAATATTGCAATCAATGCTGAAGCTTCGACACAGCCACAAATATCCTGCGTGAATAGAGCAAGGGGACACTTGCACTGTTACCACTCCTTTTTTTATTTCTACTTAAGTCTTCTATGTTTAGTTGCAAGATATGGATCCAATATCTTTTGCCAGTGAATTCTTAAAAGAACTGTTGTAGTCTAATTGCTGCCTCTGTGGTTTTTGACCATGAGGCATGCAATATCCAGTTCAGTCGCCAAGTGTATAGATTTTAACCGCTCTGTTAAAACAGAATATTGCCCGAATATACCATCATGGAGGTAGACTAGTCTATACTCCATATCCCATAATTCATATAGTTCAAGAATGTCTCTTCAGGAAATTTTAAGGCACTCGGGATGATCTCATTGTAGCCACATCAGAAGCAGTTAGATGGCTAGCTTCCTTAAATATCAAATCATAACATCTATCCCACTGCAATTCTATGCCTCCATATTATGGTGATTTTATTATGGCTTATGCTTTATTTAAACTAAATTTGTACATCAGTGATTCCATGACCTCTGTAGATGCCATACACTAAATAAATAATCCCCTTTTTCCTTTCTGCTGGGCCATTGCACTGAGCATTAAAGACCTGCAGCATTTAGCTTTTCTTCTGCTTTTCCCATATTACATATTCCATGCACAGTTAGAGTCATTTCATTTGCTGTGACATAATCTTGTTTATTTATATTTATTTGCTTTATGAGCTTTTATAGCATCTGTTCCTCCTGCCATCCAAGTGCAACCGTAAACAGGATGTTGCAAATGCAAGCTAGACGGCTGAAATTCATAAGAGAATTGCTGCCATATTTTCATTCTCATCAGCTCTGGCGATGCAGGATGGCCAAAGTTGCAGAGATAAAACTAAGGCAATAGAGGGGAAGCCATTCCAGAAAACAATAAACTGAGCTCCAGCATATCAAAGATCTTGCTTATATACAAATATTTTTTTTTATAAAATGTATCATAAGATCATAATGTTGGCCATTTGGGCCATTATCTTCAACTTTTTATTTCATACAGGAATCCCAATTAAAGTATTGACAGCTTCTGGTCAAATTCACTCTGCAAAGAGAAGCCCAGCATTTCTCAGGATAATTAGCTGTACAAGTAGTCCTTAATTTAACCACAATTGGGACCGGCAAATTGGTCATTAAGTGAAGCAGTCGCTAAATGAAACCACAACAGCTTGCAGTCGTCAGCTTTTGTTTGCTTTACAGACCTGTGAAGGCCATAAGTGTGAGGACTGTTGTTATTTTTTCATCTCTTTAATCACTGTGGATGGTCAATAAAAAAGGCAGTCACTAAATGAGGACTACCTGTATTATAAGGATGTTTTTCTCCTTTTCAAATGGAATCTGCCTTTCTAGAACTTAGGATGGTTACGCTGTGCCATTCATTTCAGGATAATCAAATCAAATTATTCCATTCTTCTATGTGAGAATTCTTCCATTAGCTGCAGAGGACCACTGCAGGTGAAACAAATCCAGATTCTTAATAACGTATTTCTGTTCTCTCAAAACCTATTTGAAATGCGGCACCACAAAAATTTGTATTTGTATCATAGAAGAGATCAGAACTACAATTGCTTTGATTTAGAAACATATTTCTGTTTAATCTACCCTCAAACTGCATTGTCCTATGGTAGTAGTAGCCATTGTATGTGTTATTCAGCCTGTGCTCCAATATTCTTCTAAGATTTTTTTTTCAGAAATAAATATTGCCAGGCTAAGTATTTCTGTTTAGGCTGGTGCTGCTGTTATTTCTTGACATTCTTACATTAATTTGAATTTGGTTTCTATCTTCTACTAATTAGTTGTTTCAGTACAAAACACCAATAGCATTTCTTACATGAGAAAACCCTTTCTTTCCTCTTACCTCCCATTTGCAATTTATTCTTGGGGTATCAGTGACATCACCGTGCCATTTGAAGCAAGTTTTAACATAATTTCAATGTCTGATTTTTAAAAAGGACAGGTTGGCAAATAATATGTAGTCAGTTGACTTTTTTCCTTTCTATATTCTCATCCATCAGGATGACTGAAGTATGTCACAAATGTGTAGAAGCTAATTGGTCTATTCCCACAGCTATCCTTCAGCAGAAATCATTAATGTGCACTGCAATATTTCACAATTGTTTGGATCTAACATTTCCTGCCATAAGACTTATGTTTTGGGGTAGTTGACAAGGAGAGGCTAGATCAAGCTAATATTTATGGGATTCAGTAGATTATCATTTCAGTAGCTCCATTTAGAATGTGGAGAACAAATATTTTTGGTGTGGATCAGATTGGTGTCTTTATTTTTTATTTTTTTCCCCTTCCCTTTGCAAAATGGGGTTTCTCATTTTTCAGTGAGTCATTATGCCCAATAATGTGTTTAGACATTGATTGTCAATCTGATTTAGCTGGCTAATATGACATCCAATTTTGTTTTTGATGGTTAGATATGTTTGCAAGTACACTTCACTCTCAAGATCAAGGTGAGGTGTTAATACCACTTTATAATGCCTTGGTAAGACCATACTTGGAATATTGCATCCAGTTTTGGTTGCTACACTATAAAAAGATGTTGAGGCTCTTGAAAGAGTGCAGAGAAGAGCAACAAAGATCATTAGGGGACTGGAGGCTAAAACATGAAGAATGGTTGCAAGAATTAGAATGTCTAGTTTAATGAAAGGAAAAACTAGGGGTGACACGATAGTAGTGTTCCAATATCTCAGGGGCTGCCAAAAGGAAGAGGAGGTCAATCTATTCTCCAAAGCACCTGAAGGCAGGACAAGAAACAATGGATGGAAACTAACCAAGGAGAGAACCAATCTAGAATTAAGGAGAAATTTCCTGACAGTGAGAACAATGAATCAGTGGAACAACCTGCCTCCAGAAGCTGTGAATGCTCCAACACCGGAAGTTTTTAAGAAGAGACTGGACAGCCAGGCCTGGTTTTGCGCAGTATCAACGCAGCCGAGGGATCGCAGGGCTCCACACCCCACGGCTGATTTTTGCCCTGCCAGGGGACCCTTAAATGGGTCTAAAGTCACCCCGGAGAGGTGACAAAGAAGGAGGGGCACTCTGTCAATAATGGAAAGACGGTGGTCTTTCCGTTGGATCTGGGGGAAGCCCTCCAACCCGACAGGAGAAAGGCTAGCCATATCCCAGTGTCTAGCCCGAGCTACCAGCACCAGAAGTCAAGAACCAAGAACAACAGTGAACAGCGTGATGGAACCTGGGTAAGAATATTGATCTTCTCTTCTTTAATTGGAAACTGATTTCCTGGAAAAGATCCCAAAGAAGCAAAAAAAACCTCTGAAAGTGAAGGAAGGGGATTACAACCCCATCCCTCCATAGATGGAAGCAGGGATTTAATTTTTTAGGGGACAGAAATATATTGAAGTGGACTAATGTAAAGTTATAATCTGGAAAAAACTGAACACTATGGAAATTGGCAAGACTTTCCATTTGAAAAAAATATGATTGAAATTATAAGAAAATATTTTTTTCGTTTTGGAGATTGAAAAATAAATAGTTACCACCATCTCGTGGTGGACTAAAGTATAGAACTATAGCTGTCCTGCATCAGAAATTGGCAAGACACCCAGAAACAGCACAATCTGTTCTTTTGATCATCAGTCTAAACAAAGAACAGCTGGGAACAAAGGAAAGAAAATATGTTGAGCTATCTATTGTGAAATGAGAACCATAATAGCTATAAAAATGACTGACCTTCTTGGACTATAAATATTTACTGATCTGTGATATCTGAGTTTAAGAATTTTGCAGAGGAAGAAAAACTTTTTTGGCTATTCTTCCAGGAGGGAAACTATTGGACTGTGTTTTAAGTGATTGAACATTTTGGACTGTCTATAAAGATAAAAACTATATAAGACTATGTTATTTGGAAGTTAAGATTGGTTGATTTGATGAAAATGGAGGTTGCACATACAACTAAGAGTGGCAGGAAACCACACTCAATATTCTTTTCTAAAATCCCCAGTCTGGAATACCAGAGACCTGCAAGAGTAAGAGTAACATCAGTTACATACTGATGTTATTATCTATACAAACGCTAGAAAAATGCTTATACTTAACTTTGTATGTATTGAAAGTACCAAGAACTATATCTGCTTAATGTTGGCAAAAGGAGAAATTTATTGGAAGAAGAGAAGATCAAGGAAAGATATTTTTAGTTAACATATTGATTATGAAATTATAGAAATTAACTATTACTGATGGTTGTTAAATTTATAAACCCATAGAACACGTTGTTTACTAAGCACTAAAGATTATTATTGTAAAAAACCAATAAAATATATATTTTTTTAAAAAGAGAAGAGACTGGACAGCCATTTGTCTGAAATGGTATAGGGTTTCCTGCCTGAGCAGGGGGTTGGACTAGATGACCTCCAAGGTCCCTTCCAACTTTATTATTAAGTTTAGACTGACACAGTGTTAGCTTTGTACCAGTTGTCCGTGCTCTGTAAACCTAATAAAAGTTGGTTTGCAAGTTGGATAGCGATACCAATCCACTCCAGTAAATAAATAGATCAGGAATTTTGGAAACTGGAATGCTCTATCCAGTCTGTGTTTATTGTAGGGTGAATCATTGGATAGAAAGGAGACGCCACATCCCTTTTCGTAGGAAGCCAGGGTTTTTTGTTTTGTTTTTTGGGATTGTGTGTGAGCTTATTTCTGTTTTTTTTGGATTGTGTGAGAGCTTATTTGAAGCCTTTTCTGTTGTTTTCTTGTGTTTCCTGCTTCCCACACACAAACTCAGGATAGTCACCAATTTAAAGCAATTTGTTTCAAATTCAGTAAAGAGCAAGGTTACTGGGCAGACTTGGTTAAGCTTTCTGCTCCACTTTATCTACCCTTACTGTGAGAATCAAAAGTAGCATCCATTTGTTTATTTAAGAAAACAACCGTCTTTCTGTGCATATTACTTGATAGGACTTGTCTGCCCTGGGGAAAGTGGAAAATTTCCCTCAGTCAGGAACAGATTGGGAAAATTGTACTCATAAAATGGTGGTTGCTTCAAGTCTGTGAATAGTTGCGTTGTAGGACTCTTTCCTCCTGAAGTGAACCCTGACTTGGTTCAGACTTGACCATTTGCAATGCTATTTGTAGCATGAAGAGGTCTGGAAAGCAGCTGTAACACTCATTTTCCTCCAGGAAGAAGAATTCTAAGTTTAGGGCCAAGAGAATGGAGAGCAGAGCCACACCTTTGAATCCTATAAGAAAAACTAAACACCCAACACTTCAATAAACCTCCCAGGTCCCCAACAAACCTCCAAAGGTTTCAGCACTATACCTCAATGCCTTGATAAAAATGAGGGTTTTTTTAGGCCTTCCAGAAGGCTAAGAGGGTGAAGGCCTATATGATGACTCCCCGGAACACTTCCCCAGATAACTCTCCAGATGTTAGCTTGAGGAGGATGAACTAGTTCCAGGCACATCTGGAGGGGAATTGGTCAAAGGCTCCTAGCAGCCAACTGAAGGACAGCTGCAGCAGGACAGCCCTGAGGCTTCAGGTGGGGAAAGCATGCAGCTGCAGCCTGTCAGTAATGAGGACGAGGAGCTGCCTTCTGCACCCGATCTGAAAACAAGTAGGGCAGAGAAAAGGCAGGAACAGTGAAGGTCAGCTTGATTACTCATGAGGAGGCAGCCTTGCCTTTCTTGATGGGCTGCACCAGAAGCTGGCTATTTAACACAGCAGATGGAGGCAATGCTGGGAACAACGTGTTCATTTCCTAGCTGAGTTTTTCCTGGTCGTTGTGATTCCTGCCTTGCTTTGATTGACACTATGCCTTGTGAACTCTACACTTTTCTTGCCTTGTGAACCTTCTTGTGTGTGGACTTAATTTGCCTGGTGGGTTTATCTCATTTGGGAAACTTTCAAGTGCCTTGTGGACTCCTTGGCCATTGCTAAATGGATTAGCCTTGGTCTGCTTTTGACTGGACTTAATTGGGTTTTTGGTGAAGGGAATTGCTGGGGAATATTAATAAATCCACTAACCCACCATTACGTGTATGTGTGAGTGAGTGGGATAGCACAGCCTGCTGGAATGCCAGAAGGAGGCTGTTCTGTAAGTTAGGGGCAAGCATGGGCAATAGGCAGTATTTCAGGGAAGGAACTTGAGTGTATCCACCCTATCCAATCTGGTGGGATCAGCAGATACCCTCAGGGAAAGGCAGTTCTGCAAATAGCCCTGTCAGGTGCCAGGTAGGGTTTTCAGGCTAATGATCAGCATCTTGAATTGCACCTGGAAGTAAAGGGGAAGCCAGTGCAGTTTAAACAACAGGAATGTAACATGCGCAAACCTAGGTGTGCCCAACATTGCATGCACATCTGCCTTCTGGACCAGTTGTAACTTCTGACTGGGTGCATGGTTCTTCTTCAGTCCTCACAACAGTGGTATGACATATGACAAACTGCATAGTTAAGTATAGATTTAACGCTAGGCCTTTTAGACAGGCATCATAGTCCCTATTTCTCAAACATCTAGATATGTACTATTACAATTCTTATTACTTTCTCATACTTTCTGGCCAATCTATCGCTTTAGACAGATTGAGGTTTGGGAACGCATTGTAATCCGAGTCTTCTAAAACAGAAAAAACCTATGTGTGCATGCATGTTTGTGGCACAACATTCATATTTTGTATTCTGGTGTGTTTTTTTTTAAACACACACACACACCAAAACACTGCATTTTCTGATTAGAAACTTTTGACAGAAGGTGTTAGCCCAGTGGAATTCCAGGAAACGGCTTTCTTTATAATAATGTTTACACAATTCCTTCCATTAGACTAAAGCTGGATGCACTTAGTTGCCTATTATGTGACAAGTGCATTAGGAAAACATTTTTGAAGGTTTTAAAAAATTAATATACAACCATATGTACTGTTGTCTGGTGAGCTAATTTGTAAAATATCTCTGCAAATAAGATCGTTTAACTTCCCCATCTCTGATTTAGAAAGAAAGAAAAAACATCAACACTCTCAGCTGAGATATTAAGAGGATTGATGTTAATAAGATATGGGGACTAATACAGCCAATAAGGATCTATCTTGTGCTTTCTTGGCTTGGCCTCGTATTGTAAGTTCATTCTGCCTTAGAGGTCCTATGATACACTGGTGGTCAAGGTGCTGTGCTAGGATTGAGGAAATGCAAATTGAGGGAAACTGAATGTGAGATTTGGGGATCTGACCAAAACTTGGGGATAAGGGAAAATGAAGGCCCCATGCAAACCATCCTGAAACTCTTAAAAAGTAGGTATAAAACTAACCAACCATCATTCTAATTTCTATTGTTGAACCAGTATTTCTCAGGAGATCTTGCCTTTTAAGAGGCTAACATTTTTCCTTGTAGAAGGTCTAGTTCAGGGGTCTTCAAACTTGGTCCTTTTATGATTTGTGGACTTCAACTCCCAGAATTCCTCAGCCAACATGCCTGGCTAAGGAATTCTGGGAGTTGAAGTCCACAAGTCATAAGAGGGCCAAGTTTGAAGACCCATGGTCTAGTTAGTTATACATCCATATACAAGTCCTCAACTTACAACAGTTTGTTTAGTAACCATCACTGAAAAAAGTGACTTATGAGCATTTTTCAGACAATCGTTGTGGCATCCCCATAGTCCCGTGATCAAAATTCAGATGCTTGGCAACTGACTCATATTTATGACGGTTGCGGTGTCCCAGGGTCAATGTGATCCCCTTTTGCGACCTGACCAGCAAAGTCAATGGGAAACCAGATTCACTTAACAACCATGTTACTAACTTAACAACTGCAGTGATTCACTTAACAACTGTGACAAGAAAGGTTGTAAAATGGGGCAAAACCCACTTAACAAATGTCTCACTGAGCAACAGAAATTTTGGGCTCAATTGTGGTCGTAAGTCAAAGACTACCTGTACATAAAATGGTGTTTCCTCATTTTACTCTCAGCCTGATATAGGCAAGGTGGGTTGAAAGAGAATGAATGATTTAATATTTTAATTGAAACATGGGCTACAGCTACTCTTCAGGTCTTCTGGAAAACAAATAAGGGTCTGGAGGCTGCCTCTTAGAGCTGCACCATGCCAATTTCTTATCTTTAAAATTAGAATAATGTTGTTTAAAATGTAAGTCCATAGAATAGGAAACCTGACCAAGGCCAAAGGAGCATCAGTTTGGGAGTCTAGGATTATCCTTTAAACATTTTTGAAACTAAGTAGGGGATGAGTTGAACAGATGAGATGTTGCTCAAGAGCTTCCAGGTATGTCAGACTTGAATTTATCATTGGAAGATAAACTTAGAAAGGCATTAAATAATTCTTCTCTTCAACCAGGGACATCAACCAGGGAGGTGATCAAAAATGTCAAGATGCCAGCGTGCCCAAAGCTGAGTCCATCTTAATATTCATCACACTTAAAAGGGGATGGGGCTTCAATTTTATTGTTATGGACGCCATCTTGACTTTTTCTGACCACCTACTGCAGATACCCCTGCCCTCAACTAGCATCCTTGAGGGATCAGTAAAGGAGAGTATTTGTAGCTCAGAGTTGAAATGAGGGGCCCTTGGTGGTCTCTGCGCTTGGTTGTTTTCTTGCAGACGCTTCATTACCCAAACTAGATAACATCATCAGTGCTACTACCACTGATGATGTTACCTAGTTTGGATAATGAAATGTCTCCAAGAAAACAACCAAGTTCGGAAAGCATCAAGGACACCACCCCTAATCTTGAGGTGTGTTTGAACTGCAATACCCCAAATGCCCAACTAGCCTCACAGGGGAGATATTCAGAATTAAGTTAAGATTCTAAGGAGGACGGTCGCTTCCCTTTTCTTTAAAACAGAATATTTAATCAAGAGGAACGGTGTTTCTTTTCTTTTTTCTTCTTGGAGGCAGATTTTGCTTCGCCAAGATGATTGTTGCAGCAGTTTAGATTGTCTGCCAACCATTATAATAGAGTTTTACTACTGTAGGGAAATAAAAAGCCAAAGATAAGCCCAACTCATTGGAATTTAAACAATGTAAAGATAACAGAAAAGAACAAAGAAGAAAATCCATCAGACTAGTCAAAAGCATCTGTGGTAGACCAGCAAGACCAGTCAGGAACTTAGCAGTTCTTAAAATAAGCTACAGCCAAAAATAATTTAAATTGGAAAGATAAAAACACAAAAAAACCACCCTTCTTTTCCTATCCTAAAACCAGCTTTGAATTTCTATAATAATAATAACCAGGGTCAATAGTGATAAACGTGGCAGAACTGAATCTGTGTGATTTTACAAAGCGATTATTCAAAATATCAGCATGGTATTAAAAAATAAAATAAATTCTTGCCTTTGTGTGGGAGTTGAATATGAGGTGTGCTTAGCATGTACAATTATTGATAGAAGAGAATATATTCCCCACATGTACGTCTTATTACGGATTGTCATGTATTCATTTAATCCAGTAAAAACAATAAACTTTAATAAACACACATACCTACCCACAGGCCCATCTATCAAAACGTGCAGTTTTTTCTGCAGTTATTCAGTGTATGTATTTTGTGTGTTCATTTTCCTCGTTTTTTTTCTCTTCTTCCTGTTTCTGACCCTGTCTCTTTTTCCACTGTAGCCAATGTTAATGTAGCTTCCTTCTCCCAAGTCCCAATTGTTATCTGCAGATGGTCAGCAGATCATAGAATCCCATTTCTTCCTTACAAGGGCATTGCATTCTTTGCTGGTGACACATTTCCAAATGCAGATGATGAATTTCAAGCTCAAAATGGTTTAGCACCTCTCTGGCATAAAGTAATAAAAGATTTTGATTTGATTTGGCTTAGGATCCCAACAGCTGAAGCACAATTCTCCTCCAGGGGATAATTTACCCAGCTTAAATTATTGAATCAGTTGGGGGTGAACAAAAGCACGATCTGTTGTGATACCAGTATGGAAGCTTCTTCTTCTTCTAATATTGCTTTGGATTTGACTGTTTTCCTTACTGGTTCATTGAGATTAAAAGCCTCGCCAGCCTTTACTTCTCTTGGTTGCGTGGTTTTCAAGATGTTTCAAGTATTTGCCACTTTAGAGAGGGAAAAGATCAAGGAACCACCAAGAAGAGTCCCACCAACACTGACAGGGCGAGCCACTGTACAGGTGGTCCTCACAACAGCTCATTTAGTGACTTTTCAAAGTAACAACAGCACTGGAAAAAAGTGACTTATGACCGTTTTTCACAGTGACAACCGTTAGAGCATCCCTATGGTTATGTGATCAAACTTCAGACTCTTGGCAACTTACTCATTCATATTTATGACGGTTGCAGTGTCCCGGGTCATGTGATCCATTTTTGTGTGACTTTCTGACAAGCAAAGTCAATGGGGAAGCCGGATTTACTTAACAATGTGTTACTAATTTAACAAGTGCAATGAATCAATTTAACAACTATGGCAGAAAAGGTTGTAAAATGGAGCAAAACACACTTAACAAACGTCTCGCTTCCCAACAGAAATTTTGGACTCAATTGTGGTTGAAAGTCGAAGAGTATCTGTATATAAATAGAGACTCCATTATAGCACTGCTGATGTTATCTAGTTGAGTAATGAAACATCTGCAAGAGAACAACCAAACTCAGGGAAAGAAGATACGATACTGGTTTGCTGGGTAAAAAATAGTCCTAAGTTTCTATTTAAATAAACAGAATCTTTCTTTGAATTACTCAGTGTGTAGTGGGCGTATTTTGGAGATACTATAATTCCACTGAAACTCTTCCTTAGAGCCAAATTAGATGTACCATTATTATGTGGTTTGCTCTGGCAATTTAAATAAATAGCTAGCATAGCTGTCCTTGGCTGGGTGGGTGTAGCTGCAGGAAGGATATGTGTGTGTGTCCCATTTGCACCTAGGAAGAAGTTTTAAAACAATCTTAGCCCTGGCTGGAAGAAAAATATTGATTATTTTGTGTATGTTTTGTGATGTCATTTTTGTCAGTACAGCTTTTGACCTCATTAAAAAAATTACTAATTGAAATACATCATTCTGAGATACCAAAAGGCCACACTTCCCTGCAACACAGAATCCCATTTCATTTTAGCTAAATCCAAAATGGGATTAATTATTTTCATGTCTATGTGCAGGTTTCTGTGTGTGCATAAAATAAAAGTGCTGGTAGCAGATCTCCTCTCTTAACTCCATTTTACTCACTTTGTATTGTTTTGGAAGCTTTTGTGCGAAATGAAAAAAAGATAATTAATGCAGTAAAAACTGCTAAAAGGCTCATGCAGAATCCTGTTAATGCAGCAATTCTTTTTTTGATCCGTAATCTCCACTGATCATAGGGAGAATAGAGGTATATACTTTATTCTTTTCCCTTCTATGGTGGCTGATCAACCGATTGGGCCTCCTGATTCTAACATATTAAGTACAGATATAATCCTGGGTGCATAAATGTTTTGTTTTAGCTTGTTGGATGTTACCTTTAACAACACAGTTCATTAAGTTTGCAAATCAAAATATGCAGTCCTATTAAATCTGCAAAAGATGGAGTTTATTGAATTTAGAGATAAAAATTCAAAACACTTTCTTATGCCTCACTAAACATTTTTGCAGTTTAAAATGTTTTTATTTATCAGCAAGTTAGCTTTTGGCTACAATCCTGTATACATTTACCTAGCAATCTCACTGAACTCACTGAGATTATTTCTGAGCAAACATATAAAACATTCTAACCCACTGATACTCTAATACATTGCCGAGAAGCAGATGTTCTCCATTCTGGGTGAGTGGCTAAAGACTGGGTTTAAGGCTGGATTTAAATAATCTGTATGAAAAATGCGTTTTAAAAAACCAGATTTTAGAAGTTTAGGAAATGTACAATTTGCAGCTGCTTTCACAATGCTGGTTTTGATATGGTACTTAGGCTTGCTATCTAGATAAATGTTAACCAATTAACATAATGGTTGAGGTGCTGGCCTAGAAACCAGGAGATTGTGAGGACTAGTCCCGTCTCGGGCATGAAAGCCAGCTAGATGACTTTGGGCCAGTCACTCTCAGCCTGGCCTACCTCACAGGGTTGTTGTAGTACGGAAAATAGGAGGAGGGAGGAGTATTAGCTACCCAGAATCACCTTATAGAGGAGACGGGTGGCATAAAAGTTTAATAAATAAATAAAATAAATTATGTACGTTCGCTGCCTTGAGTTACTTAACAAAATAATAAGGAAGGATTTTTTTAGAAAAATCAAATAAATAAATGGCATTGATAAATGGCAATCTTCTAAATGTAATGGCCAAATAAGGATATTTAAATGTAAAGAACAGAAACCAGAAACGTTGCAGTCAAGCCTAAATAATACTTACTGAAAATTTATGGAGGCACTTTACAAGTGCAGCGATGAGCTCTAGAAATCTGGTTTCTTAAAAGTTAATGCTGGTGTTTTGGGGGCTCTGTCTTTTGTTATGTAAACATTGTCTGTCTTCATAATTAACCAAATAATTGCATTTCCATACTAATGAATGTCAGGCCCCTTTAATATAGGTTCAGCATTCCTTGTGTATAATTTCTGTTGAAATACAGGCCTTTGGCCAAACAATTTATTAGTCATGATTAATAATGCTAAATTCTTCTTAGCATGTCTTGCATTAGGCTGCAAATATCTAGGAATCTAGCTAAAAATTTTGTCTTGCAGTGGTTTTTTACATTGTTATTATCATTTTTACATTATTACATTATTATTATTATCATTATTGTTCGGATTTGGATTACACGTAGTCCTCGATTTACAACCATTTGTTCAGTGACGGGCACTGAAAAAAGTGACTTATGGCCAATCTTCACACTTATAACTGTTGCACCATACCCCTTTAGACACTTGACAACTGGCATGGATTTATGATAGTTGCACTGTCCCAGGGTCATGTGATCACCGTTTTTTAATCTTTCCAACAAGCAAAATTAATAGGGGAAGCCAGATTCACTTAACAGGTGCAGTGATTTGCTTAACAATTGTGGCAAAAAAAAAAGATTGTAAAATGGGGCACAACTTACTTAACAACTGTTTACTGCTTAGCAACCGAAATTTTGGTCTCCAATGTGGTTGTAAGTCAAGGACTAACTAGTTCATACTGTAGTGTAGATCCAGATATTGTGGCTTGTAAGCCAAGAGTTATGTCTCCGCCAGTCTGATATTCCATAAAGCAGAGCTCCCCAACCTTTCTGAAGCAGGGAAAAGTGTGCGCGTGTGCATGCGCAAAACGGGCACGCACACCAGTGGTGCTAGCACCTGTGTGCATGCGCAAGTAGGCCCACAGCGGCACTGGTTTTACGCTTCCCAACCTTTTTGGAGCAAGGATATGTACGTGCATGTTCATGTGCAAAACGGGCATGTGCACAGCGGCGGCACTAACACCTGTGTGCATGTGCAAGAGGGCTATTCGCACCCATGGCGGTGTTGGTTTTACGCTGGCAGCAGCGCTAGCGCCCCCTGCATGTGCAAATGGGGCTGCTAGCACCCGCACGGTGGCACTAGTGCAAGTGGGGAGGGTGCGTGTACACGTGTGCGTACTTGCCAGCTATTCCCGTGGCCTGGTGGCCAACAGGCCACAGACCAGTATCAGGCCGCGACCCACAGGTTGGGGATCCCTGCCATAAAGCACAGTTAACTGGATCATGGCTTAGTATAGTGCATGAACCAGATCTATACAAATCATGTTTTCCCTGAGGTTACCTGCCTTGTTTGATCTGCTTTTCTATTTCCCTTTCTGGTTGGCGTCACTTTCTCCAGCATCCAGTTCTTGTTTTGTGTTTAATTTGCTTTATGGCATGGATGACCTCTCAAATATTGGTTATGTAATTTGTACTCTCTGGCCCATGCAGGCATGAAATTATGTGGTGTTTATATTCTAGAAGAAAGATATTTAAATCCAACTTAAACTTTAATGGAAACAAGATTTCAATTATTCTTGTAATGATACAGACGAAAGTTTTCTTGTTTAGCTCAAAAAAGGCTGTCCTTTAATGAACTTCAGTAATTAGAAATGTGCCAGAGTACATTCAGGCCTTTAATGAATAATCTATAGATACACATGTTCTACTGTTTGGAAGTGCTGTTTCCTTTCCTGCAACTTGCATTTTATCACAGCCAGCTACCTTTTTTCTCTATATCTGCTTGTGGTGAGCTCTGTCTTCTACACACCATCAGGCTGCCTTCCCCCATCAGTTAATAAGATTTTCAGGCAAAGCCTTCAGATCTGTTATGGAGGAAGATTTATGGGTCTGAGATGGGTCTCCCAATAAATAAATATAAGATTTCACACATAAATGCCTGAACCAGCTGCAACTAATAATGATAATGATTTGTTCCAAAATCTCTTTGCCATTTCTTAAATACGGACATATGTGGGCTGACTTTACAGGGAAAAAAGGTTTTCAAAGCACTGGGTTTTGTATTTGTACATCTGTTTATTTTAATGATAGTGGTACCGTGGCTGAGTCTAAGTTTCACAAATGGTTATTACTCAGCTTCTTTTCAAGCATGCAATAATAATAATAAAGTTGGAAGGGACCTTGGAGGTCATCTAGTCCAACCCCCTGCTCGGGCAGGAAACCCTATACCATTTCAGACAAATGGCTGTCCAGTCTCTGTAGTCAAGTTTATTCTATATAGGATATTTTATCTCTACAGGTAGTCCTTGACTTACAAACATTCATTTAGTGACCATTCCAAGTTACAACGGTGCTGAAAAAAACTTAACTTTACGACTGATCTTCACACTTATGACCATCGCAGCATCCTTGACATTCACATGGTCAAAATTTGGGTGCTTGGTAACTGGCATGTATTTACAACAGTTGCAACATCCCAGGGTCACGTGATCGCCATTTGCACCTTTTCCAGTCGGTTTCCAACAAGCAACGTCAGTGGGGGAAGCTGGATTCGCTTAACGACCATGTGATTCACTTAACAACTGCAATGATGTGCTTAACCGTGGCAAAAAGGTCTATAATTCGATGTGACTCACTTAACAACTGCCTTGCTTAGCAACAAGCAATTTGGTCCCAATTATGGTTGTAATGACCACCAGCTTTATGCAAAACATCTGCACAGCTGCTCAATGGCATCAGTCTTTGCTATCTAGAATTTAGCAGGCCCAGATCTGGTAACTTTACTCTTCCTGGACTTTGCAATCTTCAAATATATTTCTTGGGAATAATGGGAATTGTAGTCCAGTGGGTTAAGGAGTACCTAATTAAAAAGGCTGGCTGATCAAAACAAGACCCAGTCTGAAAGAGAGTGATTATTAATGCAGGAAGGAGATAGCGAGAAAAAGCTATTAACAGCAACACTGTTTGTGTGTATTAATGACTGAAATGCAGAACAAAGAATTTTCTTAGCATTGTTTCACTTTTCTTAAATTCCCACCAGAAAGTATTTCCCATGAAGGAGAAACCGCATGAAGAAACCCAAAACCACCACAAATTCCACTCCTTCACTGAATATATTTCTCTTTCACATGAGCTTCCCTACATCATTTTGTATTTTGCACAGAGAATTTATCCTTTTTGGGGGGAAAAAACTCAAAATAGTGAAGTTCACCTTTTATGTCCCATCTACAAGGATTCCAGGCGGTGATGTTTGTGCTTGGCTCTCAGACACAAAATGGTCTTGTAAAAAAAAGCCAATGAAAAAGAGAACAGGGTTGCTTTTCCTGGAAATGCACATTTGAAAAGATCCGCACCCTGCAAGATTAAAGCGAACTTTGGTGACATTTGGAAAGCGGCTCTGCATGACTGCATCAAACTGTGCTTTTTGCTTGGCCTAGTGACTTGAGAGGGCAAAGCCATCTCCTGAGCAAGATGGGTGGTGGCCTCCTAAGAAGGGTTCAGATCTTGGGAGGAAGGCCGTGGAGAAGGTTGTTGGGCCACAACGTTCTTGCTACCTTTCTAAATGCGAATCTGCCTTTCCCATAATAATGCCAAAGGTTAGGGCAGCTGGTGAGCTACCCAGGCCTGCAGATCACTCTATTCACTTGCTACTTAATTTCGTTGTGAGTTACACAATGACAATAAAGATATCCTATCCTATCCTATCCTATTCTATGACAACAGCATTAAATTCTCAGTAATTCTGCTGAGAATCTGGGCCAGGAGTGGGGAAGCAGCTTTGGGGGCCTGGTTTGCCTATTGTGCTAAGCCATAGGTTATTTTCTCATGAGTTCCTGAGAAACCAGAGTGATACAACACACTAAGCCCTATGCCACAAACTATAACTCCTCAGCCGTGCTTTATTCATTTGCAAAGCTGTCATGTCTCTGGCTTTTTTAAAAAAACACAAAGCCATGGCATGGTTAGATATAGGGAACTGAGGTAGTTCTCACAACCATTCATTTAGTGATCATTCAAAGTAACAGTGGCACTGAAAAAAGTGACTTATCACTGTTTTTCACACTTTAACAACTGTTGCAGCCTCCCCATGATCACGTGATCAGAATTTGGGCGCTTGGCAACTGGCAACTGTTGCAGTGTCCTGGGGTCTTGGGATCATCTTTTGCTTCCTTCTACAAGCAAAGTCAATGGGGAAGCCAGAATCACTTAATAGCCGTGTTACCAACTTAACAACTACAATGATTCACTTAAGTATGGCAAGAACGGTCATAAAATGGGGCAAAACTCACTTATCAACTGTCTCGCTTATCCGTAAGAATTTTGGGTTCAATTATGGTCGTAAGTTGAGGACTACCATGTTTCCCCGAAAATTAAGACTGGGTCTTATTTATTTTTTTTGCCTCCAAAAGAGGCACCAGGTCTTATTTCCGGGGTAGGCCTTACCTCACCTCCAGTACCGACAGCCCCACCCAGCCGGTCCACTTCTTCTGGAGCTAAAGTTCTGCAGATGCATTCGGGCCTGCATTTTGCAGTCAGGCCTTTCCAGAAGGCCTAAGCAGCCAAGTACCGAGCTATGCATTCAATCCATAGCTCGGTGCTTGGCTGCTGAGGTCTTGCACAACCGAGCTATGGATTGAATCCATAGCTCGGTTCTTGGCTGCATAGGCCTTCCGGAAAGCCGTGTGACTGAGAAATGCAGGCCTGGCTGCAGAAGAGGCCTGAGAAGAAGAGGTGGGCCGGCAAGGAGAGGCCTGGGTGCCAGATAAGTGGGTGTGGGGCAGCTGCCACCCCCGCCCTAGCTTGATTTTTAGGTATGTGCCTCGCCCCAAAACTAGAGCTTATTTTTGGGATAGGGCTTATATTAGACCCACCCCCAAAAATCAAGTTAGGGCTTATTGTTGGTGTAGGCCTTACTTTTGGGGAAACACGGTATCTGCATTGAGGGTGCAGTCTACCCAGTTGTTCACTTGAGAAGTGCAGTAGACTAGAATGACTGACAGGCATTTCACGTGTTTATTTTTAAAATAAACTTCTTTCACTTCTAACAGCATAAATATGGCTTTAATTTAAGATCTATTTCCCCTATTTCAATTTTTATTGCAGCATTTTGAATAAGAATTCTCCCCTTTGAATGGTCTCTAGCAACCTTCACTTCACCTCTGGTTAGGATCTAGTAGGATTGCCTGGATTTGTGGTAAGACGATCTTCAGCAGTGGAAAAGTTGCGGAGCTGTGTCACATGGACATGTTTTTACTTGCCCAGCGCCCAAATGTTTAAGCCTCCAGCTTTTAGAAGTGACTGAGTAAGCAGGAATAGGAAACAATAATAGATGGCGTAATCCAGGTTAATGAGCTAATGTTTTCTGCTACTTAGAGGTCTACTTCAAAGCAGTCAGAAGTGTTTATTTTAAACTTGCTCTTTGAACAATTATTAATTGCCATAGAACAAAATTTCTGTCCTTAATTAAGTAGGAAATTCATCTTGCATTCTCAAGAAGATGACCATCCTCCCCTTTCTTCTTATTCAGCTGTCCGCTTGTATTCTGAGATTATCCTGCAATGTCCGTTGAAATCTCTGGGATTTCCTTGTACTTGAAGTCTCCCTGCACTGTCATAAGAGGTAGAAATGTAGTGTATTTCGTAAGTGAACACCAGTGTCTTAATCAAGCTGGACTCTGCATCCAGGGCCAAAACCGGGACCTAGACATGGAATAGTGAAATTTGCAACTCTCTGCCTGTTGTTGTTGTTCAGCTGCTAAGTCATGTCTGACACTTTGTGACCCCATGGTACCACATCATGCCAGGCCCCCTGTTCTCCCTGAGTCTGTCTAAACTTATGCCCACTAGGTCGATATCACTATATCTTAACCATCTCATCCTCTGCTTCTTCTTTTGCCTTCCATCTTTCCCAACGTCAGGGTGTTTTCCAATGAGTCCTCTCTTCTGATTTGACCTCCTTGCAGTCCAAGGGACTCTCAAGAGTTTTCTCCAACAGTTTTCCTTTTCCTGTACTATTGTATTAATGGCTGTATGGAACCGATTCTCCTTCCATTCCGCTTAACCACACGTGACACGTTCTGTTGGGGACACGTCCGATTGATGGCTTCCGTGATACCTTTTGCTTGGTGCCCTCTGGCAATATCACCCAAGTTCGCTTCTAAAAATGCAGAAATCTCATGGGAATTTTCAATGTCAAAAAGCTGTCTTTTTCATTCTGCATCTGACCTGTGTGTGTGTGTGTGTGTGTGTCTTTTCCTGCAGAATTCTGAGCTCTCTGTGTTAAATGCAGTTTAATTTTTCATTTGCACCCAGGAGAAACTGGGAGCAGCACAGCTCACGCAATAGGGATGCAACATGGGCAAACCTAGGGGTACCCAATCCTGTTCACACTTCCACATTCTGGACCAGTTGTAGCTTCTAGGTGGTCTTCAAGGGCAGCCTCATGAAGAACATGTTGCAGTAATCCAAGTGGGAAATGACCAAGACATGTGTGACCTTAAGCAAGGCCTCCCAATCCAGGAAAGGTACAAATTGGTGCACAAGAAAACAAGCTGTGAGTCCAGATCAAATTGTGCAGTATCTCAGTCTGGGGGAATGCCATCCCATCCACGGTGAAAAAGGCTTACTGCCTCAGCCTGGGGGACCAAGCTCCAAATCCATTGTGTCTTTCCAAGGTTGAGTTAAAGAAATTTACAGCTGCAAAGCTTCTTTATTTAAAACAGGGAGTAGATAAATACTTTGTGGAATGAGCTGGATGCTGCCTCCCCCCCCCCCCTCAGTTCCATTTTCTTTCTGTTTTGCATTGTATATTGTATGCATTGAGCACAGCTAGTATTTTCTCATTGAACTTGTAAGTCTAAGCAGTGTGGAATCAATGCCAGGTTTCTGTTTTAATTTGAACTTATTTCTTTTAAATGGAGTAACCCTGGCCCTGGAGGGAAAAGAACCTGTTGGCATAGGAAATTACTTTTCCTTTGCAAATTTTCTGTAATATCGATCCATTTAAATATGGTGAGTTTTTTCCCCCTTTGTTAGTAAGTTCTGTCATATTTATAAGTTAGTATAATGTGATGAAGCTCTTTATGTAATATAAATAAAAGGTAGCCATGAGTGCCAGGAACCAATAGGTAGTTAATTGGATAGATGGATGAATGGATGGACGGCACATTGGAATTGTTAGATGCACTCATGCATATTTTTACAGCTGATTTTTATTAAAACTCTCTGGGAACTAAATAGCATTTAGACCTATGTATATCTATTTAGACCTTCATAGTGCTTTACAGCATTCTTTAAGCGGTTTACAATGTCAGCATATTGCCCCCAACAATCTGGGTCCTCATTTTACCCACCTCAGAAGGATGGAAGGCTGATTCAACCTTGAGCCGGTCAGGATCGAACTCCAGGCCATGTGCAGAATCAGCTTGAAATACTGCATTCTAACCACTGTGCTTACCACGGCTCCTAAAACCTAAATTGTAATTGTGCAAGAAAAAAAAAATGACCTGAAAGGCATGTTTAAAGTGAAACATTTCTTAACCCATTAGGCTGCATTCAGATGTTCTGCTATGATTTAGGGTCAAGAGATGATGCTAAAGCAAATCCTGAGTACTCCCCCCCCCTCCAGTTTTCATGCACAAGAAGAAGAGATTTAAAGGTTCGGTTGTTTTGTAACAATGTACTGCACAGTCTCCCAAGTATGAGAAATTGGTTTGTGGAAGCCACAGTTTAGAAACCTAACATATTAACTATACTTTATACAAACCATGATTACTCATTGCAAAACATTTGCAGACAGAAGATCTGCCTTCAACATCAACCATTTCAACAACACAAATCCACTTTCTTTGGACTTGTCAAACCTTGCTTGACAGAGAATGTTGAAAGTTGAATTTCAGGCAGGTAAATCTGAGTTAGAATCTAATAGAATGTATTTTTTCCTGTCATATGCAAAAACAGAAAAGAATTAAATACTTCAGTTTGAGCCACCGGCCAGCCTCTGGGCAACTCACAAGAATGAAACAAAAACATTAGAATGAAACATAAAAGATAAAGACAAAAGATGGCAAGGGTGATAAAGCAAAAGGTCTTAATCTTCCTTGCCAAAGTCTTGAGTGGAGAGCCAGCTAACTAGCTGCTTGCTTCATTTCATCCTTATATCCAGAAGTAAGAGAGAAAAGCACATTTTGATGGGTATATAACTTGTGTTGTGATCTCTCAGACTTCCAAGCCCACTTCCAGGTTTTTCCAGCTTACCAGAACAGGTGATCACTTATTTAATTCAGGTAGGCCTTGATTCACAACCATTAGTTTAACAGTGGTTTGAAGTTACAATGGCATTGAAAACAGTCTAAGAGTGTGTTTAGGATACCGGGCTGATGATCAGCAGCCTTGCGTTCAAGACCCAGTTGCTGCTTTGTGTCGGGGTGAGCTCCATCACTTGCTTCAGCTCCTGCCAACCCGGCAATTTGAAAGCGGGCAACCACGAGAAAATAAATGGGCACTACTTCGGTGGGCAGCTTAACAGGGACATGAAAGAAGCCACCAGTTGGTGTCTCCTGGGCAACAGTGATGTCATCGGTTAATCCTTTCATCCCGGAAGCACTTTGGTACTCCCGACACGAATGTAGTAGTATTGAAAACAGTGACTTATAGTCCTCAAAGTTTTGACTATTGCACCATCCCCATGGTTACATGATTGAAATTCAGGCACTTGATGACGGGTTCACATTTATGATGACTGCTGTTTTGTGGTCACATGATCACAATTTGGGCCCTTCCCAGCTGACTTTTGACAAGTAAACTGTGTGGGAAGCTAGATTCACTTAATAACCACACAATTTGCTTAATGATTCATTTATAATCATAGTAAAAATGATTGTAAAATAGGATACGGTCACATGAAGACTTGCTTAACATGTGCATCACTTAGCGACAAAAATTCTGGTCCCAATTGTAGTCATAAAACGAGGGTTACCTGTTTGTCCTTCCTTTGAACCCGGCTAAAACTGTCGATTGTTAGCATCTCACAGTTGGAAGTACAATTTGCAAGTTGCAACATTAACTCACTTCGGGCACATTCCATTATTGCAAATTCATAAGGTACCATCAGAACTTTACCAATGATATCAAAGACATGTATTTTTTATGCCGTATATTAATGGAATTTACCCCATGTTCAGAGAGTGCCATTAGGACATGGCATATGAAAGTTGCCAAGATAATAATTTTATAGCATTGGAAGGACAAATACATATAGTGGTTCCTTGATACTCGACTGCTTCAAAACTTATCAAATGTGATACTTGACGCATTTTGATGAGAAAATCTCCCAGTACTCGGTGTTTGTGTACTGCTATAGGAAGAGGGGGACAGCTGCAGAGGGCAGACAGGAAGTCGGCCATGCTAGGAAAGGTCACTGCAAAAGGCGGGGGACGACCACAGAGGGCAGACAGGAAGTCGGCCATGCTAGGAAAGGTCACTGCAAAAGGAGGGGGATGACTACAGAGGGCAGATAAGAAGTCAGCCATGCTGGGAAAGGTCACTGCAAAAGGCGGGGGACGACCACAGAGGGCAGACAGGAAATCGGCCATGCTGGGAAAGGTCACTGCAAAAGGCGGGGGACAACCACAGAGGGCAGACAAGAAGTCGGCCATGCTGGGAAAGGTCACTGCAAAAGGTGAGGGATGACCACAGAGAGCAGACAGGAAGTCGGCTATGCTGGGAAGATCACTGAAATACGAAAAGGGACAGGCAAAAACTTCTTTCCGGCCGAAACAAAGGGTTACGTGGTAAACCACGTGGGCTGTTTGAGACCCACCCTTTTTAGTACTCGTTGCACCTCCAAGAACCAATTAATACCACTGTATTTTATTTACAATACAGGTAATCCTTGACTATTCATTTAGTGGTGTTATGAAAAATGTGACTTACAACAAGTCCTTGCACTTATTACCAGTACAGAAGCCCCATGGACATGTGACCACAGTTTGGTTGCTTGGCATCTGGCATGCATTTACAATGGTTGCAGCATCCTGGGGTCATGCGATTACCATTTAAAACCTTCTCAGCCAGCCTCTGGCCAGCAAAATCAATGGGGAAACCTGGTTTCGCTTAATGATTCACTCAACAACAACGATTCGCTTAACAACCATGGCAAAAAAGATGGCAAAATTGGGTACAACTCACTTAACAACCATCTTGCTTAACAATGGAAAATTTTGGTCTCAGTTGTGATCGTAAGTCGAGGACTACTGTTATGGATCGCTAACATGCATTCTTTGTACACTTTAAAATAATCCTTTAAAAAAAAAAAGTGGATTTTCATGGAATTTGGCTTAACTTCCTTAAGTTGTTTTGTTTATTATTGTTGTTTGCAGTTGATATTTCTTTTTTCTTTTCTTTTTTTAAAGAATGGTACGGCATGTCCGTTATTAACTTGAATATCAAGATCACATGGTAGCATCACATTTGAACTGCCCTTAAGTGGAAATATATGTTGGTTTCTTTCTTTTAAAAACAAAAAAAAACAAAAGTTGAAAGGTCTCTCCTGTTCAGTCGTGACCGACTCAAGTGGTCATCTCCAATTCTCAGCCAAGGGAGCCTGTGTTGTCTGAGAGCTTCTTCCGTCGTCATGTGATCAGCATGAAAATACGGAATGAAGTAACCTTCTCGTTGAAGTACCTGTTTATCTACTCACATTTGCATGCTTTCAAACTGCTAGTTTGGCAGGAGCTAGGGCGAGGACGGGCGCTCACCCCATCACAGGGCACTTGGGTCTCAAACCCGGGCTTTCAGCTTTCATTGACTTAGCTGCTAAGCTAAGCCATTGCACTGGCCTATTCTTTTCTTTTTAAAAAAAGAAAATGGGAAAGTGTCCAAATTAATTTAATGCTATTTTCTGGAACAGGCTTCTGCAACCTGTTGCCAAGGCCACGTGGACTGGGAATTAGGTAGACTTTAGCAGCAGATCAAGAAAAGGCAGATCGTTCACCTTGTATAAATAGACGTAATTGAATATATGAAACCAGAAGTTCAGGCCAATAATAAACAAAGGAAAATATGTTTGGGGAATTTTAAAAGATCCCATCTGCTTAGGTACCATTTTCTAGCTGCCAGATCGGCACTCTGGGCCAGGCAACTCTCTGTCAGAAGGGCTATTTGTTTTGCCACAGATGGATTATTAGTATTTAATTCCCTGCTGTTCCAGCAGAAGGACCTCACACGGATGGTTGTGAACTGGCCAGAGATTATCCACGTTAGGTACTGTGTTTCCCACCTCGGAAGTGATTCCAGCTTGTTCTCAAGAGTCCAGTAAATTCCCAAACATTCTGGAAGCAGCAGTGCAGTAGCCTGAAGCAAAAGATGCCATTTCAGAATATGCAGATTGGTAAAAATGTTCTGCTTTCTGTGGTTCAGATGTTGAGCGCTACTGCAGCCTTCCCCCAAAGAATTCAGATAGCAAAATAGTTTATGCATTAGCTGCTGCTTTGTGGGGAAGAATTAACTCCATTTAACAAATGGCAGTAATGGCAAATATCAGCCTCACATTTGTCGGTAATGGGTAAGGCAGAAAGCAACTAGACATTTATTGCAAGATTTCTGGGGGATTTGCATTAGATCTTCAAGAGCTTCTGACTCCCATTAATGTAGGAATTGAACATTCTGGTGTTTAATGTTGGAAGCTGTGCTCTGTAATAACCTCATACACAGGATCATGGGGGGGGGGCAGAAGATGGTGTGGTAAGTAGTTATTCTCTCATGTGCTGATCTCCCATTTTTCAGATGGCACACAAACACACACATTCCTGTATACAGAGCCCCTTTTTTGTGTTTGTTTGGTGACTCTTCAGATTCCCACAAAGTCTGAATTCAGATACTTCTGTAGTAGAAGAATCATGATGGGGCAGCTGGTTAAAGACATTCACTCATTGCTCACATTTTAAACTACTGCCATGGTGTCAAATATTGTCTTTGCAAAGTACAAATCATTCTGCAAATTCACACTTCTGTCTAAAGGCCAAAACATTAAGTAGGATTTTCTTGGCTTTCTTAAGAATGGTGCTATCATTCTTCCTGCTTAACATAGTCTTAAGTTTTTGTTGTTGTTAAATATGAATTGTTTTAGGGATAAGAATCTAAACAATGAAATAACAAGGGGGATAACCCATTGTACACTATAGAACAGGGCTCTCCAAACTTGGCAATTGTAAGACTTGTGGACTAGCTGGCTGGCTGGGAGTTGAAGTCCACAAGTCTTATAGTTGTCACGTTTGGAGACCCCTGATATAAAAAAAGGATGAAGAAGATTAGAATATAAGGTTAGATACAGAAAAGAAGAATGAAAGGTGCAACTGTAGGGCAAATAAAGCCACCACCCAAAATATAGAGAGAAATTGGTGCCATATATCTTAACGTTTCCGTAGTGTCTGGCCAGGTATTCGTCTATCAGGGGGGGAAAAAAGTTCTTGCCATCACGTATCTGAAGGCCATGAAGGGATAAAGCTGGAGGTTCCGATATTTTAAGAAATTACCTTTGACCTTCAACAGAGCTTTAAGACTCCAAACTTTGTAGCCTGTTTGAGAAATCCAAGCAACTAGTATGGCACCTTTGAACATGTGTGCAAGCATGTATGTGTATATGAGTGTAAGGTGACTTGACATTTATTTATTAATTAAATAAACCACTCTTGCTTTCATGGCTATACAGGCATCTTCACCATGAAGGAGGCATAAACTGACATGACATCAAATGATGCAGCTTACGCAATTTAGGCAATTTTCACAAAGCTATCAGGATACTTCTTTTATTAATCTGGATACTTCTTTTACTATTAGTAAAAAGTAGCAAACATGCAGAGCAAATTCACAGGAATCTGGCAGGGTTTTAATCCATTAGATGGTGATGCCAGCAAATGACTTTGCCCAGGTGTCATTGGATACAGGCAGAATATTTCAAACAAAATTTGATAAAAGCAACTGGTTTGGAGATGCTGTATTGACCAGCTATTACCAAGATAATTTGGTAGCCTACTGAACTCCACATTCAATTTTATGGGCATTGCAAATTCCCGTTTCACAGTACAGCTGCAAAATATCTGGACTAATTTGTCTATGTGTGATTCCCTAGTCATTGGAAATTTGAAATTTGTTTTCAGTACACAGCGGTTTGATCCATTTCACAAAGAAAGCCATGTGGGAGGCTCCTTAAAATGTTGCAAAGACATGTCCATGACGCTGCTTTCAAAAGTAGTAATTTGCATTGCCTGATTTCTTTTTATTAAAAAATGAAATGTAGGGGGGGGGGAAATACTCTGTGGAAATACTGACTCTGAAAACTCAGTGATTAAAGACTCTTGATTTGAAAGCTTTCTATTTTGGAAACTTTAACTCCTGAAACATCCTTGGGCTCGTTGACTGTCATTCAACGAGAGATGCCAACTTTCAATTTTATCTGGAAATACTGTGTTTTGGCCTACTTCAAATTTTACATGCGAATGTGTTGGGTATTGTTTCAGAGGAGCATAACATTTACATTCTGAAAAACCTTTTTGGGGGGAGGGATCTTAGATTAAATTTTGCATTGCTGAACCATATCCTTTCTTCCACCCCCCCAGGTTTTCCAGTTTCTTCCCAACTTAGAACATTGTATATCCATGCCCCTGCCTCATGGAGTCTTTGGAGGGTTCCCCTCTCTTTAGAATTAATAGGGACACAAACGTCTTCCAACTTTCTTCTTGTGGATAGATTGTGAGATTTTCTGCCCTCAGGGAAGGATGATGATGATGATGATGATGATGACGACGACAATAACAACAACAACAACAACAACAACAATAATAATAATAATAATAATAATAATAACAATAACAATAACAATAATAATAATAATAATAATAATAATAATAATAATAATAATAATAATAATAATAATAATAATAATAATAATAATAATAATAATAATAATAATAGCATTGGAAAGGATCTTGGAGGTCTTCTAGTCCAGCCCCCTGCTCATTTTATTAATTTTTATGCCTTCTTATTCCCAGCAACCCCGGGGTGTTCACAGATAAAAACATGCAGAGCAATGAAATAATGTTGTAATATAACAAAAGAATAAAAGATGGCAATAGCCAAGCAAACCCATATTACCTTCTAAAACCCTGGGCAAAGACCTAGGTCTTCAACGCTTTTTAAAAATATGAGCAGTGTGGGGACCATTCGTCTCTCAGGAAGAATATCTTTTTTAGAGATTAGTTGCTATAGAAAAGTCGAGTTCCAGAGTCCTGATAGATGACATTGTTTAAACAAAGGGACCCGGAGGGCCCCCAACCCTCCCTGGCAGAAACCATGGAAGATAGGTGATCCCTCAAGTAATCAATCTCTATGCTGTAAGTAATGATCAATACTTTACATTGCACCTAGAAGCAAACTGTCAATAATATGTGTCACAAATATGCGAAGCTTGGACCGGTTGAAGCTTTGGAGTAGTATTCAAGGACAGTCCACGTAGACCATGCTGCAGTAGCTGAGACATGAGGTGACCTAGGAGCCATGAATGACTGTTTGAAGAACATCATTGCTTGCACTGTTCTGAGCTTTTGTAGGTATAGGCAGATTGTAGAATCTGCATATATTAGAACGTAAGCTTCAATTAAATAAAAAGTCCTTTGGACAGCAAGATGGGTGGCATATTAAATAAATAAATAAATAAATAAATAAATTTGCTGTTCAGAATTACAGCAACAATGTCTCAGGATGAATGGATTGATGTCCTACTTGTAAGATTCCAGAGGTACATGATTGGTTGCTCTGAGAAACAAGATGCTGGATTTCATAAGCCTTGATCTCTGTTATTTTTCTAATATGGGGTGTACGTTACTATTTCCCAGTGCTTTTTTTTTTCATTAACGTGTTACTGTACTAGAGTACAGGTGTACTAGAGTGTAGGTGGCAATCATCCCAGAATAGCTTTGAGAAAGGCCTACAATACTTTAGCATGTGATACATCAATCATCTTTTTTCTTAAACAAGTTGAAATTCAGACTGGAGGTTGACCTTGAAAGAGAAATTATAGCTCCTATTTTGGTGTTCGTTGCTGTGCCAGCCTCTGTCATCATGCTGAATAACACTAACTAACATCCTTTGCTAATGATGCTAACAACATCATTTGCTATCTGGATTATACCATTCCCCTGATGAAGAGGTATCTCCTCAAAATGTGGTAGGATTCAGTTATAATAAAGTCTTCCTTGCACCACTTTTTTTTTAAAAAAATATTCCATTTACTTGTTAGGTGTGATTCCTCTGCTTGTTCACACTTATCACTTTGACCATCTTCAGCTGTCATTTTTCTGGGGGAATCAGTATGCCTTCTGATCTGTCTACAAAGTAAGCATTGAACAAGGAAAGAAATCAAGCAGTGGGTCACTTGGTGAGGTCCTCACAGCTATTTTTAGTTGGTGTGTGCCATGACATGAGGTTTTGCAGCTAAGTGTACATATCTCCTGATGCCACTCATGATAGTTACGAAAAACAACCTCCCCACCGCCCCTCCCTCCAAATAGGTGTTTCAGGATGACAATTATTCCTTATGCTTATTGTGTGTGTGTTTTTTTTTCCAATTTGCATTTCCTATACGAACTTGAGCAGGAGATATCCTACCTTTGGAAGAAGTGTGTTTGTCAGTGTGTGTGGTTAACAACATGATTTGGGTGATCTTGTCACAGTAGGTGCATGTTTCCCAAAGGGACAGTTTCACCTGGTGATGGTGGTAGGGAAAAAGAGATGAAACCCATTGTTGGAGGTCAGGCTTCTTAGATGTGTTTACGATACTCAGTTTCACAGCTCAACCTCTGGCTGATGGCTTGTTATCCAGGTAACTGAAGGCTGTTTGCATCTGAATAAAGAGAATCAGTTTGAAATTCAGTCCCAGCAAGATATTTCAAAGGTTTTGCTGATTCTAGTTTTAGTTCTGAAGAGAACTAAAAATGGTGAAGAGAAATGGTTCAACAGTTTGGAAAGGAGGTGGAGCAGGTGGCAGATAAGGCCAAGAGGGCCTTTGACAAGTCCATCGAGTGAACCAATTGCAACCTTCCCTGAAGCAGAAAGCTTTCCTCTTTTCCACTCATGCCTTAGTCACTTCTTGATGGGACAACTGGTAATCCTTGACTTACAACCATTCGTTTAATGACCATTCCAAAAGCACTGAAAAAAGTGACTTATGACTGTTTTTCACCCGACCCTTGCCGTGGGTCACATGATCGAAATTCAGACGCTTGGCAACTGGCACATATTTATCACGGTTGCCATGTCCCAGGGTCATGTGAACACCTTTTGCAACCTTCTGACAAGCAAAGTCAATGGGGAAGCCAGAATCACTTAATAACTTTGCCAGACCTCTGGGAGGGCTGGAAAGAAACCCAAGCAGTTGGATTGTGATACTGTTCATTGTTGTATTTTGTGTTCATTGTTGTATTTGGCTAAATGTTTGCTCATATCTTTGGGCTTCAAGTATTTTCTCCCCCCCCCCCCAACTTTGCGAAGAAGTTTTCACAAAATGTTTTCTATCCGTTGGACACAAATATATCAGCGCCTTATGAACTACGGCCCCTAAAACAGAGGTCCCCAACCCTTTGGGCACCAGGGACCAGTTCCGTGGAGAAAGGTTTTTCCGCGGACCGGAGAGTGCATAGTTTTGTGTGCTGCCTGCATCCCACGGATGGGGCTTTGCTTGTTTGTGCGGACCGGTTGCTGGCATGCTGCGGCCCGGTACTGGTCCATGGACCAGGAGTTGGGGACCCCTGCCCTAAAGGATGCATTGAACCATTGGCTACAAAAGTCAGTGCTAGGTATTACAATTTATATATATTTATTTCCTGGTTTAATTATTTTTACATGACTGCTCACTGATAGACCTAGGAGTGAACTGAAATATGGGTGATACAAATTTTCAATATATGAAACTTTTTAGGAGATTTTAGAAGATTTTCCCTATAGGTATTCATGGTTTCAAAATCTGGTTATGCCAGCAGGCCTGGTCCAGGGATGGGTAAACTTGTCAGTAGCTTTGTTATTATTAATATCCCATCATCTGTTACTTCCTTTTCTTGTTTAGTTCTGCTTTTATACATTGTAATGCTTTTTAATAATTATTATATACTGTAACAGTTTTGAGTAACAATTGTTTTATATGTTGTGTTTGATTGGATCGTTGTATGCCATCTGCAGTCACTTTCCGCGAGACGGGCAGCCATATAAATTTGATCGATCAGTTGATCAATCAATAATTAGTTGCACTTAAGAATGGTGGCAGCTGCAATAAGATATACAGGGAACATGAGAGTTTTTTCAGGCATTGGTTATAGAATGATAGATATAATTACATCTGGAGCCTTATGGTTTGTTGATAAAATGGTTAATGTATTGATGTAAATTAATGTTTAAAGTCAGGCCTGAAGGAAGTAAAAAAAAATAAATTAGGTAAGCTAGCTAAGTTTGAAAACTTGATATCTGGAGATTTGACACCCAAGTCAAATCTAATAGAACAGTTCATAAATCCATTTGACGCTTTATGCCGCAATATATATATATATATATCTGATATGTAGCACATCTCTAAACCCCTGCTGAGTTTTTCCAGGTTATGTGGAGGATGTCTTACCAGTATATCCTGGTTTTCCCAAAGGTGCTTTTTCAGAAGGCAACTGGACAAGAAAGTTCAGTTGCCTTGTGAAAAAGCACCTCTGGGATAACTATGACTATGAATGACTGAGAATCTCCATAGACATATATCCTGGTTTCATCTCCCAGACTTTTATTACTGGATCCTCAGAGACTCCTTGTTAAGCATTCAGTGGTTTTGTTTTGTGGATAAAATCCATCATATTTGCGTTGACCTTGATATAGAGCCAAATATGTTATCTCGTTACTCATCTTGTATGGTTAAGCTGGAACAGTTTCAGTTCGCGATATTGGAGGAAGGAGAAGCTCCTTGTTATGGTATACTTCACCATTGTCTTCTGGATAATTCTCTTATTGGGCTTGCAATTTTAACTGGGAGGTTATGCTAATCGATAAAGGAGAATATTTGTAGCTCAGGGTTAAAATGAGTCGTCCTGGGTACTTTCTGAACTTGGTTGTGTTTTTGCAGCATTTCATTACCTAAACTAGGTGGCATTGATGATGTTATCTTATTTGGGTAATGAAATGTCTGTAAGAAAAACAACCAAGATCAGAGAGCACCAAGGACCCCTCAGGTTATGTTAACTTAGTTAATTTCATGAATGTGTCTCTGAAACATTTATTAGATAGAGAAAAGCATTAAAGGCAGCTCTAACTTAAAATGGTTGGTTAAATGGTTGGACAGCCATTTCTCTGAAATGGTATAGGTTTCCTGCCTGAGCAGGGGGTTGGACTAGATGACCTCCAAGGTCCCTTCCAATTATTATTATTATTGATCATCACACAGTCAGCCAGATGTTCAGACTGGATTTGGCATTTTTGTCTACCTATCGAGTCTTTCCCAAGGACCTGGGATAGGCAGATGTGGATGTTTGATGGTATTACAGATATCGTCGCAGGATGGAAGCAGTTCCTAGTAAGGCCGCCTTTTGCAATTGACTAATGGTGAATTTGTCAATGCCGTTATTATTATTATTATTATTATTATTATTATTATTATTATTATTATTATTATTATTATTATTATTATTATTATTATTATTAATTTGGGGAGAGTAATAGCTTGTCAACATCAGGCAATCCCTGAGGAACCAAATGATCCTCACCATTTCAAACTGGCTTCAGGGTGGGCTGTAGGGTTGAAACTGTCTTGGTTGGCATGAGGAATAAGCTTCAGGTATCAGCAAAGGAAGTGTGACTGATGATACTTCTTGAATTCTTAGTGGATTTCAAACTATAAAGTGTGGAATCCTTCTGGATTGCCTGAAAAGCATTAGAATACGAGGCATGACTTTGAAGTGACTCTGTTCCTGTCTCTCGGATACATTTCAGATGGTCTCCTAGGAGACACATGCTTCTCAGAATGGGAAATATATTGCAATGGGTCCCTCAGGGTGCCACTCTGTCTCCAGTGCTTTTAAGCATCTACATCCAACTACCGGTGGAGATCGTCAAGAAATTTGGACGTAGAGGCTGTTGGAATGCTGATGTCATTCAGATCTACCAATGAAATCTTCAGGCAGTAGTGTGGCTCCTCTAAATCTCTGCCTGCATTCAGTAACTGGCTGGATAAGGGACATGAAATCGAAATTGAATCCAGACAAAATGGAGGTGCTTCTTAAGAGGGGCTATAATTTCAGAAAGATCCTGTAATATGACACTGTTTCAAGTAGAGGTAGTATATAGTTCAGGATTGTTTCTGGATATAAATGTTTGTTTTCCCACAATAAGGAAATGGTCAGGGGTGCCATTCCAAGTGGATTTACCAGCCTTGATTGATCAGCCACCTGTCTCACTACCTTAAACAATAATGATCTCAAGATTGTGATTCATCTGCGGGTAACCTCCAGGCTTGATTATAGTAATTTGCTGTATTTGTGTTGTCTTTAAGTCTTGTCCAAAAATACTTCAGTTGGTTCAGATCTCAGCAGCTGGCTACAGCCCACCTGTGTTTAAAGTACTGAATTGGCTACCAGTTTGTTTCCAGGCAAAACATACAGTGCTAATCATTATCCTTAGCCCTACTCAGTTAGACTCAAATAGTTTGAGAGAGTACCTCTTTGATAGGAACCTTGTAGTATGTTTTGCCTATACATTCTTGACTTACAACTATTCATTAGTAAGGGCCTTATGACCAGACCTCATATTATTCCCAGAGTCACATGATCAAAATTTGGGTGCTTGGCAACCAGTGTCCCAAAGTCACATGATCACCATTTGCCACTTTCCCAGGCAGCTTCCAACAAATGAAGTCAATGGGGGGGGGGGGAAGCCAGATTTGCTTAATGACCACATGATATACTTAACAGCCACAGTGATTCACTTAAAAACCAGGCTATAAAATTGGGCATGGTTCACTTAGCAACTGCCTTGTCGAGGAAGATTGTCAGTCACCCAGATAGAGTTGTCTGGAAGTTGAGTCATGGTGACTGGACTTCTTTTCTTGTTAGTTTGAAACATTTCACTGCTTATCCAAGTAGCTTCTTTAATCTTCTTGAGACTGAAGAAGCTACTTGGATAAGCAACGAAATGTTTCAAACCAATTAGCAACTGCCGTGCTTAGCAATGGAAATTCTGGTCCCAATTGTAGATGTAAGTTGAGGACTAGCTATAGTTGCTACAATCTCGTCTGGCAGCAGTGCAGAACTAAATCTCCTTTGTTGCCATCACAGCTCTTTGGTATGCACCCCCCTGCAGAACTAAATAGTGTGCCTTCTTTATTAGTTTTCCAAAAGCCCTTAAAACGATCTTTTTGTGCACGCTTCTAAGTGCTAATTTTAACTGCTGATTTTAGTTATTAATTATAGTTGTTTGTTTTAATTGCCACTGTAACTGTTTGTAATGTCTGGATTTTAAATTCGATCTTTATTATAAAACAAGGCAAATAAATCCGGGACAGAGGTACAATACGCTACACAGTTATTTCAAACTATTCTCTGAGGAGTAAAATAAGAGAGGGAGAAATGTACTAATGATAGTAGCTGTCCTATCGCTTGATAATCCTTCTATGCAGTTGGTGCTCCGGCTTTTTTTTAACCTCTTAGCTTCCAAGAAACAAGCTTTAGGTAATTGCATTTGATATGTGGGTAGAATAGCAACAGCTGTTTTATAAATTTACTGTAAAATGCAGTGTCTACAAGGTAATGCAAAAGAAAATTTGGAGAGTGTAAAGCCTGGGCTGTCTAAATAAGAAAGGTTTCGTTTGGCTAGATTCAGTCTAGAATTAGATTTTGTTCTTCAGCACCTTGGATAGAGCACTAGCTCTGCTGCTCATGTGCGCAAGAGAAGCAGTTCTAGCACAGTGATTCTAATGGTTGAGGAATTCTGGGAATTGGAGTCCACATACCTTAAAGTTGTTCAGATTGAGGGACACTGTTGTGGCAGGTGCAAATTTCTTCTGAACATTTGGCCAATCTGACAGGGCTACTAAAGCCATGTAGAACCATAAATTCTTACTGTGGTATGAATAATAATAATAATAATAATAATAATAATAATAATAATAATAATAATAATAATAATAATAATAATAATAATAATAATAATAATAATAATAATAATAATAATAATAATAATAATAATAATAATAATAATAATAATAATAATAATAATAATAATAATAATAAAGTTGGAAGTCATCTAGTCCAACCCCTTAGGCAGGAAACCCTATACCATTTTGGACAAATGGCTGTCCAGTCTCTTCTTAAAAACTTCCAGTGTTGGAGCATTCACCGCCTCTGGAGGCAGGTTGTTCCACTGGTTAATTGTTCTTACTGTCAGGAAGTTTCTCCTTAGTTCCAGGTTGCCTCTCTCCTTAACTAGTTTCCATCCGTTGCTTCTTGTCCGGCCTTCAGGCGCTTTGGAAAATAGCTTGACTCCCTCTTCTTTGTGGCAGAAGAAGTGTCATTGTGATGGAAACAGTCCTGAATCTGAGGTGTAAAAGCTGATTCTGATGGTTTGGAAGGTCTCCTATGAATAAGGGGTGACAATTCCTTATGCAAGACTATCTCTGAGCTTGTGAAAATTATGGGGCCATTCCTTATGACCGATTCCAATGTCTTTGTGTTATCTTTTATGGGCTGTTATCTGAGAAATATTATGTGTAATCAGAAACAGCAGAAAGATCCCAAGCAGACTCAATGAAACTATAGAAATTTCTCCAAAACATAGGAGGAGGAAGATGTGTTGGATATGTTTGCCATCTTGACTTCTTTGTAAAAATAACAAAGGCAGGATTCAAGTAAATAAATAGATGTGATCTAGTTGCTTAGTGTCATGAGCATGCTATTTCCCCATCAATCTTTTTTTCCTGTAGGTATTTTTTTTTCCATCTGCAGTCTTTTGAAATGTTGTTTAAAAACAAAACTGTCATCCTAAAATAACTTCAAATAAACCAGTATCGTACCAAAAGGTGGTATTTGTGGCTATTTCCTGTCATCACTCAAAATGAGCTAATGCACAACAATAGGGAATTGGAATATAGTGACACCGAGCCAAGTCAGAGTGAAGACTCTCTTCACTCTATATAGAAAACTTGAATAATGACTCATAGCTCGAAAATTTCAGGTTCATGTTCCCTCTGAAAAAAGGAAGGAAAAAAAGCCCCTTCCAGGAATGCTGATTTTTTTTTCTCCCTTCAAATAGAGAAAGAATCATGTAAATCTAAAACCCCTGTTTTAGCTCAGTAGGTCAATTATATTGGCACGAAAAATTAATTGAGTTTTATGTTTTCCCAAGATTGAAATGAAAAAGTGCTGAAGGATTCATATTATAAATTATTGTTCTACATATTCATCCCATACCCTCTTTAATTTCTCATACCATGCCTAGCACTCCTGAAAGCTTCTCTCTCTCTCTCTCTCTCTCTCTCTCTCTCTCTTTCTCTCTCTCTCTCTCTTTTGTCAAGGCCTTTTGAAATCCTTCAAATGAAAGATCAGGGCCACAGCCGTCTGCTGTTTCTTTCACTAAGGTAAATAAAAAGGTCTTCAAAGCTAAGGCTCAAAATAGAATAGAATAGAAAATAGAGCTGGAAGGGACCTTGGAGGTCTTCTAGTCCAGCCCCCTGCTGGAGAACCTATACCAGTGATGGCGAACCTATGGCACGCGTGCCAGAAGCGGCACTCGGAGCCCTCTCTGTGGGCACACGCACCATCGCCCCAGCCCTGCCTCCTCCCACAGCCCCCTTCTCACCAGCAGCCCCCCGGAGGAGAGTCGCCCCCGGGCATGGTCCATATGAAGCAGCGCAGCCAAGGACATGGTAGCTGGGCAGCGGGGACAAGACTCCACCCTTGCGCCCCGTCGCGCGCAGATGATGCTGCAGGGCACGGGCGGAGGGCGTGGCTGCCATGGTGGTGCTGGGCTGTCTGGGTGATCTGTGGTGGGCCGTGGAGGTGGTGGGTGGCCCAGCGGGCACGGCGGAGCAGGGACGGGTAGGGGGGCAGTTTTGGGGCACTCGGTCTCTAAAAGGTTTGCCATCACTGACCTATACCATCTCAGACAGGTGAATGTCTAGTCTCTTCTTAAAAATCTCCAGCGATGGAGTGCCCACGATTTCTGGAGGCAAGCTGTTCCACTGGTTAATTGTCCTCACTGTCAGGAAGTTTCTCCTTAATTCTAGGTTGCTTCTCTCTTTGATCAGTTTCCAACCATTGTTTCTTGTCCTGCCCTCTGGTGCTTTGGTGAATAATGTGACCCCTTCTTCTTTGTGGCAGCCCCTCAAATACTGGAATACTTCTACCATGTCTCCCCTATTTCTTCTTTTCTTTAGACTAGCCAAACCCAAGTCCTGCAGCCATTCTTCATATGTTTTAGTCTCCAGGCCTTGGATCATCTTAGTTGCTCTTCTCTGAATTTTTTCCAAACTCTCAACATCTTTTTTGTGATATGGTGACCAAAATTGGCTGCAGTATTCCAGGTGTGGTCTTACTAGGTTTTTATAAAGTGGTACTAATACCTCGCGTGATCTTGATTCTATGCCTCTGTTTATACAACGCAGGATTATATTGGCTTTTTTGGCTGCTGCTGCACATTGCTGGCTCATGGTTAAGTGATCGTCCACTAGGATTCCAAGGTCCCTCTCACAGTTACTGTTTTTAAGCCAGGTCTCGCTCAAACTGTACTTGTGCCTTTGATTTTTCCTGCCTAAATGTAAAACTTTGCTTTTCTCCACATTGAAACTCATTTTGTTGGATAGGGCCTGGAGTTACTGTGTGTAAGTTGGGCTGTTGTATAAATCTATTTAATAAGAAAATAAACAAATAATAAAGCAAAAAAAGGGAGAGGAATTGCTTGAGCTTTTTTTTAAAAAAATGAGTGTTCTTTCTAGTTTCTAACCCTTCTGACAAATATTGCCTCAATGACAAGCTGTGTTTGGTTTCTGAGGAATGACTTGGGGTAGTTTCTAACCTGGTCCCCAAAACCTTATTGCCTCTCATTATGCTTCATAGGGTAAGGCTTCCTCAAGGGAACAAACTGTATTTTTTTTTAAGAGTCTTGAAGATAGGTTGCTATCTGACCAGCTACTGTAGGTTGGGTTTTTTTTAGTGTCTTTTCATCACATCTCAGTAAGCACAGCTATTGGAAATAGTTTTTAAGAAGAGATTGGACAACCATTTGTCTGAAATGATATAGTGTTTCCTGCTTGAGCAGGGGGTTGGACTAGAAGACCTCCAAGGTCCTTTTCAACTCGTTCTGTTCTGTTCTTTTCTGTTCTGTTCTATTCTACATATTGGCTGGAAAATTATTGGAATTACAATCCGGTCAGTTTGAGGAAGATTAATGTAAAGGAGTTAAAATCTCTTTAAGTTAAATTCCAACTTTATTGCTAACTATGTCCTTTTTTCCCTCCTTTTAAAAACATTAGGTTAGTAAAACCACTCTTTGATCAAAGTCCACTAAGGCTAATGCTACATAAACTCTCCAGGAATTACAGATGTTAAATTGTTATCTCTTTGGAAATTAATTTCTCTTTGGAAATTATTTGTACAGTAAAAGGCTTTCACTCTGTCTCTTGCAGGGGAGAAAGCTTTCTTATATTGTGGACCAAGGAAGCAATTCCAAATACAATTGACTTTCTTCAGTTCATCTTTTATAAAAAATATACATCAAGGTTCCAAGGATGTTTGGAAAAAAGACAGATCAAAAAGTTGAATAATAGCAACAAAAATAAAATAAAACCATGCAAAGCATGGGTGAAACACAAGAAATTGCTAGCGATATATATTACTAAACTTAAGTATGCTATTGTAAATATACTTGCAGAATTGAAGAATAATAATACGGACAATTAATAAAACAGTCCATTTCTAATGCACTCTGTTTCTCTTTACTCAAAGTTAGACCATTTGTCTTCCTAGGCCTTATTCCCAAGTTAATGAGTGTGGAATTGTAACCACATATGCTGCCTTTAACAATAAGTACAGTTCTGTTAGCATACAGGTAGGAACAATATTGATTCTTAAAATACTTCTTTTCAGTATGGTTTTACAACGCACACCTGTCATGTTTTTTTTAATCACAGTGGTGCTATTAAATGTTAAGGACTTTGTATTTTGTTTGTGCTAAAAGACATAATGTTTTCTATTTCTTGAAAAAGAACATTGCCTTCTTGCACCAGACCACGGGTCGGCAACCCGCGGCTCCGGAGCCGCATGCGGCTCTTTGAGGCATTACCTGCGGCTCCGGAGCCTCCTCCGCCATTTTGGGGAGCGCATGCGCGCAGGTGCGGGCGGGTGCGCGTGCGCAGGGGGTGCGCGGGCAGGGGGTGCGCGTGCGCGAACGGACGTGCGCGCGTATGCGCGAACGGGTGCGCATGCGCGAATGGGCGCGCGCGCATGCGCGAGCGGGGCGCGCGTGGGCGCGCGCATGCATGGGTGCGCGGGGGCACGCGCATGCGCGAACGGGCGTGGCTCCCAGGGGTTTTTTTTTTTAGGCCAAACGGGTCCGTGCGGCTCGTTCGATGTTTCGGGTGGCCGACCCATGCACCAGACGTAGGAAGGAAAAGGAATAATTATGTTGAAATTGGGAGAGAAAAAATGCCTAACCTGGCAATTCTGGTTGTTGTTGGTGTTAGTGGACGAAGTCGTGTCCGACCCATCGCGACCCCATGGGACAACGTCCTCTCCAGGCCTTCCTGTCCTCTATCTTCTGGAGTCCATTAAGCTCCGCCTACTGCTCAGTTGCTCCATCCACCCTCATTCTCTGTCGTCCCCTCTCTACTGCCCTCAATCTTTCCCAGCATTAGGCTCTTCTCCAGTGAGTCCTTCCTTCTCATTAGGTGGCCAAAGTACTTGAGTTTCAACTTCAGTATCTGGCCTTCTAAGGAGCAGTCAGGGTTGATCTCCTCTAGGACTGACCGGTTTGATCGCCTTGCAGTCCAAGGGACTCGCAGGAGTCTGCAATTCTGGTACTGTGGTGAATTTAGTCTGGATTCCCAAGAGGGAGGGGCTGCATTCCAGAGGACCAAAAGACAGTGAAATTTAGATAGTTTGGTTGGGAGGAAGAGAGTTAAGAGGGCTCCTCCCCAGAAGTTCTCAGACTGTATCTTTGATGATGCAAGTTGTTTGCTTTAGTTTGGCAAGATTTCTGTCTATAGGTAAGGAACAATAAAGGAAACTGCTTAGAAGAAACTTGGTGTCTCTTTCTTGGTTTTTTTTGGGAGCCTGGCAGCTATCCATTGGAATAAAAAGAGGGAATTCAGAGTTTCCTAATCATTAACCTATATTGAAATCTTAATAGCTTGGTACTATTGTTGTTTGTGTTTTAGCAACCACTGTAAGCACCAGTCCTTGAAGACGGACGAGAATCTGGAATTATTATAAGGTATTTGTCCAGGCAGGGCAACCTCCCACCAAGGCCCACAGTTAAATTTCTTCCTGTTGCTGCTTCTTCTTCTGTGTTCTAAACTTAGTAGAAATGAGTAAAGGAAGAAGAAGGGGATGGCCCATGGCCTGAGGTGGATGGGAGGCAAAAGAGAAATAGCAATAATTGATAGCCAAAAGGTACGTAAGAGGAGCTTCCTCATTTTGGTATGCTTTATTAGCTCATCATTGTCTGCCTTTGGAACAAATTATATACTGGAAACTTTCCAAGGGTAACAGAATTCATTTTGGATGCTTTTCTCTTCCAGATAGGGGTGAGGGTGTTGTAATTTAAACTTCAACCCAGCTTCTTTTTTTAAAAGGAGAACCCCTTCCCCTCCCCATTGTTGACAGATTTGCTTGGCTGTGTTCCTGGCTGAGGGCTATGATTTGTGCAAAAAACCTAATTGTGTGCAATGATTGAAGTTAACAGCAGCCCTTGTGTTGTCTAAGTGTGAATGAAACCGAAGGAGAGCATCACCGCTTCTTTTAAGAAGGATGTGACTTGCACATCAAGCATTGTGGTTGTGGCACAGTTGGTAGCAGCAGGGAGGGTCAAAAGCAGGAGGGGGGGTAGGCATCCAGTTCATTAGCACTATTTTGTAAAGTGAATTAAATGTTTGTAGTAACAACCAGATTTAATAGCGCTGGGAATGGAAGTCCCTTCCATTCATTCCCGCTGACTAAAAGCTACAAAAGGCTGCAAAAATGCAGCTCTTTGCCAACTACTCAAAGTTTCTATGCCCCCTGCTCTCTACCTCCACAGAAAAAGGGCTGAGAGTGTTAGACATGTATGTGCCATTAGAATAAAGGAAGAAGGAAATTAGGTCTGCCTACGGCTCCCCCAGGCTGCAGGAACAAATACATGAATGGGGCAAGGGGCGAATTACTTGGCTGAGTAAGGAGAGAGTAAAGCCAGAACCCTCTCAGCTCTGGATCAAATGTGGGTGACTTTCCTGGAGTCACTGGAAACAAAAGAGCAGATACTTAGCAACATTCTTGGGGGGGGGGATGGGTGTAAATGTCTGGGAGGAAATAAAGAAATTAACTTAAGACGAATGTTAGGTTGATGGGAATGCATTTGCTTGAAAAATGCCTCACATTCAGCGAGGGGGGAAATAAGAACAAGGCTGCATGACAGTCTCAGCGATAGGGAAGATTTGTTACTCCTAGGATCCCCGAGGAATCTCGAGTACTTCCCTTTCTCCATAAATAATGTGTTCTGTGATTTTAATATTCGGTAAGATTCTTGGATTTTCTGCAAGACGTGGTGTGTGTGTGTATATATAAACTCTCTGGCATAGCAAGCCGGAAAAATGCATTCATCCTATCAAGAAATTGTCCTACTTCTCTTGCTTTCTTCCCAGTAGCACAAAGAAGTTCAAGGCCAATTTCTGTGATTTTGAAACTGTCACTCCATTCTGATTCTTTCTGCACTCCCAAGTCACATTGCCTACATAAGTTCGGGGTTTTTTTGGCATTAAAAAGTTCTCGGATAGTCATTTTCTGTTTTACTTCTCTGCTGATTTTTTTTTTTTACCTTATTTACCTAATCTTGCCTTTCTTTTCCATATGCTTCTTCACTCAAGTTTCTGATATGCTTCTCTTGAGCACCATTCTCCCACCTCTGGTCGTTGGCATCTTCTACCATTTTAAAAAAAAAAACAAAGATGAAACAAATGCCAGCTTCTCTGCCATTGTTTGACTGTGTAGAACGAAATGGTCCGTATCTTCCAACAGATGGCAGCGAATATCTACTTAATGGCTGCCTTCCCTTCCAGAGATGCGTGGCTGATAGTCACCCAGTGCATATCTTTAATGTCAAGGCAGCTACTGTAACTAATGTTGTCTTTTCTTTGCTGAGTTTTACAGGCCAATCTCTGCCCTTTACACTAGTGCTGTTGGCAGTAACATGGTAGGCAGAGTTAACTCCAAGCCAGCCTTGAAGAGTAAAAACTGGCTTCGATCTAGTTGGCAGAATATGGACACACTACATTTGGGTTCCTACTGGTAGACTCTCCCAGAGTTATCTAGTTCTGTGGGAAAAAAAGTATTCTCACTTTTTAAAGTTTTCTGAAAGTCCCCATGTCTTTGCCACTGAATAGAATAGAATAAGAATAAGAACTTTATTGTCACTTTGAATGTACACTAAAATGAAATTTCGTTGCGTACAGCTCTCAAAGGGTCACCACCTCCGATATACATTATACATAAATATGACAAAAATAAATAAATAAATACAGAATTATGCATATACCCACTTATATTATATGACACAGAGAAACAACACAGTCTAGTTCAGGTTATGTTAGCAGAGCTTCATGGGGACGAATAAAGGGAGTCTGAGTGAGCAAATAGCACTAATGTTTTGTGCTTATTTCATTTATTTCATAAACGCAGACATCCAACCTGTGATATGGCCGTGTAAAAAAAGTAATCAACCCCATAATTTAATTAATTATGTGAGGACCAGTTGTGTGAGTGTTTTAGTAAACAACCAGAAATGTGTTAGCTGAGCCCTACCCTAATTATTTCACAAACTTTGGCTTTCTTCATCATTAATCTTTTTTTCTAGAGGTATATCTACAATCCAGTGAAAAGACATTATAAAAATCATCACTGATGACTCTCAGCTTGGGCAATAGTGAATCTTCTTAAGGGAGGCCATCCTGATCCTACACTCCAAGAACACAAACAGAATTGTTCAAAAAAACTCACAAGAGGCCCAGAACTACATCTGTCTTATTGGAGGTTTCTCTAATCTTGGTTGAACACAATGTTCATAATTCTACCATCAGAAAGGGACTGGTTTAAATGGAATTTGTGGGAGAGTAGCAAGATGGAATTAATTGGTCACTAAGGAGAACATGGATGCTTACCAACACCCTTCACCCCCCCAAACCTGGGTAAATCTCAAGATTTGCAGTGGAATATTTTATCAACATATGGTCCACAGTTAAAGTTTATGGTCTACATGGGTATTTTTCCACCTAGTGCAAACCAGACGCTGCCTTCTACAAGAAGAGCCTGCTGCCAAGTGTGGGGTTCATGCTGTCATAGTTTGGGTACCTGGACAACTTGCCATTTGCCACCTGACAACAATGGCAAATTTTACATCAGAGAATTTTACAGGAGACTATGACACCATCTGCCATAGCTGATGGAGGATCTGGACAGACTTGAACACTGGGCACTATCTAACAAAATGAAATTCAGTGGTGAAAAGGCAAGAAAAACCAAATGTACAGGTATAGTATAGGGGGTACCTTGCTCAATAGCAGTAACTGTGAGAGGGATCTCGGAGTCCTAGTGGACAATCCCTTAAATATGAGCCAGCAGTGTGCTGCAGCTGCCAAAAAGGCCAACACAGTGCTAGGCTGCATTAACAGAGGGATAGAATCGAGATCACATGAAGTATTAATACCACTTTACAATGCCTTGGTAAGGCCATACCTGGAATACTGCAACCAGTTTTGGTCACCACGATGTAAAAAAGACGTTGAGACTCTAGAAAGAGTGCAGAGAAGAGCAACAAAGATGATTAGGGGACTGGAGGCTAAAACATATAAGGAACGGTTGCTGGAATTGCGTATGTCTAGAGAAGGACGAGGGGGGGACATGATAGCAGTGTTCCAATATCTCAGGGGCTGCCACAAAGAAGAGGGAGTCAAGCTATTCTCCAAAGTGCCTGAAGGCAGGACAAGAAGCAACGGATGGAAACTAATCAAGGAGAGAAGCAACCTAGAACTAAGGAGAAACTTCCTGACAGTTAGAAAAATTAACCAGTGGAACAACCTGCCTCCAGAAGCGGTGAATGCTCCAACGCTGGAAGTTTTTAAGAAGAGACTGGACAGCCATTTGTCTGAAATGGTATAGGGTTTCCTGCCTGGGCAGGGGGTTGGACTGCTAGATGGCCTCCAAGGTCCCTTCCAACTTTATTATTATTATTATTATTAAGTCTGTGGGAAGGTAGCAAGACCTTTATTCCAAATATACATGCAAGCCTATGAAAGAATGCATAGAGAGGAATAAATTCAGTGTTTTGGAATGGCCCCATAAAGGTTCAGTTTTGAACTCCATATAATTACTGTGATGGGATATGAACTAAGTAGTTCATATTGGAAAACCCTCAGATGTTATGGTTTGGAAGTGTAGAATGGACCAAAACTCCTACAGAGCAATGTGAAAGGGTTGATCATCAGCTACAGGGTACATTCAGTTGAATAAAAGTGGTTCAACCAGTTCATGAAACTAATGGATGTCTCTTTCTACTTAAATGTCTATGGAGATTCTCAGTCATCCAGGTCACGGGGTCAAAGAGGGCATCTGTGTCAAAACTGAACAGCCCTCTCTCAATAGAGGGGAAGGGATGCGACATCATATATCTCCAGTCTACAACACCATCCTTTCAGCAGTTCCAAGAAGGCTCCACACCCATTTGCACTACTCAGGTGGCCCTGAGGACACAGATAAACCTCCAAATGGCCTCAACAACTCTCTAAAAGAATGCAAATGATCAGCTGCTTGCAAGCAATATAAATCCTTCCATTCCCCACCAACCAGTCAGAGCTGAAGCTTCTTGAATGAGAAGCAAAATGTCTTCAAAAAAAGAAAGAAAGAAAGAAAGTCCAGTTGCCTATTGAAAAAGCATTTTGGGGACTCTTTCATACTTGCACATCATATATGGATTGTTTTGTTTATGGAATGAATGAAGGCGAGCATCACAGTTCGTTCCTTCAGACTTCTTTTATTTATTGGTAGAACCATATGAAGCTCCTAATAATTCATTTGTAAAAAAAAGAAAAAAAAATTCAAAAAAACAATTTTTGAAAAAGAATGAATGCATTTGACAGAGCTAGATGAATTGATTTCCTACCCAAATTTAAAAGGATTGCTGGGTAATGGTACAGATGCAGTGTGTGGCTTTATAACCAACTCTTTCTCAAAACATTAGTGAATGGAGTATGTGTTCTACCTCTGTATCAAGCAGAAACCCATTGTCATTCTATTCTGTGGGGAAACTGTTATGCTGTAGACATTGCAACTATCTAGCCCAGTCGTGACAGTGACTCCAAAGATTATGCTTCTTTCCCCTGTATAGTACAATCTGCAATAACACAATTATTTATTTATTTTCCCCAGAGAAGGGATAGCAGTTCAGAACAATGCCTCCATGAAACAAAATGTGTATCAGTTGGTCTCTACTGATTAGTGTTGGTACAATTACAGTTGGTAATTACTGATTATTAGAGAAATCAGATGGCCTGAGTAGATACTTCATGCTAGACCAGTATGTTGTCGCATAACTCTATCCTTGCTTTTCTTTTCAATCCAAGAAAACAATTCCGAGTTCATAGCCTCCATTTATATTGGACTGGGCGAGAGCCAACAAGTGGAAACTCAATCTGAAAGACAGAGAGACCCTTAATTATTGGGAAGGCAGATCAGAGACTTCAAGATGTTTTTAGGAATTGGGCTGCTATCTCTTTTCTCCTTCAGATTGAGCTGTAAGGGAAGTGACCTAACAATTGTTATTGTGCATGAAGCTAAGAGGAAAAAGGGAAACCCTATTAATTTGACACTAGCTGATGCCAAGGCAGGTGACATATTCTAAATGGTAATTAGCAGGCAGTAAATTTGAGAATGGCACACCTTCATTGCCAAGAATGCAAAAAAGCAACAGACATTAAATATTGTAAATTTCCGAATGGTGAAAGAATGTTCGAGTTTCAAGACTGTAGTATTTATCACTTCATTTCTGTCACTGGAATTCTTCCCAGTTTCAATCTGAACTTTTAGGGCTGCAAAATATTGAAGTTTTCTTTTGCTTGCCTTGTTCAGAAGTTTGACTCCAGTCTGAATGCCAGAATTCAAAGGCTTTTGGTTAAACACAATAATGTGACATGAAAAATCTCTCCCTCCCTCCTTCCTTCTCCCCTTTTTATAGTGGGTCATGTCATGTTTTTTTAGATAACAACAACAACAACAACAACAATAAACAACAACAACAACAACAACAACAACAACAATAACAATAATAATAATAATAATAATAATAATAATAATAATAATAATAATAATAATAATAATAATAATAATAATAATAATAATAATAATAATAATAATAATAATAATAATTCTGCCTTAACCTTTTCAGCACTAAGAAGACTAACAATATTAACGAAGTTCTTAAACAGGAGAACAAAGTTTTATTGGCATAAATATGGCTTGGTTGATTTGGCTTAAGATGTTATAAAACTTGGCCATTGTAGTTTCATGATTTATGACAAGAGTCTCAGTAATCTTGAGAGCACATTATGGACTCTCTAAAAATAAGCTGCTTTAGTGGGTGTGTCCAGTCTCAAAACAGATCACCAAAATGCCGCCTCTTGTCACCATTTTTTAAGGCTCCTTCTGGGATGAATTCAGGATCTGGACACATTCTTAAGATTGCATTTCCAGTGCTTCACAACCAGCTCAAATTTATGACCAGTCGCAGCATCCTGTGGTTGCTGTGATTGTGTTTTGTTAGGTGTTTTGCCATTTTCCAGCAAAAAAGGGCCATTGGATAAACTGGATTTGGACTTATGACCATGTGATTTGTTTTAACAAGTGCAATTAGTCACTTAATCATTGTAAAAGCAGTCATAAAGTTGAATCCAGTCATGTGTTGACTCGACTTAATGACTGCAGTGACTTACAACCAAATTTCTGGGCTCAGTTTTGGTCGTAAGTCAAGGACCACCTGTATGTGGCTCTCCATCTTGTAAAACAAATCTCAGTGGGTTGCAACAATAATAAAACTACAGACTGTAAAAACAAAAAATCCAGACACTTAACCCACAATATCCATCCATCCATCCAGTTATATGTAATTTGGGATTATCACAAGACGAGTGCAAAGAGATAGAAAAAACTGCAGGTTTTCTGTCTCTCTTTGTTACCATCTATCATCACAATTTTTTGCCCTACATACTGCCTTCTAGCATCAAATGTAAGCAATCACCAGAACATCCATTTTCTTTTTGAAACTTTCTTTAGTTGTGTGATTTACTTGCTTGCTGAGTGTATTGTGCTTGCTGAAATCTTAGAGGGGATTTAAAGATGGCAGGAATTATTATTATTTTTTTAAAATAAATCTCCATTTCTCTCTTCCATTCATTAAGTATTTTTCGGTATGTATGAACAAAGGTTAACGGAAGGGCTCTTGTGCTAAGGGGTTTGTCTCTGCCAGTGTGCATTATTAGCTTCGTAGATTAAGTGAAGTGAGAATAAGCACAATTTTGCAATGCAGAGAAAGTTAAAAGTGAAGCCACAGAACATCCCATTAAGGTCACATTATTATCTTTCCAGAAGTTGTCAAGCAACACCATGTGCCACGGTGCTTAATTACAGCAGGGTGAACTCAGGACAAAGGCCATGCTACCAGTAGGAATTAAGAACATCTTTGCCTGGGTACAATGTTTGTTAAATTTTAAAGTTGCATGTATGGGAAGGCGGAGGGTATGGAATCTGATCCTTTCAATAAAGTCCCCAATTTATTTTGCTTGTACTTTGCTTTGGGGGTAGAGGGACACCTTGTTTTTGTTGTTGCTTTGTTCTTCCTCCATTTAACTCATCATATGATGGAAGAGAGAGAAAGCTTCTTCCATCTAAGGAGACTTCATCTGTTTGTGGTGAGATACCAATACTACGATGATTCTCAGCTGTACATTTCTAGGCTGAGACGGAGATGCCATAGATGTCTGGAACAGAGGCTAGGAGGCTATTGGTCTAGAACAAGGGTGTCAAACTCACTGCATCACATGACGTGTCGCGACGTATCATGATTTTTTTTGCATTGCCGGAGCTGGGGTGGGCGTGGCCTCCGTATGATGCAACCGGCCCGCGGGTCGGCTGTTTGACACCCCTGGTCTAGGAGGACCATGAATGAAATAGATCAGGAAGGGACGGAAGATGGAGTTTCTGTGAAAGGGTTCTCTGTCCTGATGTTAACCCCGTATGGGTTTAAAAGAGTAAGTCTGCAATTAGCCTCCTGGACTCACAGCTACAGATAATCCTTGACTTACAACCACAATTGAGCCCCAAAACTTACATTGCCAGGCAGGACAGTTGTTAAGTGAGTTTTGCCCCATTTTACAACCTTCATTGCCGCAGTTGTTCAGTGAATCAATGCAACTGTTAAATTAGTAACACAAATTGTTAATTGAATCTGGCTTCCCCATTGACTTCGCTTGTCAGAAGGTCACAAAAGGTGATCACATGATCCCCCGGGGCACTGCAACTGTTATGAGTCAGTTGCCAAGCATCTGGATTTTGATCATGAGACCATGGGGATGGTGCAACTGTTGTAACTGTGAAAAATGGTCATTAGTCATTTTTTTCAAGGCAGTTGTAACTTTGAACGGTCACTGAACAAACTGTTGTAAGTCAAGAACTATTAATAATAATAATAATAATTAATTAATAATAATAATAATAATAAAGTTGGAAGGGACCTTGGAGGTCATCTAGTCCAACCCCTGCTCAGGCAGGAAATCCTATACCATTTCGGAAAAATGGCTGTCCAGTCTCTTCTTAAAAACTTCCAGTGTTGGAGCATTCACCGCTTCTGGAGGCAGGCTGTTCCACTGGTTAATTGTTCTAACTGTCAGGAAATTTCTCCTTAGTTCTAGGTTGCTTCTCTCCTTGATTAGTTTCCATCCATTGCTTCTTGTCCTGCCTTAAGGCGCTTTGGAAAATAGCTTGACTCCCTCTTCTTTGTGGCAGGCTCCCTCTTCTTTGTAACTACCTGTAGTTACTTTTTTTTTATGGAGAATGCAGAATAGCATGTTGTATAGTTAGGTGTGAGGCCAGGAGAAAGAATTTGGCAGTAAAACCCATGGAAAAGATTATATCCCAGGAAATTTACTAAAAGTTAATTTCCAGGGTCTTCCACACAGCTCTTGTGGATGAAAACATGAAGGGTCAGGTAGCTTGACCTCTACTTCTAAAATCCCTAAACAACTAGTTTTAAGTAAATGGTCACTAAACAAATGGTTGTAAGTCAAAGACTACCTATATTGCTTAATAGGCAAATCCATGAATGAAAGGCTTTGCTCAGCTTCATCGGATGTTCCAGCTGCAGCTGGCCAGAGGCCCTAGCAATGGTGACTCATGAACGTATGATCTCCTGATTGGGTTACTAGAATATATTCTTCATGAAACTGCCTTTGAAGTCCACCTAAAGATGGCAATTGAGCGCCAAAGTAGAGTACACAATCAAAATCTCATGTTTTTGGCCTACTGGTTATGGATAGTTTCTGAGTGCAGTTCAAAGTCCTACATGACTTGGCATCTAGTTACTTGCAGAATGCCTCCCTTACATAGAAGTGACTCGTGTAATCTGCCCAGTACATATACCCCAACAGAATATTCTGATGATCCCTGCATCCAGAAAATAAAGGGGACAGCTCCACAGTTTTTATTCTTTTCTGTGGAATGGCCTCTCTTTACATGAATTGCAATGTACAGGAATTCTCAGTGTGGTGCTCTTGTTTTTCAAGTCCATGGTATGTTTTACTGATCTCCCACAATGGAAGCTTTTAAGTTTAATAAGGAATATGAAAAGGCGGTTTATTTCTGGAGACGTTTCGTAGCCCTGATTCCAACATCTTTTTGGAACCGAGTGATGTTTTAATTTTCTGCGCTTTTTAGTGTTTATTTTCAGGCTTTTAGTCTGTCATTTTATAAAACATGCCTTGGAATTTGCCTGATTGCATTTAATGAAGCTTGCTACAGAGTAGGCACATACAGCTGTATTTTAAAATATTGCTCGCTTTTTAAAGAATTAGTTTTTATTGATTGCTGATTTGCTCTGTTTCTTAGTAGTGGTATTTTTTGGGGGGAAAAAAGTGGGTTAAGATTATAATATGTTGTGGTTAACTTTCCTTTTCCTCACCGGTTCTTCCAAAACCGAACAAAAGGACATTGTTTTAAAATAGAAATAAAATATATTTAGCCAGAACTTCATATTGATTTTATTGTGCTATATGGTAATCTATGCCTTTCCTCTGTTCACCAACACTTTGAAGAAGGATCACATCAGAAAACAAATTGTGAGGAGAAACCATTAGTTGAAATGATGCTTTCTTTGATTTCTACAGCTCTTCTATGTCATCCTTCCTTTAACTGTTTTCCTGATGAATAACGGTAGCGTTATCCTGAATTTCTGGGTACATGCATGGTGTCAGCACAATACCACAAGCAATTAATCAGCCCTGATGATACAGTCTTTTCCCAATCATATCTACCAACCCACGAGAGTGGGAAGGCAGGAAATACTACAGGTCCTGTCTCCTAAGGACGTTCATCTACTGCAGGGGTCTTCAAACTTGGCCCTTTTATGACTTATGGACTTCAACTCCCAGAATTCCTCAACCAGCGTGCCTGGCTGAAGAATTCTGGGAGTTGAAGTCCACAAGTCATAAAAGGGCCAAGTTTGAAGACACCTGATCTAGTGGGACCAAGAAGAAGGTTTTCTTTTTTCCCCTCACCAAGACATAGTGATATGGAGGAGATCGAGTGGGTGGTCTAATTGTTGTCACCAGAGGGATGGGGTTATTGATTTATTACAGGGATTTTATCTTTCTAAGCCACTTGGAGTCACTGAAAGTAAGTTGGGCGTTATATAAAATTTCAGAAAGCAAGAAAAAGCAAGACAGAGAGAGACAGAGAGAGAGGGAGAATATGAATCTATACCTTCCCTATCTGGAGAGCTTTCCACATGTTTCAAAACATTAGTTTCCTAAATTTTTAACTAATAGCACACCCGCTGATCAACAGATTTGAAAAGGCTGTATACAGAATGGAAACTGTCCTTCCTGGATCCGCTTGATAAGAAATAGTCCTTGGAATCGAATTTGTAAATTAGGGCACCTATGGTTAGCACTAAAACATTGTATTCTGTGGATTAAATGGCAAGAATGAAATTTCTGACTGGCATGATGTGCTGTCTGGGCTACTTTATCTAGCTTTGGTGCCAATTCCTCTGGCGATGCCAGGTCCCAAATACTCACAGGTCCCAAATATCATTATCCATGCAATATCGAGTGAAGTAGGTATGGTACAACAGCTAATTGCCTAGAGGCATCTCCAAGTGAACCTGGCAGTCTCTCCCATTCATGTCTTCCAAACTTTCTTTTTTAGAAGCAGTTTAAAAAACAGGCTCATTGCAATAACTGTAGTAGATCTGGATGGTTCATTAATAAGTCCCTTGTGCCTTGTTTCAAATCTAGAGTTTGTTCCCTCTCTGGTCTTAAACTGATTTGGATTAGAATTTCTGATTTGGCTTGAAGTATCAAGTGTTCCCTTCCCAGCACAATTTCAGACATGATGGGCAAATAATTCTCAGATCTACAGAGGGAGAGGGTTTTTTTGGCAAAACATAACTCAGTCAGATTGGGCAACTTTGAGAATGAACTGGGGATTGTACTGAACTTGAATTGGTTTAATTTTTCAGGTTCACACTTAAGCTTTCTTGTAGAAGTTCATTTATGCATTGGGTGAACTTTAAACGTGTACTTCGAAAATAAGTATTACATCTGTAAAGCAGGTACTATACAGAGAATACATTGTTCGTAGGAGCACAGCTGTGTTATTATTAAGGTGCTTGGGGTGAGAATCCATTCCCAGCCTAATAGAAAAAGCTGAATGTTCTTTTATTAAAGGCAGTGAGATTTCAGTGTGAAACTGGAGATACAGGAGACTATATCTTAATTAATGGCTGGTTTAATAAATCTAGGAGCTCTTAAGGTATAAAATATCTTAAGGAAAGCCCTCACATTCTCTAAACTGACTGGAAAAAGTTATGCTATCTGCTAAAAATAAGAATACTACAGGCAGTTCGTTTAGTGACTGTTCAAAGTTACAATGGCACTGAAAACAGTGACTTATGGCCATTTTTCACACTTACGACCATTGTGGCATTCCCGTGGTCACGTGATCAAAATTCAGAGGCTTGGCGACTGACTCATATTTATGACGGTTGCGGTATCCCGGGGTCATGTGATGACCTTCTGACAAGCAAAGTCAATGGGGAAGCCAGATTTAACAACTCTGTTGCTAAATTAACAAACTGAAGTGATTCATTTAACAAATGTGCCAAGAAAGGTCGTAAAATGGGGCAAAATTCACTTAACAACTGTCTCTCTTAGCAACACAAATTTTGGGCTCAGTTGTGGTTGTACATCGAGGGCCACCTATACGAGGTAAGATAACTACGATCCTAACTCACCTTTTGCAAACTAGTACTGATTATAATACGATTAGCGTGGCAGAACATTCTCTTGTCCCTACAGATCTCAAAACAGGTTTTCTGTTTTACTAGAGTAGGTGGACTGTTGTGTTTGACAAACGCAGCAATCTTTTGTTTTGTAATGTCCTGACATGTTATTAGATTGGTGGATAAGAGCTTACACTTCAGTATCTGGGTATCTGCAGGACCATCAATCAAACTTGAAATAGTCTGGCCTACTGAATCATCTACAGTCAAACTCGTTGTAGTGTGACTCTTCCAGCAGGTGAGGGAAGCCAACGCTGGATGCTGTGTGTATTTGTACGTGTGTTCATATTGCATTCTGTGGAATAGCCTCCCAACTGAAATCAAACAACCTCCTCTCAAATGATGTTTGGGATGTTAAAAACCGAGCTATTATGGAGAGCATTCTATTAAGCCTATATGCATCATTGTTGCAAAAATAATAAAAATGGGTTGCAAAAATAATAAAACTACCAGAAAAAGGATAATAGATGATCAGTAACCCTTGTACGTATGTGAATTCTTTCCCTTTCTTTCTTTCTTGGGGTATTATTTATTTTTATTCAAAGTGGCTTGCTTTACATAATTTTGACCTTGACCATTTACATGGACGTGTGCCTCACAACCTTTTTAATTTTTCTGCTGTCAGAAAGTCTGCCAGAAGCAGTGTTTCCCTCATATTACTTTAAAAGGCATTTGTAAAAGGTCTATTTTTAGCAAGGGCTAGAATGTAATTTACTAAATACCTTTTCCTTTTTGCTTTGTTTGTTCTGCCTCTTGTTAGTTTTATAGCACCATTTTGGGTGAATGGATAAGCGGCCTCAATTTCTGCTTATTCGGGGCAGAACGAGGATATCACGTTCTACATATTGGGATATATAGAGAAGGTAAGATAAGGGAATCTTTGCCTTAAGAGGAAAAGAAGCATCTGGTTTACTGCATTGAAAGATTGTGTCAGGTAGTCCTGGACTCACAACCATCCCTTTAGAGACCATTCAAAGTTACAACAGCACTGAAAAAAGTGACCTACGACTGGTCCTCCTGTTTACCACCATTGCAGCGTCCCTCCTGGTCATGTGATCAAGATTCAGTGCAGTCACATGACCACAGGACATTACAACCCTCATAAATACGAGTCAGTTGCCTGAATTTTGATCACGTGACCATGGGGATGCTGCAATGGCCGCAAGTGTGAAAAACTGTCGTAAGTCACTTTTTTCCTGTGCCCTTGTAACTTCAAACAGTCACTAAATGAATTGTTCTATAAGTCAAGGACTATCTGTATAGCATAGAAGTCTGGCAGAATCCTTAGAGTTAGACTGATCAAATTTAAACCAGCCATTTCATAAAACCTGTAATGTTGATTTCAGTTTCATGAGAAAGAACTGTTCCTGAATAGAAATATTAGTTCCACCAAAACATTTCCAGAAATCTGTATGGGATTTTTCTTCACTTTTTACATTTCCTGCCTTTGAGATCTTCTTCTTTGTTTCAAAAATAGAAAGTTGGCTCAATTCAAAATGGATGATGCTTTTTGCATTGAAAGGGCCCTTTTTAATATGTGGCTTTATAGCTTCTCCTGTTTAGATCACTTTTGCTTTACTTCTTTGCCTTGAATGCTGGGCCATTAGATCAGTAGATTGCATAGATCTGAGAGATTCTGGATGAATTTGCTCTTTTTGACAGCCTCTCCTAAATCATTTGATTATGTGCAAAGAATGCACCTTTTGTGTATCACCCTATAGATGGAGAGAATGAACTAATTCCACTCCAGGGTTGCTGATTAGGTACTCTCTTCCAAGCTTCGTACCTTCTTGCAAAGGTTATATTTCCTGAAAATGCTGGTATTTTTGCTGATTGATTGCAGCATCAGTGTTACTGAACTACGTAGCGGAATAAACCTTTCCTTGATGCCTGTAAATTGAGTCTGGATAGATAAGCTTATTTTCACCAGTATTAAGGTCTCGTTTATCAGCTAGGACATTTTCTTGCCTGCTCCTTCCCTTATTTGAAAGTGGCAAGAGAGCAGACGAAATGCAAAAAAAAGTAGACACGATCCTGTTAGCTCTGATTTGTTACAGCTCAATTAGATGGTTAAAAAGAATGGCATACGGGAACCAAAGTTTGCTGGTAATATTTCCCTATCATTAACAGAATTTTGACCATTAGAGTCCCAGTCAATGACTTGATTAACGATCCTCCCACCTCTGTCTCCTGATGCGGTTGTTAAGCAGAGCACAGGGTATCTTGGATGGGGCAGGACCTGGGAGACCTAGCACAGATGTAGGACTGCCTGCCCTGGGCCTCCCAAGGCCTCCCAGATCCCCTGAGACACCCCATGTTCTGCTTCCTGCCCCTTGGGTCCCCATAGCTCTTGGGCCTGTTTTTCCCATTCCGCTGGATCCCCATAGGCTTTTTCCTGTCAAGCAAACCAACATGCAGTTTATTGCTGGGATTGTGTTGTAATCCCACAAGTAGCTATCTTTTCCTGAGCAGCTACCCGTGTTTTCCCGAAAATAAGACCAGGTCTTATCCTCCAAAAGAGGCACTAGGTCTTATTTTCAGGGGGTGTCTTTTATACTCAACTCTGGCACTGACAACCCCGCCCAGCCGACCCACTTCTTCTAACCGAAGGAGCATTCATTCTGCAGCTGCATTTTGCAGTCAGGCCTTTCTGGAAGGCCTATGCAGCCGAGTACCGAACTGTGGATTGAATCCAGAACTCGGTTCTCGGCTGCAGTGGCCTTCCGGAAAGGCCTGTGACTGAGAAATGCAGGCCTGGCTGCAGAAGATGCCACAGAAGAAGTGGGCTAGCGAGGAGAGGCCTGGCTGCAAGGTGAGTGGGTGCGGGGCACGTGGGGCAGCTCCACCCCCCTGCCCTATTTAATTTTTAGGTGTGTGCCTCGCCCCAAAACTAGGGCTTATTTTTGGGGTAGGGCTTATATTAGGCCCACCCCCAAAAATCAAGCTAGGCTTATTTTCGGGGTAGGTCTTACTTTAGGGGAAACAGGGTACTTCCAGGATTGCACAGCGGCAAACTGCTTCATTGCCAGGATATGCAGCTCGATCCCGGAAGCGGCTATTCAAAAAATGAGCAGCATTAGTGAAGGTGAGCAAAGTTATCCATTGCTGGGCTACATGGTGCACCCCAAGAAGCAGTTGCCATTTTCCAAGTGGGTCGTAATTAGCTTTGGGGGAGTCTCTCATAACTTCCAATGGTTGTTAAGTGACTGGTCATTAAGCAAGGACTACCTGTAGTTTCACACTTAATACAGATGTTATTCTAATAGCTTAATTCTAATTATAAATTAAAACAAGATCCACTTCCCATCCATCATTCTGAATCATATTATTCACCAAGTCTGATCCTTGTGGTTGTTCATTCATATCAGTGGCCATGAAACATTTCAGCATATTATGGGATACTTTCCCATAGAGGGGATAAACACAGATGTGTATTTGTGTATCTATATGTTTTTGAAGAAAAGTTGATCATTTTTATATTAGGATATTTTTAACGGTTCACTTGTAATAACTTTATTTCAAAAGTAATTTGGTTCAAAGTGAAAAGTTTATTGGTTTATTTGAAATATGTTAAATTATTTCACCTATTAAATTGAAATCTTGATCCTAACAAATTGCCTTTTAGATTGCTTTCTTTTAAAAGAGTAGTTCTATATCTCAACAGGGCTGTTCAGTGAACCATTGTTATTTATGTATGGAAAGGAAAATAACATATAAACAATGATAGAAAAGAGAAAACATTAAATTAGGCTTGCATAAATTGCCTCATATTTAATTACTTGTAATTTACTACATTTTAATTTATTTCACCAAAATTACTACAGGAGTTGCTCATAATCTGCTCAAAAAGGAATTTACTTGGATATATCTGATGTGTTTATTATCAGCATTTTTTTGAATATTAATTGATGATTTATTTGTTAAATTAATTATCATCAACTATAGATCTGGCTGTTGTTGTTTTTAAAAAAGATGACCTGTTTAGCTTAGCGTTTATACATTTTCCCAGTTTGGCCAAGCATATACAGCAGAACTACCTTAAATGCGTTAATAATAACACTTTTCAGGAATTACATGCTAAATTATATCCCATACCTACACACAGGGGTCTGTTGGGTGGGGTCACTGTTGCTTGTTATTCGATTTGAGAGGATTAAAAAACAACAACATAGCAACCATGGAGGGTGATGGGGAAATGTGGAAAGGAGTTCCAAGAAGGGATCTGATCATAGCCTAATCAAGATCAGAGGATGAAGATAGCAAGACAGGAGCTGTAAGGGATCTGCTCAGTTCTGCTTAGGGGAAGTTGGGCAGAAAAGTTTGTAAGGAAGATCAGATCCTGCTCCCTTCTCATCTTTCTGGAGCAATTTGTTTCAAGTAGGAAAGAGAAGCAGGATAGCTTTGTTTTTCTGGATCATAAATTAAGATTTTGGGGCCACCCACCTTACCCCACCTGCCATCTGTGAGTAGGGAGATGCTTGCTGACAATGGGCAACCCACCCCTGCCCTGTATAATAATACCTGAGCATCTGAGAACAGCCTCTTGTGGTGCTGATAAAACATTTCAGTTCTGCATGCATGAACATCTGTTCATAGCCGAGGCATCTGATCTCATATGATCTCACACACACACACACACACACACACGAGTCTGGTGGATGTATTTCGTTATTTTAAAAATCTCAAAGCTGTTAATAATAGTAATATAAATATATGCTAGCCAGGGGGAAGTTATTTAAAATCAGAATAAAAATATAACATTAAACATTTTAAAACCACATACATTTAAAAACACAGACAGATAATTACGCCTTTGGATGTATTTCCCAATTCTGAATTATAAGAGGAACTCTATGTTGAATTAGCAGACTAGTATTTTCATCTTGAAAACCTTGGAAATACTATGAATGTGCAATCAGAAGAAATACTATATCATGAATGATGCTCTAAGACAGGGGTCCCCAACCCCTGGTCTGTGGACCAGTACCGGGCCGCAGCATGCCACCATCCGGGCCACACAAAGAAGCAAAGACCCATCTGTGAGATGCAGGCAGCACACAAAACACGCACCCTCTGGTGCACGGAAAAACCTCTCTCCAAGAAACCGGTCCCTGCTGCCCAAAAGGTTGGGGGACTTCTGCTCTAAGAGATTTCCATTTCTGTCTATCCTTAGAAATTTCCTTGGAAATTAATTTTAACCACCTGCGTTATGTTAATGTCTTTTAGTACTATTCTTCAGGCAGAATCTTTTGCAAAAAATGATTTTAGCTAATTTATTTTTTTCTAGAAATGTTCAGGTCTTAAGCAGTGCAAAAACTACTGGAACCCAATAAATACTCTGATGGGAGAATCGTATTGTATATTCTCTATTATAGAATGTTTTCTGTAGAATAAATGGGAAAGAAAATGTCATCTAACCAATGGTCATTTGGGGGGAATTTCTATTCAGCTTAGGAGTCCCCCCTCCCTCCCCATTTGCTCTCTTCTACCATGCATCATCCCTGCTTATTTCTCAAATCTATTCTGAATAGTCTCTCAACCCTCCAGAGCAATTGGGGACATGCAGAGGGGAAGGAATTCAACCCACCATGATTGTCTCATTTTCTGACTGCTAATGCAATTCAGCACTGCCTTCTATTTTTGTTAACATAAACCAAGTTCTTCTTTATGACTAAATAAAAGGAGCTGGGCTCTCATAATGAAAAGCCAGATTGGTGTTTTTGTTCCAGATAATTCTGCAATTTAATACTAGAGATGTTGCACATTTGTGTGGGGGGGGATCCATTAATGTTGAAGTAGATTAAATATTGAATGTAAAGCCCTAAAATTCTTCTCCCAAGTAAGGCCTTTTGAGTTCCATAATCCTTCGTCTTAATGAACTGTGTGCAGGACTGCAGCCGAAATCTCAGGCTTTGTATCATAAAGGCCTAAGTCTTTCTATTTATGTCCTGCTTAGTTTTATCACTGCCTTCTCAAGTTTTGGCAAATGATTCAGGCAAAAACTGAAAATAAGTGAAGGAATTCCACTTACTATGATCTGTTATACACCAGAAGATTGACATCCAGTAAATATCTCTATCATAAGGTTGGTGGATTCTTAGGTAATGTGGAGAAAGTGGAAATCTTAATTAAGAGTGTTTTTAAGGCATTTTGAGTTGTAGTACACTGAGTGGCATAATCAATAGAATCCTAGGATAAGATTCTATTGATTCTAGAATCACTAGGATTCTATTGATTCTAGGATCGCAGCTGGATCAAAACAGTGAAGGCAGTCCAGAATAAAGTGTTGGATTATACTGGGTTGTACAGCAACGATGAACATGAAACAAGTAGAGAAAAGCAAGGACATTAGCCTGGGAAATAAAAGCAGATTAGTCTATGGCTATTATGCTTCCCATAGCTCTCTGGACCATGAAAGAATTAGACAGGAGGAAAATTGAATCATTCAAGTTGTGGTGTTGGAGAAGGCTCCTGCGCATTCGTTGACAGCAAATATGACAAACATGCATGTACTGGACCATATAAAACCAGACATCTTGCTGGAAGGCGAACATTATGAAATTCTGCTTTACTTTATGATGTGTGATCAAACTCACTGGAGAAGGCAGTTATGCTCAGAATGGTCAGTGGTAAAAGTAAATGAGGTCACCCCAAAAATATGGTGGCTAGACACCGTCAAAGCCAATACCAGCCAGAGCATAAAACAACTGACAGAAGCTGTACAAGATTGGGAAATGTGGAGAGAGCTGGTCCATAGAGCCACTGATAATTAGATTGAATGGATGGCATTATGATTATCGAGCAACATACCACATTATCTTTGAACAATGTATGTACTTGAAGCAAATGAATAAAACCACAATATCTTTAACAGAATTGTTCATTTAAAACAAAGTCCGTAAACCAACACCATAACAACACTTTAATATCCTGTCGATCATCATAGTTGGAGTCCTCAACTTATGACCACAACTGAGCCCAAAATTTCTGTTGCTAAGTGAGGCATTTGTTATGTGAGTTTTGTCCTATTTTACGACTTTACTTGCCATAGTGAATCACTGCGGTTCTTAAGTTAGGAACACAGCTGTTAAGTGAATCTGGTTTCCCCATTGACTTTGCTTGTCAGCAGGTCACAAAAGGTGATCCCATGACCCTGGGACACTGCAACTGTCACAAATATGAGTCAGTTACCCAGTTACCTTGTCATAAATATGAGTCAGTTGTCAAGCATCTGAATTTTGATCACGTGACCATACGTTCATAAGTGTGAAAAACAATCATAAGTCACTTTTTTCAGTGCCATTGTAACTTTGAATCGTCACTAAAGGAACTGTTGTAAGTTGAGGATTACCTGTACTGATAACATCCTAACAACGTGACTATTCATTCAGTTATCATCAGAGCTCTCTGAAACAACCCGGGTTTCAACCAGCTTCCTAAATATTTATTTGGAGCAGTGTTTTTCATCTTTGATAACTTTAAGATGTGCGGACTTCAGTGTGCTGGCTTGAGAATTCTCGGAGTTGAAGTCCACACGTTTTGAAGTTGTCAAGTTTGGAAAATATTGGTTACTCTAGAGCAAGGGTGGCAATCTTATTTATGGTGGGAAGTTGTTCCACAAGAGGGGAGCTCCTACAGAAACTGCTTATCTCTGAGTGCATTTCGGTTGTACCTCACATTAGTGAGATTCTCGGGAAAATGGCACACCATTTTTCTTTTCAGAAAGTAATCATTTGGTGAAATAGACCTTTCTACCAGGATTTCATGTTTTAAACTTCACCATCCATTTGCCCATCTCCAGCAAACATTTTTTTCCCAAGAGATGCAAGTTCATCTCCTTTCTCTAATTTTTCACCATATGTATATAACTCTCAACTGTTCCTGCTATTTTCCGTGACAAATATTAGTGCCACATTGTATGTTGCATCCTGTAGTCTTATCTTTCACTGCAGATAATTCAGGATTCAAGTAGCAATATGGTATCATTCATACAAACGTTCCTGTGTATTCATGTCTTCAACCCATGAACTTCCAATGTCACCACAAGCATTCTTTGGGTGTCCCAAAGGTGCTTTTTCAAAAAAGCAACTGGACTTTGTTTTTCCTTGAAGACCCCAGAAGACAAACTCAGAATCCAAAAAGATCTTGACAAACTTGAACAATGGGCCCTATCCAACAAAATGAGTTTCAATGTGGAGAAAAGCAAAGTCTTACGTTTAGGCAGGAAAAACCAAAGGTACAAATACAGATTGGGCGAGACCTGGCTTAAAAATAGTAACTGTAAGAGGGACTTTGGAGTCCTAGTGGACGATCACTTGACTATGAGCCAGCAGTGTGCAGTAGCAACCAAAAACACTAATACAATCCTGGGTTGTATAAACAGAGGCATAGAATCAAAATCACGCGAAGTATTAGTACCGCTTTATAAAACCTTAGTAAGATCACACCTGGAATACTGCAGCCAATTTTGGTCACCATATCACAAAAAAGATGTTGAGAGTTTGGAAAAAATTCAGAGAAGAGCAACAAAGATGATCAAAGGCCTGGAGACTAAAACATACAAAGAACAGCTACGGGACTTGGGTTTGGCTAGTCTAAAGAAAAGAAGAAATAGGGGAGACATGATAGCAGTGTTCCTGTATCTGAGGGGCTGCCACAAGGCAGAGGGGGCCAGGTTGTTCATCAAAGCACCAGAGGGAAGGACAAGAAACAATGGTTGGAAACTGATCAAAGAGAGAAGCAACCTGGAATTAAGGAGAAACTTCCTGACAGTGAGGACAATTAACCAGTGGAATAGCTTACCCCCAGAAATCGTGGGCGCTCCATCGCTGGAGATTTTTACAAGAGACTAGACATTCACCTGTCTGAGACGGTATAGGTTCTCCTGCTTGAGCAGGGGGCTGGACTAGAAGACCTCCAAGGTCCCTTCCAGATTCTATTCTATTCTATTCTATTCTATTCTATTCTATTCTATTCTATTCTATTCTATTCTATGAAACCTCTGTTCTGATTGAAGGGTGGAAGATGGAAGGAAGGATTTATATTCCTTGCAGCTGGCAAACTGCAAGGAATATAAATCCTTCCATCCTCCACCATTGAGTCAGAACTGAAGAAGCTTCTTGGATGAGAAGCGAAACATCTTCAAAGGAAAACAAAGTCCAGTTGCCTTTTGAAAAAGCACCTTTGGGACTACAATGACCTGGATGACTGAGAATCTCCATAGACATTCTTTTGGTGTATATCCATAAATACATTCAACAATCAAGGGTGCCTCAGATATCTTTGGATTTCTCCCTGCTGAATATTAAACCATTGAATAAGAATTTCATTTATTCTCATGCATGCTGTACTTCCATCATATAACACTCTTATGGCCTTAGGCAACCAACCATCAACTCAGTTTTTGCACAAAGCATTCTATAATTCAGATTTTCTATAAATCAGCCTACATATAATGAACATTTTTCTGGTACTCATTCATTTCTCAGTGACCTGCTGATAATCAGTAATACGATATGCACATTCCTATAATGACTCACTACAGTTCCTAGATTTCGTTCACTGTCACTTCTTACACCTTCCCAGGAACACACCATCCCTAATAATTTTTGCTACTTTTCCCTTTATATAGGAGAAAAATGTCAACTTTGCAATTGTTAAGCACATTTTACATAATTTGCAGATCACTTCATAATAAACCCTGTCTATATTTGAACGTTTTTCTAGTTATACCATCTGTACTGCATCTTTACCATTTTTTTCAAGGTTCCTACAACGTGCATTTTCATCCTATTTTTTCTTCAACACTATTTATAGCACTCCAGTTCTGCTCTTCAGTATATCCCTAACATTCCATACAAACCTCTAAAATACTCCTTTCAGTTTTCTCTCACTTCAGTTTCATCCCAAATCATTTGATCATTTTTGTTTTTGTTTTTGACTCTATATCCACTTTGCTGGAGGTTCCTTACTGAGGCTTTCTTTCCTGTGTTCAAATTCGTTTTTTAAATTTCTGTGAAATTGCATTGCGTTTTATCTGCTTGTTAAAATCTTTTTCCATTTCTTTCTTGTATGAATACATTATACCAGGGGCCCCCAATCCCTGGACTGCGGCCTGGGACTGGGCTGAGGCCTGTTCGGAACTGGGTCACGGAAGCGGCAGATGAGCACGCGCATGCACGGCCCCAATTGCGCAAGCGGCAGGCAAGCACGCCTGCTGCTTGTGTAAATGGAGCTGTGTGCGCACGCTCGCCCATCGCTTGCATGGAACCATCCCGTTTTTCCACCCACACCACAGTGCCGCCGCCATCTGCAAAGCCGGAAAGGTTGAGGACCACTGCATTATACAATATATTTATCCCATGTTCAGCATAATGGTACTATTACATGTATTCTTTTTTCATCTACAGACTCCATCATTTCAGCAGTTTCGTTTCTATTGGTTTTTTCCCCTTTTATTCCATGTTGATTTTGTCCCCAAGATTTTGCTTAATATTTCACCATAAACATTCATTGTAGATGTGTATTTCTTTTCTACGTGTACTCATGAATAGACCATTATTAGAAATAAACTTTTTTGTAAGCAGATACTCACCAATTCTCTGATCTCTGAATCACCCACCTTTTCTCATTCTCTCATCCTATTTACAGACATTGATTTATGTCATTTAACAAAAGAATTTTTTCTCCTGGATAGCATTCATTCAGAAAGTTGCACATCTTTTCAAAACTCAATTCTGGCTTTTCCATTTTCACCATTCACTGAAGCATAAGGTGCAACTATCACTTTTATATCTGTACATTTAGATATATTTGATGTGTTAGGATTATTTTGAGAAAAATATAGAATCTGTCCAAGTTGTAAATCGTAATTCCTTCCAATCTGTGCATGTTCTAGATCAGGGGTCCCCAACCTGTGGGCCGCGGCCTGGTAGTGGGCCATGGCCTGCTGGCCACCAGGCCACGGGGCAGGCTGGCCAGTGCATGCACATGTGCATGCGCACTCCCCTACTTGCGCTAGTGCCATGGCCATGGGGCGTGAAAACAGGCCACTGCCGTGCCTTGGGGCATGAAAACAGGCCACTGCCGTGCCTTGGGGCATGAAAACAGACCACTGCCACGCCACAGGGCATAAAAACAGGACCCCGCTGCACCTTGGGGTGCAAAAACAGGATGCCGCCATGCCACGGGGTGCAAACACAGGATGCCACCGTGCCTCAGGGCACAAAAACAGGCTGCCACTGCACTGCAGGATGCAAAAATGGGTGCCATTGCATGGAATGGCATGGAATCGGGGCACTGCGCCATGCAAGAATGGGGCCGGGCTAGTGGGTATCACGTGGGTGCTAGTCCCACCCCGTTTGCATCACACATGTGCTCGCGGCCCCGTGCGCGTCCACACATATATAAAATGCTTCCCCCTCCCTTTCCCTCCAGTCCGCCAACCGAGAAAGGTTGGTGACCTAGATCCCAAAGGTCCCAAATTAGAGATTTTCCAATTCATAATAGTGTAAACCATATTGGGTTCCTTCTTTTATATGCATGTAAAGTAACCTGAGTAACATTACCTTATTCTTTCTGACATACAATTTCATCTTCCCATCCTTAATAAAGGTAGATCTTAACTTTAATGTGTTTGTTATGTGTTTGTGGGGGCTCTGTTGTGTTTATATTTATCGTTCTAGACTGCCTGTTAACGTGGGCTGCAAAGGTTTTTTATCATTTGGATTTTGTAGCCAACCCAGAGTCTTCAAGACTAAATGGCCATAATAAATCTAATCATTTAAACTAAAATAAATCCCTGCATATACTGTATTTATCTATTCCACCCTACCAATTCATAGTATCTTCATTTAGATCTCTAATGGCCTTTCCCTTTGTTCCTAGTTTATAAGACCCAAAATCTTAGAAGAGCTTTCTCTAGAGCATATTTTGCACAGCTTAATTGTGTAGTAATATATGAAAGTTCCATGGACTTCAACTGAAGGAAGACCGAGAATGTACAGTGTACCAAATGTTGGAGATTGCACTTATCTGTTTGATTGTAAATTATACTTTGCGGAAAGGGCTGTGCATTTAGATCCTTACTTAAAATCTAAGTATGACACTTTGGATAAGCTGTCATACTTCTTCGAGGGAACACACTTAGGTATTAGTAGGGAAACTGAAATGTCAAAGATCAATTTGAAGAGGATAGACTACCTAGAACAAATTCTGGTTGAATTCGGGGATGATAAAATATCCTGAATATGTTCCATTATTTTCTGTTGTTTATTTAGCTTTATGATACAGTCATATGACTAATAAATAAATAATTATTGTTGTTATTGTTATCCATATTTATATATGTTGGGAATATGGATAACATGACTGAGCAGAAACCTGCTAAGTTATAGATAAAAATTAGTATATGCATTTGATTTTGGCATTCTAATAATAAAGTTCTTTTTTGCCAGTTTGCATTAACAGGTGTTCTTAGAGGCGCTATGTCAATGTGCTTGGCAATTGGAGATCAAAAATAACTTTTATGTCTAACATTTGTTGGAGTAACAACATAAAAGCCAATAGAGATAAGAAGCATCACACAATATTAAGCTTTAATCATTGGTAACTTGGTGATTAGCACTTGAGGAAGCTTATCTTTGTAAATACATTTATTTATTCATTTAGCCAATTTATATGGCCACTCATCTTAGCCAGGACCGATTATGAAACATAATAAAGGGAACATGTTAAACCTTGAGGCAACACCAAATTAAAAATAATTGAGTTTCCTATTATAAATTCAACAGCATAGAAACAAAAGACACATTCTGGACTCCCTATTGTATGTTGTGTGTGTTTGTAGGTTTGTATGTTGTGTATATGCTTATCATATGCTTGTAGATTTGTATGTTCAATATGCTTTTAAATTTGTATGTTGTATATTCATTGAAAATGTAGGAAAAATGGTGAGTCTGAAATTCTAACTACATCATAAAAATAATTGCTGACCTAATTAAATACAATAGTAAAAATATGCCAATGCAACATGTGCCAACCACAAATAGCTTGTAAACTGAGTTAATCTTAGACAAGTCTAACTCATAAGGGCATAATGGTTAAAATGTAGGTCTGGGTCTCTGTATACAATAAATGCCCATTATTTTAAGTTGGGTAAATTATGTTATGGTTCTGAGCTGGCTTAAGAATCTGTTTAATAGTCAGTAGCCTGATTTCAAAGTAGCAAGATTTCAATTTGGTAAGAAACATAGCAAGAGATCTAAAATAAAAAATAAGTGGTGAAATTATGTAGTATTACAGGCTGAATGGTTAACTTTAATATTCTGTTTTTCCTTTGCACTAGTATCTCAGATACAGTGTTTGAATAGTAACATAGAGTAACAGTTTATTCAGGAAATGGTGTGCAGAGAAAACCAATTTCTACACTTGACTTTTGTTTTGCTTTATATCTCTAACTTAACCTCCAAAAGTTGTGAAAGATATTCAGGGAGGATTTGCTTTACTATACCTCTGAGGACACTTATCAAATGCATTTGAATGAAAATTTCAGTATGAGAGAGCAAATGGGAAGCCGATTAGAATGTTAAATAAACAGTATGAGATTTCCTTGCTTCAGCTAAAGGTGGCTGTGTGACATAAAGAGAGAGTTATTTTACTCAGTATGTTGGATCTGACATTTCATGTTGATTAAAATAGAAGGAAATTGGGCATGATAAGAATACTTTACTCCATGAACTGTGAGGGAAACTATTGTTCCACATAAGCAACCATTAATATTGCAGGAGCTTTGTCAGTAATGGGGTTGTACAGGTGTGCAGCTGACAGAGTAGATAATAGGACGTTCAGCTGGGGAGCAGGAATTGTTTACAGCTCTGGAAGTGTGTGTTGCAAAGAAACCACTCTCCCTTGATGCTTGCTTGTTTGTCTCTCCACATAGACTGAGGGCTGGTTTAGTCTCTGAAGAATCTGTGAAATCTGCACTGGGTTCCAACATTCTGCTTTTTTCAAACATGGCAACTTTAAAGAAGTATGGACTTTAACTGCCAGAATTCATATCATCATGAGATTACCTAGTTTGGGTAATGAAATGTCTGCAAGTGAACAGTCAAGCTCAGAGACCACCAAAGACCCCCACAGTTGAACCATGAGCTACAAATATTCTCTTCTCTTGGTACATAAATTATAGTTTACTTAGAATAAATTATAATTAAGCAGGCCATGATTTAGCACAGTGTTTTTTTACACTTGGCAAGCTGGCTGGGGAATTCTGGGAGTTGAAGTCCACACAGCTTAAAGTTGCCATCTTTGAAGAACACTGGTTTAGCAGAATATTGGAACCCAGTCCAGGTTTCACAAGTTCTTCAGAAACATCATGATGTTACCTAGTTGGGTAATGAAATATCTGCAAGAAAGCAGCCGTTCAGAGATGCCCAAGGACTCCACCATTGTCAATTGAGGGTGATTTAGAAGACTCAGCTGCTGTATTTATATAACACTCTAAGCCAAACGGAAAAAAAAAAAAAGATCCCTTGGCTTAGCATGATGCTTTAATCCAGCCATAGAGCCATAGATTCTGTGGATTATTTCTGAAATACGTTTAGAATAGCTTTAGATTCTATCCGTCTTATCTTTAAAATAAAGTCACCCTTAGTCGCATCCGTATAGCTCTCCTAGCAACTACATGGCCAGCCATTTCCTCCTTTTGGGTATTTTTTTAAACTCCCCAAATACCCTAGGAATTTCCCATTCCAGAACTAACCAGGATTTACCTTGTTTGGATCTGAGTATAGTAAAGACTATTCTGTGCTGGCATTTGCCAGGCCTTTTATTTTTCCTCATCAAATTGCTAAATTTAGCAAAAGTAGAGGCCCTTAAACAACATTTCCATTTTTCTGGCTGCTGCTTCTGTTACAATCCCAATTATTCTTGAGGTTGCATTGTGGCATCCGTCTCACTTGCCATTTTTGTATCATAGGGGGTCTGTGCTCCAGGAATCTTAATTGTGCCTTAACACAGGAGGAATGCTCTTAGATTTTCTCCTACAAATAATTGAACTGGATAACAAAACCCAGAATCCTCCTCCTCGTCTCTTCCCCGAATGATTTTAACATAATACATTAGTTAGGAAATTCCACTTCTCTTTGCTTAGGCAGAAAAGCACTAATCTACAATAACTGTTTGTGGATGCATGGCTAATTTACTTTTCCTGTTGTTTTTCATTAAAAAAAAAATCCTGGCAACCAGCCCCGACTCTTTTAATCTTGCTTCAGGGTTTCCTGAACCACAAAGCTGTTTTAAAAGAATGCAGTTTTATTCTGGTCTTCTCTTTTCTAACTTTTTGCCTTTCATTCTGTCAGGTCCTTAGGAAACACATTACAGATTTTGTTTTTTCTAATTTTACCTCCAATAAGGGTGAGTTGCGTTACATCTCTAGAAACCTTTTTGGTCCTAGGCTGCAGAATCTCATAGATTTAAAATATTCAAAATGGAAATATTATAGGATTTGCTATTTGCTGATAGATACATATGAGAAAATTTGGGTATGTATGTATGTGTGTGTGTGTATATGTATGTGTATGTATGTATGTATACATATGTATATGGTGTGTATATGTATACATGTGTATGTATATGCATATATGTATATGTATAGGAGTATATCCAGTGCTTTTTTTGTAAAAAAAAAAAAAAAAAAGGTGCCGGAACTCACACATGTCATACAACCCACTTTGCCTACCCTACAAGGTTCCATCAAAAAAAGGTGCCGGAACTCCGTTCTGAGCGTTCTATGACAAAAAAAGCCCTGAGTACATCTGGAAATGTTTTCCATGGTGGCTATATAACATAGATGAAGTGTCTTGGAGATGCTACCTTTTGATTTTCTGAACAGTCATAGACTATTTAGTATCTCAGAATCTTTTTCCTAAAAATCCCTAACTACAAATAACTTCCCTATAATTATAGATTACAGAGTTCTCTGGGTAGAGCCTAGCTTGATGAATCTATATAATAATTTCTATGGTTGGAAAGGCACTGAATATGTTCCGTTGATTGATTGATTACAGCAGCAAACACTCTTCCCAGTGTGTATCTAGCATGCTAAATAGCAATAGCAATAGTACTTAGACTTATATACCACTTCACAGTGCTTCACAGCACTATCTAAGTGGTTTATACAGAGTCAGCCTATTGCCCCCAACAATCTGGGTCCTCATTTTACCGACCTTGGAAGATGGAAGGCTGAGTCAACCTAAAATAGAATTTCTTTGCAGAATATGGATTTTTAGAGTAGTTAGAAGCTCACCATACTACATACAAAGGGAGGTCGCAGAACGCTTGGGGAAAAGTATCCTTTTACTCAAAGTAAAAATGAGAAGAACCAAAGAGTTTCACAAAGAGGAAATACTAGGCAGAAAAAGAGGAAAAAATGAAAATAATGAAAGAAGTGACTATTTTTTTGGGGGGGATGAAGAGCAATGGGCTAAAGTTGGAATTGTGCTTAGAATGCTTTATTAGAGGTTCTACTTCTGTCTGCTTACAGTAAAAATTCTCATTAAATTCATGTTAAGTATACGTGCTACTCCTTCTTTCTCAGTCCTAGGATGAAGGCAATGGCAAGCAACTTCTGAAAATGTTGCCAAGAAAATAACAGACTTCCGGGAAGTTACCAGGAGTCAAGATTGACCAACAGGCACTAACACACTCAAACTAAGAAACAAAACACTTAAAACTAGTTTTGAATGAAGATAAAAATCCTGTGAAAATTATAATGTGCTGAAGTCACTTAAAATAGGGCTAGGGAAGGATCTCTTTAATATGTGTGTGCGGGCACGTGTGTAAATTTAAAGAAAAATACTTTATAATATACTTACACTTTTGCTTTTTTGCTTAAAGGTCCACTTACACACACAAACATATACACACATCCATAAAAATGAAGTAATCATTTGTACTCCTTTTAGTATTTCATCCATATGTTGCACCTTACTAGAAACAGCAGGTGTTCATTGAAGATTCCAGGCTGTATTACTCTTTTTTTCTGTTTCTTTAACAGATGAACACCTTATGTGTTACAAGTGCTTTCAGCTTCTTACCCATTACAAAGTTAGATTTATCACCATTTCGGGAACCTACGACGAGATGAGTGAACGTTGGACATTTTCAGAGGTGCATCAGATGTTTAATTGCATAAATAAGATGCTGACTTAAGCAAGTGCTCGATTTTACACCACTGTAGTAAAGGATTCATAAAGGCCTGGATTTGCATAATTTAATTTTCCGCACAGAAGATACTTGAAATCAATAGCATGATTCATAGCCATACCATAGAAGAGCCATGCTGCCATTCAAAAGTACAGTACAAAAGATTTTACAATTGATTAAATTTTGAGTGCTGACAGAGTGTTTTCTTCTCAGAATCTATAAACTCTTTAAATCTGTTCTCTTTACCCTTGTGCCTTTGGAAAGTCTAAAAGAGACATGGAACTAAGAAATTATTAGCAACAGGCTTTTCTTTTTACAGAGAAATTGTACCAGTGTTAGATATCATGTTGAGCCTTTAGTTATTGCGTTAGATTAATCTTTTCTTTTCTAGTCTAAATTTGAAGTGGACAGGGGGGGAAGAAGTATAGAAGATGAAGTTTGGATGTATCTATTTTTTACATCCTTCCAATTGATGGGGTAATTATCAATAGCAATGGATTAATGAGAGATGAAGTCCCTCAGCCACAATATTTGACAGTTTTCAGAGCCCTACTTATAGAGCAGAGGTAGGCAACCTTGGCTCTTTTATGACTCGTGGACTTCAACTCCCAGAATTCCTGAGCTAGCATAGCTCAATTCTGGGAGTTGAAGTCCACGAGTCATAAACGAGCCAAGGTTGCCTACCGCTGTTATAGAGGTAGTCCTCAACTTATAACCACAATTGAGTCCAAAATTTCTGTTGCTAAGCGAGATAGTTGTTAAGTGAGTTTTGCCCCATATTACAACCTTTCCTGCCACGTTTGTTAAGTGAATCACTGCAGTTATTCAGCAACACGGTTGTTAAGTGAATCTGGCCTCCCCATTGACTTCGCTTGTCAGAAGGTCACCAGAGGTGATCACATGACCCTGGGACACAGCAACGGTCATAAATATGAGTCGGTTGCCAAGCCTCTGAATTTTGATTGTATGACCCCAGGGATGATGCAGTTGGTTGTAAGTGTGGGAAAACGGTCATAAGTCACTTTTTTCAGTGCTGTTGGTCACTAAACGGTCACTAAATGAACTGGACTACCTGTATAATAATAATAATAAAGTTGGAAGGGGCCTTGGAGGTCATCGAGTCCAACCCCCTGCTCAGGCAGGAAACCCTACACCATTTCGGACAAATGGCTGTCCAGTCTCTTCTTAAAAACCTCCAGTGTTGGAGCATTCACCGCTTCTGGAAGCAGATTGCCAAGTTGTGCCCCTGTTTGACAGTAGATCCTAGTTTAGCTAGGATTTCCTCAACCCGAAAGATGAACTTGACACAAAAGTAGCTTTCCATCATCCAACATGTGAAATTAATATATACATAAAAGCAATTGTTCAACATATCTGGAGGATGTCATATCGGCAAAGGCTGTGTTATAGGACTGTTATGACATTTATGTCCGTATTTATACTGAGCTGATCATTACAATGAAAGACCTCCTCCAGCTTTGCACAAAAGTGCAAAGTTCTCTTCTGGTAGGATGCAAGTAAAGTATCTCTTGGCCAAATCCCTGATTTTTAGATTCCTGGCGCCTGACATTCATCTCTTTGTGTGCATGTCTTTCACACTAGGCTAGGGAATGACTGCATGAGAACTTCCAACTCTCCCTGGGAAGCTTTTAAGGATGGAACTTAAATGTAATCCAGGAGTACTTGTGTTTGTGCTCTCTGTTTCCAGTGAGACAAACAAGGTTGATCATATTGGCACAAACATTTCCGTACAGGTAGTCCTCACTTAATGACCACAATTGAGCTCAGAATTTTGCAGTTGATAAATGGTACCAGTAAGCGAGACAATTGTAGCTCAGGGTTGAAATGAGGGGTCCTTGGTGCTCTCTGAGCTTGATTATTTTCTTGCAGATGTTTCGTTACTAGGCAACGAGGCAACACCATAAGTGCTATCTAGTTTAGGTAATGAAATGTCTACAAGAAAACAACCAAGCTCAGAGAGTACCAAGTATCATTGTTAAGTGGGTTACCACATGACCTAGCTCAGTTTCATAACTGTTTTGACAATGGTCATAAAGTGAGTTGCCACAGTCGTGAAGCGAATCATGTGGTTGTTAAAACGAATCACAGTCATGTGACCACAGGACACTGCTACTGGTGATAAATGCGAGCCAGTTGCCAAGCATCTGAAGTGCAATCATGTGGCCATGGGGGCGCAGTGATAACTTTGAAGTTAGGTCGTAAATAATTTGGGGGGGATCCATTGTAACTTTGAATGGTAGTTAAGAGATCAGTTGTTAAGCAAGGATTACCTGTAGTGTTTCTATCAGAGAACTGTTGTTATGGTATCAGTAATTTTTTCTGGTGTTCTCTGTGTACTAGTGAAAATTAATTTTGCTTGGCTGTACAGGGTTGGTATGCTCTGAATCAATTTATTTTAACTCAACAGATCTTCTAAATGGTCCAGTTATATGTTTCTGGTTTTCTGGATTTATCTATTCCATTTCAGTACTAACTGCATTTCTTTTCGCAATCCACATGAAGAAAATAGTTTAATTAGTGCGACTGACTATAAAAGACAATTCATTGAGAAGCTGTCTCTTCTCTGTAATTAAAGATAATCTTTTAAATATCTATCTTCAGTTTGTTGCTTTTCTCTTTAATATTGGGTAGGAATTGATTTAATCTTACTGTAATGAACTCGTTGTTTTTCCACAGATACATTTTAACACTATAATACCAGGGCTATTTTCATCAGTAAGCCACGTTAGATGGTTGACACCTAACACATCATAGAAATACATCACACAAATCATAGATAATATTCCCAGATAGGTATATGCTGCTATTGCATATATCTTTTACACAACTATAAATTATTTTAAAAAGTTCTTGTCCACTTCCAAGTGATCACCACCTTATTATGTCTCAAGCTAGAGAAGGTAGATTTTTTTCCCCTCCAAGATATAGGTTGCAAAAAAAATTGATAGACCCCAAGATGGTTAGCACCTATATGTCTTTTTGAAGATCTCTTATTATCTTTCTTGGCTATTTTTGTTATGGTGGGAACTCTAACTCTAGATTTGCTCCTATACAGCCTTTTGGAAAGTTTTGTCACTCAATATGTTTACACTCAAACATCCCATTTAACCGACTGAGCTTCTGATTGCTTTTGTGTCAGTCATGCTCAGGCTAGCACATTTATTCTTTTTCATTTTAAAAACACATTCAGCTTTTGTATGCACTTAATGTAAGGCAGTGTGTCAAGCTCCCCATTTGGCAGAGTTGTAAATCACAACTCTCCAAACACTTAACTCCTTATTTGCGAATTAGCTTACTTGACAGAAGCTCCTGGACATCACTTAGTCACCACCAAAATGGAGGACTACAATGCATTCTACATTGAAGAGCATCCCAGAGCTGCAACTGATCCAGGGTGGGTGGTGATGGGTTCACCTTGGTACGTCCATATTGCAACTTTGCTTTGTGATTATTTGTGATTTGCTTCCAAGTGTGATTTGAGGTGCCTGTTGTCACCTATTGGATTGCAATGGGTTATTTGCAGGATAGCTTCTCTTCAGTTGTTCTAGTCCAGGCATGTCAAACTCGAGACGTCATGTGACGTCGCACGACGTATCGGAGCTTTTTCTCCATTGCCGGCAATGGGGTGGGCGCGGTTTTGGGATGACGCGTCCGGCCCGCAGGCCGGCAGTTTGACACCCCTGTAATCTAGTCCATCCCATAAGTTCAAATGAAAGGATACAGGTCCTGTGGATAAAAGATTGTCATCAGGGGGGTCCCAGGTAGACTCTTCTTTTTGTTTGCAGTACCAGTCTCTGGAACACCTTGTCCCTGCCAGCTTTTCAGAAAACCTTAAAGGTTTGGTTGTGTTTCTTGGCATGGGGATGAGATTGCTTTGAGGTTTTGAGATAGCATGATTTCTATGGTTGCTGTGGGTATTGCCTACAGGGAACACTTAGATATATCTGCTGTGGATTTGGGACTAAACATGTTGTTGCTTATTTTATGACTTTAATGTGTTGTTAGACACCCAGAGGTGCTGTGGCAGATGAGGGGGAAGAACCATACAAAAAAGGATGGATGGATGGATGGATGGATGGATGGATGGCAGGAAGGACGGAAGGATGGAAGGAAAGGCCTCTTTATTGCAGACACAACTGAAGCCATAAATGCACAAATTTATATCTTTGTATTTGCATGAATCAAAGCTCTTATTTACGTATTTCTTAGAAATTTGAATATTCATAAAAAATATCTAGTATATGTGAGAAGATGGTGACTCACAGCTTTGGATGTGTTTTACCCTTTCCAGCTGAACAAACAACTATACAGATCTCTGCTCCAGCATTTGAATCATATTGCCTTTTCCCCCCGACATTTCTGAGTCAACAGATATTGGGGTGTTCTGTTCACATCCCTAAAAGCAGTTCTTAGACTTGTGCATAGCCTGGGGGTAATGGAGCAATTTGTAATTGCTTATTTGTGAGTTGGGGATCCAGTGAGGGACTGCTATTGCCAAGATAATTGCGTAAAATGAGAGTCTTTGTGTGTTTGTGTGTCTGTACATAACATTATTTGAGCTCAAGAAAAGGAGTAATTGGGTGGAACAGTTTAAAAACCACTGCCTTTAGACTTTTGTTCACTTGATGGTTCTTGCTAATTTGTAAGTCAGTGGTTTCCGCTTCACCAGCTTCATTCCTTGCATCTTCTCTTTCTCTACTTCCTTCCTTTTCTCCCTCCCCTTCTGATCTGGGGGTGTCCCCCTTCCCTCCTTTTAATAGGGTGCGGTTGCAGGATATTCTCTGCTCCCTTTCCATTTTTCCCCATTGTCTGGAACTGGAGATATCTCCACCCTTTCAATTTTCTTTTCCCCAACCCAAAACAGCAAGAATGGGAGGAATTTCAGTTTCTTCTCTTCGTTTATCAGGAACTTCTCCCATTCTGGATTTCTCACTCATACCTTTGGATGGGAAGTTTGTCTCGTTGGCTGTAATGAAGTTTCTCTGCACTTGTTCTCTCCAAACAAGTGTCCTTTTCTCTCAGAATGGGAATTCCTGGCAGGGACTGAAGTTAATTGAGCAGCTTGTAGATGGAAGTCAGACGAGATGCAACCCGTGAAATTGTTTGCCAAGAATCAACACTGTCTGAATAGCTCGTCAAATGAACCCACTATTCCTGTATGACCCTCTTCTACTGATAATCCAAAATGCGTTCTAACTCAAATTCCTCCATCCCTACCTTTGATGGAGGCTAATGGCGCACAAGTGTGCAAGGGGCTTTCCCAAGACCAAGAGGGGAACGTGGAAAATGATCTTTTAAAGACAGCTAGAAACCGCAGGTCCGAAGGCCACAAGGCTGATATGTACAATTATGAGAATCGTCCAGTGCTCTTGAAATCCTATCTCCCTAGATAGAAATGCATAAGGGAATCATCTGAAGAAGGACAGATATGATATGCAATAGTGAACGGAGTCCTTTCCAAAGATGAAGGTCAACAGAGTGCTTGTAGGAGGCCGTGGTGTGGCTATATAAGGAAAAGCTGAGCAGAAATTGGGCCACTGGAATAGCAGAGGGTCAGTAGGTATTTGGAAGCAGAGATGAGTGATAGTAAAATGTGTCCCAAAACAAAGACACCTTGAGTGGAAACATGACCCGAGAGTATAAACAAACATAGCCATAGCTAAAAAAATAAATAAAATCAGACCAGTTCTCATGATGATAATTTACACAGCAACATCTATCTATCTATCTATCTATCTATCTATCTATCTATCTATCTATCTATCTATCTATCTATCTATCTATCTATCTATCTATCTATCTATCTATCTATCTATCTATCTATCTATCTATCTATCTATCTATCTATCTATCTATCTATCTATCTATCTATCTATCTATCTATCTATCTATCATTCAAATTTTTTAAGCTCCTGGCGGTATACAGTTTAATCAGTATAATAAAGCATTAAAAACCAAATAATTTTAAGGTTTTGGGCTCTAAAGTGGCCTTGTTCCATCTGACGTTTTCTTTCTTTTAAGAGTCTTCTTTCCAAAATCTTACAAGGTACAGCCAGTTTCCCCCCTTCTGCATTATTTTGAATTCTTTGATGATCAGATTAATCTTCTTGTTGCCCTTTCCAGGCAAAGGCCCTTTCTGAAGAGAAAGAATAAGATCTGTATAAGTTAGGTTCTTAGAGCACAGGTGCACAAGAAGCATTGAGGACTGCTTTGTGCTGACCACAGGAAGCAAAGAGAAAGCAAAACAAAAGTAGTTATATCCTTATTAAGTCAACGCTGTATACCAACTGAAGCTTTACAAAAAATGAGCACTCTTGGAGTATCCAAGAGAGAGAGAGAGAGAGAGAGAGAAAGAAAAGAAAAAGAAAGAAAAGAAAAAGAAAGAAAGAAAAAGAGAGAGAAAGAAAGAAAGAAAGAGAAAGAAAGAAAGAAAGAAAGAAAGAAAGAAAGAAAGAAAGAAAGAAAGAAAGAAAGAAAGAAAGAAAGAAAGAAAGAAAGAAAGAAAGGAAAAGAAAGAAAGACCCGTGTTCAAATTACGTGGGCAGGAAATAACATTTCTGTGAGAATAGTCTCCAGCTTCTGAAAACATGGTATACCATGATGGGCTGCCGATTTGCTTCCAAGTCCAATTCAAGATGCTGGTTGTCACCTTTAAAACCCTACATGGCCTGGGACCAGGTCATTTGAAGGATTTTCTTTTACCAGTTATATCTATTCGACCTATCTGGGGGGGGGGAGGAAATGTTATGGGTCCCATCTGTTAAGAAGGTCCATCTAGTGAGACTAAGTATGAGGGTCTTCTCCTTGGTGGCTTCCTTCCTGTTGTAACATCATCCTTGTGGTGATAAAGTTGGCCCCCACTTTGACATTCTCTCGAAAGGGCCTGAAGATGTCGTTCTGCCAACAGGCTTGGAGACCTCAGGGTGATATGGAATCCATCGAGGGGTTGGTCTGATTATTGTCACTAGGGGAGTGGGGCTTATTGGCTTTTGTATTAGGGTATTATTTTTGTAATAAACATTTTAAATTATAATAATAATTATTTAATAAGTATTACAAACAATTATGTAATAATATTACAAATAATTAAATAATTATTACAAATAATCACAAATAATTTTCTAATATTTTTTTAATACAGTGACACCCAGAGACACTGTAAGTAAGTTGGACAGCCATATACATTTTCTCATAAATAAGTAAATCAATGCTGGAAACATGTAGCATGTCTCTTCTGGATTTCCAGGGGCCCTGCCCATAACATCCTGAAAATTTGTGGCTTAGAGCAGGGTCTCTAACCTTGGCAACTTTTAAGATTTATGGACTTCAACTCCTAGAATGGCTGGCTGAGGAATTCTGGGAATTGAAGTCCACAAGTCTTAAAATTGCCAAGGTTGGAGACCCTGACTTAGAGAACAATTTGGTTCAGTAGTTATCACATCCTCAGACCTGCTCAATAGGCTGCACAGAATTGCAGGTTGCATATCACCTGCAACCCCTTTGATTGAGTGTTGGTTCCTCTGACCAGATGAATTCCCATTACCTTTATTGGTGCAATAGTTGCTGGTTTGTTTATTTGCATCAGCCTAATGTGGGGAACGTATCATCTCACTGCTTTTTCCTCTTCTTCTGCTCCCCAGCTTTGACTGAAGGTTATGATGGCCCCCTGCATGAAGGTCGACATGGCAGTTTGGTGCAGATCCGGAGGCGGAAAGCATCTGGAGATCTTTACTGGGCATATTCAGGTGAGTTGGGCTGAACAAGAAGAGTACCGCAGGTGAAAAGAACCGGGCCAGCTTTGCAGGTAGCTCATTCACTGTGAAATGTTTGCTTGATGGAGAACAGCACTTGCCATCTTGAGGGCCAATGTTGCTATTAGGTAGAGTGAAACATTACCATGGGCAGCTGGTTTTGAATAGCCTGAAAGGGCAGCCAGTGATTAATTTAGTCTATTATTATTATTGTTGTTGCTGTTGTTATTGCATTGATGCTGTTTAGGAAACAAAGACTTGTGAGATTTTCGATCTCAGGTACAAACACAACTTGGTTAGCCTTAGATACCATGGACCTTGCCTGGGGAATGTGCACACAGATACCATTTGGTGTTGCCTCTCGGGCACAGGGATGCCCAGGAGGGGGGCATAGAGACAAGATGGCGGACACAACTGCATGGCCAAAGCTCTCCCCTTTATTATATGTGGTGCATATGCAGCACACATAAAAAGGGAGTGGGGTTATCAATCCTGCAGTTGCAGCCACCACCTGTGGATGCCCATATCCAAGGAACAAAATGTCCTGGATTGTGTAGCTTTCATGTTGATTTGGTGGCTGCCATTTCTGGGGCCACAGAGAAAAAGTGACAAAAGAAATTCAGTTGCTTAGAACATTGTATTTCAGTTCATTGGTATTGCTAAAAGTCTTACAGAGAAAGGCTCTTTTTTTTTGTATTGCTTCTCAGATTATTTTCCCACTTCTGCTGATTTATAGTTTAAAATGTGAGTAAAGTATTTTGACATTTGCTGTTCATTTTTTGTCAGCGTGGCGTATCTTGATTGTGCTTTTGAAGGTCCTTGCCCTTTACTCTCCATGGTTTATACTTAAGACGATTATACTCTGTGGAAAGAGAATATTCTTTGTCTCTAATGGATTTCAAGTTCAGAGTGCCTTAGCCTGAGCTTTTTATCAGTCAGTCTCTTTTCCCCCATCATGCTTATTATATTACTGTCATTGTTATCCCCAACTATGGCCCTTTCAGGCCATTATCCTTATGATGGGCTTGTAGTTGCAATTATTTGTAATGAAAAAGAGTCTGAAAGATTTAGAAACGAATGAATGAAACCAATAGGCCTTTGCTTCCATTTTTTAGTCCCATGTAATTTCTGTATTCTTTATCCTTCCAGGTTTCAGACATTAAAAGTATTATTATTTGTTAACTATGTTGTTTTGGAATGGATCAGGTACTGCCAGAAACTATATCAGGAATAAATGTCTATAGAGATTCTCAGTCATCCAGGTCATAGTTGTCCCCAAAGTGCTATATTTTTTTTAAAAAGACAACTGGACTGTTGTTGTTGTTTTTTGAGAAAGAAGAAGACATTTCACTTCTGATCCAAGAAACTTCATCAGTTGTGATCTATCCCCCCATCATGTAGTCATAGCAGATGAAGCTTCTTAGATGAGAAGCAAAACGTCTTGCCTTTTTTTAAATAAAGCACTTTTGTAATATAGCAGGAGTAAGCAGTCCGAAGCCATTCACATATTTTGGGCAATCCCTCCCGTCATCATGGTTAATAAGAACTGTAGACCAATACATTAGTAGGCTGGCAAGTTCTGATTCATATGGCACTCCTTTTAAAAAAAAACAGCATAGAATTGCTGTAGTTGCTGCTGTGCAGAATTAAAAAAAATAACATTGGACAGACAAGGGGAGTGTGGTGAGATTATCAGAGGTTGCAAAGATTTGCAGAGGGATTGCATCCTTCTTCCGAGGTCCTATTATGTTGTATTGCTGAAACAAGCTCTCAGGAGAAAATAGTAGCAAGACAACTACATAGCCAAGATTCTATACCGTCCTCGTTTAGTGACTGCCATTGGTTCCTGTGAAATGGTAAACCAACCATGTGACTATTTGCTGCCATCTCATTCAGATAAAATTCTCTGCTACAGTTGTCTTGGGCCTGACCCATTGCTCCACCTTTTTGTGCCCCCTCACAGGGTGAAGAGATTGTTCAAACTCTCTTTTCCCGAGCTGCTTTCTTTGAAGCGCTTCTCTACAAAGTGCTCACCACAAATTAAGAAGCTCAGCTCTGCGATCTTAATTAGTTGAATAGAACCCTGCTGCCATGGAGACTGACCAGACCTTAATCAGTTTCATATTAAAAGCTTTTGTGATCCTAAATGCCACATTGTTCCAAAAATGAATTTTTTAATTCCCATTTGTTAATCATTGTAGAAACATAGATAACTGATGGCAGAAATAGTCTCATGGACCTTGTGGTCCATCGAGTCTGTCCTTTAAATTTATGTGCTTTTTTGTTTTGTTTTTGTTTATTTACTAATTTATTATTATTATTATATTTTGTTAATTTTTAATTTTTGTCAGATGATGGACCTATGTTTATCCCAAGCAAGTTTAAACTCAGTTATCGTATTTGCAAATGGTCGCTATCCGAGGGAGTTGCTGAACAAGCGCCATCTAGTTACCAGAAGTGGAATTTCAGTCGAAGCATCTTTGCCGTTCACTTTAGGGATGAGATCATCACAAGCCTTCCTCCAGACTTAGTTCTCCCTTTCAATGGGCTGATTTTGAAAGCTGCTTAAGTTAATTAATAATAACTTCCCAATAAATCCAAAAAAGGAAAGAGTAGTTACCAGGTTTAGCTTAATGTTTATTGCTTCAGACGTAAGGGAAAATTGTTGTGAATTTGCTTTGATTGTGACATGCTAAGGAAGGAAGATGGGGACACATTTGTGTCCATCTTATTAACCAGAAAGAGGTTACATCTGAACTGAGCGGGTGCACAGTTAAGCAGAAATTGTACATCTTTTATTCATTTGTGAGACTGTTGTTGTATACTTGGCAAATTTGAATGTTTGTCCTTAATAAATCAGTAAGGTATATTCGGCATCTTATGGTGATAGGTTTTTTTTTTTTAAAAAAGATGTCATTCCACCCTCAATAAAGAAAATGGATAAATAGGACAGTATTTCATATTCTCATCTCTATGCTTCAAATAGAGTAGCTATTTAAAAATAAAATAGCTCTTTGCTAAATGTAGTTTGTTTAATCTTATATTATATCTGACTTTTGATCTATACCAGCCTTAAATGCAGCATAAAATTGATCACCCTATAAAGCAACAGAATCAGCTGCCTGAGACATTTCAAAATAAAAGATTTCAGCCGTCTTAAAAAAAAAAGAAAAAAGGCTGTGGAAGAGTTATTAAGTATTCCAAGAAAGACTTGCCAGTAGTATGGTTTTGCTTCACCAAAAGTCTTGCACTTGGTTTCCATCAATCAAATTCTGTATCCATTCATTATTCCTGTTATAATTGTTCATATGAAAAATGCCTCTGCAAGAGCTTGGACTTCAGCACTTTAAAAATTAATGCAAGCCTGAACAATTGAGCATGGAAACAAATTGCTAACTAATGTAAGTTGATACAGGACTGATGTTGCTTTATTCCTACAAGCATTCTGGCAGGGAGTTTCTAATTGTCGGTTGCTAATTGCCAATGGTGAAAGTTGTACAGAGAGTCCTCATTTAGCGATTTCCTCATACAGCAGCCCTTCACAGATACCGTGGTGATGAAAAAGTAACTTTGCAGCCAATTCTCACATTTATGATCTTCCCAGGTCTGTAAAGCAAACTGAAGTATGTTGTAAGCACCTAGTGGCCACTTTGCTTTACAACTGAATTGTCGGTGTCAATTGCGGTCACTAAATGTATGTATGTATGTTCTCAAAGGTATTCCTTAAAGCAGAGGTCCCCAACCTTTTGGACACCAGGGACCAGTTCTGTGGAGAGAGGTTTTTCTGCGGACTGGAGGGGGCGTGGTTTTGTGTGCTGCCTGCATCCCGCAGATGGGGCTTTGCTTGTTTGTGCGGCCCTGTTGCTGGCATGCCGCGGCCCGGTACTGGTCCACGGACCAGGGATTGGGGACCCCTGCCTTAAAGGTTATAAAGAACTCTTTATATGGACAGTTAAAAGCTGGAAGGTTGCAATACTGAACCTTAATCTTCTCTATCCAGATGTTTATATATTGATTGCTGCTCATTGCTGCTCATTTCATCCATATTAATTTGTTTTTTATTTTATATTTTATTGTTATTTTATTCAATTTTATTCAATTATTTATTGTTAAGCACCAAAAAGGTATTAAATTCTACGTAACTTGAAACACAGGCAAACATTCAAATGTTAGTGCAGGTGTAAGCTTGTAAGAGACACCATTTTGTTACAGGTTAGATGCATGCTTATATGAACCGAGAAACAATGCAAGACCAGTGTTTTGGATGATGGCAGGATAGAAATAAGTCCAGAGGGAAAGATAAGAGGTTTTAGAAAGAAAGATGAAAAAGAGTTGTCCTAAATACTTATTGCCTTAGCGACATGTTCCCCCGGATGCAGTCTGGTGCAGATGATCTGTGAAGGTATGAAAGCTCATGAGAAAAAAATGTCTCCCCATTGTTTGTGTGAGATCAGTTTATGATTCTAAGAGGCATGCAGAAACAAGTCTGATATCTCTTGGCTAATGTCAAGAAAGGTAAGCAGAATCAGATACGTCTGATTAACCCTGGTGGATCATCAGAAAATGTCAGGAGGGTAGGCTAGAGTGGGAAAGTTGAGGGGGGGGGAAATCCCTGTAGAAGACATGGACAAACCACTTTTGTTTAATTGCTAAGAAAACAACTTGGATGTGAAATTGTTTTGGCTTGAGGGAATCTTCCCTTTTCTTTAGAAATAAGGAATCACAATATATCCATAAGGCATGGAAAGAGAGAATAGAGAGAAAGAAAGGACCACCCTTCTATTAAGTTCTAATTAAGAAATATCAATTTTCTAAAACATTATCTTGAGAACGTCACAGAACATTTTTACTGTAAAACCATTACAGAAAATTCTCTATTTGTGTTCCCCTTAAACAATGTTATTTTAGAATGCCAGTTTGATTTTATGTTTTTCTTTACCTGAAGGGACAATTTTAGTTGCCATGTTAATGCTGTGTCTTCTAAAAACGGCATTTTTTAAAAAAGAGAAAATCATAGTTTATGGTCCATTGACATTGTTGCTGTTAAGAAGTTAGAAGTTAAGACACCTTCCCATTGTCTAAGCCAGGGATCCCCAATCCCCGGGCCACGGCCTGTTTGAAACCGGGCCGCATGAGTGATGGGCAAACGTGTGCGCACGCAAAGCTCCACTTGTGTGAATGGTAGGCCCTTGCGCTCACGCACAAAGCTCCATTCGTGTACACACCCTCCACTCGTGCCAATGGAGCTGTGTGCATGTGCGCCTGCCCTTCACACGCCCTCCCTCCCGTGCCTGGCCGGGCCGCCAAGGTGGAAAAATTGGGGACTGCTGGTCTAAGCAATATATGAACCTCTAGTTCTTCATTCCACTCATTTATTAATATCAGCCCATCAAATTGATTTATTCATAACATCTATAGAAACAAAATAGATTTTTTTAGATTTAAAGGATTTAACAAATATTTCTGGTGTCTCAGAAGCTGAAAATGCTTTTGGACCATCTTGTAAAATACATACCACAGTTCAACAATAGGCATATAACGAAAGCAAGCAGGGGAGTGCTCTGAGATGAAATGGCAAGTGAGTTCAAGAGGTAATTATTCCATTTTCAATTATATTCTGTGTGATGTAGAACAAAATGAAGTACGGTGTAGGCAGTAGCTGGATTTTTGTTTCAGGAACCAAAATGTCTTCAGCAAACTATGCAAGCAAGAAAGTAGAAATCAAAACAGAATAAATTTGATCTCATTGGGGGATGGATGGGGAGGAATAATGGTAGTCCTTGAGTTACGACTGTAATTGAGCCTGCCCATCTTTGTAGTCATAGACAGTTGTAAAGCTGCAACTGACCCAATTTTAGGACCTTTTTTTGCAGCAGCCATTAAGTGAATGCCATGGTCTTTAAGTGAACTAATGGTTTGCAGTGGGCCAGTTTTGCTTAAAACCAGAAGTAAATGTCACTGCAAACATCTGTGAATTTGGTCTTGTTGCCAAATGCCATCACATGACCCTGCAGAGGGCTGACTATCAGCACTTCAAACCCGGGTCATAAGTACCCCCCCCCATGTAAGCCTGTTGTAACTTTGACCAGTCGCTAAGCAACTGGTTGTAAGTCAAGGAGTATCTGTACAAACTCGGTTCTTTTTTTCATGTGCTACATTGCTCACTCTCATCTTCATTTTATTTTCAGTTTAGTTGTGCCACACCTCAGGCTTTGCCCAGTGATGTATTGAGAAAATCATTCTTATAATTTTGATTGTTGGCTTCTGACTAAGGTACCTTTAGAAATGTAGTCAGGATCCACCCTACTTTTCAACCGTATGGGTTTGTCTCGCCAGCCATCTTATATATCCTGCCATCATCCTGCTCATTTTATCTTTTTTATTTATTCATGTTAACTGAATTCATAACTGAAGGAATCTATGTCTGTGTTGTGAATCTGATTGTCTAAACAAATCTTGTTTCCATGTTGTATATTAAGTGACATGTGGCAATTGAGGGTGTCTAGACATTGGGGAAAAAAATTAAGAAAAATCTAGACTACAGGTGTTTAAATTCTGCAGAAATGAATGTTAAATGTACTTCGCTCTTCCTTGGAACTGTGCCCATTGTCAATATAAATCTATATTACCCCTTAAATATATCTTGCTTTACAAAAATTATACACCGAAGCAAAAGCCACAATTTAAATAAACAGTTGATTCATTATCAGAATGAACATGGGATCTTAAATAATGAATGTCATATTTATTTAGCTTTTATTACTGAAATAGTGTCTGGAAGATTCATGTCAGCTTTTTTAAAGGAAAAATGGCTATACAAAGGATTTAATCATTTATTTCAAAATTGTTTTAAATGGTTTGCTATCCTGGATATTTTATTGCTGTTTGGGGCTGTATATTATTAACTCTGTATTTGGTAGGATTCTTCTGTTTCAGCATTTAAACTCTGTTTTAAATTTTACTTCATAACTGCATTCCTCATCTCATTTCAAACAGAAAAATATTCTCTGCTACTCTTTTAGAAATCTGCAATTGAGCTGAATAGTTTTTCGTAGATGTGCTATTCTCTTGTCTGTTGACTAGTCCAGATTTGTAGGGCTTGGGGAAAAAATACTGTTTTCTTTGTTTCACAAAGCATTGATAGCAAACTCTCTTGTTGTTTTTTAATCAAATATGCTTCCACTTGCTTACTGTTGTCTAATTGGAACCCTACTTATTATTTACTATTTTTTGATGCTTTAAAACAGGGCTTTTCAACCCGTGGTACGCGTACCACCAGTGGTACGCGAGCACATGGCTGGTGGTACGCGTAGGACGGGTTGAAAAAAAATGTTTAAAAAAATGTTAAATTTTTTTTTAAAAAAAAATTGTAAAAAAAAAATGTAAAAAAAAGTGTAAAAGTGGATGAGGTGAAGCGGCAGCAGCACCGCAGAGGCTTGTGGCAAAGTCAGCTGGAACTGCACATTGCCTGGGTCCTACTGAGAGCCCAGGATCAAAGCGTGCAGCTCCAGCTGATTGGCGGCGGCCTTGGGGGTGGCAGGCAGCCTCACGCAGTCTTCAGGGGAGATTCCGCTGGAGCTGCGTGATGCATTGCCTACCCCCCCGCCCCCGCCCAGATGCCCTCACCTCCCCCAAGCGTTTTTTTTTACTTACCTGCTTTCAGCAGCATTCCCTTTCTCCTGTCCTTCTCGGCCTTCGCCATGTGTTTGTGAGACAAAAAAAAAAGTTCCATGAGACTTTCTAACTTTTCGCGAGAAGTTAGAAAGTCTCATGGAACTTTTTTTTTTACCCACAAGCACGTGGCGAAGGCAGAGAAGCACACGAAGGCAGAGAAGCAAAAGGAGAAAGGGACTGCAGCTGAAAGCAGGTGAGTAAAAAAATGCTTGGGGGAGGCGAGGGCATCTGGGTGGGGGCGGGGGTGCCAACCTTACCCTGCATGGTGGCAGGAGGGTTAACGGCGGGTGCAGGGGGCCCAGGAGGAGCTGCGCAAAGCAGGCAGAGGGGAGGCCGGGCAGATTGTGGCCGCCGGCAAGCGAGCGAGCTGGGCAGGGGAGCGGAATCAGCATTCCTGAGCACACGCCGATTTGCGCCCCTGCCCATCTGGCTCGATGGCCAGAGTGAAGGGGAAGCTTCTGCGCGGCGGGTGGCTTCCGAGCCCCGGGCGCGCCGAGCGGCTTCCGAGCCCCGGGCGCGCCGAGCGGCTTCTGAGCCCCGGGCGCGCCGAGCGGCTTCCGAGCCCTGGGCAGCTGCTGAGTGCGGGTGGCTCAGCTGTAGCTGCACACACCGAGCCTGGCCCATTCTCACCACACGGAGTGGCTGGCAAGGTGAACCAGCGACATCCTGGCCCTGCCTGCGCACGCGCAGAGGCTGAGGCACAGGCAGGGCCGTGATGTCGCTGGTCCACCTCACCGGCCGCTCCGTGTGGTGAGAATGCACCGCTGCCTGCCAAAACCAGGCTGGGATCTGGACGGTGTAGCGCAGAACAATGGAAGGGAGGGAGGGAAGAAAGGAAGGGACAAAGAGGGAAGGAAGGAAGGAAGGAAGGAAGGGAAGGACAATGAGAGGGAGGGAGGGAAGGAAGGAAGGAAGGGACAAAGAAGGAAGGAAGGAAGGAAGGAAAGGAAAGGACAATGAGAGGGAGGGAGGGAAGGAAGGAAGGGACAAAGAGGAAAGGAAGGAAGGAAAGGACAATGAGAGGGAGGGAGGGAAGGAAGGAGGGACAAAGAAGGAGGAAGGAGGAAGGACAAAGGGAAGGAAGAAGGAGGGGAAGGACAGTGAGAAGGAAGGGACAAAGGGAAGGAAAAGGAAGGAGGAAGGAATGAGAGGGAGGGAGGAAAGGAAGGAAGAGACAAGGAAGGAAGGAAGGGGAAGGACAATGAGAGGGAGGGAAGGAAGGAAGGGACAAAGGGAAGGAAGGAAGGAAGGAAGGAGGGGAAGGACAGTGAGAGGGAGGGAGGGAAGGAAGGGACAAAGAGGGAAGGAAGGAAGGAAGGAAGGAAGGAAGGAAGGAAGGAAGGAAGGAAGGAAGGAAAGGATAATGAGAGGGAGGGAGGGAAGGAGGAAGGGACAATGGGAGAGAAGGGAGGGAAGGAAGCCAGGCACCCACCCCAGTCCCATCCCCCTCCACCAGAGACCCACGAATTGCCCCCCACAGGCACCCTGCAACCTGGGTGATCAGCTGGCCATGCCCCCTTGGCCATTGATCACATGACCCTGGGACACTGTGAATGTCATAAGTATGAATCAGTTGCCAAGCATCCGAATGTAAATCACATGACCCTGGGGATGCTGCAAGAGTCATAAGTGTGAAAAATGGTCATAATTTGCTTTTTTCAGTGCCGTTGTAACTTCAAACAGTCACCAAGCGAATTGTTGTAAGTCGAGGACTACCTGTACTTTCTCATTTTTTCCTTTTTTTTTTTTTGGTCAAGTTTTTGATACCTTGCTGGGCGAGTGGTGGTACTCGGATATTGCCTTATCCAAAAAGTGGTACAATGGGTGAAAAGGTTGAAAAGCCCTGCTTTAAAACACAGGAATAATATTCAAAACATGAGAGAAATGTTTATCAATTCTTGCAAAGGAAACAAGACACAATTTATTTTATCTAGGTGTCGGGAAAGAGCAGCAGCTTGAAATGGCCTTTATAAAAATAATGGTGTTCATTTTGTAATAATGATAGCATTCAAATAGCATAATAATCATTCTAATGGAAACATTTTAACAGTTGTCAGTATATAGTTGCATATAGTTCATATGTCACTTTACACAACTGTCTTTTCCCATGGGAGATGTGAACGAGATAAATAAATCCCAAGCAATGTTTTAGTTCAAATATTGGGTATCCATTGGCCATTCTTAGAAAAAAAAATGTTTAAAATTAAATTAAGCAGATACTTTTAAAAGGATGCTATCAATAATAATTTTGGTTCTGAATAGAAAGTCCCTTATTCTAACAGTGCTGATAACATATTCTTAACCTGCCAACATAACCTGAAATTGTTTTTTTCCTTGTCTATGGCTTTTAAATGTTATATTTTCCTTGTCTGTGGCATTTTAAATGTTACATTTATGTTACTATTTAAAAAAAAGAGAAGGCTGAAGATTCCATCAAGTCAAGTTTGACTCCTCATGACTTCAGGAATACAATGATTGAAGGTTTTCTCAGCATAAAAGAGATATGCTTGTCTGCAATGCTTTTTCATTTTATGATCTAGCCTACACTTTCCTGTGGTATGGGGACCATCCTGTCCAACTATTAACTGGCCTCAACAGATATTGAGCAGATCGTGTCAACTGACACTTCTAGCTTGTGTGATCTCAAAAAAGATTGTGAAGCATATGGTTGGAGGAAGCTATTTCCTTTCATTAGAGATGTGATGTGTACAGTGATAAGCTGGACAAACTGAAGGTGGGGAAGCTGAAAGGGTGGAAGGGTTTTCCAGTTATCATTATCTATACTGGTGATCAAGAAAGGAGATATTAACCAAATCAATGGTTTTTATTTGATATATCTTAAAAAAAAACAATGTCTGGAATAGACTTCAGAATGGACTACTTCTCTGGAAAGTTGCATTTAGAGTTCAAAAGCTCTCTTTGGGATCAGTTATGTCTGGTTATATTCACTGACCCAGGAACCAAAGAGGTAACTCAAGGGAGTTGAGTGAAAAAACAGCACATGTAGGAGAAGAAGAGGCTGAGTGGAAGGTGGGATTAAATGTGTCATTGTTGTGGAATCAGTGCATTGTCACACAAGTCCTAAGACCAGTTGCCCATGAATTCCTTTGACCCTTATCTAGCTCCATTTTAGCTTTGACCATTAGTTGACTAGATTCTTGTATTAGAAGTAGCAATAATACACTCTTCTGTGCTTTGAACTCAGCAAATGCTCCTGGTTATTTGCACTTGAAGCTATAACATTTTGCCTTTGGACAAAACTGGATGAAATGATACTATTTGATTGATTGTGCCTTAGAATACTGTAAACAATCACTCTAGTGTAATAAATTTGACACCAATTTGCATGTAGTTATATGTATAAAGAAGTTATAAGAGCAACAAAGCTAATAAAAATTGCAGTTAAAATTGTTAAAAATAATATCTGTAATGGAATGCATGGGTGATCTTGAGGAAAGGGTAGAAAATATACTGCTTGGGAAACAATCAGGTAAGAGGGGCAGGAGCCTCCAGTTGCTTAATGGTCAGAGAAAGAAATGAAGGAAGGACCAGCTCTAATGGAGCAAGCAGTTAAAAGTCAGGAAGGAAGTTTGTACTTTCAGACCTGCAAGATTCTGTTAATGTAGCTTTCTAATAAAGTAGATTTAGCACATCTATTCATGTTTCTTCTCTGGTTCACCTTAAAAGACTGACACTAATCTTGCAAGTCTGAAAGTACAAAGTCCCTGCCCTCTACTTTTAACTGCTTGCAGGTACTTTCTTAGTTTATTTCTCTTACCATTATGTGATTGTGGGCTCCGTCTGTTCTTGTTTGATTGTTTCCTATGCAGCATCTCTTCTCTCCTTTCCTCAGGGTCATCCATGCATTCCATTACAATATCTGAATGTTTTATGAAAGAATCTATGATTCCCCCCCCCCCATGAAAAAAGGTTCTTTGTAAGAGTCTAACTAACAAGCAGCTTTCTGATGGCAACACCTTATCCTAGGACTCCATATATTGATTGATAGAGTGATTATATGCTTAATTGGTTGAGGGATGTTAAGTTAGGTTTGATTTTTGGGTACCATGAACAAATGCTAACCATCTTGATCCGACTCTGAGAGTAATCTGTAACTCTTCCAAGGATCCTGCCCATCCACCTTATCCAATGTTTTTCCTTTCTATTTCCCCCAACCTTGCCGAGAATAGTTGCTATTTTTGTAGTCTGTCTTTCAGTCCTGTCATAATTCTGAAATATGTGTTTCTGTCTGTTGGTTATCATTTCAAAGAAGCTGTCATTTGGACCAGGGCCAATAATTCTGTTCTTCTTGGAGTGCCTAAATCATTGGTAACCCTTCCCAAGACATTCACTTTGGGGTGTTTATCTCCATCTTATTCCAATATGATTATACTTTAATCCTATTTAGTGAAATTGCAGCAATACTAGCCTTTTGTCAGTACTGCTTTTCAAACCTCCTCTCCCCAAAGGTTAAGTTGTTCACATTCAGATACCAATTGTAATCATACATATTAGGTGACAGCGTAACCTGGAATTGGAGTATTATCTGTATTTGCATTAATCTTTTACATCTTCAATTGCAGGGCAAATAACAAGTGAGAGAGGCTTTAGTTTCAGTTGTAAATGTCACGTTTCTTCCTATCTTAAAGGTTTGTTCCAGGTGAAGCATTACAAATTGATAAAATCCTCAGTCTTCAAAGTCAGTTACTTAGCATGAAAATATATAGGTGGGATTCGGTGAAGAATACCACCACAAAAGCAATTGTGTAATATTTACACAAGGATAAGTGGAAATTAGCAGAGATCTATTTAGGGTAGGGACATGGAGCATTTTTTCTATGAGGCAGAAAACTGCAGAGAAACACAACCAGGTTTCCAGGATAGAGAATTTTTCCTGCAATACTAAATACTTTTTTTATTGTTAATATGCTAATGTACTCTCTGATAATAATTTCATTTTTTTCTTTGAGAATGTTGCACTGTAAAATAAATGGTATTTAGAAAGATATTCTTGCTTCTTTGCCTTCAAATATCCTTGCAGAAATTAATGAAATACTCTTGTGCTTTAATGGTGGACATGCAGTGCTGAAGAGCTCAAAGAGAATGTTAATTAGATTAATGCTCATTTTAATAGGGAATTGAACATATTGTTTTGTCTGGTATTCATCTGCATAGAAAAGTTGATCATAGGATCTTTTCCCACCAGCATTTCATAGTAAATGTCTACTTTCCTATGAAGGCATTGAATAAAGTTTAATGTTGTGAATGTTAATGTTATAAGCTGCCTGGGGTACCTATGTGTGAGCTGGTAATTTTTTTAACTAAATAAAATAAGTAAAATTGACCCATCGCTTCTTTCTTCATAACATGGAACAATATGGGATGGATTGTCTCATTACCAGATGGATTCTCAGTTGGCTGAAAAACTGTACCTGATATGCAGTCCTTAATGAATCTATGTCTAGATCAGGGGTCTCCAAATTTAGCAACTTTAAGGCTTGTAGACTTCAACTCCCAGAATTCCCCAGCCAACATGTATTGCTTACTAAATGGGATATAAACATTTACTTTGTGATTCCGACTTGGAGGAAACAAGAAAGTAAATAACCAAGACTGGATATAGCAATAGCAGAATGGATAATGTATTGACTTTTTTCTTAATTGGACATCGAATAAGCTTTGTTTTGTTTTCCTATTCACCGTTAATAAATTAAATAATCGCAATAGTCATTCAGTGATTTGGGGTTTCATAATGATAGCTGTTCTTATTTGTGACGATAACTCTTTTATTCTATTGGTCTATCTAATTCATCTGCTTAATTTGTCAGTGCCACATATATAACTTTTATTAGCTAAAGCGTCTAGATGTCTTACATCTTTAATGCCTTACTTATGATAAAATGGCCTTTTGCATTTTAAGTAACTGAAGGGGTAAAGATCTCCTTATTTCTTTGCTCACTGCTGCAAGAATTTATGCAGGTCATCAGTTCTGTTATCCCAGCGTTGTGGGCATTGCTCAGTGTTAAATAGTGAGATAATGTATATGAAATGAGATATTTCATATGAGAGCCAGTTTGGCCCAGTGGTTAAGGCACTATCTAGAAGCCATGAGACTGTGAGTTCTAGTCCTGCCTTAGGCATCAAAGCCAACTGGGTGATTTTGGGCCAATCGCCAGAATACTGTGAGTTCTAATCCCGCCTTAGGCATGAAAGCTGGCTGGGTGATTTTGGGCCAGTCACCAGGAGACTGAGTTCTAGTCCTGCCTTAGGCATGAAAGCTGGCTGGGTGACTTTGGGCCAGTCACTCTCTCTCAGTCCAATCCGTCTCATAGGGTTGTTGTTGTGGGGATAGTAAGAGGAAGGTGTATTAGCTACCTTGAATAGTTTATAAAAATAATAAAGGTGGGATACAAAATAACCTAAATAAATACTCAATCAGAATATCCTGAGATAGGTGCATTTCAAGCAGAAATGAAATGTTTCAAGTGTTCCTGCGATGACAAACAATGCGAATCCCAGGTTCTGTAGCTTGGCACCCATGAGCCATATGAATAGGAGATTAAACCTTTGTCATTACTTCTATTGGCTCTTCTGATTGCACAAAGAGGATTGAAGAGATGTTTTTAAAGCTCTCAAAATGCTTCAGAAGAAACAATTCTCTTGCTATATGCTTAACTCTTGCAGACTTTTGTATATATCTTCTTTTGTTTGTTCTTACCTGTTTCCTTGGGTAGCAAGACTGCGCCTCCAGAAAAAAAGCACCTTATCATTTACCACCCACCCACACGAGCTTTAGCAACTTCTCAGAGAAGATTTTAAACACACACACACACACACACACACACACACACACACACAATTTACCAAGTAGGCTGGCAATTTTCTTCTGGCTATGCATTTAACTGTTTCTTAGTCATCATTCTGGTAAGAATAGCAAAAGGGCATAATTTGAATAGACTGGACAAAGGGTGGGTGGGGGGAGAGAGACAGACAGAGAAAAACAGAGAGAGAAACCACCCAGTCACAAGACACAAAACAATAGCTGAGTTGTCAGTGTCAGAAAACAGGGAATAACACCGCTTAGTATGGAAAAGTTTTGTTCTCGAAACAAAACTGTGGAGGTTGCAAGTCTCAAAGTATTTGTTAATGAAATGTTTTGTGTACTCCTAAGTGCACTTAAAAAGTACATTTGAAAGGCCTATTTTGTAAAAAAAAAATAAAAAAAAATGTAAATGCCGCTCTTGTACAACATCTCCAAACCTATTAAGCTGGTCCGTGGCAAGGTTGTTCAAGCTCAAAGAATCAACTTTGCAAGCAAATTTCATCTATTATAAAATAGACGTTATCAGTGTTCTAAAAAAATAGGCAAAAATTAAAGATACATAGAACAGGATCCTCTGCACTTATTTGTCTAAAATTCAGTAGGTGCAATCTAATAAAATGTTTGTATTTGTTTCTGCAAATATCATCCAGTTATATCAAATGTCATCCAAGTATGTCAAAAAGTTAGTTGGTTTACCAGTTACAAGTTTTTTTTTTCTTGGTCTGTTACAAGTTTGGGGTTTTTTTAAAAGTTAATAACTGCTAACTTGAAAAACAAACAAACTTGTAATATAGGCCAGAATATATGGATAGCAGTTTAAAATTTAAGTTTTAATGATTAAAAATAATTCATGTCTGCCTTTATGTCTGGAATGGTGAAAACAGAGGAGTAAATACGGGATTAAATACTGTAGAGCAAGGGTATCTACAATGGTGGGATGGGCTTAAAATATTTTGCATCCCTAGTAGGTCTATATTACATATCAAGAAACAAATCTTAAAAATCATATTTTACAATGATATGTTTAAAAGGTCTTTCATATGATGCTTGTTTACCATGTGCCCCACAATGTTGATCAGCAAAGTATATGGTTGAAAACTTTTACACATGCTTAAGAAAGGAACATACAAATTAATATTACAGTATATTCTGGCCGAGATGGAAAACAGATAAATTAATTTAGTAAGAAAAATCCAGTCTTCCAATTTTTTTCCAGACAAAAGGTAATGTATATGTGCTATAAATAAATAAAAGAATGCCAAGGTTTCAAGTTCATGACTGCCACTTTGATCTTACAATACAGTAAGTTTTTTGACACAACTCTAACCTTGAAAGAAGTATTCTGAGTTGGAAACAATACTGTTGGGAGATTGAAATGGATGGTTTGTGCTTGGGGCACATAACTTTGTCAGTTTACTTCCGGCATGGTTGGAAAAAAAACTCAAAAATATTTTAGACACATTTCTATCAGTGTGCTTCGTTGCTGCTGGTGGCAGGATTTTGGAAGCGGGTTCTTGAAGACATTTGAACCATTTCTGGATGACTCATTGTTTCTCTGTTACAGAACTTAGTTTTGTGCTGCTATTGATTTTTATTTTTGATAGCAATCTGTTGATTCCATGCATCTGGAAAAATAGATTTTCTTTTTACAAAGAAGGAAAAGAAAGGAGGGGAAGGGTGCTTGAGAGAAAAGATGGTTAAGTTATGTTACTTCCAAGAGATTTGTAGAACAAATTTCAGGTCAAGAGACAGGGTTTTCAGATGCTTGATTTATTGCTGAAGTAGTAGAAAGAATTGACAGGATCTAAAGTGAATGGCAGATGTCTTTCTGATATACAGAAATGGAATTAAGCAATGCTCCATGATATGCTGTTTGAATTAAGCCTGGTTACCTTGGTGATTGCAATTTAGATGTTGAGAGCAAAGTAACAGCTTTGCCATACTTTTGCCATAAGGAGTGGGATGAAAAGCAGTGAGTCTACCTCACTGGCATAGTGTTTGCAAAGGAGAATAAATGTATTGTGTTTAATTTGGCAAACAAGAATGTCTAGGTAATTGCCCTGCCTGTGTGAGAGTAGAATATGGAGGGATGTGAAGGAATATCTACAGGTACTGTAATTCTCAACTTATGTCTGTAATTGAGCATGGAATTATGGTTGTAAGTCACGCTGGTCATTAAGTGGGTCATCATGTGTGATCCCATTTTACGACATTTTTTGCACTGCTCATTAACTGAGCAATACAGTTGTTAAGCGAACCCATTGTCCGCAATGGGCGTTTTTTGCCAGAAACTGAAAATAAAGGTCAATTTCCAGCAAGAAGTGTCATAAATCACGGTCATGTGACTGCGGGATTTTGCAAATGACCATAAACGCAGGCTGGTCACCGAGAGCCCAAAATGCAGTCATGTGACCATAGGGATGGAGGGCGGCTGTTGGAACTTTGAATCCAGATCATAAGTACTTTTTTGGGGTCTGTCATAACTTCGAATCATCATTAAGAATGATCATTAAGAGCCATGGTGGCACAGTGGTTGGAATGCAGTATGGCAGGCTAATACTGCCAACTGCCAGCAGTTCGATCCTGACTGGCTCAAGGTTGACTCGGCCTTTCATCCTTCTGAGGTTGGTAAAATGAAGACTCAGATTGTTCAGAGCAATCTGCTGACTCCGTAAACAGTTTAGAGAGGGCTGTAAAAGCACTATAAAGCGGGATATAGGTCTAAGTGCTAGTCCTATTGTTATTAAGTTTCCAGTCATAAATTGAGGACTATCTGGATAGTCCTCAATTTTAATGCACACTAGAATGAGGTGTACTTCATCCTAATGTTTTATTTGATTCCAGAGGTTATGGAGTTTGGCTTTAACTGTGCTTGTCATCTCTTACAGTGCTATATATCTCTTTTTTTTAGAGTGGCCCTTAGATATGTTTAAAAACTTTTGGGAAATCATGCTTGACCTAAACTATGGCAGCTAGGGTTTTAACCCTAGATCCATTAATTATGGTTTGTTTCTGCAGCAATTTATGGCACCGGTTATAAAACCTAAAGGCCAAATTGGATTGAAATCAAAGAACTGAACAGATTAAATCTTATATGGTCTTTGGAAAACTTGCATCTCACCTTATCCTCTGGAGAGGATCCCTTTCCTCTGGAGAGGATCCCTTCCATCTGGAGGAATCTACTCCTTAACATGTGAAACTAATCTGACTGCACATAAGGCCTAGTTTTTCTCATGGCTTTTGTTTTGGGATTCTCTTTCTTCTCCATTGTTGCTTTAAATATTATATCTTTTTCATCTTGGTTTTAAATGGATAAATAGAAATAACTGGGGAAAAAACATGAAAGAATGTTCTGTTCTTTGTAATGCTGTGAATTTCAGAATGTTAGTCACCGCAAACACAGCTTCATCTTTGATGTGAGCAAATGTCCTTTTCTTCAAAACCAGCATTTTAGAAGAAAAACATAGTTCTGGATTCTCTGAACAGGGCCTCAGTTTCAAAATCCTATTAGAGAAAAAGACCAGTTTTTATCAGAGGAAACAAAGTAATGCATCTTATGGAGCTATGAATACTCACTGATAAATATCCTCTGGGGAAATACATTACCAGTGTTTACTAGATTAGTTTCCAGTTAGTATAGTTACAATTCATATCTCAAGGGTATGAAAAGACATGGCTATGATGTAAACATGGCTACATAAAAGAAAATAAGATTCCATAAACCAAAGGATGGTTAGTTTCTTCTTCAGAGAAGCTTTAAAATATTTTTGTATCTGTGAATAATACATACATACCACGTCCTTTCAAAAATACTGACTTTTTTTTGCTTATGATCTATTTCTTTGGGAGTTTTATAACCATGTTACATAGAAGATGATTCTGCGTATTTTTATCATTTGTTTAATACAGTGGTATTTGCAAAAATCCAAAGAGATCATGCAAATAAACACTGAAGCAACAGAGACTAAGATTAGTATAATCACATTTTAAAATATTAAAAAATAATAAAAGGCCTGAGAGAATAAAATAGAGCCAGAACGAGAACATTCCAGAACATGAGGTATTTATTATGTCAGAAAATCTCAGATACTAGTGAAACCTACACTAAGTATCCAAAATGAATATTCTTTATGATGTGGGCAAGGTACATACTTGATCAATCTTGAGGGACTTGGTTTCATGGAATGATTTGGCAAATCCTGTAAAATGATTATAATAATTTGGATTAGAAGGATGAAAGTCGAGCAGAGGAGCAATATAGTCTGTTAAGTGTCGGTTTACCAGCCTTCCCCAAACAGATATCCTCGACATGTTTAATTCCCATATTGGGCAGGTCAATCATACAACATAGAAAACTTGAACCAGTTCAGAAATAATTGGTATTAATAATCATGTATATTATTAATATACATTATTTCTATATGCATTAATGCTACATTAAGCATAGAACAATAACAGGAAATTACATAGCTACCTACAGTTTGCAACACAGAAATAATTAAAATACAAAGGCATATTTGCAGGAAGGAAAACCAGAAACTTTCATTATGGCTCCAGTCTTTCCTAGAATGACTTGCCAGTGAAAGCAGACATTAATAACAAAAAAAGTGGGCGGTTAGGATATTCTGTTGCAGAGAAAGTATTCTCTCTCTCTCTCTCTCTCTTTTCTTAACCATATGTTTCCTATTTCCTGCTTGTTTTCTATAGATATAATAAGTACCAGATCAGGCAAATTGTGTCGGTTCTAAGACTGCCTTCACAGTATTTTTGGCCAACTGATTTAAAACAATAAATCCAAAATTTCATGTATAGCTTTATCCTAATAAGAGCTAACCACAGTTCTTATAATTTCAGAAGTCACTGTGCCGTCTGATTTATAATGCAAGGGGGGAAAAAGGAGAATCCAATGTACAGATAGTCCTTGACTTATGACCACAACTGAGCCCAAAATTATTGTTGTTAAGCAAGACAGGTGTTAAGTGAGTTTTGCCCCCTTTTATGACCTTTCTTGCCACAGTTGTTAAGTGAATCACTGCCGTTGTTAAGCTAGTAACATGGTTGGTAAGTGAATCTGGCTTCCCCATTGACCTTTGCTTGTCAGAGGATCACAAAAGGCACACTGCAACCGTCATAAATATGAACCAGTTGCCAAGTGACTAAATTTTGATGGGGATGTTGCAGTGGCTGTAAGTGTGAAAAACGATCATAAGTCATTATTTTCAGTACAGTTGTAACTTCAAACGGTTACTAAATGAATGGTTGTAAGCTGAGCATCTTTCCACATCTTTCAACTGTGTTTTCTTATAGGGGGAGTTCAAACAAACAAACAAAAAACCCTAAGTGATCATATACTGTTATATCAAGCATTTTGGGGATGGCAATGATTTTTTAGGACATTTGAGCATGTTTTGCTTTTAAATTACTCAAATCTAATGCATCCAGTTTGGTATAGTGATTAAGACATCAGGTTAAAAACCAGGAGACAATGAGTTCTAGTCCTGCCTTAGGCACAAAGCCAACTGGGTGACCTCGGGCCAGTCATTTTCTCTCAGCCCTAGAAAGGAGGTAAGGACAAATCACTTCAGAAGAACCTTGCCAAGGAAGCTGTAGGGACTTGTCCTGGCACTCTCCAGGAATCGGACAAGATTGAATGGAAGGGGGAGAAAAAAAATAAAACGCTTAAGATAATTCTTTTGTATTTGTCAAAAATGCACTTCAGTGGATTAGCCAGGAGTTGTTGTTTTACATGTAATTATGCATCACATTTTAAAATGAAAGAGAAAGCTTTTTAATAGTGTATGGATCTATGAACTGGGGCATGGAATGCTGTGATTAGAAACGTAGCAAATGATGGATGATTGCTGTGTCTGCCAACGTGTGAAATATGGATATGTAAATACTTCAAGCTGATCATCCAGAAAAATAATCAAGGGATGGACGGATAATTAATGCATTGTCAGTCTGAACAGAGAATCCAACTTTCAAGGTTTTATTTTTTTAAAAAAAAAGAATCGCTACTCATGGATACGTATATTGGTATGTTTGTATTGTTTGACATTTCTTTGTGCTATTGCTGTCAGCAGTGGAAAAAGAGAGAGAAAAATATATAATCTGTCCTATTTCCATGCCTGGGGGTTATAGTTGTACCTCCTTTCATTAGATCACAGTCTGAATGAGAACAGCAAGATTTTGGGGGTGAGAGAGGACAGCAAAAACTACAGAACCATTTAATCCTCCCCGGACTCGTAGTAAGCTTCTTTACATTTGCTAAAAGTAACATTAGCAGAATGCTAAGGATGTCCTTTTAGGACATCGCCTTTGGGACTAAAACCGCGATGGTTGCATTGCCTCCGACTGAATTAACAGCAATGTGAAAATCAGAACGTTGAGCTAACAGGAGCTGTGTTATAAAATCACCATGGCATCGCTCATTTTAGCGGACATTAGAATTCTCTGTCCAAAAGGAAAGGGTTCAGTTAAGAAAATCTAGTGTTTTTTTTTAAAAAAATTATAAAATAAAACACCAGTCTTGTCTGTGTTAGCATTATCAAGCCTTTCTCTTTGGGGAAGAGGAAAAGATGAGCAAATAAAGCTAATTGTAATAGGGATTTGATGAATTACTTACGGATAGCTCTTATTTAATCTATCAGTGAACACTGGTATGGAGGAAAATGCTTTCCTGTTTTAAACATAAGAGGCAGTCTGAACATGTGGCATTATTTATCCTTTTTTTCCCCCAAATGAGGAAAGGCTTTATCCAAATGAAATATTGCATCTGGACACATTGCTTTTGTTACATGATGGTTACAGCTTCATTGTCTGAGGTTTGCAGACTACAGATCATGTTTGACTGTCTTATCAGCACCTTCAGGTGGAACAGAGAAGGGATTTGGAATAAAGGACAACATTGGGCTGGATTTGTGAAAAGTAGATGGAGTGTTATTTGGTACTGATTCTCCGAAGACTGCAAGCTATATTTTTAAGGAGAAGGTTGAGGTTGTAAGTTGATGTTGACCTGGACTGAAAGACTGTTCTTCTAAATTGTCTAATGTCCTCCTTAACCTTTGTGCCCTGTATGGAAAGAAGTAAAAACAGTGGTCTGGTGGTATTGATTTGACAAGAAGACAACAGATAACTTAATTAGCATCTGGTCAATAAATCTTGTCTCTAGTTAGGTTATCTTTAAGTTAAAATAAAAAAGGTCATAACATAAAAGGCCTCTTCAATACTACATTAAACCTATTTCCCTGCAGAAAGAATAGTTGACAGGGCTCATCTTTGGAAACTGAAAGAGGATACTCCATTTCTTCCAGCCAATTCCTGACCATTTTTGCCTTCTGCTTCTCTTTGCTTGGGCATTTCTTCCTGCAGTAACTCCATCACTGAACTTCTGACTAGCTGGCTGCTGTACAGGTAGTCCTTGACTCATGAGCATAGTTGGGACAAGAATTTCCATTGCTAAGCAGACCATTTGTTAAATGAGTTATGCCCAATTTTATGTCCTTTTTGGCCACAGTTGTTAAGTGAATCACTGCAGCTGTTAAGCAAATCACGCGGCCATTAAGTGAATCCAGTTCACCCCGTTCACTTCGCTTGTAAGAAGCCAGTTAGGAAGGTCACAAATGGCAATCACATGACTCATGGATGCTGCAACCATCATAAATATATACCAGTTTCCAAGTGTCCAAAGTTTGATTACATGACTTGGGGCTACCGGTTGTAAAGTCTCTTTTTTCAGTATCATTGTGATTTTGAAGGTCATTAAATGAATGATTGTAAGTTGAGGATTATCTGTATAAGCATCAGTCTGAGTTGCCATCCCGTAATGCAGTAAGCATAGGATAGTTGGGGCAGGCAGCAAGCCACACCAAGCACCAAGTCTCCAAATGCAATATAGGTGCTCAGTCAGCAAATTGGGATGTTAGGGTTAGGGTTCTTATGCCATCAACAGTGGTTAGTTCCTTTTGATTCAGCCTGGAGAGAATAGGGCTTTTTAAAAGCATCATAAACAGAAGCAAAGTGCAAAAAAGAAGCAAAAGTGCAAAGAAGAGCAACTAAGATGATTAAAAGCATGGAGACTAAAGCATATGAAGAACAGTTGCAGGATTTGGGTTTGGCTAGTCTAGAGAAAAGAAGGACAAGGGGAGACATGATAGCAGTATTCCAGTATTTGAGAGGTTGCCTCAAAGAGGAGGGGGTCAACTTATTCTCCAAAGCACTAGAAGGCAAGACAAGAAACAATGGATGGAAACTGATCAAGGAGAGAAGCAACCTGGAATTAAGGAGAAACTTCTCAACAGTGAGAACAATTAACCACTGGAACAGCTTGCCTTCAGAAGTTGTGAGTGCTTCATCACTGGAGGTTTTTAAGAAGAGACTGGACAGCCACTTGTCTGAAATTGTATAGGGTCTCCTCCTTGAACAGGGGGGTAGGACTAGAAGACCTCAAAGGTCCCTTCTATTCTGATTCAGAAACTTCTAATGACCTGGCCATTCTGAAAACTCCTCTATGACACCTAGGATACTTGCCCCATTCTGTGTGTCTGTTTTTTAATGCTCTCTAGTCCAGCATGAGATTTTTTCCATGCGATAGAGTGGCTGAAGCCTTGCCAATGCTTGCCTTCCCAAGGTACATTCCGACACTGAATTACCCTTCTCTCACATATGTTCAGCTATTGACAATTTGCAACTTGCCAAGGATCTCCCAGTTCAATAGCTTAAATCTTGGCAAAATGTCCTTATTTTTATTTCCTTGTTTATTTTGGACCACTCCCCTTCTAATTTGGGATGATTAGGGGTTTGTGATGGCCACAAGCTGCATATAACTGGGAGCGGCACCTTGTCATTGAACAGAAACTATGAAGAGAGGTTTTCGGGAAAACTTAGGAGAAAACGTGATTGTTGTACTTGGTAAAGTGACATGTTTGTAGTGGTAAATATCAACATCTACAAGGAAATATGCCATGGATTGGAGGGAGAAAAAAGTGGGGAAAAAGGTGTCTAATGCAGTACCATATCACAATGAGGCCATTTTCAATAAAAGAAAACCTAGCTGTATTATTTTGTTTGCTAAATGGTCAGGAAAAACAACAACAATGGCATAATATTCACTGCAAAACTGATCCTTGTACCAGGGCCCAGAGACTAATTTGGTGATAGAGCAATAATGCCCCAGGAAGGAAAACCGGAAAAAAGAATATTTAAGTTAGTTATTTCAGTTAGCTTCATATGAAGATGTTGTTGTTAGTTGCGAAGTCGTGTCCGACCCATCGCGACTCCATGGACAACGTTCCTCCAGGCCTTCCTGTCCTCTACCATCTCATATGAAGATAGATAGATGCATAGTGGCTTAATGACTCTGCCTAGGGCAGGGGTAGGCAACCTTGGCTCTTTTATGACTCGTGGACTTCAACTCCCAGAATTTCTGAGCCAGTGGTTCGAGTCCTAGCACTGCGTGGCGGGGTGAGTTCCCGTCATCGCCTCAGCTTCTGTCCACCTCGCAGTTCGAAAGCATGTTCTATATGAGTAGATAAATAGGTACCACTTCAGTGGGGAGATGAGTTGGTGCTCCATGCAGGCAATCAGATTCCTGCCAGTTCTGAACCTTCCCAGGTGCGATGCCCATTTACGAGGAGGCTCCGGTGAATGTAGCCTAGGGCAGGGGTAGGCAACCTTGGCTCTTTTATGATTCGTGGACTTCAACTCACAGAATTCCTGAGCCAGCCATGCTGGCTCAGGAATTCTGGGAGTTGATGTCCACGAGTCATAAAAGAGCCAAGGTTGCTTACTCCTGGCTTAGGGTGATGCTGCAGGAAGAGCCACTTGTCGCCCTCCTTGGCGCACCTTGGAAAACACGTGATCATGTCCTATCAGAGAGCGGTAAATTGGCAGCCAAACTATACTCTGCAATAGCATCGTGGTCTCCTGGCTAATGTAACAATACTATACACTAATAATATAATAATAATGAGTCTGATGTATAGCCTTGTAAGCTTCCTGTTAACATTACAAGAATAAAATCGTATCTTAAGGTATTTTATACCACAATATCAATAAAAACAATTGAGAATTTGAGTGGGATTACCCATGTCTTTCCTCCTTGTCCCACCCACACAGGCAGGGATACACTTTCTACTGAATGTGATTTGTATAGTAAAACCAATTTCATGAACTCGTTTCCCTTTATATGGCTTCCATTCCCCGGTTTCTTTCAAACTGGGCAGACTTGAATATTCTATTTAGGTAATGTCACTATTTCTTTCGGAAAACAATAATGGGAGAGGATGTATGAGACTAGCAGCAATGACTCTGAATGAATAAATGAGAGGAAAGGAGAGGATTTTTTTTTTAATCTAAATAGAAATCTTCAATTAGATAAATGGCTTGGGTGCATGTTGAGAGACAGTGCCACACATCCTTCCTGTTGAATGTTGCATGAGTTTTTAAAAATACGGAATATAAAATATAGCAATTCGTGGCAAAAGAACCCCAGCCATTTGTGAAAGCAGATAAAACTTGAGACTTGAATAAGGTTCCAGGGTAATCAAACGTGATTACTGTTCTAGTGGGAATGAAGTTTCAAGTTTATAAAGTGCGCTAGCCTGTATTTATGATATTTTATATTGTATTGGATAAATCTTTAAAGGAAGATAAGAATTTCTGCTTGAATAAATTTTCAGATACCTGCTGACATAAAATCAAAATTTAACAGTATATGCTCGTAGTACATTTGTGTAACTATTGAAAAGGTTTTTTTTTTTTACTACATACTTTTAAATGATTCAGTGTCTATCCTACTTTGTGGTTGTAGAGGAGGCAAAGGCAATTCTGTGCCCCTCCCCAGCTATAAAATAATTAATTTATATTATTTCTGTGGCTTAATCTCAGTTCGGCAACTTCTCCTTCCTCAATGATTCAGAAATTTAACTTTAAGTCATAGTTTTGATAGTCTAAAAAATAAAGTAACATTCTTAGAAGTTCAGTCTGGTGAAACCTAAAAGTGAAGTACTTTTATGGAAGGAAGGAAGGAAGGAAGGAAGGAAGGAAGGAAGGGAGGGAGGGAGGGAGGGAGGGAGGGAGGGTAGGTAGGTTTTGGTGATGTGATAGATAGCTTTATTTGCTTATATATAGGAACCTCTTTTTAAAAAAGAATCTTTCCAATCAGAGCAAGAATTCTAATTTCTCTCCAATGTTATCACTCCTGACTGAATTAAAGAGAACTCTGATAGGATCTTGAATTGGTGTAAAAGATAATTAATTAATTAATTAATGGAACAAGGCCAAATCACAGAATATTTTTTAATTAGCACACAGTGTTTGGATATGTATGTATATGGGTATGGCCATATGCACACAGGTGTGAACATACACACACACACACACACATATATATATACACGAGAAGCTGTATAAACTTAACACTGCATAGAAGGGACCAAATGATTCCTATAAATTAAGACTATAAATAAGAATGTCAGCATCTGCCTTAGAAACATCTGGGTATTGATCAGTTAACAAGAATACCTCAGTCTCACCATGAGTCAAGTTTTATCAAACTAAAAAAGCAAATGTATAGGCTCTAATTGCCAGTCCCTGTACAATGGGCCCTTTAAAGGAATGTACGAAACTAACTCAACCTCTATTTTTAAAGGGATACATACTCAATCTTCATATGGAAGGTTTACATATTGACTACCTGTCACCCTAGTGAGTAGAGCATTTATAAGGGTTTGTGACAAGAGCTTTCTATGTGGGGCATACAGAATATTATATAAGTAATTTGCGGAGGATTTGTCCAGGGGGGGAAGCATTTTGTCTGTATGAGAGGTGGAAAAATTGATTCTATCTACCTGAATGTTGAAGTTCCATACTCTCTGCTTAAGTTCTACCAAGATTTTTTTCTAGATCTAAAGCTAATAGGTCTGGTATTATCTCAGATCTTGGTCAATTTGTTTTTGCAGAGTAGATTGATGTATATCATATCAAGTGACATGTACCAATGAGGTTCCTCAATTGATTTGTTTTGTCTAAAATATTAGATGATGTAATCTTGCTCGTACCTTGATTGAGGTACAACCTAGTTCTAATCTTGTAATGGCATTGAATTAGTATAAAAAGGCGGATACAGAGAATCCTTCATTTGAGGAGGGGACTTTTTCTTCCAATCTTTTTTAAAATGATATCTCTTATACACTGGTCTCTTTTTTAGGATATAATCCTGAAGGATATGCCAGAGGTATGCAGTCTATTCAAATGAAATGGGAATGGGAATGGGAATAGAATAGAATAGAATAGAATAGAATAGAATAGAATAGAATAGAATAGAATAGAATAGAACAGAATAGTTTTTGTGCTCATCCAAAAATAAGCTTGCCTTAATTTAATGGTTGCAATACATTGTCTTTGCAACATAAATAGTATTTTATATTACAAAGGTGGGGGAGATATACTAATGAAAATAATTGAATAAAATAGCAAACCTTGCAGATTTCTTTAAGCCTAGATGATTAGTCCTAGGGATGGCTCTAAAGTAAAAGTACTTCATTTTTTTTTTTTTTTACTGTGCAGCAACTTTTACTTAATGTTATGCATTAAAATGCCTATTCCTGATTAGACTTTTTATTTTTGGTGACAGGCCAGCTATAAGACCTGCGTTTTGAACCATGGACTGCTTCTCATTTGTTTAATGAACCATTTTGATCATCTCTGAGCTATGCCTGCAAGGGTGTTGTATGCCATAACTCTGCTTTATTCATAGAAGCGGGAAGGAAGGAAATGTTTCACATGAAATTTGCCCACCATAGAAATAATCCATTAAGGATAGAAAGAATGGCAGTTTAATGCGCTTTTGATTATTCGTGATAGGAGAGAAAGACTGAATGGCTTAATGTGTTTTTGATTATTAGCAATAATCTGGAAGAACCTTATTAGTTCTCATCCTTGTTCTCTATGTTCTTTGTTATGTGTTTGCACTGGATTCAGCTGAATACAAACCTAAACACATTGTTATGTATTTTCTTCAGTCTTTTAATTAACAAATCGAAAAATAGTGATGAAGATTTAGACTTTGAAGGTTGAATAGTCCAACTTTGAGGGTATGGGGTGGGGGCTTTTTTATGGGTTTTTATTATATGGTGGATTTTTTTAAAAAAATTGTAAGCTACCCAGAATCACTTATGTGTTGTATAGATGTGTTGAGCGGTTGTATAAACTTCTTTAAGAAAAAAATAGTAATCTTTCTGATATGTTCCCAGCATATGCAGTTTGGTCCCTTAAAACTTGCATTTGGCTCTCAGTCTCTCACAGTTTAGAATATCTGTAAAGATAGCATTTTTGTGAGTTATTATTAGTTAATTTTAGTACTAATAAAGTAGTAACTTTAACTTATATTTTCAGATTTATAGATATTTTTTTAATTAGCTGCTTTGAGTATTCATTGGATTAGAAAGTGAACAATAAACTGAGTTAAAAAGAGCGGCTACTTGCTATGAATAATCTCTAACCTCTTTCAGCGATTTCTCAGGGACAAAGGATGGCGAATAAGGATAATTAGTGATTTTATGGTTGGTGTAATAGATAAAAGTTGTCTGGGAAACATTGCCCTTATGCTCATTTGGCTTGGTTTGAGTGAGTTGTCTATACTTAAATCTGATTCATTATGTCATCATGTGCATTATGTGATACACAATAGGCATGTGGTGAAAGAAATATCGATCTCCCCTCCCCTGAAAAATAGCACTGAAATGATACCACTGTGAGGGAAAAGTAACTTCAGATCAAGATGGAAAAGGCAAATATCAGGCATAGAGATACATTCCAGGTGAATTTATAATTCTTGAAAGCATTGCTTTTGATCAGAATTCTAAACCACTGAATTTTTAGTACGCTACTGAAAATGGAGGTAAATCTATTGAGTAACACATAGAGTTTGCTCAGTAGATTATGTTGTTTGAATGTCAAGGAAACTTTTATGTTTGGGGATTCCCAGTATCAGTAAAACAGAATATTTGTAGCTCAGGGTTGAAATGAGGTGTCCTTGGTGCTCTCTGATCTTGGTTGTTTTCTTGCAGACATTTCATTACTGAAGTAGGTAACATCATCTGTGCTAGCACGGATGATGTTACCTAGTTTGGGTAATGAAACGTCTGCAAGAAAACAACCAAGCTCAGAGAGCACCAAGGACCCTGATTCCCGGTATGGAACCTCAAGACATTAACATGTCTCTGTCTCTGTCTCTCTGTCTCTCTCTCGTTGTGGGTTTGACTTGGGGAGGGATGGTGGCACAATCAGTTGAGAGGCAAAACAATTTTCTTTCTTGCAAATATACATTTGTGTGTGTGTGTTACCCATTTGCTTCTTACAGTAGGTTCTACTTTAGCTTGTTCTAATTTTGGCCCTTTCCTTGACGGTTCTTGAAACTGGTGGCCAAACCTCTCTTGCTCACGCTGTCCTCAAGTCAGTGGCTAACGCTGCCTGTTCCTTTTTCATTGCTCTGGAACAGCTGTGGGAGTAAATGTGACAGTGGCTAGCAGACCAAGCCAGATGTTTTTAAGAACCAAGAATTGTTCTGATTGTGTTAATCATTGTCATATTTGCTCCCACACAACAGACCTTTGTTTGCAGCAGGGCTTCTATTCCTGCATCTGAATTCAGTTTTGATTCAACTGTAGCTTTCTAAATATCAGCTCCTGTCACTACTACTCTGGCTCTGTGATCTGCCTAGTAGTAGCACAGGCTCTGGGGTTTGAGGGTAACGATCAATGTTCTTGGGCTTCATCAAAGATTCCACATTTCAGCTGAAATGCTCTATCAGCTTCTTTTGTTTCTTTTGTTCTCCTTTCTTCCTCTCTCTTTTCTTCTCGGGTGCTACCATGATTTCTCTTTGATGGTTAAAAAAAAAATATAAGGTCATCAAACAAACTATGGTCAAGGCCCTCAAAGGAAATAAGAGACAGAAGGTCATGGACTTCCCTGATACTGCACAATCTCTCTCATAATTAGCTTTCAATTTATTACAAAGACTTTTGTTTTTCCATAAACATTTAAAGAAAATGTTCATTGGTTCTTACTGTCTTGCTTGTCTTGATTCAAACCCATGAAAAAACATAGCCTGGAACTGCCTGCTTTCAGGATGAAATATGGAGTAGTACAATTGCATAAAAACAATTTAAAATGGAAGAGTTGAATGTCAGAAGCCCACAGTGATGACTCAATTAATGTAAAATTCATCTTCATATATCTGCCTCCTAAGAGTACAATAGACCAGTATTTTTCACTGTGACCCATCAGTTTCAAAGAAAGGAAAGTGAAGTTTATTATTTTGACAGACAGTGATGGTAAAGCTGAATTCTGTTAAGGAAGCTCTTCATTCATGATTATGGTATTATTGTACTATATATCATATACATATATACATGGAGTAATTTCTATTCCTAGGGTTATTTTTAACCAAAAAGAAGTATAATAATGTGGACACGAAGATAAAGTTCTTTTGTTTGCCTGGGTTTCATTGGTCAACTTGCAGCCAATTCTTTTGTGTACACTTGGCAATATTTAGGGCTCCTTTCTAGTACCTTGATAGGTCTCTTTAACAGAAATTAATTTGAAAAAAAAAATAATTGAACATTTTTTTTACCCTTGCTCATGGTGTATATACTATTAGATCATTGTTTGATATTAATCAACAACAAAACAATATTCCAGTTCTGTATGATGGGCATTTTGAATCTAACTCTTTGTTTTTCTAGACTGTTGACAAACAGCACATCAATAAACTTTCTCTGTTAAAAAACAAATATGCTCAAACACTGTGAAATTATCCATAGTTATCATTTTCTCTAATATGTTTTAGCAAGATTCTTCCCTTTTCTTTCTTCTTTTGGTTCATCAGTTTAATAAGTAAGCATGATCTCTGTTGTAAACATTATTTTACTATCCCTTCTTTCAGTGCTTACACTGATTAATGTTCAATGTATTATTTAGTATTATTGATCTGCCTATCAACTTATCTATTACAAATGGTTAGTTAATGTCTTCTAATGACCTTGTATTTCAGGCCACTTCTAGAAATTACAAAATGTAGCTTTATTTATGAGAATTCAGATTACACCTTTTTGCTATTAATTTTCTTATTTGGGTACACAAAATTAATTTTACTATTTAAATTAGGGATGCTCCATTTTCAAATTAAATGGTTGGGAATTAAGGATACAGGCCCCAGACCAACAAGATTGATACCACTGGTATATATTTTTGCGAAGAATAACTTTTCTTCTGGTTTATTTGTTTTAAAACAACTATAGTTTTAAGGTACTTGGTAGCATATTGACAGAAAAAAATGCTTTTCCATGACAACAGAGTCATATGGGAAATAGGTTATCTTAGACTAGCGGAAGGAATTCAGGAAGGAAACTCAGTTGCTGTTCCAAATAATATTTATTTTCTTTGGAGCCAAAATATCCAGGTTTCATTGATTTTTGTTTTAGCTGTTGCATTTGTATATGAGGAGAGAGAGGGTGGGGGAGAGAGAGGGAGGGAGGGAGAGATAGATAGAGGGAAACAAATAATCCAATTATTTTCTTTGAAGTGCCAGAATAGAGCAAAAATATTGAACAGAATTTGTTTAAAATGGGAAACTGTCCCCCTTACAAGATAAAGGGATGGGGGGGGGGAATTGAGATGCATTATCCAACTTGAGTTGACCCTTCTGATGGAGTTGATTAAAATAATAATTTGATAATCTTAAGTGAATTGCAGTTTGTTTTAAGAGACGTTATCTGATTTGTACAGAATAACTAGAATAAATGTATCGGAATTTATAGTGATTTGATATTACCATTCACCAGAAAAGGATGTTGCCAAAACATGGCAAACAATGACATGGACATTCCAACATTATTTCTTAAATGAGTAATTAGGCCATCTATTAAGAAATCTTTGAAAAACATACTACCCATAATTGAGGAAGGATTAGTGAAGATGGTGGAATTTGCAGAGATTGCTAAATTAACTTATTTGATCCAAGAAAAAACAATATCTACATTTATGCCTGACTGGAAACCGCTTAGAGACTTTTTTGCATGAAATGGAATGCTCTTATGATATGTGGTTTTGATGATTAAAAAAAAGATTGGATAATAGAAAAAAATGAGCTTTTCTTTTTGTAATCAGAGTAAGATGATTTTTGTAATTGTACTTACATTTGCTGCAAAGGAAATCAGAAGCTTCTTTTATTTCCTTCTATTCTCTTTCTGCATTTTTTCTTTCTGTCTTTGCTTCTTTTACTCTTTATTACTTTGTGTTAATTTTTATGTTCTTTGTAAAACTTTTAATTAAAAAAACACTAACAAAGATGTCTGTGAAAAAGAGGATCAGATTACTAGCAGGGATCCAACCTTAATTTAAATGAAGATTAAAGTACAGGTAGTCCTTGACTTACAACTGATCGCTTAGCAAACGTTCAGAATCACAATAGATGCCCCTCCCCAAATGTGTAACGATCCAGATTCAAAGTTCAACCCCCCCCCCTCGCCCAATCATGTGATCGCATTTTGTGCATTAGGGAACATTTATGGCTGTTGGCAACATCCTGGCTCACATGACCAAGATTTGCAACATTTATTATCATAAACTGGCATTTACTTCCATTTTCTAGTTAAATTGCGATCGCTTAACGATTGTGGCATTCATTTAATGACCAAGGCATATGCTTAATAACTGCTGCAGAAAAGGGCATAAAATGAAGTGCAGTCTTGTGATGACCCATTTAACAACTGGCACAACCTATGACTATAATTCCAGGCTCAGTTACAGTCGTAAGTCAAGGGACCACCTATATTCTTAATTAGCTATATAAGTAGTCCTTGTTTCTAAGTGTCTGTAATTCAGATCACTTTTTCCTTACATTAAACCTGATTAATGAGACTTTGAATCTAGCATCTGGTTCATATGCACTGTTAGGGGCTTGGTGCAAATTTCAGAGGCACATGGAGGAGGAGCCTGAGAAACCTTCAGGATTCCAATTGGCCTGCTGAAGGACTGCCTTCTCCTAGCTGGTCTTGGGACTCTATAAGAGCCGAGGTGGCGCAATGGTTAGAATGCAGTATTGTAGGCTAATTCTGTTGACTGCTGACTGCTAGCAGTTTGGCAGTTCGATTCTCACTGGCTCAAGGTTGACTCAGCCTTCCATCCTTCCGAGGTCGGTAAAATGAGGACCCAGATTATTGGGAGGCAATAGGCTGACTCTGTAAACTGCTTAGAGAGGGCGGTAAAGCACTGTGGTGTATAAGTCTAAGTGCTATTGCTATTGCTATTCAGTGACCGTTGTCTATCACAGAGACAAGAACCCTTCTCAGCAATCACAGTTTTCCTTTTGCTTCCAATTGGAATACTGATTTCTCTCACTTTCCTGGTGCAGCGCTTACAATGCAGTATTGCAAGTTACAGTAACTCTGCCCACAGTCTGGAGTTTGATCCTGATGGCTCAAGACTGACTCAGCTTTCCATCTTTCCGTGGCCAGTAAAATGAAGACTCCAATTGTTGGCGGCAATGTGCTGACTTTGTAAACCGTTCAGAGAGTGCTGTAAAGAACAGGTTGCTACAGCCAACTCACCACGGCCAACTCACCACGGCCAACTTGCTGCCGGACAATTCGCCATGGCCAACTTGCCGTGGGACAACTCGTTGCAAGGCAAAAGTTACACTAATATCAAAGAAATGAGGCAGTGAGAGTCGAATCAGAGAGAGGCAGGTAAGGGGAAGAACCCCTTCCCTTTTCTTCACTCCCCCAACAGCAATAGCACGAACCTGCTGGCAGAGCAATATTTTGTTCTGGTCTGCTTTTCAAGATATAACAGGAGGATCACAGTGCAGTTTTCCACTTTTGTCTTATTTATGGAGATGGAGGTAAGCTGATTGCTGTGATCTGGAGAAAAAACTCCCGAGAGGCTGCCCAGAATGCCACAATATAATCCTATCTTCTAGGAGTTGATTGATGCATATCTTTTTTTTAAACAAACAAGCTTGTGTAGCTTAGTCCACCCTTCAGTTGTGTGGTTTCATTAGTGGCAATTACAAAAGCCATTGCACTATACCTGTGTCCTTGTCACAAGAGAGCATGCTACCGTAAATCACCACCTGTGGCATGACAGAGCATCTCACCCTCTACATTTGGAACAATGGCAATTTAATTTGATCCCTTAAATAGTTGCATAAAGGAGAAGGATCCTTGGTGCTTTCTGAGCCTGGTTGTTTTCTTGCAAACATTTCATTACCTAAACTAGATAACATCATCAGTGCTGGTGATGTTCTAGTGATGCTGGTATGTTATTTAGTTTGGATAATGAAATGTCGGCAATAAAGCAACCAAGCTCAGAGAACACCAAGAACACCCCCTCATTTCAACCCCGAGCTACAAATATTCTCCTTTATCAGTAGTTGCAGAAAATAAGCAACTATTTTAATTAATTAACTTCTATGGCCGTCCATAGAACTGGTTACTTACAGTTCTAAAAATACTGGGTTGCAGGATGTGAAGGGCCAGGCAGAGGGTGGAGAAGATGCTTTATTCTACATTCTCCACTTACAAAAACAGTGCATGGCTCATGTCTGTTAAAATAGGAAATGGGTCATTGGGATCTTGCCATTATAAGTGGGCTATAATCATCAGGTTTCCTTTAAATGATCAGCTTCTTTCCTCCTTACAATTTGTGTATAGAACGTAAAGGAAATGTCTGATTTTGTGCTCGAGGGAGATGTGGTTTATGAATTGCCTAATTCAGTAGTAGAGTTGCTTGCAAAAAAAAAAAAAGCTTCATGGTTATGCCTCTTTATTCTCCAGGAATTAAATTTAATTTGGGGGTGTTTTTAAATTTATTTAATGCCACTGAGCAACATTGGAGCAAAGGGATAAGGCATCTCTTCATAGAGTTCAGATATGTTTAGCTGGAAATGTGGTGGTCACTCTTTGAAGAAGAAAATGAGTCCAACACATTAAATGTCTTTTGGAAGTTTGTATAATTTCTCCCACAAGTTCTGCAACAAGCTTTGATGCAACTGCATGGAATTTGTAGATCCAATTTTTTTAAAGGATAAGACGGTATATATTCCAGTAATTTTTAACTACATTTGAGGAGTTGCTTCTGTGTCTTCAAACGTTAAAAATAACGTAATAGTTTTTAAAGACATGTTATTCCTCTCTTATTTTTTTGCTTTTTTGCATACGTGTATTTTCATTTTTCATCTTGCGTTTCTCTGCGAGTTAACCACAGGTTACTTTTTACCACTCTGTTCTTTGACAGATACTTGGACATATCATCAATGCTTGTCATTTGTAATCGTTCAAAAACAGCAGAGGGAAATCAGTTTTATGCCTCTGTGTCAAGCTAACTCTCCTCTGAAATTTACTCTGCCTGTTATGTTACTCTGTAGTGTTAAATGAGACAACGCCATCTACTTAGAGCCTACATTTCTAAATATCACAGTTAATGATGCTAAAGCATTTGGAACAGGCTTTTTTTTTTTTTAAAGGAGCAATAAAGAGATCTGGGGGCCCCTTAATGCTTTCCAATACTACTTTTATTACTTTTGTTTCAGTTCATTGTTCATCCCTCATCACCTACAGCTTTGGTGTTGTTCCGTTTTTCTTAAAACTGGCAGCATTACAGTGTTATTAGGCAGCCTATCAGATCTGGCTCAGATCTGGCACTGAAGGAAAACCAATGGAGATACAAGCTCCATTGAACACAGCAGGTGATGATTCTTTTTTTATGCTCTCCTTTCAGAAACAGTCAGAAAGGACTAATTCACACGAGGAGATATTTTGCAGAAATTAACCCACTGGAGTTGACTATACTGCATAAGCTGTTACTGTATGTATTATTATTGAATGAAGACAGTGTATTGAAAGTGTTTTATACGTCATCAGCAGTTTTGTGGGAACACATATGAGCTGGACAAAACGCTAATATGTTGGAAGAGTCTCTCCTTTCTCTTTTATGGACCCACCTGTAGACAGATTTACTCAATGACTTACAAATCTCAGTCCAGTATTCAGTCTATTAATAGAGCAGCTGGATACAGCAAGTTAAATTAGAGATGCTTCTTTAATCTTTTGCCTTGTTTCCAATAATATAGAGCCTTCAGCTCTAAATTAATATTTTAGGATGCGTTACACATTCATATTTGTATGGCCTGATGGCACTGCATTGCTAAAATCTGTTGAATTTTTAAATCATACTTCTATGTTTTTGTGTACTGCCTTGAAAAAAATCCTTTCATCAAGAAACAGCAAAAACAAATTATTTAGGCTGAAATGAACATTTATGTGGAAATAAGTCCATTTGACCTCAATACAGATTCCAAGAATTATAGAAACATAGAAATGGCTCCTGGGTTCAATTTCTGTTCTGAACAATAATTCATATTAAAACTCCATGTCTGGTGCCTTTCTGGGCTGTGCACAAATATGTCTAGGTGTAGATCTAAACTAGGCCTAGGTCTAGTTTAATGTAAAGAAGGACTAGGGGTGACATGATAGCAGTGTTCCGATGTCTAAGAAGCTGCCACAAAGACGGACCTGGAGGTGGGACAAGAAGCAATGGATAGAAACTAATCAAGGAGAGAACCAACCTAGAACTAAAGAGAAATGTCCTGACAGTTAGAACAATTAATCAGTGGAATGACTTGCCTACAAAAGTTGTGGGTGCTTCAACACTGGAGGTTTTTTAAGAAGAGATTGGACAACCATTTGTCTGAAATGGTATAGGGTTTCCTGCCTGAGCAGGGGGTTGGACTAGAAGATGTCCAAGATCTCTTCCAACTCTGTTAATCTGTTGGGGGACCTTAACACACTGCCAAACTATTCTTACTATTTTGCATTGTTTTCCTAATATTCAATTGTAACTTGACAATGATCAACGATTTATGGTCTTATTTCAGATACTGCTATATATCCCTCCATTTTCAGTTCTAAGACTCAGTATATGAGTTTGCCAAATTTAACCTTGTAGAGCAGGGGTGGGGGACTATGGCCCTTATATGACTTGCAGACTTCAACTCCCAGAATTCCTGAGACAGCATGGCTGGCTCAGGAATTCTGAAGTTGAAGTCCACAAGTCATATAAGGGCCATAGTTCTCCACCTCTGTTGTAGAGCTTAGTTTCAAGTCTCTGTTCTACTAACCCATTTCAGATTGTTGGTATTTTTAAAATATGGGACCCAGAATTGGCACAGTCATTTACTTATATAGTGAAACGTGGGTACCCATGAAAGAGAAACTGTGCTGAATTAATAACTTCAATCACACACATATTTGTTTAAAAAGAGAAGAAAAAAATAGTAGTCTACTTTGAAAATAAATTCATCACTTTCAGTTGAGATTTGAGGATGCCAACAGCTTTAATAGGTCATTTTCTTTCATATAATTCCTTTCTTCCTCCAGAGTAAATAACACCTTTTTGAGCTGTGTTGAAGCATATCGACTTATCCTTGCTAAGGTGGTTGTGAAGTTGTTAATTACTGTGAAGAAGCTTAGATATTAATGGAATTTTATATGCTTATCATCCATTGGCGGTGAGATCTTTTAAAAGGGGAAAGATAATTTAATATATTATTATTCACTTTCTTTTTAATTCTGAGTTTGCAGAGAACTTTTCTGATTCTTCCTTTCATCTTCTGTTATAATTGTTAATAAAAAAAACTATGTGCTGTAATCTTGGTGGAGAAGAGTGGCTTTTTAAAATAGCACATGTGTTAAAAATGAATAAAGTTAGAAAATATCATTATTAGTATATTTATTATCAACTTTTCATTGGCCAATGTCTGCTATCACATGGTGCCATGACAACATTAGATAGCATTAAACAATGGGTCACAGGATCAATATATTGTACGATACAAAAGATCAAATACTTTTATTTGATCTTTTGTTCTGACTAAGAAGAAGGTAATGTTTTAAGTCTTCCCATTATTGTGAAAAGATTAGCGCTTACATCTAATCTCTGCAGGGGCAATGGATCTGGTGCATACTTTGTTCCTAAAGATTATTGAATCCTTACAGATTTCTAGAAGTCAGTGTTGGTCCCACTAGTGATTCTAGCCATTCCTTTTTCATAACAGGAACTGTGGACTTGATAGGACACCTGGGCTTCGTTTCTGATCAGAAATGGCCCTAGAGTAGATAAATGAACTTTAGAAGCCCAAGGGCAGATGGAGGAAAATTTGACTCAAATCTGATATGGTAGACCACATAACCCATTTAAAGTTTTATGCCATGAAGCAGAAAAAGTACGTTCCCTAGACATATTCTGATTGCAAGCTTAATCTACTGTGATGTTTCCGGTGGTGAGGGAACTGCCCCAACCCTCTGCCTCCTTCTGTTATCAGACTTTTCCATTATGGTGGCTTCTGGTAATTTAGGATTGTGGGTTTTTTCACAGATAAAATCTCTTACATGCAGCCTATTCTGGATGTCAACATTGACACAGAGTCAATTACTCCATGGTGATCCTATTAATTTTTGTCCTCTAGGATTATACAAGAACAGTGTCCAAATAGGACTATGATGATCTTGGTTGTTGAAGTGAGATGACTTGAAATATTGTGATCTGCTTACCCTCTGGGTGGGAGATGTTGGGGGGACAGCAGTTTTGCTGTTCTTTGAGTCCAGTTGCATTGGTAGGAGTACTACAATTTCCCATCCTTCCAAATTCGGAGTCCCAGGAGGAAGACAAAGAAAGAGCAGAAATGGCTGCTGCAGCCTGGGTCCAATTAAACAGCGGGTTGGTCGTTTCACAGGCTGCCAACCTTCTCCCACTCTTGTTTCCTACCTGGACATCCAAATCCTCCATTTCACCAGGGCCCCCTTTTCCAGGATGCCACTGGAACTGTAGTCCAGTGTGCCAGCCTGTCCAGTCAGCCGCCTCTCTGTCCCAAGTGTGAGCTCAAAATGGAGGGAGGGATGCATCAGTTCCACAGTTCTCTAGCTGCTTCCTCCATTGAACTGACACATCTTCATCTCCAGCCAGATGTTGCTTGTCAATTGAGCAAAAAACAGCCGATCCCCAGACCATCACTGGCTTCCAGAGGGCTTTCCATACCAGAAAGCATGGTCCAGGATGAAATTGCAGTTGCATTCTGCTGCTGACTTCCACAACATCAGTCCACCACACAGATGAACACACTCAGAACTTCACCAGTTATTTGTGCTGCTTCTGTCCTTGCCTCAAACTGATGAGAACTACCTATATTTCTAAAGAAGTCTTCTTATAGGCCAGTCTCTAATCTGTGGTTAGAAGAGAATAGTATAGTGTACAGTACCAACAACCTGCTGGGATAAACCATCAGAAGAGTCAGCACTAATTGGTATCGGTATGCAAATAAAATAATAAAGGTGGGGTATAAATAAAATAAGAATTGGCATTGGCTGATCCTTGTAATTCGAAACCAAGCTGTTTTCACAAATGTGGCTTTATGTGTAGGTTTCTTCTTCCCGCTCACTAATGTCATCTGAGGAGACTCACAAGTGTGGCAGCCCAGGGGTGTCAAACTGCCAGGCCACGGGCCGTATGCGTCATGGCAATGGAAAAAAAGTTGCGATACATCGCAACACGTCATGTGACGTCGCGAGTTTGACACCCCTGTTGTAGCCTGTCTCCCGTCAACTCAGGATCAAGTTTCCTATAATCACCCCATTCTTTGGCATGCAATCCCTGTTGAGTTGAGAGGCTTAACCTCTTTATTAGCTTTATCAGCTGTTTAAGCTTTATTGGCTTCTTTTCAAAATAGGATTTCTGTTGATTTTCATAGTTTTTAATACCTCTAGTTTTAATTCTGATTTTTTTCATATTTGAGGGGTGGTGCAGGGGTGGTGCATAGAAAACCATCTCTTGGTAGTCAGTATTATAATAATGAAATCAATTAAGAAAAAGCTCTGGGAATGGACAATAGCTCATGGGTGGAGTATATGTTTCTACTAGAAATATAATATCCTTGGAATCTTTATTTACATCACAGCCTCTGTTGAAAATCTAGATGGCCTCTGGTAGCCCCAGATCTAGATAAGAGCGGTGGTGGCACAGTGGTTAAAATGCAGTATTACAGGCTAACTCTACCCACTGCCTGGAGTTCGATCCTGGCTCAAGGTTGACTCAACCTTCCATCCTTCTGAGGTTGGTAAAATGAGGACCCATATTGTTGGTGGCAATATGCTGACTCTGCAAACTGCTTAGAGAGTGCTGTAAAGCACTGTGAAGCGGTATATAAGTCTAAGTGATATTGCTAAGAAGGATCCATGGCCAAAGACCAGGCAGATTGCTTTATACATTGAACTAAGAATTACAGCTCAAAGGAAAATGAGAGGATGAAATAGGCATATGTCTTTAGTTTATAGCTAAAGGACTGTATGTCCTTTGTGGGATGTGTTGAGAGGTGCTTGTGAGGGGATGAGGGGACGAGGGAAAAAGTTGTTATTATCAAGGGCACAAAATTGTTGTGTCCTTAAACTTTTATCAGAGGATGGGAGAATGGAGTTACGTACATTTGTTTTAGAGTAGTACATTAAGTTGGATGAGACATGAAGTCTCGTGAAGTTTATTCAAGGAAAACTATAGGAGACTGACTTTTGCATGAATTCTAGGAGAGCCAAAATGAAACAACAATTTCCACCTCAAAGGAGAGGAATATATACAGAGAGAGAGAGAGAGACAGTTTAAATATTGTTTATCTTGCTTCTATTGAGATTATATGTTTAATTGTCTTGACTGGTGTTCTTGAAAACGAGTTCTGCATGATTTAAATAGAAATAAATCTCTGGTTTTTTAAAAGTCTCCTAGGGAAAATTATTATAATGCAACCCATATTCTCTTTTGGAATAAGCAATGTTATGTATAACGCAGGCAAGAAGTAAGCTAAAAAAAATTAAAGTATTGAGATAAGAAAAAAGAAACAGCCAAATGTATTTTATACCAACTCTATTCATGGTATCTCACAGTACTTTTCAATCTTTGTAAATATAATCTTTGCTTTCCAGATTTTTTCATACATTTCATGATACAAAATGGGCATAAGCACTACTCTTAAACATAGCCATTTTGCTTCTTTCAATAAATATATATTCCTTGCAACAGATCATCCATTACCAGCATTTACATCTTAAAACGTATCCAGTTTCCTATTTTTAACAAATGCCATACTAAAATACAGAAAATCATGTATTTGCTCCAGTTTTTTCCCTCATTTATGTATAACATTAGCATCATCTGCTTTATCTTTCCCATAATTCACAATGGCAGGCTTTTCATGCCCAATACTTTAGGAATATATTTCCCAGAAGACTCAAATAAGTAGATTTTTTTTTACTGTAAATCTATATACCCATTATGAAAAGAAATTCAGTGATTGCTGTGTGGCTGAACAACAAATGGGAGCTCTATTTATAACAATCTGTTCAAATTTGATTAAGACACTTTCTTTTATTTAGCCTTCTTTTTGAAACGGCTTAATGTGCTACAAGTAGTACTCAACTTACAGCCATTTGTTTAGTGACTGTTCAATGTTACAATGCCACTGAAAAAAATTGACTCCTGACCATTTTTCATGTTTATGATCATTGCAGCATCCTGTCAAGCTTGAAGTTCGCTTTTCTGGTGCAACAATTATTGCTTCTTAGCTTCCCAACGAACTTAGGGGGAGGATGGGGAAATGAAATTCAGGCTCAAAGATAAAGAAGGCAGATCATGAGATTCAAGGACGAGGCACCAGGTGTCTGACCCGATGCAGAGACATTTTCTCATAACAATATATTTGCTACCAGGGCTTTTTTTGTCATAGAACGCCCAGAACGGAGTTCCGGCACCTTTTTGGGATGGAACCTTGTAGGGTAGGCAAGGCGGGTTGTACGACGTGTGTGAGTTCTGGCACCTTTTTGTTTTACAAAAAAAGCACTGTTTGCTACTAATTGGGCAATGTGACCTGTTCAGGGAGGGGAGGGGGAATTCTATACTTTTATTATAGGGGTTTGGCTTGGGGTTTGCCAGAACTGGTTTTGCTTTCATATGTGTCAAAGTGAGGTACTCAGTAAAATTTTACATTAAGAGATTGGAATGTCTTAAAGATGTTTGCTTCGTTGGGTTCCTCAGTCGGAACCGTGACACTCACAGTGATCAGAATTTGGGCACCTGGCAACTGGTATGTATTTATGACAATTGCACTACCCTGCAGTCATGTGATCATCTTCCCAGCCAGATTCCGACAAGCAAAGTCAATTGGGGGGGGGGACCAGTTTTGATCAATGACAGCATGATTTACTCAAAAGTGCAGTGATTCGCTTAACAATTATGGCAAAAAAAAGGGCCAAAACTCACTTAACACTACTTAGTAATGAAAACTTTGGGTTCAATTGTGGTTGTAAGTCAAGATCTACCTATAATGTTTCCTTTTCACTATGGGAAACCTTAACTTCCTTACCCAATGACCTTGGACTGATACACTAATTTTCAAATCTATGCTCTTGTCAAAACCAAACCCATCAGGTTAGCATTAATGCACACTGCACCCACTATGCTGATGGTGTTTCGGTACATCAAGCCTTCATTTATAGCAAGTCACCATGCAGACTGACATTTTCCCAATATTTTGCCAATTGCTGATGTGTGGATTGAAGTTGCTTAGGAGAGAAGGAAAGAGGCTGAGTCCAGGCAGGACAGTTATCAAAACAGCGGATAGTTTGGGAAATGAAGTCTGTTTCTGTATTAGGAGAAAAAGTTCTATAAGGGCAGGAAAAAGAAATATAATATTTAAACCCAGGAATTATTAGACTGTATATAGACTGTTGGATTGCTAGATTCTGTAGTAATCATCTGTTCATGGTAGGACTTTTTGTATCTACAATAAAAGCAACTTATCTGAGTCTCATGCTTTATTCTTCCATGGCTCATTCCTGAGTGGTGGCTTTGTTTCTAGAAAAAATGTTTATTGCTGTGTCCTGGCTGAAGCCAAGCCAGCAAAATGTCAAATCTATTTGTAGCATATACTTCTTTCCTCCAGCTTGAAGCTCTTCCTATATATTGGGCCTTTATTCACTGTATTCCTAAGTTAGCAAAATCTTTGAAGTTCTATTCATCTGAAAATAACAAATAACAAATAACATTTTGTATCTTTGAATTTGGATGGATTTAGGATGCAGGCTTTTATGTATAGAAAATATCCAGTGTATTGATTGAGTGCTTTGATAATACACAGGATGACTATATTCTGATCACATCAGTGGCATTGGCTGAGCAATAAAACGCTAGCATCTATCAGTCAGTAATGTCTTTCAAAATGTTTTTTATTGACTTAGAAGCCATGTAAATAGAAATCATTTCCTGCTCTAGAGCAGGGGTGTCAAACTGCCAGCCCGCGGGCCAGGATGCATCATAGCAAAACCGCGCCCACCCCATTGCTGGCAATGGCAAAAAAGTCATGATACGTCGCGACATTACTGTAAGACAGGGGTGTCAAACTCGCGACGTCACATGACGTCGCGCAACGTATCGGGCCGGTTTTGCCATTGCCGGCAATGGGGTGGGCGCGGCTTCCACGTGACGTGTCCGGCCCATGGGCCGGCAGTTTGACATCCCTGCTGTAAGAGATCCTTATATGGGCCAAGCCCCTTTCCAGCTAGTGAAGAAGTTGAAGGGGGAGGCGGTGAATTATATTTCCTTCTCTCCAGACTTCTTGTAAAATTGTAAACCATTTGTGGATATCTTTGTCATAGTAGCTTTTAAAATATGCAAGGTAACCCTCTGTTACCGTGAAAATCACCTTTAAAAGTCCAGAAGAAGATTGATGTTATACTGACTTTTAAGAAACAGGCACTATGATTGGTTTTGTTCTGTTGAGGTTTGCTAGGTGTAAGTAGCCAGATACTGAATTCATGGACCCTTACTCTTTAGAGCGCTGTACTGTACATAGTACGTTAGCTTTAGGTGCTATCTGGGTCCTGGCACTGAGTGGTGTTGGAATAAGGAATATATAAATATATAAACATATGAAGAAGGGCTGCAGGACTTGGGTTTGGCTAGTCTAAAGAAAAGAAGAAACAGGGGCGACATGATAGCTGTATTCCAGTATTTGAGGGGCTGCCACAAAGGAGTCAAACTATTCTCCAAAGCACCAGAGGACAAGAAACAATGGTTGGAAACTGACCAAAGAGAGAAGCAACCTGAAATTAAGGAGAAACTTCCTAACAGTGAGTACAATTAACCAGAAATCATGGGTGCTCCATCATTGGAGGTTTTTAAGAAGAGGCTAGACAGTCACTTGTCTGAGATGGTATAGGTTTTCCTGCTCGAGCAGGGGACTGGACTGGAAAACTTCCAAGGTCCCTTCCAGCTCTATTCTATTCTTATATATATATATATGGAAATTATATATACAGTCATCTTTCCCTTAAGCTCTCAGAGAAGACAGATGGATTACTGAATTTTACATGTCCCTTCAAAAATTTAATTTCTCAATAGTAAATCAAAGGTTATTGTTTTTGCTAATAAAAATAATGTTTTAATTCTTCTTCCTTGTTCTCATATGCTGCTAGCTGCCATGGATAACAGCATCATTAAAATTTTAAGAGTTTTGTCATCTTCCTAAAAATAACTGGGGGGCAGAAAAACTTTCAGTCCCTCCCCCTCCTCTTCAAGATAAAAGAAATCAATATTTTGCAAAAAAGAATCTGGTTGTCAGTGAAATATTTGCACTTGACAGGTTGACAGCAGTCAAGAAATATATCAAAATAACTTTGTTCAAATTATGACAAGACATTGAACGGTGGAGGAACCTTAAGTTATCCTGGCTAGGATCTATTACAATCAGGTAGTCCTCGACTTACGGCTACAGTTGAACCCAAAATTTCAATTGCTAAGCGAGACAGTTGTTAAGTGAATTTTGCCCCATTTTACAACCTCTCTTGCCACAGTTGTTAAGTGAATCACTGCAGTTAGAACACAATTGCAAAGTGAATCTAGCTTCTCCACTGACTTTGCTTGTCAAAAGGTTGCCAAAGGTGATCGCATCACCTCGGGACACTGCAACAGTCATAAATATAAGCTGATTGCCAAGCCTCTGAATTTTGATCACATGACCATGGGGATGCTACAATGGTCGTTAGTGTGAAAAACGGTCCTAAGTCACTTTTTCAGTGCCATTGTAACTTTGAACAGTCACTAAATGGAAGGTTGTGAGGACTACCTGTATCAAAATAAATATATTGCCAAAGGTTTATTATTTATTCCAAAGGGTACCAATCAGAATGTCAGAGAGACCTCTCCAAGAATGACCAGAAATGGCCAATAAAGACATATGGATTTGGAAAAGACTTTTTGGAGTAAAAAAAAAAATTCTGCAAGATTCCGAAGAGAGATGTAGTTATCAGCCTTCCAAATTTTAAATCGTATCATAAAACAAGCTGCTTATCATGGATAACAGAGTAGATAAAATCCCCTAATAAAAAATGACAGTTATGGAAGGCAACGATTGAGCTAATGAACTTCACAGATAATTACAGTACAGAGATATAGAGGAGGATAAAAATTTAGAAGGACATACTGACAAAAGTTTTGATAAAAGTACGGAATTCTACAAAGGGAATAATAAACCCAACGATTTCACCTCTACCTTCTCTTTCACGTTAGAGATAATTACAGCAAGAAAAATGTAATTACATATGCAGATGATGGGCCACTCAGATTTTACAAATAGACTAAAAACATAGGGAAAAAACTATTTAATGAAGGCTGGAATATACCATGGTTGATGTATTAGCTGGAAGGATAAAAATCAGATCTCAAGAAGGAAGGGAGGGATATTCTTTAAAAAGGAATGGAAAAAACTTTCACAAAATCAATGCCACCTATTGGGATGCATATGTAAACTTTTACTCTAGTATGACATAGAGACATCAAACAAAATCACTGTACAATAAAATGGATGCAAAACTTAAAAAATAATAATTACAACACAACAATGGGAAGAATTACGAGTAGTTCTTGGCTTCTGACCAGTCACTTAGCAACCAGCTGAAGTTGTGATCTACCTGAAAAATGGTACTAATGACCCAGATTCAAAATTCCGACAGTTGGGGGGGGAGGTGGTTATGCGATCACATTTCAGGCCCTGTACAACACAGCCACATTTATGATCACTTGCAGTGGCCCCGCAGTCATGTGCCCACGTTTTCTGGATTTTGCCAAAAAAACGGCACTTCTTTTTTGTTTTCAGGCAAATAATGGGTTCACTTAAATATTGTAGTGTTCACTTGACGACTACAAAAACTACAATCGGATCAGTGATGTAACTGACCCATTTTACAACTGTCACAAGTTACGACTGTAATGGACAAACTCCATTTTGCTCATAATTCAAGTATTACCTTTACGAACTAAATCTGTAACTTTATACCAAGTTACAACCTAAAGGAAAATCAGCACAAAAATCAGCACCGATGGTATACAACTTCCTCAGTAATATCTAAGCTAGAGAAATAGCAATAGCACTTAGACCTATATACCGCTTCACAGTGCTCTATAGCCAGTGGTGGGATTCAGCTGGTTCGCACCAGTTCGGCAGAACCGGTAGCTAAATTTTGCGGAGTTCGGCGAACCGGCTGAATGTACATTGCTTCTGGAAGCCCAGTCTAGGCCTGGGAGGCCAGGAGGAGGCCTCCCAGGCGTAGAACGGCCCACCGGAAGTGCATGGATGCCACTTCCTGAAGTCCGTTCTAGGCCTCGGAGGCTGGGAGGAGGCCGCCCAGGCCTAGAACGGCCTGCCGGAAGTGCATGGATGCGACTTCTGGAAGTCTGTTCTAGGCCTCGGAGGCTCAGGCCTGCATCCAATAAGAGAACCGGTTGTTCAGGTATTTGAATCCCACCACTGTTTACAGCCCTCTCTAAGAGGTTCACAGAGTTAGCATGTTGCCCCCAACAATCTGGGTCCTCATTTTACTAATCTTGAAAGGATGGAAGGCTGAGTCAACCTTGAGTCAGTCAGAATTGAACTCCTGGCAGTGAACATGTTGGAAAGAAAAGGAACAATTTACCACATATGGTAGACATGTAAAAAAAACCCTCAGCATTATTGGAAATATATACATAGTACAATGCAGAACATCTTGGAATTTAAATTTGAAATGAAACTACAACTCCTGTTACTAGGTCTAACCTCAGAAAAAAATCAAGAGAAAAATCATAATTTTATGAGATAGGATGCTTACAGCAGCAATAATAAACTTTGCTCAACAATGGAAGAAAGATACAACTCTGACAATATTGATTGGAAAGTTAAACTCATGAAAGTACACAACAGAGGCAAAATTAATAATATATGTAGAATAATATAATAGAAGTTTAGCTACATTTAAGCAGAAATGATTCCCATAGATACAACACATCAAATATAATCACTTACAATTTGGTTTCTAAGGGGGCTTAAATATTTACAAATATTGCAAATTAACAGATGTATAGAAAGGGGAAAGGCAGAAACTCAACGATTTATTTTTGTTCTTGTTTTTATTTTTGTTCTATTTTTGAATATTTCAGTTCTTGTTAAATTTAGTCCATTTACACACACACACAAATACACACACATATGCACATCCCACACAGCAGTGCAACAGAGATGTTAATATTAAATAATTAACTTCAGTGCAAAGCCTTTTGTCATATAACAAATAGTTTGATGTGAACCACAGCGGTTCTTTTCTTAATGTTATATTCAGTTTTAGATGGAAAGGCTAAATGATGTTATTTTTGTAATACTGATATCTAAAATTGAAGATAATATTGATAGAATTGTTTTTCTTCTTCTTCTTTATTTCCAGTACTCTTAAGCTATCTAAATAATAGATTGTCGACAATCTTTCTTTATAACATCAGCATATTGTCATTTAAAAAAAAAAAAAAGAGGAGAGGGAGGAAAGAGGATTGTCTGACTGCCTGCAAAAATTAAGTCCTTTGAATGTTGGTCAAAGTGGTATGTCAGGCGCAAGCAATCAGATCCACTGGTGAGTAGGCCAAGTAGATACTTTATTGTTGATCACCTATAATACAAGAATCTCGCCACATTGTCTGCCTTCTCTTGGGAAATGGCAGATAGACCTTAGCGGTTTGACCTCTGATGTTTCCTCCCCTGAGTCAACTCCAAAAGGGAATGACTCTTTACTTCCCCAAGAGAGACCCCCCTCTCCTTCAGCTGGTGACGACACCACATCTATGAACTGTGCAGATACCTACATCACAACAGGAGATGCATCCTCCCCTTGGCTCTGGAAACAAGATTGACGTATGTCAGAGGCTCAAGTGGGGAGATCTTATTTCCTGAGCCAGTTAACAGTGGATGGTTTTCCTTTATTCTCCTTTGCCTGTTCTTCCCCGCCATCCTATACCTGAGGAATAGCCACCCATTTGCCAGAAGAGCTGCTTCCTCTGGTAAGGTCTTTGTCTGCAGTGGCTTAATAGGCATAACAGCCACAGCTTCGCTGCTTTCTCCACTTCACCTTAAGTTGCCCTCAGGGATTGTTTGAGAAACCGCTGTCTTTGATAGCTGCCAGTTGATAGGAGAAAATGTCATCTCCCTTGCTGCTTAGATGGTCTTCCTAAGCAGCCCTTGTGTACTAGCTGTTTTTTGAAAGCAAATAAATAAAAAAAAAAACGGGAAGAAGAGAGGGTTGTAGTTTGGGGGGGGGGTAAAAATGTGAGTAGAACTCTCTTTTTATTTGGAAATACGTGTTCTGGATACTTATGCAGAAGGAGAGATGTGAAAAGATACAGATACCGGCTGAGTTCACACAGCGGCATGGGAGCTGTTTGGTTTTGGCTTATCATGCTGGGTGAAATAGATGAATTATTTAAAAGTGATTAACACATGAAAAGGAAACAAAAAAGGGGGGAAAGCTAAAAAAAAAAAAGGAAGCAAAAAGATTAAAACACCTCCTTCTCACCAGCAATCAACACTCAGATAAGCAGAGATTAACACTAGGATTAATAGCAGAGCAACAATCAAGCAGTAAAGAATACCAATAGACAAGAATAGGTGTATCTTAAAGTTGAACTGTGGGGTGGTGCGTGGTGCTCTTTGACTTGCTTGTTTTCTTTCTTACCCAACTATATAACATCATCAGTGCTAGAAGGAGTTGCTATTGTGAGGTTGCATTAACTCTTCTAGCACTGTTACCTACTTGAGTAAGAAAGAATAAGAAAGAGAGCACCAAGAGCGCCACAAAAAATAACACCCCCATCAAGAAACTACCAACTCCAACAAACAATCAAACGGTAAACAACAGCCTAATCAAGGAACCACCAAGAATATTCTCACGAACACTGACAGGGCAAGCCATCTGTATATAAACAGAGAGAAAACTTCACTTCTTTCTAGCACTGATAATATTGCCTAGTTTGGGTAATGAAACGTCTGCAAGAGAACAGCTCAGCTCAGAGAGCACTCCACTGATTAAAACATGGTTTAACACAATGGCCAAGCCTGTCTATAGAAAAAGATGTAGCTTCATAGCCAGAAATGAAACTGAGAGTGCCTGTAATAGAAACTAGAAATGGGGGGGGGGGGAGGAAACAAACAATGTCAGCATTGCTTTTAGTAAATGAACTTTTAGAGTAGTATCTAATGTTCTGAAGCTTGGTCCAAATTATTGGGAGGAGGAAGCAGGAAAGTTAGCGATTTTGAGTCAACCAAATGTAGTGCTTTTCACCCATATTAGAATAGAAAATGGAGTATTGTGTAGTTTACAGAAAAAGCAAGCTGCACTAGCTAAAGACGTCTCGTGTTTTGAGCAACATTTCACATCAGCTTTCTGTCAGAAGAATCACCCACTGAGTCAAATTGACAACAAATGCTTAAAAAACACACACAAAGATTTGTCCTTGCATTTTAGAACTCAGGCAGTTCTATGAATTGGTGAAATCTTTTAATCCTGCATAAATGAACATGAGAATGAAGCTTTTATTCACCTTAGCAATAATTGTTTTCCTTCTAAGGTACAATTAGGGAATCACATGATCTGACCTTCTGATTATAAAACCAGCCCATTTTGAATAATAGTAGGGGTTTTTTTTTTCTTTCCTTAATTAATTCATTACCTACCAGGGTTCAGAAACAGTTAGATGTCTTTAACATTGAAATGCAGACAGGCAAGAAATCTTTCAGAACACAAAGCAATATTTGGGTTACCTGAAAATATAATCAAAACTCCTATTATGATGTTTAAATACTTACAGGAAATATGAAGGTTAAATATATCCTATTCTATCATCCAATTGTTGTTCGTCTTAAGCAGTCAATCATGTTTATAAGCATAAAATTGATGGGAAATTTCATTCTGGAGTATGCTAGAATTAGAATTTGTGTAATAAAGCTTAAATCAACAAAACATTTGTTAGACCGGGTATGTTCAACCCACGGCTCATGGACCACATGCAGCGCCACAAGATTGTATTTTTTTTTCATATTATTATGTGATTTATATTATTAAGTATATTTTATACATGGACTAAGATAAATCAATCCTCTTCCCTCAATGTGGCCCAGGCAAGCCAAAAGACACCCATGTTTACATTTTTGAGGAAGTCCAGAGAAGAAACACAACAATAATTAATTATTTTGTTATTGTAAGGTTACATTAACAGAATTTTGCAAAGTTTGAAAGTACTCCTCCCCTCCTTTCCTTTTACTTTCCAGAAAAATAGGGAGGGTCACTTGGGAAACATTTCCCACGTTCCCTCTGTTTCTGTAGACTTGAGATATCTTTTGCACGATGGTTGTTTGGTCTGCTGCTCTTCTCATATACCAATAATAATATTTTACCTGTTTACCTGTTTTATTCAGCATACAATGTAGAATGCATACAATTAGTTTGCATGATGTGTTATACCAGAGTTCCCCAACATTTCCGGCTCACTGCTCACTCAAGTGAGGAGGTGTGCGCGTGCTCGCTGGCCCATTTCCACAGCCCGGTTGCAAACCCTACACATTCCACTAGTGGGCCATGGCCCACAGGTCAGGGATCCCTGTATTGTACAATAGATTTAAAACTGTGGTTTGGCTTCATATATTACCGTAATTGCTTTGGATATTCTTCCATGTGTTACCCTAACCTAGAAGCTATGTTTATCTTAATAACAGTCAATTGGACTGTCCAAATCTGGACATCAGAACAACGCAGGGAGTAAAAGTAGTTGGAACCAAGAGTTTCCTGCTTAATCTTCACTTTTCTGCTGCTGATATATTTCGTGGATATGAGATGAGGAAAACTCACCATTACTTTGTCAAGTATGGCACTGCTGGCTCTGATCAAGTTACACATTATAAATCGGTGGCTTTTGAGGTGCTGCACGGATGGGCCTTGCCTGGTGTGTCCTACCCCAGTGAGAGAATGCATTCGGCTATATCAGCAGAGATTACAATTCTGATCAAAGCAAATGCACTCAAGGTCACAGACTTAGCTTTTACTATGCAGTCTCCACGTCTTATTCCTCAAATTTTTATAGAGGATGCAAACATTATTGCTTTAGACTGGAAGTTTTTAAGAAGAGATTGGACAACCATTTGTCTGAAATGGTATAGGGTTTCCTGCCTGAGCAGGGGGTTGGACTAGAAGATCTCCAAGGTCCCTTCCAACTCTGTTACGTTATGTTATGATTATAGAGATCAAATATAGTTACGGCTTTTGCAGTGAATATTTGCAGAAAGTGGGAATGTGATTAGGATTGGTAAAATGCACTTCTATGCTCCACACTACTATCTTTTCCTCTTCCCCACCTCCTTTGATACAGTATAATAATAATAATAAAGTTGGAAGGGACCTTGGAGGTCATCGAGTCCAACCCCCTGCTCAGGCAGGAAACCCTATACCATTTCGGACAAATGGCTGTCCAGTCTCTTCTTAAAAACTTCCAATGTTGGCGCATTCACCGCTTCTGGAGGCAGGTTGTTCCACTGGTTAATTGTTCTAACTGTCCGGAAGTATAAAACTCTAAAGGCTGCTAAACCATTAGCCCCCTGTAGTTTAGAAAAGAAAGGCTGGGCTTGGGAGAGGAAAAGATTTATTCATTTTTTTTCTCCCTTGTTATAGAACTTGAACAGGGCTACAGCTTCCACCTTCTGGTCTAGAACGTTGAGACTCTGGACAAAGACTCTGAAAAAGATGTTGAGACTCTGGAAAGAGTGCAGAGAAGAGTAACAAAGATGATTAGGGGGCTGGAGGCTAAAACGTAATAAAGAACAGTTGCAGGAATTGGGTATGTCTAGTTTAGGGAAAAGAACGACTGGGGTGTGACATGATAGCAGTTTTCCAATATTTCAAGGGCTGCCACAAAGAAGAGAGGAAGTCAACGTATTTTCCAAAGCACCAGAAGGCAAGAAAAGAAGCAATGGATGGAAACTAATCAAGGGGAGAAGCAACCTAGAACTAAGGAGAAATTTCCTAACAGTGAGGACAATCAACTAGTGGAACAGCTTGCCGTCAGAAGTTGTGGGCTCTCCATCACTGGAGGCTTTTAAGAAGAGGCTGGACAACCATTTGTCTGAAATGGTAGCGGTATAGGGTCTCCTGCTAGAGTAAGGGTTGGGCTAGAAGACCTCCAAAGTCCCTTCCAACTCTGATGATGTTCTGTTTTCTAGAATAAATACTTTTAGGAATTGGAGGATGCTGTGGTATAAGAAAGCAACCTCTAACATTTCATCTTTGAAGACTCTTAATTAATGTTCACTATTCCAATATGTTGAATCAGCAACATGGCCCCATTCTTTGTTGATTTGCCTACCATCCATCCATTCATTCATTTTGCTGGTGGAGGGAGGATGCCTTTGACTCAGTGTTGACTCCTAGTGACTGAAGTTTTATTGGCAGGTTTTTGGGAAGTGGTTTATCATTGCTTCCTTCCTGGGGCTGAGAGAGAGGAACTGGCCTAGGTTATTCAGCTGGCTTTATGTCTAAGTCTGGTGCTTTAACCGCTGCACCAAGTTGGCTCACATTTATAGGATAGCAACACATCAGATCTCATCTTGCTAGTCTACACTTTGTTCCAATTTTATCATTTCATTTGCTATCATAGATTCATGCAAATGAAATAAAACCTACAATGTTATGGGCAAGAACATAACAAGAAAATTACCTAATAGGAAAGCAAACAACATTAACATACATGGTGTTGTGTATGTGTTTTTTTTTTTTAAAAAAAAAGAGCGTAGATTTGTTTCATCTTTTCAAACCTCCTAATACTTAATGAGATTTCAGCATGTTTTTAATGAATAGCAAAGTCAAGACAGAATAATTGTTGCTTTCTCTGCTTCCAGGCACTCTAAGAAGCAGCTTTAACTGCCTCAATTTGCATTTTTTCAACCATGAATTCTGCTTAATAAGACAACATTTTAGAATAAAAGTGTAAGGAAGACAATCCATCTATATACTACTAAAACTCTCAGGTCTGTTTGATTGTTTGTAGCCTTCAATTTGGCAAGGGAAGTGAAGTATATAAAGCCAAACCTATTGTAAAAACTTAGTTAAGGTTACTGAGTTATCCTCTATATATAATATACTTCCAGCAGCCAAATCTGCTTATTTCATTTGAGAAATAAAAGTGATTTTTTTGAATGGGTTCGACGTATCCCTGGTGAAATTGTGAAGCTGGCAGTATAGAATATATTGTCACAGTGTATATCAGCCAAGTTTAAATTGAGTTTTTTCTAGAGGCTTATATTTAAAATGAGGCTCTGGCTGTACAGACTCAAAGTTTCCTCTTAAAGAGAAAAAGAAATATATGCCTTCAGGTCAATCTTGACTCCTGGCAATTGCCTGGACAAGTCTCTGCATTTTTGTGGTAATGCTTCAGAAGCCATTTCCTGCTTTCCCAGGGCAGAGAAAGAGTGACTAGCCTGAAGTCACCCAGGGATTTACTGTCTCTCAGTTTCTATCTAGCAATAAGAAAATGTTGGACCTAGTTCTTTTTCACTCGTGTTCTGCTAACATGTTTCTCATATTTTAGTATTACATAAATTGAGTCATTGGATACGGTGTTCCAAAAGGATTATTGTTATTAGTTCTCTCCTGGAGACATACTCACTTCTTATATAGATTAAGAGGGCTTTTTTTTTTTCAATGCTCTGCCTATCCAAGAACAAATCAAAAGAAAGTGTAAAATGTTTCATGTCACTAAGGCAACCTGATCTCCAGTTATAATGTTGGACCAAATAACAGTTGCCGTTTCCATACTTGCTCCTTCAAGCACAATGCAATCCAGTGAAAAGGAGATTCTCAATTACTGAATATCTAACACTAGTTCCGTCTTATTAAGTTTCAGCCTGAGTGTATTGGCCTCCATCTTTCCTCTTATCAAGTACAATACTGGTTTAATGTCTTCATAGTTTCTCCTGATTCATTAGATACTGAAAAGCAGAGTTAGATATCAGCAACATGGAAGATAAAAAACATTTTTTTAACCGCCAAGGTATGGTACAAAATAAATAATAATAATAATAGAAAAATCACAATAATTGCTAATCAATCCAATAAAATTTGTTCTGAGCCCAGTAAACAAACATTAATGCCAAAACAATCAACACAACTGCAATTTTATTAATTTATTTGTATTCCGCCTTTATTATTTTTTACAAATAACTGAAGGTGGTGAACATATCCAATACAGCTTCCTCCTATTTCCCCCAGAAAAACAACCCTGTGAGGTGGGTTGGGCTGAGAGACAGTGACTGGCCAAAGGTCACTCAGCTGGCTTTCACGGCTAAGACGGGACTAGAATTCACAATCTCTAGGTTTCTAGCTAGGTACAATGTTCGAGAAAACAGTTAAAACACTAAGAAAGTTGGCTCTGCCTCCATTCCTAAGTGCAATTGCTCAATAACTTTTACCTTGGATGACAGTTGTGCGGTTCCTTTTCTGAATGTTGGAAAAATTATGGCCTGTTGCATTTGGAAATCACTAGAACTATTTCAGTAAATTCTGGCTTTGCAAATCTCCAAGTTCAGTGGAGGGAGGGAGGGAGGGAGGGAGGGAGAGAGGGAGGGAGGGGAAGAGAGAGAGAGAGAGAGAGAGAGAGAGAGAGAGAGAGAGAGAGAGAGGTGCAAACTCTCCTCCAGATCCAAAAATATTATTTTTTTCTCTTGTTTGTTTGGATATAACAGAATTCAGGGCTTGAATAAATGCTGTATTTTCCTGAAATAAAACCCACATCTTTTGTAAGTAATATAAGATAAGGAAGTGGTGACGGTAGATTCTATGAGAATACAGTAATCAAATCTGCAATGCCTTTTTGTTTAATATTCCCCTTGGTAGATGAGGGTTAAATTCAGCATCACTGCTTTTTGGGTAGATGTAGCAGCAACCCACAAATACTTATTAATCAGAAGCCTACTGAGAACCAGTCTCTTCCAAAGACTGGGGGGGGGGGGTGTTCCTTTTTATATAGTGAAACATGAATATAAGAAACGGAATGTCTGTTTTTTTTGTTTTTTTATAATATGGGGGAAAAAAGGTTTCCAGACTTTAATGGCTAAGGCTGTAATCCTATACTTAAGGATATAGGATTAGTGAAGTCCATAACATTTCTATTACAATTTGAATTTATGTTACAAACTATAAATTTATTCTTTGATTTAACATACCATCTGTCTGTCCATCCATCCACCCATCGTAAAACGGTACTGAAACCATTTCCAAGGAAGAAAATCGGCTTAGATCTTCTTATACATAACATCCATGGATATTTTTTCTTCTTTTGGAAAAAAAATTCCTTTAATTTCTCTGATGTTGACATCCAGAAGAATGGAACTAATCTTAAGATATTAATTCTTAGGATGGAGTCACATGACTAACTTCTTTCACCGTAGAACTCCCTTTCTACCCACTATCCTTGCAGTAAAAATATTGAGTTCACTGGCAAATAGTAAATGGCAGGAATTAAGAATCTGGCCTGTTCATAATATAAAGTGTTTGTAAGATTTATTGAGCTTAAATCCTTTTACAAGACTGAGTTTGATCCAGCTTTTATTTTCTCAGAGCTCATGTGGCCCGTCAGGGAGTCTGCTAATGTTTATTCCAAATTAATACAGAGATTTGGAAAGGTTGTGCACAGAGCTCCACATATTTGGAAACAATATTTCTGTTCGAAAAAGTTTTATACAAACACACATACAAAGGTTGGAGGGCGCTGTGGACAAAAATGTACTCAAAATAGGTACATGATTGTTTATGGATATACTTTAGTTCAGAATTGGGTACAGCTCCCCAGGAAAGAGCTGGTACTCAATCCGGGAACATTTCTGAATTCTTAGCTTGTGCTGGAATAGTAGGTGGGAACTGTAGTCTTCGCTAGGTTTGGGTTGTGCAAATTCACATGTGACTATTCCTGGAACGAAAGACTGATTAGAGTCGCTCATTCCCTTGTGATCTCATGAGCAGTTGCTGAGAGTGATAGCAGCTTCAAGGATTGCTAGCCAGCTTACAGAAGCTGATGCCCTAATAAGGTCGATTATTTTGGAAGGGAAGGAGATCATTCTAAGCATCAGAAGAAGATCCAACTCGGAAATAAGCAGGACTTTCCCCGACAGTGAGAACAATTCATCAGCGGAACAGCTTGCCTCCTGGAGTTATGGATGCTCCATTACTGGAGATTTTCAAGAAAAGATTGGACAACCATTTGTCAAGGAGGGTATAAGGACTCCTGCCTTGAGCAGAGAGGGTTGGACTAGAAGACTTCTAAGGTCCCTTCCATCTCTGTGAGTCTGTGAGGTCATACCAGATTCTGTATCTACTTTGGTAGATAGCAGTCCTTCCCCCATCTTATGGGTCTTTCTCAAATCCACAAATACAGCCAGTCGGGAGGCAGTAAAGAGATGAAAAGATTTGGAACACATTCTCTCTCTCTCTCCCTCCCTCTCCCTCTCCCTCTCTCTCTCTCTCTCTCTCTCTCTCTCTCTCTCTCTCTCTCTCTCTCTCTCTCTCTCTCTCTCTCTCTCTCCCTCTCCCTCTCCCTCTCCCTCTCCCTCTCCCTAGACTTACCGGTATACTCGAAGTATCTAGCACAGTGATGGCGAACCTTTTAGAGACCTGTTGCTGGCGGTGGCGGCGCTTGTACCAACAGAGAGGGCTTTGAGTGCCGCCTCTGGCACGCGTGCCATAGGTTCGCCACCACTGATCTAGCAGAAGAAAGTTACAGCAGCCCATTTGACAGAGGAAGCAAGCTTTACCAAAATTGCAGGACAGATCTTGGTACAACATGAACGGTTATGTGTGCAATTTTCTTCCCAGCTCTCTTAAAGGAGAAAGATGGCTAATGTCACGCTTTGTACATGCTTGGAGCAAGGAAGCCCAGGGTGCATTGTAATGCTGTAATGACTGTTATTTATCACAGATCTGCCATGTGTTTCTTCCCTCTGACTAATGAATGACCTTTGCGTTCCTCCAACAGACCTGCATAGGTCTTGTTTGCGGCAGATATAGAGTGATAGCTATTTGTCATGCTTCACTTATATTAATCACTGACTCAAACAGCCCCACTGGGGGAAATATCTTGACCTTGCGTTATGAGGCTCGCTGGTTTGCACACACATAGAATCGATGCTTTTATGGGTTACCATTGGAGAAATCCTGCCTTTGGCTCCTCACTGCCATAATTTGAAGTTAATTTTGCAGAATCAGAGCAAATTTATCAATCAGGGACTTGGAAATGCCTGGCCCGATTGGTCGAATCTTTCAATGATTCTTTGAGAAGCAGTTTTAAATAGATAAATATGGCAGAATGCACAAATGAAATAACTGTACTCTTTAAAACAGAGGTTATCAGCTGGTTTTCAGACACGAAAATGGTTAACAAGCTGAGATTGAAAAAAAGGAGCTTAAAGTTGCCAATGAGGAAGTGATTGACTAAATGCGGTTAAGTGAATATGAACAAAACTGAACTCCACATTAAATTCCACGTCGAAGACACGGCTTATAAGCCCTATGCAGTTAGTGATTTCTTATTCAGAGGTGGTTGCAGGTGTGATCCTCCAAACCACTTGACAGATTAGCAGTGTGTCTCTCACCAGCTCCTTTGAAATGAAATTAGAAAAATCCTTACGTTCTCCTTCATGTGTGCTTGGTAGCAACTTGCTCTTTTGTCTTTTTTGAGAAAAGAAACACAACCTTAATCAGCCAGGGCTCCATAACACTGCCTATCATTACTGAAGAAATTGCTGACCTCTCTCCATCTCCATCTCTCCTTTTCTCCTGCACCTGCTGTAAAATAATAATAATAATAATAATAATAATAATAATAATAATAATAATAATAATAATAATAATAATAATAATAATAATAATAATAATAATAATAATAATAATAATAATAATAATAATAATAAAGTTGGAAGGGACCTTGGAGGTCATCGAGTCCAACCCCCTGCTCAGGCAGGAAACCCTACACCATTTCAGACAAATGGCTGTCCAGTCTCTTCTTAAAAATAAGTGGAGAATGCAAAGTGTGGTCTTCATGCACCACGGGATGTGTAAGTATGGCGAAGAATGCTAAGTGTCACCAGTTTCTGCAAGAATGAAGTTGTTGTGCTGTTATACAAGCCCATAACTTGGTCCTTGTTCATCCTAATAGTTTCTCTCCATGAGAAAAGGACATTATTGCCTTATAAAATAGTACAATAGCATTAGCACTGCTCTACTGCTGGCAGTATTAAGAGCCAAATCGATTTATAGACTTTGGAGAGCTTAAAGTTTGACTGGCCGCAGAGCTGAAGCTTCTCTGAAAATGCATGCCTGCTGATTTTGTAGCTCTAACCTAGGAGCAGCTGTGAGGGTTTGGTAATAGCAAATAGCAATAGCACGTAGATTTATACATCGCTTCATAGTGCTTTGCAGCCCTCTCTAAGTGGTTTACAAAGTCAGCATAAGCCTTCCATCCTTCCCAGGTCAGTAAAATGAGGACCCAGATTATTGGGGGCAACATGCTGACTCTGTAAACCGCTTAGAAAGGGCTGTAAAGCACCATGAAGCTATATGTCTAAGTGCTGGTGCTATTGCTAAAGTGAAGATATCTGCACTTTTCTCTCTTAACTCTCCTACCAATTTTCTGTCATCTGCAAACCTTTATAAATATTATCTCCACATTTTCATCCAAATTGTTAATGAAAATTCTGAGGAGTAAAAGGATCAAGAGTTGATTCTTGTAGTACCCACTTAATACCTCTGTCCAATTTGATGAGGAATCCTAGAGAACCATTTGAGTATCGTTTTAAAGCCAGTTAGATACCCACTTATTAATGTCATCCACTCCATGCTTATAACTAGCTTGCTAATCAAAATACTTTTTTAAATGTTTTGATGAAAGATCTCAACCAATCAAAACATCTTCACAGTTCACTGGAGAGTAAGCAGAGAAAGACCCAGTTTAATACCTTTGAAAGCAGAGCTTCAAAGCTGAACTGCCACCGCAGAGAAAGTTATGTTCTCATGTTCCCATCACTTGAGGAAGGTTCAGGAGATGCAGGCCTGTAGTCCCGGAAGATCTTGGTAATCATTGGCTGATGAGATCTGGCTGACTTTTACTTAATAGTAACTCTCTAAAGCAGCCTTTCTCAAACCTTATTACCTTGCAGGAACCCTTAAAATACTCTCCAAGTCTCAGGGAACCCCTGCATAAAAATCAGTATTGCCTGGCACACAAATAACAATAACAGTAGCACTTAGACTTATATAACACCCCAGAGTGTTTTACAGCAGCGGCCCCCAGCCTTTTGGACACCAGGACCCGGTTCTGTGGAGAGAGGTTTTTCCACAGACTGGAGGAAGCATGGTTTCGCATGCTGCCTGCATCCTGCGGACGGGGCTTCGTTTATTTGCATGGTCCGATTGCTGGCAGGCTGCGGACCGGTGCCAGGCCGGGGGTTGGGCACCCCTGTTTTACAGCACTCTCTAGGCAGTTTATAAAGTCAGCATATTGTCCTGAACAATCTGAATCCTCATTTTACTGACCTCGGAAGGATGGAAGGCTGAATCAACCTCGACCTCATCAGGATTGAACTCTAGACTGTGGGCAGAGTTAGCCTGCACCAGGTCTCAAACAAACTCTTGAACAATGTTCAAAAAATAATGCTTACATTTTTTCAATCATGATCTTGGAAGCCCTAGCAGAGAAAAGGCCTTCCGCTCATACATCTCACCTCCTTTGCTTTGTGGGATAATTAAAATGCTGAAAAACAAACTTAACAAGTCACATCCTCAACAACTGAGTACTACATTTTTCTTGGCCATTGCTTCATTAACCAGGCTGAGGACCAGCATTGAAAAGAAATTCAGGGTTGATTCTTGGTAAGTCTCAAATTCATTACAGATCCTTCTAATCCAGGCATGTCAAACTGCCGGCCCACGGGCCGGATGCATCATGCCGAAACCGCGCTCACCCCATTGCCGGCAATGGGGAAAAAGTCGTGATATGTCACACGCCGTCACGTGGCATTGTGAGTTTGACATGCCTGTTCTAATCTGTTAAGGAAGACATTCATAAAATAGAGCAGAACTAACTAGCTCCAACTCTTGACATCCACATCTGCCTATCCCAGGTGCTTGGTAAGGACTCGATAGGTAGACAAAAATGCCAAATCCAGTCTGAACATCTGGCTGACTGTGTGATGATCAATAATAATAATAATAATAATTGGAAGGGACCTTGCAGGTCTTCTTGTCCAACCCCCTGCTCAAGCAGGAAACCCTATACCATTTCAGACAAGTGGTTGTCCAGTCTCTTCTTATAAACCTCCAGTGTTGGAGCATTCACAATTTCTGGAGGCAGGTTGTTCCACTGATTAATTGTTCTAACTGTCAGGAAATTTCTCCTTAGTTCTAGGTTACTTCTCTCTTTGGTTAGTTTCCATCCATTGCTTCTTGTCCTGCCTTCAGGTGCTTTGTAGAATAGCTTGACTCCCTCTTCTTTGTGGCAACCCCTTAGATATTGGAACACTGCTATCATGTCACCCCTCGTCCTTCTCTTCGTTAAACTAGACATACCCAATTCCAGCAACCGTTCCTTATATGTTGTAGCTTCCAGTCCCCTGATCATCTTTGTTGCTCTTCTCTGTATTCTTTCTAGAGTCTCAACATCTTTTTTACATCGTGGTGATCAAAACTGGATGCAGTCATACGTAACATGTCCCTGACTGGGGGCAGAATGTACTTGTCAGAAATGATAATTACTGGTTGTAAACTTAGCCATAGTTCTTTGTAAAGGCCATTCATTTAGTATGTAATCTTCAGCATCAAAACAAAAGGCAGCCATTTATCCCAAAATAATGACTTTTAATCATGATGTTGAAGTTTAACATTATCTACCTGACTATGACTTCATTTTTGAACCAAGAATTATAATTGATATTATTTTTTTCTGTATCCATGGTGTGTCTATTAATAATAGATACAATGTCTGGGAAGGAGAAAATAATAGGAAATAGCTGTAGTTTCATAATTTTCAAACCATATCATGAAAAATTCACTATGTGTATAGCAGATAAGAAAGAGAGACAAGCAGATTGACGATTGTGTTGATTTTTCTTTTCATTGTTCCCTTTTCAGTTTCTGTAATCAAGCTAGCAGTGAGAACTTTTTCATGCAGCATCCCTTAGGTAAACCTCATTGTCCAATTTGATTGTTAAAGCTGCCTGTGTAAGTCAGGTATTCTTTGATTAGAGAAGACAATTAGGGAAGTCTAATTTAACTGTGGCTGTTTGGGTGCATCAATATCGAGATCAAATCTATAAAACACGAGCTTTATTTAATATAAATCTGCATTCCTAGGATGGTATCCTTTAACATATTATATACAGATTCCAATTTAAAATCTTAATATTCAAGGAATATAGTTTACACATTCTGCTGTGCCAGCACTTTTAAAACTGAATTTGTTGAAAGAAAAAATAGTGGCCTGGTTTAACACCAGCTAAAATGAATGAATTACAGGAACAAACCAAGTGATCTGATGTCAGCTTCAGAGCTTCACCACAAAAGTTACAGGCTTTGAGTGAATCAAGATGGAGTGAAGCAATTTTCATTTAAAGATATTTAAATTCTGCTTTTCGTGTTTTGAAATCAAACATCTCTGTATGAAACAAATTTATTTATTTGTAGTAAATAAACATTCTTTGGTGTATTCCATAGGAAAAGTGGCTGTCTCCCTTCTCAATTAATTAAATATGTCTTTTATCTGAGACAAGATCATATTCCTTGATACTGGCTGCTTACATTCAGCATTGATTGTCCATAGTTCCGGTTAGCTTAATTAATTTAATGCAATGTGATCTTTCATAATAAAGGTTATCCTGAAATTCTGAGCTTGATCTTAAAAATTAAAAGAGGATAGCCCAGCCTTCATTTGGTCCATTTCTTGAAATCCACAACTTCAACTTTTCTCGTCTCCTTTTATATATAATTCCTTTGGCACAATGGCATGATGGACCATGTACTCTTTTGCGTACATACGGTGTATGGAATGTGATAGACGTATAAAAAGAGTGGAAGATTTTTTTTTGCAGTGGTGGATATTTGTTTTGACACTTGCTTCCTCCTACGAAGTCTTGACTACATCAGTAGGCAACCTTCATTTTTTCTGAATAAAGGTAGCCATCAACGTACAACTACAACTGAGCCCAAAATTTCTGTTGCTAAACAAGACAGCTGTTCAGTGCACCCCATGTTGTGGCCTTTTTCTGCCACAGTTGTTAAGCGAATCTGGCTTTCCCCCATTGACTTTGCTTGTTGAAAGAGAGCTGGGAAGGTTACAAATGGTGATCACATGATCACAGGATACAGCATGTGTCATAAGTACTTGCCAGTTGCCAGTTGCCAAGCATCCTCACTTCAGGTCATGCCAAAACAGTCTAATGGGTGAAGACCAGGGTTTTGACTCATCAAGTTCAAAACACGTTTCTTCTGCTTTAGTCATTCCAGTATAGATTTGGGTCTGGGTTTACGATCGGTGCCATGTTGCATGATGCATTGGTATAAGCTTTAGCTTAGAAGCACAAACCCTGACATTCCTCTGTGCTGGTACAGTCCAGAGTTCATGGCATTCCTTTCCAGTTCATCTCAATACAAAATGATATATGTAGTTCAGAGTTGAACTGTGGAATCTTCGATGGTCTCTGAACTTGTTGGTTTTCTGGCAGACCTTTCGTTACCCAACTTAGTCTAGGTAGATGATGAAGAAGAAGGTTTCATTAGCCAACTTGGTAACATCTGCAAGCAAACAACCAAGTTCACGGAATGCCATGGATGCCATATTTTCACTTGATTTCCACAAAACCTTGTTGTACAGAGTAGACTGTGATGATGAGAATAGGTGCCTTTGTCTGGCCCCTCAAATTCACATCTGTCATCTCATTGATTGGCATCGCTGACTCAACATTCCTGCATAACTTAGCTGGTTATCCAACACCTACCCACAAAGACAGTGAATGTTGACAGTGGCCGTTTTAAGTGTTTGTTCAACCAGAATCTTTTTTATTCATAAATAGGGCTTAAATAGAGTTCTAATTTATAGACTACATCTATAGACTATGCAAAAGAGATAATCAACCAGCCCAAAAGAGAAAAAGACCCCGGCACCTCTCCACCAGCAAACAGCACTCCTTACTAGCACTGATGATGTTACCTAGTTAGGGTAATGAAATATCTGCAAGAAAACAAGGTCAGAGAGCACCAAGGACCCCTCAGAGTTCTAATTACATTCTAAATCATATAGCAATATGGATGATTCCAGAGGGTTCAGAAAACTGTTAGTAATTTAAGATTTCTTTTGCACTTATCAAACACAATTATTCGTTTCCTGAAAAATGAATGCAACATTTTTCTTTAATCAAAACCCTTTTATTTATTCTTGGATTGCTCCTAAATGAGCATGGAACATTGAGTCTCTAATTATCCAAAATAGTATATGTTTTCTAATTATTGGTATTGGCTTACAGGCAGAAACAAATTTATGGTAGATAATAAATCAGTAGAGGTTATAGCAGTCTAGTTGGCCGCTACTTTAGGTGGATCTTGCTTTGAACAACACATTTCACAGTGCGTTTTAATTTGGCACGTAATATTTCCTTTGGAAGGAATGGATTTTCTTTTAGCACAAAAGATGTAGTGCAAACCATAAATAACTATGTATAATTGCACCATGGCACTTCTTCGGTTGACAATTAGAAGTCTTAATTTCCTTATCGCTTTGATTGAATGTGTACCATCTGTCAGATCACACATACTTGTGTACGACCAGGAGCTAAAAGATGGTTTCCTACTGTTGTGCTGTGCTCATGTTTTCTGCTACACTTTTTTTGTGAGTTTGTCCAATAGAAAACAATGAAGAAGACTGAAACACAGTGCTGACTCATAAAAGTGCTACTTGAATGGAATTGGGTAATTAATTCACTTGTATTGACTTTACACTGAAAATATCTATGGACAAGAAATTGGGATGGTATGAATAACATTTCCTCCATCTTTGTTTTTTCTTATAAAGAAAAAATTGTATTACTTGTACAATATAGGGAAAACCAGAGAGAAAAATCTTTAACAAATGCTAATCTATATTTTCTTAAGTTCTAGGTATACATATATATACACATACACACATACATATACATTTCAATCCTATTTAGCAGCAGATGTTTCTCTACCAGGGCACAAAGAAAAAACAACTGCTGTGAACTCTGTGTGGCATCAGGAAGGGCATCCGGCCAGTAAATGCTCAGCTCCATCCAGTCACCCCAACTCTACCCCAGTTTAAGGGATTACAGGGTCATAAAATGGAAGTTTTTATACATATACGTATTATTTTTACAAATACTACCGATCCTCCTCATTAATGGAGGCAAATTATTAGGCAATAATTTTCAAACTAAATATCTTTTCCCTTCTTTTTTTCTGTTTTTTTTACTCTCTTCATGCATACAAAATCTCAGAAGTTCAGAAAAAAGTAGATTAAAAACTAAAAAAGGGAAATTATGCATTTGGGGGGGGAAATACAACCTTATATTTGTGTATGAGAGAGTTAAAACTTATTGTTCTTGCTCCTCAGCACTATCAAAATGTTCTTTGTGCAGAAATGGGATAAAACAGAAGGGTACTAATAACATTTCCAGTTGCATCTATTATTCCCCCCGGATTTTTGCTCACACAGAAAAGCTTGCTGACAAGAAGCTATTAAATGGCCTAATGGGGCATTGAACTAACCCTAGGCATTTTATGTGTGGAACTGTTCCCTGCTTAACTTCTTATTAGAAATTCCTCAAGTATAACATCAGGATGAAGGTATTCCGGCTCAGCGTGCCAAAGAAATGTACTAAGCTTGGTGGTCACACTGAAGAGGAGGTACAAATGAGAAATGTGACACAAAATTAGAAAGTAACTCAGAAGGGGAAAACCTATGAGCTCTACTATTGGTATGTATTATAAGAAGTTGTTTAAAGAATGATTGTCTCAGCACTGTATCAAACTCACATAACTTTGTATGGCCTTGCAGACAATGCTTTGCAGTAATGCATTCAAGTGGGTAAAAAAGTGTGTGTATGATTGATGCCAGAGTAGTCACAACAAATGGTGTGTTTCTATTATTTAGAGCAGGGCTTTACAGGCGTACCACCTGTGGTACTTTGGCACCTGGCAGGTGGTACCCGACCACCCTAGACAAGTGTAGCGGGGGAGGGGAATGAGCTAAAATGGTGGCAGCACCGCACAAGCCTGAGGGAGAGACAGCTGGAGCTGCAGGGCTGTCGGGGCTCGGCAGAAGCCCCAGGATCGGTGCATGCAGCCACAGCTCATCGGCGCTTCTGCAGGGCTATGAGGGCTGGGCAGGAGCTCAAGATCAGCGCACGCTTCTGCAGGGCTATGGGGGCTGGGCAGGAGCTCAGGATCAGCGCGTGCTTCTGCAGGGCTGCAGGGGCGAGACAGAAGCCCCAGGATCGGCGCTTCCGGCATACACGGAAGAGAAAAGGGGGGGGAGAGAGGAGAGGCTATAAAAGGAGAAGGATTTGGCGGGAGAGGGAGAGCGAAAAAAAGATAATGGGGGAAAGAGACTGCAAAAGAGAGACGGAGTGCAGTCTTGAGAGGATCAGCTTGAGGTACACGGAAGAGAAAAGAAGGGGGGGAGAGAAGAGAGGTTATAAAATGGAAGAGAAGAGAGGATATAAGGGGGGAAGAGAAGAGAGGATATAAAAGGAAGGGAGAGAGGATATAAAAGAAGGGGGGGAGAGAAGAGGATATAAAGGGAGAGAAGAGAGGATATAAAAGAAGGGAAGAGAAGAGAGGATATAAAGGGGGGGAGAGAAGAAGTGGAGAACATAGAATAGGAATAGAATAGAATAGAATAGAATAGAATAGAATAGAATAGAATAGAATAGAATAGAATAGAATAGAATAGAATAGAATAGAATAGAATAGAATAGAATAGAATAGAATAGAATAGAAGCAGGAGAACCTATACCATCTCAGACAAGTGACTGTCTAGCCTCTTCTTTAAAATCTCCAGTGATGGAGCACCCATGATTTCTGGAGGCAAGCTGTTCCACTGGTTAATTGTCCTCACTGTCAGGAAGTTTCTCCTTAATTCCAGGTTGCTTCTCTCTTTGATCTTTGGAGTGTAAATAAAGCCAGTCTTCTTACTGGGACCATTCAAAGAGGTCAAGTTCTTCAGGGAGGCTTTCACATTGGGGAGCATTGTGATTCAGTTGACCTAACCCTACTATAAGGCTAAAGATGGGCTTCCCTTTACACCCAATCCTTACATCCACAGAGCATTAATGTATTCATTGTTGTTTCTCCTATTATTTTACGATACCTGGTTCTTATCTTTACCCCCAACTTCTTAAAAATGTGACTGAGTTTTCAATTACTGGATTTTCAAGGTTATTAACAATCCTGTGAATAGAAAAGAGTTTCTATCTTTCCATCATTCAATATCTGAAAAGGTTAAGACTAATTATTCTTAGCTGTGTTGTTGCTGTCTAATCAGTCCAGGAGCAGAGAGTTTCTTATTGTTTATTGTGTGATGTAGAACATAAACTATGCCTATCATAGTTTTTTAATTTCATAAAGTGAAAGGAAAGCACACAACAGGCTCATTTAATAAAGAGACATAAAACTGAATTATGTATTTCAAATATTTAATGACAAATATGTTAACTGATCTTAAACATCAGTGTTGTTGAGGTCTCTGTTCGCAACAATTGTGTAAAATATAATATTCATCTAATAATTTTGAGGAAAATAGTATTTTACCGTTTATCTGTTATTTTTACAACTACATGGCATTTGTCTTGTCTTGAAATGATAGAGGATATGTTTAGCGTGGGTAATTATTCTGTACATCTTCTGGAAGTTTTGACCTTGAGATCTGCTTCCATGGCAGTGTACTACCTGGAGACAGAGTAGAGCACTAATGGCCATATTTACTCAGCGCTTCCTCACCGCTTATTTCAATCCATTTGTTAATTGGCATTCAGCCTCTAAACTAGCATAGGTAGTCCTTGACTTTAGACTAGGCATGTCAAACTGCCGGCCCGCGTGCCGGATGCGTCACATCGAAACCGTGCTCACCCCATTGCCAGCAATGGAGAAAAAGTCCCGATACGCCGCGCGACGTCACGTGATGTCACGAGTTTGACATGCCTGCTTTAGACCATTCATTCAGTGACTGAAGTTATGGCAGCACTGAACAAATGGTACTTATATCTGACCCACAAAGTTATGGCCTTTGCAGTGCCCATGTGGTCATATAGAACAATCTTCCCCTTTTATCTGAAGGTCATCAATTTGGACAAGGTGGTTCTCCATGTAAGCCTTCATTGACTTAACACAGAATTTACAACCTTGTTTAAATGTGGTTGAAAAGGAAGGGCAGGGAGCTTGTGCTAACTACTTTTTTTGCTAAATTGTGATTGTCCTCCAGTTTTTGTCCACCCTACCATCTTGTGGATGGCTGGCAAAGAGATAGTGAGGCAGTGGTCATTCACAGTTAAGGCTTAGATGAAGAAAATGCAACGTTTGTTAAGTTGCTACCTCATCTTACTTCTTCTCTGCCCGCTGCACTTTTAGCTGTTCTCTCTTCAAAGAGCAGTTTGCCTTCTGCAGTGGAATAAAGAAAAAAAGAAGAAGAGACCTCTACAGCTTTTTGTAGTCAGGGATGAATAGAAAATTTTAAAACATGTTTTCAATGCAGAATTGTAGAATGAACTAATTTTCCAGATATTTTAAACTACTAGAAAATTTATTCTTGAGGACTGTTTAGCCATGAACAAATAATACTAAGAGGAATAAGTAGGTTTCTTCTGTTGCTTTAATTTTCACAGTTCCTTCTTAGGGCCGCTTTACTTATGAATTCACTCAGAAGTTGAGACATTGTTCATCAGGTTTGATTACAAATACTCCTGTTTATATCGCAAGCAACTGATAAACATTTGCGCCATTTTTGTTCTCTTCCTTGGCAAGAAAGATTTTGTTTTTGAGCAACAACAACAAAAGTTTGATACTTTCCTTGCATGATAGCATTTGATGAATTGGGTGAAGATGATGACTCCTAAAGGATTGTACACGTTGAAAATTCCAATAGAGGAACAATAAGGTGATAAAAAAAATTGCACCAACTTCATTATCTTACAGTGGTACCTTGGTACTCAACTGCTTTGAACCTCTCAAACTTGGTACTCAACGCATTTTGACAAAATTTTGTCCCAGTACTCATCGTTTGTTTGGTGCATAAACTAGAACTTAATAATAATAATAACAACAGAGTTGGAAGGGACCATCTAGTCCAACCCCCTGCTCAGGCAGGAGACCGTATACCATTCCAGACTAATGGTTGTTCAGTCTTTTTTTAAAACTTTCCAGTGTTGGAGCACCCACAACTTCTGAAGGCAAGTCGTTGCACTGATTAATTGTTCTATAGTCAGGAAATTTCTCCTTAGTTCTAGGTTGCTTCTCTCCTTGATCCATTGCTTCTTGTCCTGCCCTCAGGTGCTTTGGAGAATAGGTTGACCCCTTCTTCCCTGTGGCAGCCCTTAGATATTGGAACACTGTTACCATGTCACCCCTAGGCCTTGTTGGTGTCCACTGTCTTGTGACTCACTACAATATTCCTTATTGGGAGAAATTGTTTGGTGCTCATCATTTTTGGTACTCATCGCATCTCCCGGAACCAATTAATGATGAGTACCGAGGTACCACTGTACTTTGTATAAAAAAGTGACATACAAAATATATTACAGGTAGCTCCCAACTTACAGTTGTTTGACATTACAATGAACCTATCAGGGGGATACATACTATCTGAATTCAACATTCTAATGGTTGTGCCTCCCCTCCCATAGTCATTTGACCAAACATCAGGCAATTGGCAACTGGGCCTTATTTATGACCATTTTTAGTATCCTGTGGTCACAGGATCACGTTTTACAATGGTTTTGGCCAAAACTAGCGTTTAGTTCCAGTTTTCGGTAAAACCACGCCCATAGCAGACTTAATGGTTCACTTAATGACCATCAGATTTCCTTAACAATTCATCAAAAAAGGTTATAAAATCATGCCAGTCATGTGACTGACCCGTTTTACAACCATCCTCACTAATGACTGTGATGGGCAGGGTCCATTACGGTTGTAAGTTGAGGGCTACCCATAATGCATAGCATCCTTACAGATTAAGACGTTATTGTTCACATGCTCATTTTGCATTTTAATATCTGGAACCTGTGTGTTGTCCAGTGGCTTTGGTCCCAGCGGATCAATAACTTTCCATTTATTTCTTTGTCTGTTTATATATTTTCAACCTGTAGAAGCCTCATTGTGACAATGTTTCTTTGTGATCACCCTCTTGTTTGCCCGCAGTGGTTTTATAGATTTTATTTCTGCTACAAGTAATCATGTAGTGTGCTAATACAGAGAGTGAGTGTCTACATGTGTGTGCCTCTCTTTCCCTCCTTCCCTCAGCTTTTGGGGAAGAATGTAATAATATGAATGTCTAAAATGGTAGAAGTAAGTGCTACTCAGAAAAAAAATAATAGACATCCCCATTGAAAGTTGTGGTCTTAAATATTGACCAAACACTAGAGGGAAGTAAGTAATTAGAAGATGCAAAGGGAATACATTATTTATAATGTACTGCACTTCATAAAAAAGAAAAGAAAAGCTATTGTACCATGTCAGTGAGAAATAGGAGTTCTCCTTTTTATGTTATTGGCTTTCTTTTGCAAAATAAACGTTTGAAGCAAAAGCCAAGGTAAATTTAAAATGCTTTTTCAAAAAGGAAAATGGTAGGGGAGGAACAGTGTAGCAAAGGAGAATTCCAGATGGGAAAATAATTTTAGAAAAGAGGCAAATCAAGACGGAATGAAAAAAAACCCAATAGATGAGTACCTTGAGTGTACTCTATTCAAAATTTAAAGTAGATGATTGTTTAAAATGCTTCAGCAAGCTAAGACAGCTTGCAGGCTATCTTAGATAGTGAAGAAACTCAGAGGAATGGGTGCCTTTGGGGAATTAGAACTTAGTTTGTATGCTGATAAATTCTCCTAGTTCTTTATTCTGACAGTCCTTGACTTAATATCCACCGTTAGGACCGTAATTTCAATCACTAAGTGAAGTGGCGAGGAGCCGATTTTATGATCATTTGTATTTGTGTTTATTTATTTATTTATTTATTAAATTTATATGCCACCCGTCTCACTAACAAGCGACTTTTTATCCCGGTCATTAAGTAAATCACTTGGTTGTTAAGTGAATCACAAGCCGTTAAGTCAATTTGGCTTCCCCAACTGGCTATTCTTGTTAGAAGCTGGCTGGGAAAGTTGCAAATCGTGATCATGTGATTGCAAGACGCTGCAACATCATAAATGCGAGCCAGTTGCTAAGCACCCAAACTGCAGTCGTGTGACTGTAGGGGTGATAGGACGGTAATACCTGACAAAGGGTTATAAGTCACTCAGAGGCTGTCGTAACTTTCTAACGTTGTTAAATGAATGGTAGTAAGTCGAGGACTGCCTGTGTGGGGATTTATTGTGGGGATTCTATCTGGAGTTTCACTTCCAAAAGAATGTGATTCTTTAGTCTCCAGAAAGCTCTTGCTCCAACTGTTTCTTTCCAAAAGCAATCAAGATTGATTAAAGAATTATGCAAGTGTAATAAATGCATATGAATGTATGTATTTATTACACTTGCATAATTCTTTAATCAAGAATAACTCCTGAAGGCTAACGATCAAATCAGATTTTATAATCCTTTTTTAAGAATATATCTTGGCTTTAGGAGAGAGCAAAAAGTTGAAGGGTATGTATGGCATTTTAATCAATTTGCTTTCTGATCAATGGATGTTTTGTGAGTTGCCTCTGCTACCATTTTGTGAATTCAGAAGCTTTCCTTCTTAAGGCAACCAATCTGGTCTAATGGTTAAGGCACCAGGCTATAAAGCAGGAGACGGTGAGTTCAGGTTCCGCCTTAGCCACTAAAGCCAGCTGGGTAACTTTGGGCCTGTCCGGTTCTCTCAGCCCAGCTCACCTCGCAGGGTTATTGTTGGGAAAATAGGAAGAGGAAAGTGTGTTGGATTTGTTTTCCGCCTTGAGTTATAAAGGCAGGATACAAATAAATAAAAATATTTGGAGAGAACCATTTTGAGGGGTCCTTGGTGCTCTCTGCGTTTGGTTGTTTTCTTGCAGACTGCACTATTTCTAGCGCTAGCACTGATGATGTTGCCTAGTTTGGGTAATGAAACGTCTGCAAGAAAACAAACAAGCTTAGAGAGCCCCAAGGACCCCTGATTTCAACCCTGAGCTGCAAACATTCTCCTTTAGTGAGGACCACTTTCTTTTTATTGCCAACTTTTTCCCCTAGACCCAGATGGCTAAGGGACTGATTTTTCTTCCTTCTTCATTCCATGTAGTTTACACAAAAGGATGGTATGCAATTTTTTTTTTTTTTTTGCAAAAATCTTGTGCACATAATATATGAGGGGTAGGAATGTAAAAGGATGGATTGCTTGCATGTCCAGCTCTGATCCTCCGGTGGTCCTACCAATCTGTGTGTTGTCGCTGGAGTGGGGGTGGGGGGTGGAGGTTATTATATTATTTTATTACTTTTCCTCTTGTTATTTTTTCTTTTTTTATAGGGCGTTTTTTCTATTTATGTAAGCCGCCTTGAGTCATCATGTGCGAGTAGGCGGCAATACAAATTTTCTAAATAAATAAATAAATAAAAATCTCTCTTCCAGCCTTGTCATCTCTTCTTTTCACCTTATCTGCCTTTTTTTTTTTTTTTGCTTGCCCTCAGTAGTTCCTATCTTTGTCCTCTCTCAGTATGATTTTTTTTTTTTTTTGCCAGATGTCCTAGCTCTCCCCTTTTCATGAAAAGAGAATTATTCCCACCTGCAATACTTGGGTACAAGTAGTCCTCAACTTACACAACCATTCATCCAGTGATCATTTGAAGTTACAGCAGCACTGAAAAAAATGACTCATGCCCTTTTTCCCCACTTTAAACCGTTGCGGCATCCCCATGGCTAGGTAATCAAAATTCAGATACTTGGCAACTGGCATGTATTCATGACAGTTGCATTGTCCGGGATCATGTGATCACCTTTTGCGACTTTCTGACAAACAAAGTCAATCGGGGAAGGCTGGTTCACTTAACAACCGTGTTGCTAAGTTAACAACTGCAGTGATTCACTTAACAATTGCGGCAAGAAAGGTCATAATGTGGGGCAAACTTACTTAACTGTCTTGTTAAAACTCAATTATGGTTGTAAGTTGAGCACTACCTGTACTATATTGTCTTTCCTGATGCATTTAGACTTCAACTCCCAGAATTCCCCAGCCAGCATAGTCACTGTGGAACCTCACACATCTGGGGTACGCTCAGATTGATGAACACTGTCATGTAGGATCACTGTTGAGGACACACATTGAATACTTGCAAGCTCTCATGATGAAGCACACTACGCAAACAACAAGCATTTTTGATGGTGGCTGTAGTTCATATGTTGTGTACCTAGTCCTTTTGCAGTTCATTTTTGTAATGTGTTTGTCAAATAAAGCAGAGGAAATGTTAGGAAGATCTCTGGTAATACATCACAGCAAGTGAGAAAGATTAAGCTACTGCAAATATTAAACAATTCTTCTTCCTAGCAGACCTTTTTAGCTCGTAGTTGCTTCCCTTCAAATCATGGGGGGAAAAAACATTTGTATTCCATTCGTAGGAAAGAAAAGAGTGTGATTTTATCTCTTAAAGCTTCATTGTTATTCCCAGAAATATTCTCTGTGTTATTTTATTTAAAATGAGACTTCCTTTTCTTTAGAACTATATATTAGACTAATTACTTTGGTTGAGCTCTAATTTAAACAAGTTTTATTTAAAAGAGACAATATTCTTAATTGTCTAGGTAAAACAAAATGCTATTTCATTTTATGGTACTTCCTATAAAAGAAAACAGGTTTCAAGCACTTTAGATTGTTTATATTCTTTAAGGAATAAAAATGGCTGTGGTTCAGACAAGTTTACTTCCTCCTCAAATGGGAAATATTCCAAACTTTTTTTCTTGCAACAAAACTCAACGGGTTATTTTTTACTGACTTTTCTTGTGAAGATTCTGGACAACACCCTAGAACAGGAAACGACTGTTCTCCCAGAATCATGCAGGATTAAATAGATGCAACATCAACCCTAAGTAATGCTTTTAGAGTTTGCTTATTCTGTCTGTACTTGGATGTTTAAATATGGTGAACCATGCAATGTAATATGGTTATATGTAGTCCTCAACTTATGACCACACTTGAGCCCAACATTTCCATTGCTAAGTGAGACAGTTCTTAAGTGAATTATGCCCCATTTTACAAACTTTCTGTTCGCATTTGTTAAGTGAATCACTGCAATTGTTAAGTTAGTAACACGGTTGTTAAGTGAATCTAGCTTCCGCATTGAATTTGCTTGTCAGAAGATTCCAAAAAGTTGATCACAGGACTCTGGGACACCGCAACCGTCATAAATAAGAGCTAAAGCCAAAGCCAAGCATCCAAATTTTGATCACCTGACCATGGGGATGCTGTAATGGTCGTAAGTATGAAAAACAGTCATAAGTCACTTTTTTCAGTGCTGTTGTAACTTTGGTCACTAAACAAGAAGCTGTAAGTTGAGAACTACCTGTATTATAAGGCCTTTAAATGATTTTAAAATAATGCTGTGTAAAGTACTCTAGAGCAGTGGTTCTTAACCTTTTTGAATGAATCGCCCCCTTGAGCCAATGAGGAAGTTGTCATCGCCCCCCTCCCCCAACATAACCTCTCAATCACAACATAGGAAATAATTCTTCAATTTATGCAAACACTTTTTTTGTTTTCTTTAAAATTGTCATCAGGACATATCGATGCAAATAATTTATTTCCAGTCTTTTTCCCATATCTCAACTGTGTGAAAAATTTTGGTGCCACCCGTCACTTTATTCCCAAACTTTGTGGTACATGTATTTCATTATTATCTTATTTATTCAAGACACTTAAATGTAATGACCACTGAAAACAAAATTCAATTGCAAGAAAGTGAAATGCCCGAAAAGAAAAACTAAGAATTTCAAGACGAAAACTCTGAAACTAAATTAAGATTCGAGGAAAGTATATATAGTCACGCACACTGTAAAAAGGATTAAAAAGACACAAAGAAAATATAATGTCACAGGGGACAGCCACTCAGCATGCGATGTTTTGAAAGAAGCGCTCTCCCCTTCATCACTGCCCATTCTGGCCAATGGCGCGCCACTGTATGGGTAGAGGCTGCTGCGCAACGCACATGAAGATAAGCGATGCGTATTCACATGTACGGCGTTCTGTACTGAAGCTAGCTGGAGGAACATTTGAAAACACAATTCAATCGACTAATAGCGAGCGATCTGATGTTTTTGTATGACAGATATACAGCGATTCACTGTACGAAAAAGTCTCAAAAGTGTCCCCAAAACATCTCGCTCCGTTGCCCCCATATCGCCCCCTTTTCGTTCCTTCGCCCCCGCATCACCCCTTTTCGTTCCATCGCCCCCCTGAAAAATGAAATCGCCCCCTGGGGGGTGATATCGCCCAGGTTAAGAACCACTGCTTCTAGAGCAGGGGTGTCAAACTGCCGGCCCATGGGCCGGATGCATCATGCTGAAACCGCGCCCACCCCAGCTCCGGCAATGGGGAAAAAGTCGCGACACGTCACATGACGTGAGTTTGACACCCCTGCTCTAGAGTGAAACAAGCATACAGTGCGGGGAAGTGAACTCACAACTTGAAAAAATAAATTTTAACCTTCACAGCCTACACCACGGGTCTCCACCCTGGTGCCTGTAGGTGCCAGTGGACTCAGTATTCAATTGGATTTTATTTTTAAATTATTACTTAAATTTTAAACAATAAAAACGATGCTAGCTTGCTGCAGAACGTCTCCAGCATGATTGTAAATACTGAAATTGAGCAGAAAATACAGCTGTCATTGTTGGGGAGGATTTCTGTGATTAAGATTAATGTTTTGCCTAGAATGTTGTTTCTGTTTCAAACAATACTTGTTTTGGCAACTGATATACAAATTAAACAATGGCAGAAAGATATATCTAAATTTGTGTGGCAGGGGGAGGGGGAAATCACAAGTTAAATATAAAGTGTTACAAGATGTAAAAGAAAGAGGAGGATTGGGTTTACCTGATCTGAAATTATTTTTGCTTGTTGATTGATTGGGACCTGCCCAGTCTTCCCTTTGATTAAGAATCCCCCATAGTTGGTTATAAGAAGGATGGCTACATAAATGTTTTAAATAAAGATACAATTTAAAAAAAAATGGCATAATGCAGTACTTAACTTAGACTGCCAGGTTTAGGGAATTGATGTTTCAATATGTGTAGGGTGGACTTTCTTGGACTTAGAGAAGAGCAAGAGAAAATGTAAGCCAGATAATCTCCTTCTTCATTTCCCCCCCCTTTTCTTGTGTGTGATTATGGAATTAACTGGACCATCGTATTATAATTTGCAGATTTATGGCTAAGAACTGAAGAGGAAGAAGGAAATAACATTCCTTGGAATTAATGGAACTTAACCTTTTAACACCTACCTTTTTTTTTTTTTCAATGTGTCTCTTCAAATTGCATTGTAGGAAAATAAGTGATCTCATTTAATATCTGGAGGCTTCAGTGAAAGTGAAACAGACCAAAACATCCTTATTGTTACAATAAATATCTGGTTTATGCTGATAAGAAGTGAGAGGGTTCATGTAGCGCCAAGCAAGAAAACTCAAGGAATCAGTTTAATTTAATCTTCTTACTTAGAATGTCACAGTTCTCAGAACAGAAGTCGGGGGAATTGTGGAAAAATGCTCTCTTGGCACCTTCTTACTGGCTGAGTGGATTGGTTGTATTATGGGCTTTGGACCTTCTGAAACCAATTTGTAGGCAAGTTGAAGATGGTTTTAACAGCAAACAAAATGTACCTTCTGCATCTTGCTCAGATTACACATTGCTGAATGTATTAGGTCAATTAGGGAGAAAAGGGAATATTTGCAGTAGCCAGAGACATGTTTCTTAATGCCAATTATATTACTTCATTACATTCTTGCTTGAATGTCAGACTTATTTTTATATCTTGAACATATAAGATGCCAATGAGCAGAGTTTAAAACCAAAGTGGACATAACTCTGGGCATGTGCTTTTGTGGTTATGTATATATATTTAGTATTACATTTATACCCGTAGAGCAACACTTGTTAATAATCACATTTTGTCTTTCTTCCATTAGAATTCCCATCTGCTCTGTGTGTATGTGTGTGTGTGTTTATCTAATTTACATTATCTTCTTAATTTTGTATTAATATTGTCCAAGAAAGACAATTTAATGTTACAAGAAAATCCATGCAACATCTAAGCCTTACCCTATTATTTCTATTTATTCAGTATTTACAAATAAATAAGGCAAATTCTCCAAGGATTGTACAGTATAATCATCTTTAAAAGAACAATAATGTGAGGAGGGAAAATGTTAACTTTAAAATTCAGAAATGCTAAAGTCAACACAATAGAATGCAATACAGATTAAAGTGTTAAAAAGCAACCAATAAAACTAAACCACTCAAAAGCACCAGACTTAAAAATGAATTCTTTAAATTCCTTGGAGAACAGCAAAATCTTAATAATCCAGCACTAAAAAAGAAAACGTTTAGAAATGGAACATTGCTTTGTATGAACGTAAGTATATCAGTGCAAATTTAAAATTTCCTAAAGCTTCATATGTGTACAAATATCCACCATGCTTGATATATATTCCACACTTAGGGGTATAGTGTGCATATCTGTATAGAATGAATGTTTCCTTCATTTCATTTTACTGCTGTACTTTTCTTTTTCTTGCAGCAGTTTTATCAGTCTTCTGCCATCAAATCGTGTGCCCATTTACATAAAATGTGTATGATCCATGCATTAAGTACTCACGATTTAGTTTATTTCACAAACCATCAGGAAATATTGCTATATTTTATTTTTGGATTGCATGTAAATTATATTATATTTGGATGTTGATAGATAAATGACCATGACTTTGGCATTGCTTAAGAAAAGGTGGTCTTTTTAACCTTTAATTCTGTTACTCTTTACACTTGTTCTATGATTGATTCACACATATTTAGCATATATTATCACTGAGAAGCCATCTGCTAAGCCACTTGCAGTCTAATACTACAGAGATAATTTGATGTACACTCCATGGGGAGTTTTAGTCATCTCTTTGTCCTAAAGAGCGACCATTCAAAGTTACAGTGGCATCAAAAAAGCAAATTATGACTGGTCCTTTCACTTAACGACTATCACAGCATTCCCAAAATCATGTGATCAAAATTTGTGTGCTTGGAAACTGGCATGCATTTATGATGGTTGCAGGGTCTTTGGGTCACGTGATCACTATCACAGAAGCCAGCAACTTCCCAGCTGGCTTCTGACAAGCAAAGTCAATGTGTGTGGGTGTGGGTGTGTTGAATTTGCTTAATGACAGCATGATACACTTAACAACTGCAGTGATTCCTTAACATCCATGGCAGAAATCTGGTGCAATTTAACAACTCCTATGCTTAGCAGCAGAAATTCTGGTCCCAATTACTGGTCATAAGTTCAGAATTTCCTGTAATAGTAATGATTATATTGATCTGAGCAGCCCATCCTTACAATCTGCTCTAAACAAAGCCCTGCTTTCAGTTAAGATGTTAATAAGTTTAATATTGTGATTATGGGAAGAAAAGCGGGAGGATGTAGATTATCTGCTTAATCCTGATAATTTTCATGGGCTTTTTCCTCCTTTAGCACTGGAAGAATTAAGAATATTGAGCATCTCTTATTTAATGGAATATCCTTAAATGAATCTTCTCATGCCACAAGTTAATTCATCACCTAGGAGAATAATAGCACTTGATTAGTTTAGACAATACTACATGCTTTCCCAAGCACATCTGCATACTGCAGTCAAAACCAGCAAGTGCATGGCCATGCAGCTGAAACAGAATAACAAAGTTGGAAGGGATCTTGAAGGTTTTCTAGTCCAACCCCCTGCTCAAGCAGGAAACCTTATACAATTTCAGACAAATGGTTCTCCATGCCTCATGCAATACAGATGAAAAAGAGGTGGGTTTTAGGCAGGAACTAAGCGACTCGGGAACTCTGGGAGTTGAAGTCCACAGGTCATAAAGTCGCCATAGTTGCCCACCCCTGGTTTTAGGTCATGTGATCAGCACTATCAGGGCTTTTTTTTAAAAAAAAAAAAATCTCCAACCCTGCATCCCCCATTTTCCTTTATGTGGGCATATATTTCCTGTTCTCAGACTAATAATAATAATAATAATAATAAAGTTGGAAGGGACCTTGGAGGTCATCGAGTCCAACCCCCTGCTCAGGCAGGAAACCCTATACCATTTCAGACAAATGGCTGTCCAGTCTCTTCTTAAAAAACTTCCAGTGTTGGAGCATTCACCGCTTCTGAGGCAGTTGTTCCACGGTTATTGTTCTAACTGTCAGGAAGTTTCTCCTCAACTTCCAGGTTGCTTCTTCCCTTGACTAGTTTCCATCCATTACTTCTTGTCCTGCCCTCAGCGCCTTGGAGAATAGCTTGACTCCCTCTTCTTTGTGGCAGCCCCTGAGTATTGGAAGACTGCCTAATCATGTCACCCCTAGTCCTTCTTTTCATTAAACTTACCATACCCAATTCCAGCAAACGTTCTTGATGAAGCGGTTTTAGCCTCCATCCCTAATCATCTTTGTTGCCCTTCTCTGCTCTTTCTAGAGTCTCAACATCTTTTTTACATCGTGGTGACCAAAACTGATGCAGTATTCCAAGTGGGGTGGGGTGGCCTTTAAACAAGGCATTTTAAAGTGGTATTAATACTTCACGTGATCTTGATTCTATCCCTTCTTTTATGCACGGCCCAGCACTGTGTTGGCTTTTTTGGCAGCTGCAGCACACTGCTGGCTCATATTTAAGTGATTGTCCGCTAGGACTCCGAGATCCCTCTCACAGTTACTACTATTGAGCAAGGTACCCCCTATACTATACCTGTACATTTGGTTTTTCTTGCCTAAATGTAGAACCTTACTTTTTTCACCATTGAATTTCATTTTGTTAGATAGCGCCCAATCTTCAAGTCTGTCCAGGTCCTCCTGTATCTTAAGCCTGTCTTCTGGAGTGTTGGCTATTCCTGCCAGCTTGGTGTCATCCGCAAATTTGATGAGTTTCCCATCTATCCCCTCGTCCAAATCGTTGATGAAGATTTTGAAGAGCACTGGCCCCAGAACAGAGCCCTGGGGCACCCCACTGCACACTTCCCTCCATGTAGATGCGGTTCCATTGAGGACCACACGCTGAGTACCGCCGGTCAGCCAGCTACGAATCCATCTGGTGGTGATGCGGTCTAACCCACATTTTTCTATCTTATCAAGTAGTAGGTTGTGATCTACTTTTTCAAATGCCTTACTGAAGTCCAAGTAAATTATATCCACAGCATTCCTCTGATCCACTAATTTTGTCACTTGGTCAAAGAATGCAATAAGATTTTTCTGGCATGATCTGTTTTTGACAAACCCATGTTGGCTTTTAGTAATGACTTTGTTTTCCTCTAGGTGTTCGCTGATTCGTTGTTTGATTATCTTTTCCAGAATTTTCCCAGGTATTGAGGTCAGGCTGATAGGTCTGTAATTTCCTGGGTCCATTTTTTTCCCTTTTTTGAAGATGGGAACTACATCAGCTCTTTTCCAGTCCTCCGGTAATTCCCCAGTGCTCCAGGATCTTTGAAAAATATAGTTCAACTAGAACTTTCCTTCTGTAATATTTCCTTCCATAGCATAGAAATTACAGGTAGTCCTCAAGTTACAACCGCAATTGAGCCCAACACTTATGTTGCTAAGTGAAACATTTGTTAAGTGAGTTGGCCCCTTTTTATGACTTTTCTTGCCAGAGTTGTTAAGTGAATGATTGCATGTGTGAAGTTAGTAACATTATTGTTAAGTGAATCTGGATTCCCCGACGACTTTGCTTGTCAGAAGGTCACCAAAGCTGATCACATGACCCCAGGACACTGCAACCGTCATAAATACGAACCACTTCCCAAGCATCTGAATTTTGATCATGTGACCACGGGGAATGCTGCAACGGTTGTAAGTGTGAAAAAACGGTCATAGGTCACTGTTTTCAGTGCCGTTGTAACTTTGAATGGTCCCTAAATGAACTATTGTAAAGTCAAGGACTACCTGAACATGACTGTCTTGTTTCTCTTTCATTGAAGCTTTAATCTTGAATATGTGCCTTTCATAAAACTGATCCTTCCCTGCCCATTGCTAATTTTTGCTATAAAGAATTATTTTCCTAATTTGCCTTGAAGCATTCATCTAAAGAATCAACTTAAGCTAATATGAAAAACTAGTGAATGAATGCCAAGAATAGGAATGCAGCTTGGGAGTGAATACGTGATTGCGAGTAGAAATTTTGTAAAATAATAGGAATGGCAGCATGCTGTGTGCTGAATATAGTAGTGTAATTCTGCCTAAAGCTAGGCTCCGAGTAAAACCCCCATGATAAAAGCAGACTTGACTTAATGAGGAAACTTGCCTTAAAATTTGTCACCATCCTTTAGATAGATGCTGAAATAATTATCCTTTTCAATGTACTTTACGTTTTTTAATTGATCGTTTGATTTGTCTTTCTAAAAATAAATGTTTTACCTTTATAAACTGTTTTACAGCAATGCTGTCATTGAAGAAGCTGTGTTATGGAGAAATGGGTTACAGTCTAAATATTTAAATAAGGGGGGGGGGGGAAACCAAGCTTGTACTAATTTCAGCTACTGTTCCGATTGTTTCCTTCCCTGAAGCTGTATGGATAGCCTGATGTCACTTTGTCAGGATTGCCAAGGTTGATGGAACTGATGTTATTTATTGGGTATGTTTTAAAGTATTTTGTTTGTGATTTAAAAATTTATGGAATGTTGTTTATTCATTTGTGTTTTTACCCAAGAGATGGTTGTTCTCATTGTTATGGGTCAGAGTATTGGCCACACACTGATAACTTAAGTTCAATCACATTGGTCCAAGTTTGTTGTTGTCATTTTACATTATGAAGTATCCTAAACCTATTTGAGGTTGAACACAATTAAATGAATAGTTTACACCCACACTTTTTAAATCTTCACAAGAAACCTCATGAGTCAATCCTTTCACTTTGTATAAAATGATTACCCTCAAGTCTTCCGTGTTGAAAAACAAAAGTTGTCTGGGTTTGAAGTCTTTGAAAGTAAACTAATTTTAATTGCTTTCATTTTACCCGTAATTGCAGTTTGCTTTAGCACAGCTGTTGAAGTAAACCTGCAAAATGAATTAGAAATGGATTGATGAAGCTGTAAGACAAAATTCAGGGATATGGTTAAGTGGTTTCTGAGTAAGAGCTCACTTCTTGCCGTTGTCAGTGTTTAACGTCTTTATTTTGAAAGCATAAACAAAGAAAACAACGGGTCTGATCTTTGTATTAACAACAAAGGCGTAGGTTTCCCAGAGGTTTTTGAAGTTTACGAAGCTTCAGAGAGCACAAATTTGATGTATGTGGTAAGTAAATCCACTGCCTTTTCAATCATAAGATATACAGGTTGTCTTCGACTTACAATCATTCATTTAGTGACCATTCAATATTACAACAGCACTGAAAAAAAGTGACCTCTGACTATTTTTCATACTTATGACTGTTGCAGCATCCCCATGGTCATGTGATCAAAATTCAGTTGCTTGGCAATTGGCATGTATTTATGATAGTTGCACTGTCTTGGATAGTCATGCAATCACCTTTGTGACCCAAAGGTGCTTTTTCAGGAGGCAACTGGACTTCCTTGTTTTTCTTTGAAGACATTTCATTTCTCATCCAAGAAGCTTCTTCAGTTCTGACTGGATGGTGGGGAATGGAAGGATTTATACTCCTTGCAGACAGCTGGTCATTTGCATTCTTTTAGAGAATCATTGAGGCCATTTGGAGGTTTATCTGTGTCCTCAGGGTCACCTGAGTAGTGCAAATGGGTGTGGAGCCTTCTTGGTTGCAGTGAAGAGACACAGGGCAGAAAACATCCTGCAGCCAAGAAGGCTCCACACCCATTTGCACTACTCAGGTGACCCTGAGGACACAGATAAACCTCCAAATGGCCTCAATGATTCTCTAAAATAATGCAAATGACCAGCTGTCTGCAAGGAATATAAATCCTTCCATTTCCCACCATCCAGTCAGAACTGAAGAAGCTTCTTGGATGAGAAGCGAAACGTCTTCAAAGAAAAATGAGGAAGTACATGAATGGCTTTATAGAGGAAAGAGAGAAGGATTGTTAATACACACCCAAAAAGTACTCAGCACTAGCATAAATGTGATTGAATAGCTGATTTATGATGACAGATAAGTATGGCTGAAACCTATTGGATGAGTACAGATTTGTATCATTTATCTTTATTGTAGAAGATATCTTGACACTACCAAGTTCTTTATATCCTTTACACGTAATTTAACTAATGTTCAGAGTATATAAAATCAAATCAGAACTTCTAAATATACTAATAGGTTATGATTATAATATATGATGTAAAATTATGAGTCTGTAACACAATAATGAAGTGGGTGTTTGAAGGTTAATCTATGCAAACAATTTTCTATTCATAGTAATTGGTTACTATCTACAGTCACTCTTCTTCCCAATTTATAATCCACTCCACTAAAATTCACTGAACCTGTGATGTCCAATATGGCACTAGTAGGCATTGTATTGGTACCTGCAAGTCTGTTCTTCTATTGTTATTCCTTTTAAAGATTATTTTAATTTTTAATATAACAAGGGACTTGGTGTGATACAAAGAAAAGTACCAAGATAAATATTTGTAGTTCAGAGTTGAACTTTGTGTCCTTGATGCTTTCTGAGCTTGGTTGCTTACTTGCAGACATTTCATTACCCAACTAGGTAAGTTCATCTGTGCACTGCTGGTGTTATCTAGCTGGGTTATGAAACATCTGCAAGAAAACAACCAAGCTCAGAGAGCCCCAAGGACCTGACAAAGAAAAGTACCACCCTCCAAAATTACATCTACTTTCAAAAAGTGCCCATGGTGATCCCAAAGGCCCATCAGCCACCTCAGAAAATATATTTTAAAAGTAGTGGCTGCAGTCCTGGATCAGAGAAAAGAATAACTCAAGTCTTTGGAGCAGAAAAAATGACTAAGGTAAACTGAGGGGATAGAGAAAACATGGCGATGGGGGCAAAGGAAGTTGAGTAAAAGGAGCAGCCAGTTTACCCTGAGACACACAAACACACACAGAGAGAGAGAGAGAGAGAGAGAGAGAGAGAGAGAGATTTTGATGAGTAGCCATATCAATCATAAATAAGTGCCATGACTCCCATTTTCTGAAGGGAGCACAAGAGATGTCCACGGAATGTTAAATATGCTCTCTAGTCTCAGAAACCTGGGGGCCTCTGAATCCATGGATTGTTCTGATTTGTTCTGAAAAACATATTTTTATTTATTTATTCATTAAATTTATGTGCTACCCAATCTCACTGTGACTCGGAATTCAACTTCTTCCAACTTTTAGACAAAGAGGGCGTAAGTAAAAGTGTTTCCTTTATTTGGAAAAAAAATATGATTGGATTAAGAAAATACGACTCCTTTTTAATTTATCTTTTAAAATGTTGGATCTTGATAGTGTATGTATGTCATTCCTTTATAGTGTTGCATGAACATCCTATTAACTATTCCTGATCTACTAGACTGGTTTAAAATAAAATTTAAAAGACATGAGACAATGGTAACATGATGGGGGAAAAACAGTCCTTGAAACCTGAACAAATAAACAGTATGCAAGGAAAAAAATATATTAAAGTAGGTATGTTTTTACAAAAGAAGGAAATCACAATGCTTTTTTCTTTGTTTGCAGTCCCTATTCATTCTCCATAGCTCCGTTCGCCTTTTAAAATATATGTATGTATGCGTGTAAGATTTACATTTCCTGCCTTTTGATAGTATTAACTCAGTAATGAATACATTGTAAGACAAAACAAAAAACTCATGTCTTCTTTCACATGCGTCCATACGTGTGCATATACACATGAATGGATATGTGCAAACACACATGGATTTAAATAGTCCACCTACTCTTATCCATCTGGCTAAGAGATGAAGCCAGTGTACGATTTCTTATCCATCTATTTACCTTGACATTTTTGTAGGATAGAAGGAGTGGAATCTTCCTGTCTCTAATAAGCAGATGTAAAACTTTGAAATCCAGGATCACTAGAAATATCCAGGAGCTAATAAGGAGTCTTTGGTGGTAAAATGTCACATGAAAATTATATGCTTTTACTTAATGAAGTATTAAAGCAATTGATCAGTTCGCATATTAATGTATCAGCAATGTATCTCTGAGATCAAAGAGGTAGTTTACTTGAGTTCAAAGGACTGACATTTAATCATGAACTCAAGAACTCTGCATGGAAGACTCATATGATTGAGGGCAGAGTTATTTATGCTTGTGAGTTCCCTCCTTGATCCAGTCCATAGCCAGCTTGTTGTCCTTCCTAGGCTCTTGTGACCGAGGTTGTTCTTTGGCTAATGCTGATGTCAAATTCAGCTACTAGTCTGACCAGCTTCTGCATATGGAATTAAAGGTAAAAAGCCTTTTGGCCTTTAACTCAGACAGCAAAATATTTAATTCCACTCCTATTCAGATCAAATTTCCATCCATCCGACTTATACGGTTCTCGGTGGCTTGTATATCCTATCAACCTTTTTAAGATTAAAAGAGTATACAAAGCCCAGCACCAGAAGTTAATAAAATCTACATTCAATCATCTTCCCAACATTCTTATCTACAAGCCCTGTTGAAAAAGTTTTGATGAACTTTCTGAAATCCTGTTTAGATCTCAATGTCTGCAGCCTCTACCTTTTTGGCACCAGGGACCAGTTTCATGGAAGACAAATTTTCCATGGATCGGTGGGGGGAGGGTAGGAGGAGTGTGCAACCTAGATTCCTTGCATGCACAATTTACAGCAGACTTTGCATTCCTATGAGAATCTAACGTCTGATGATCTGAGGTGGAGCTGAGATGGTGATGCTAGTGCTAGGGAGTGGCTCCAAATACAGATCAAGCTTTGCTCATTCACTTGCCACTGACCTCCAGCTATGTGGCCTGGCTCCTAACCATTCTGTGGCCCGGGGGGTTGGGAACTCCTGCTCAGCATGGTTCCAAAGAAGGAGGTCAGCAATTGCCTTGACGCCCCTAAAGATGGTAAACTCTCAATGAAGGGATCTTATAGAGATGAACACCTTCTGCAACATCTTATTAAATAGACAGAATCTACCAGTTAGAGGCTGCTAGAAGGCTCAGTCCTTTGTTTTCAGTCATTCTTACCTTTAGGACTCTAGTCATAGTTGACCTCAGCAGAACAGTCCTTATCAAAATCATGCTTTATGGTTTCAGAAATTTGGGGGAGGAAGAGACAAACTTGGGGGAGTAAGGGGAAATGACATCAAATACCTAATTATTTCACTAAAACACTGCCTATACAGGGGGCCCTCAGCTTACAACCATTTGTTTAGTGATCATCCGAAGTTACAATGGCACTGAAAAGAGTGACTTACAATCAGTCCTTGCATTTATGACTGTTGCAGCATCCCTACAGTCAGGTGATCAAAATTTGGGTGCTTGGCAACTGACTTGTATTTACAATGGTTGCATTGTTTCATGATCATGTGAATGCTATTTATGACCTTCTCAGCTAGCTTGTGACAGGAAAAGTCAATGAGAGAAACTGGGTTCACTTAACAACCACATGGTTCACTTAACAACTGGCAAAATATTGTAAAATTAGGCACAATTCACTTAACAACCATCTTGATTAGCAATGAACATTCTGGTCCCAATTGTCATAAGTCAAGGACTGTCTATACATGAATTATTTCTGTTCCAATTTCACTCTTTTTGATCTGGTATCTCCAAATATCTATAGAATTTTTCAGAGCTATAGAGTTCATATTGATTACCAACATCAATTTTCTTCCATGCTATAATTTATTTGGTGATAATGTAATATAAACTCATAACACTGTGCATTAATTTTTAACTTCCAGGTTAATGTTAGTTAGAGTTATAAAAGTGATTTTGAATCAATTGATCCACATATACTAATACAAATATATGAATATAAGAGAGAATATTAACTCATTTATATAATGAGAGTGTAAGGACCCACCTCAATTTACATCTTAAGAAGACAGAACTCTTGGAACGTTTCTTCCAACAGGAATCTTTATTAAGAAAAACTGACTGAAGGCATGCTAGACAGGATCTGAGGGGTCCCCCCCCCCTATCATTCAATGTTTTAAAGTGTTCCCAGGTGGCCCCACTCCACATTCCTTCCGGTCGATTCAAATTGGCAGATGGTTGGGTGTTAAGTCCATCAGATCCCAGGCGTTGCAATCTTCCCCCCTTTTTCCCTCGCTGCCGGTAAAAGGAGACTTCATAGGGAGTGAGATTAAAGGCTGATGGCCGCATTGTTATGGTTAGTACTCTTGAAGGGAATCCACAGAGGTTGCTACTTTGTAGTTGATAGAGGAAATGCCAGTCATAAACACCCGTGTTTACTCTCCCTCCCTTTGTAGTATGACAGAATCCAGAAGAGAGTAAGAATTGGTTTTTCTCAGAGTAGGTAGCTAGAAATAAAATATAATTGGATTCTGACAGAGAGAAGATTTAGAGGGAAAATTAGGCAAGAGATATGCTAATGTAGCAGGCCCATGGGATTAATAAAATTAAGCTTATGGGGTCACAGATTGAAATGATATGTGAAATACAAAAGAAATTGTGTTATTTAATATAGGGGAGGAAAAATAATAATGCAATACCCATCATATGTGAGAACTACTTTAAATAATGGTTAACAGGGAGGTTGAAATCTATTCTGGGAAATGTCGAAGAAGAAAGAATCGGATTTTGCTGAAGTGTAAGCATAATGAATAGAGGTAGAGATAACACATGAAAGATTCTTTTGTCAGATGAAGGAACAAAAGGCTTAAAATGCACTCAGTGAACTTTCCGTGAGATTGCTGCTAATAACATTCCCCTAAATTTAATAAAATATAAAATGTGCTTTACCGTATCTGAATTTTCTAACTGTCCAACCTGAGAGCACTTATTATTTACTCATAGTCTATCTATCCTGACAGAGGAAAATAGGAAGGATGAAAAAAAGAAGGTAATTTTCTTCAAACAGTTCCTGGAATACGTTTTAAATTGCAGTAGACAAAATCTTGCTCCACTCATTCACTCACTCATTCATTCATGGTATCTATACCTGTCATTATCCACAGACTCTTTGTGGTTGACAAGAAGCCATGTGACAGTCAATAATACAAAAAATGAATTGCAGCTTAAATAAAAAGTAAATAAGCATCCAGGATATAATATTAAAAATTGTAAAATTAAATAAAGCAATCTGCGGGGATGTATCAAAAAAAGGCAAGATGCTTTCAGGGCGACAACTATGTGTATGTACGTGCTCAAAGGTCAAGATTTGGATTCTATCTGTCTGTCTGCCTGTCTGCCTGTCTGTCTGTCTATCTATCATCTGGAATCATGCCAAAGCAGTTATATTTAACACTAGTAATGAGATATCATGAGTAAAAAAAAAATGAATAAAAAATATTACACAGTATTCTAGAAAGAAAGCACATGCATGAACTCTCCATATACAAGGGTTTTTATTAGATTAGCTGTGGTTTCTTTCAATATTATGAGATACAAGTTGTATTCTTTGGTACGGAAAGCTATTCTAATTGCTAGAAATACAGTAAATGTCCCCATCACTCCTGGGTTTAATCTCAGCATAATTAGCTTCTTGCACAATAGAGTACTTAATTTCAATGGCTGACAGGGCTCATTAGCTTACAGAAGTAATTCCTAAGATTTCTGTTGTTAAAATTAGGATTTCAGTCTGGAGGAACAGAAGATGGGGGTTGGGAGGGGATGAGAAATGCAGAAGGTATCACGGGATTTTTCCAAATATTCCACTGTGAGCTTTGTATGTCAGATGATAGATAGATAGATAGATAGATAGATAGATAGATAGATAGATAGATAGATAGATAGATAGATAGATAGATAGATAGATAGATAGATAGATAGATAGATAGATAGATAGATAGATAGATAGATAGATAGATAGATAGATGCTGTCCTTTCTTCACTAATAAAATAGTGAGTTCTTCAGTTTAATCTTAAATTTGTACATGATAACTGTACACCCGTATGGAATCCAAATTCTAAGTAATTATCCATTTTTGCAGTGAAATAAAAAATTCTCCAGCATGAGATGGAGAATCCACCAATGGGTTTAGACTATCTTCCTGCCCAATAAGACTAAGTCTGTCAGAGTTAATACGCCTCCTGCTGGGCTGATGCTCCCCAGACACGACTTAGTCTTCAGCCCAAACAGGACGCGTGTTGACTCTGAAGGCAGGTTGTATCTATCCATTGGTGAATTCTCCTCCTAGCATCCCCCAGATCAAAAACAGGGAAAAAAGACTTACAGCCCGTAAATCGCCGATAAATCAGCTGAGCGTCGGGCTTTCCTTCTCTCTCCCGCTGAACAGCTGAGCGGCGGCCTCCGGGCCTGCTCGCGGGCCGATCGGCGTGCCCGCCGAAGAGAGAAGATTTAAACTTGAGCGGAGGCTGCAGGGGGGAGCAGGAAGGGACAGCCTAGGCTCGCGCAGCCCGCTCGTTTTTGCCCTGTTCCCAGCGCTGCCGCGAAGCAGCTAGCACAGCAAAGAAGCTTCGGAGGCAATTTCTCGCTGCCTGGGAGCAGCCGGCGGCGGGCGAACTCGCCGCGGCCGCCAAACAGCTGAGCGTCGGCTTGGAGCCACGCTCTATTAAATCCTTCAGCCCGAGCCTTGGAGAGGCACCAGGCCCTGGGAGCCTCAGCCGGGCCAGGACAGCTGTTTTTGACCTCTCCTGCACACAGTCGGAGCCAAGATCTGACGGGCTCTAACGGACTGGAGTTTGGCGCGCAAATAGCGGCCGCCATTTTGAGACGCATCGGCCTCACAGGGAAGGCCCAGTAACTGTCAGCCTTTGATTCAAGGCCACAGACAGGCCAAAAGCGTGCAAGAATAAAAGGACTGCTATTGGGACTTGGGCCCAAAAATCTGATTAGGCCCTCATGCCAGGCAAAACATTACACTGTCTCAGCCTCAGTCAATCTGCAGCCAGTTTGTGTCTGGACAGGGCGGCCATTACAGCCCAGTTATTTAGGGCCTCCACTGGCACAGCTAACCCAGATTCTGGTCGGCATCCGCCTTCCTAGGGCATCCAAGCCCAAGCCTCAGTCAGGCAGACACTATTAGCGTGAGCTGGCACGCCTCTTGGCACCGCCGCCACCACCTAGGCTTCGTGTGCAGGCACAGTTCACTCTGGTGACAGCCGCCACCATAAGGAGAGGAGTGTGCAGGCACAGATCACTGAGGTGATAGCCGCCACTGATCGGCCAAAGTGCGTGCCGGCACTCGCCGATTGCGGTTCAACCGCTACTGAGAGATATCTTGCAAGACGCCCAGCCGCGCGCCACAGCACCTTGGGGGGCATTGTCAGCCGTTTGGAGCCTTGAACGGGGGCGTAAGGGCGCTTAGGCGATCACAGCCCCGGAGCTTTGACGGCACGTCAACCTCTGTTGCACCATTAGCCTGGTGCTCGGCTCCTGCTCCTGATACACCAAGGCCACTGGCCACAGGCTATAATGGCTGACAGCGCAGTTCCTCAGTCTGCGCAGGGCGCACCCGGCACTCCCGCTTCAAGCAAACGCAGGTCCTCCAAGCAGGAGGCAGCGGGAAAGATCAGGGCCAAGGCCAAGGCCAAGGCCATCTCTGTTAAGCGGACCTCTAAGGCTGCTGAAAAGGAGGCTAGCAGGAGACATACTGCACTTGAGAAGCAGTTCTCCAGAGCTCAGCAGCTAAATGAGGGGGAACAGGTACCCCTGGCCCCTCAGGAGAGCTCACTTGCTATCCCGCTGTTTGGCCCACCTGCTCCAGCAGCTCAGCAGGCCTGGTCTCCGCAGGGCCTACCAATACAGAGCACGGCTCTGTTTACAGACCGTGGGTTAAGCCCACAGGTATTGCCCCCCCCTGCAAGGGTTCACTCGGCTCCTGAGGCCACATTCACGCCCACAGCGGCGGGCCTCCGTCCCCCTGAGACACAAGGGGTGGGGCCCGAACAGCTCCAGGCGTTACTCGCCCAGGCATATGCCCAGGGCATGGCCGCCTCCTCCTTGCAGAACCCTAGACCGGGGGCCACAGTTCCACTGCAATCACAGGAGGCAAGGCCGGAGTATCCGGAATCGGTTTATTCCGACTACTCCCCCCAAGATCGGGACTCAGGCCCCGAGGAATATGGGTCGGTGGGCTTCCAATTGTCGGACGACGAGGAGTCGGCACCAGACCCCTCTCCTTTCGTTGGCCTTTTTGACCTGAGTCTGTTTAAATCGCTCCTGCTCAAGGCCACCACATCGGCTAACATTAGCCCAGAGCAGGATGCACAGCCATCTCCCTCCACGAGCCAAGACCCAAAGCCGCTCTTCTCCGAACCTACGGTTACGGAGAGGCACATCCCTTGCCCCCCATTTTTTCTAGAGACCATCCGCAAACAATGGGGGAATCCAGGCACTCTCCCAGCACCAGGGGGAGCAGAGCGGAAACTGTGTACTGTTGCCCCGGTCCTGTCAGACCTCCTAGAGGTCCCAAAGGTGGACGCATCTCTAACTCCCATTCTTTCCTCCTCCACCGTGCCAGGTGATATGGCTGAGGCCTTGAGGGCGGAGGATAAGAAATCTGAATTCTCCTTGCGTAGGTCTCACCTAGCATCGGCATGGTCAGTGAAGGCGTCCACATCAACCTCCTTTTTCGCCAGGACATCCATCCTCTGGCTTAGGGAGCTCCAGGCCATGACCCCCCCGGACCAGGTTTGTGCACACCAGAATCTGGGTAAGTTGATAGCCGCGGCCGAGTACATGGCGGACACTTCACTTCATGCCGCCAGGTTCTCATCGAGATCCATAGCCGCTAACATTGCGGCACGCAGACTTCTGTGGCTGAGACAATGGCGAGCGGATCTAAAATCCAAGTGGCGCCTGGCATCCGCTCCCTACAGGGACGGACACCTCTTTGGAGAGGCACTAGATCCTTACCTCGTCGAAGGTAGGGACAAGCGCAAGGTGTTGTCCCACCTCGGCAGAAAGCCGGACAGACGATCCGCTCCATACCCGCGGAGGCCATCTTTCCGCCAGGGCTCGGGGACAGAGTGGTCTCCTTCGTCTCGCCCCTTTTTCCCCAGACCTGGACGACAGCCGGACCGTCCAGCTCCCAGACCTAGACAGCAGTTCCACAACAAGCGGCCCTTTCGAGGCGCGGGAGGCCGTCCCTTTCGAAGAAACAAATGACTTGAGGGCGGACCTCCCCATTGGGGGCAGACTTTCCGCATTTGCGCAGGAATGGGAAGCCACCATCACGGACACCTGGGTGCTCAACACCATCAGGCGGGGCCTTGTCCTAGAGTTCCAGTCCCGGCCACGGGACCGCTTCATCTCTTGTCCCATGCCAAGAAAGCCAGCCAAGTTGGAGCTTCTGACCGAGGCCATCCACCATTTGCTGGTAATCAGGGCCATCGAGCCGGTGCCGGCTGGCCAGACACATCGGGGATTCTATTCCATCCTCTTCGTGGTCCCAAAGCCTTCGGGGGGATGGAGAGCAATCCTCGATCTGAAAGGACTAAACTCGCATCTTGTCTACAAAAGGTTCAAGATGCAAACTCTAAGGTCCATTCTGGCCAGCATCAGAAGGCACGATTACCTCGCTTCCATCGACCTCACAGAGGCGTATCTCCATGTCCCCATCTTTCCCGACCATCGGAGATTCCTCAGGTTCTGTTCCGGGTCCCACCACTACCAGTTCAGGGCCCTACCATTCGGACTATCGTCCGCCCCGAGGGTCTTCACAAAGATCCTGGCTGCACTGGTCGCCCACTTGAGATTGATCCCAATCCGGGTTCAATGTTACCTGGACGATATTCTCATACTGTCCTCCTCCCTTCAGCAGGCCCGATCAGACATAACCTTAACTGTCCGAACCCTTCAGACCCACGGCTTTTCAGTCAACTTCCAGAAGAGCCTAACAGAGCCCTCGCATCGCATCCTTCACCTGGGAGCGACTATAGACACCGAGCTCTGCATGGTCTACCTGTCCCCGGAACGCCGGGACAGTATTTGTTCCCTGATCAGACGGGTACGAAGGGGGCGGACAGTCACATTGGCCTTACTTTCCCAGCTACTGGGCAAGATGGTCTCTTGCATGGGGATAGTACCTTGGTCCAGGCTACACTTCAGAACCCTCCAATGGTTCTTGCTACCCTACCAGAGGCAGGGCACCAGTGCATCCAATCTGAGGGTCAGGGTTACTTCCCAAATTTTGGACTCCTTCCGGTGGTGGATATCCCCAGCTATAACCAGGGGATCCTTATTCAAGGAACCGGACAGGCTCATCCTAACTACCGATGCCAGTCTGTTCGGTTGGGGAGCGCACCTAGGTTCTCACCTAGCACAGGGACGATGGGCACAGGCAGATCTCAGCCACAACATCAATTGGCTGGAGCTCAGGGCCATACATCTGGCGCTGTTACGCTTCAGCGACAAGGTGGCGGGACAACATGTCTTAGTGCTCACAGACAATGTGGCAGCAAAGGCCCATGTCAACAGACAGGGGGGCACCCGATCCAAGAGCCTTATGGCCGAGGCTCAGTCACTCGGTACTTGGGCAGAGACCAATCTCTCCTCCCTCAGGGCGGAGCACATATCGGGGGCAGCAAACCAACAGGCGGACTCACTGAGCCGGTCGACAGTGGACCACTCAGAGTGGCGCCTGCATCCCGACCTGTTTGGAGAAATCTCGGAGAGGTTCGGACTCCCGGTGTTGGACTTGTTCGCCTCACCGGCGAATACGCAGCTCCCGAGGTTCTTCTCCAGGTTCCAGTCTCCAGGGGCGGAGCGGACAGACGCGCTCCGCAGCCCATGGCCCCAGGGGCTATTGTATGCCTTTCCCCCTCTCCCCCTGCTCCCGGCCCTAATCAGGAAGGTACTACTGGAGCGGGCGGAGGTAATAGTGGTGGCGCCACATTGGCCACGGCGACCGTGGTTTGCCGACCTAGTGGATCTTTCCATCTCCCCACAGTGGCAGATCCCTCCAGGACAGGTAGCTCTCAGCCAGGGGGCTCTACGGCACCCGGACCCACAGCGCCTCCAATTAGCCGTCTGGCATTTGAAAGGCAGTACCTAGCCCGAGAGTCGTGTTCTGCGGGCGTAATTGCCATGATTCAGGCCTCCAGACGCCCCTCCACTAACAGAATTTACGACTCCTCGTGGAAAAACTTCTGTGCTTGGTGTTCAAGGAATCACCTTGACCTATCGGCTGTCACGATATCGAGTATCCTGGAGTATTTGCTCGAGGGACTCAACAAGGGCCTATCGCCCAATACCATCCGCCGGCAACTGGCAGCGTTATCCACAATGCTCACGTGTGACACGCTGACGCCCTTGGCTCAGCACCCCCTGGTGAGGTCATTTATCAAGGGCGCAATTAACACCAGGCCGCCCGTGGTTCATCGGTATCCCTCTTGGGACCTCCCACGGGTCTTGCAATCCCTCACTTCGTCACCGTTCGAGCCCATTAAAAACAGCTCTCTACAGTTCTTGTCAATGAAGGTGGCCTTTCTCGTTGCGGTCACATCGGCCAGACGCATCTCTGAACTAGCGGCCCTCTCGGTCAGAGAGGACCTATGCGTCTTTCACAGTGATAGGGTGGTCCTTCGACTGGATCCGACCTTTGTTCCAAAGGTGAACTCCTTGTTCCATAGGTCACAGGAGGTGGTCCTACCAGACTTTTGTCCCCGGCCGTCTCACGGCCTAGAACGTCAGTGGCACACGTTGGACGTTAGAAGGGCGTTGGGCCACTATATCAAAAGGACTTCAGCCTTCCGCAAATCAGAAGCGCTCTTTGTCTCGTTCCAGCCTTCTTCCATGGGAGGGAAGGTCTCATCCTCTACAATAGGCAGGTGGATCAGGGCTTGCATTACCAGAGCGTATCAGTCCCAGTCTCTGTCATTGCCAGGGCGCATCACCGCTCATTCTACCCGCAGTGCCTCTACATCGGCGGCGTGGGCAACGCAAGCACCCATTGGGGACATTTGCAGGGCGGCGACCTGGTCCTCGCCTACCCCGTTTGTGAGGCATTACAGGCTGGACAAATTCGCCTCGGCAGACGCATCCTTTGGCCGGAGGGTGCTCCAGCAGGTGGCGTCATCCAGTGGGACACAGGTCCTGGCCGATTCCCTCCCATAGGGACAGGACTGCTTTGGTATGTCCCATTGGTGGATTCTCCATCTCATGCTGGAGAAGGGGCGTTGTCTTACCTGAACGCCTTTTCTCAGCATGACGATGGAGAATCCACGCCCGTCCCCATCTAGGCCTACCAGGCCCTGTGTCAGGGGCACAAGAGAGTCAACACATCATACTGTCGTCAGCAGCTTCGCCTTCGTCGTGTCTGGGGAGCATCAGCCCAGCAGGAGGCGTATTAACTCTGACAGACTTAGTCTTATTGGGCAGGAAGATAGTCTAAACCCATTGGTGGATTCTCCATCGTCATGCTGAGAAAAGGCGTTCAGGTAAGACAACGCCCCTTCTATCTCCCAGGAATAGTGGATGAATGTACTTACGTATTGTTTATCTCTTTCTCACAGTACATACAAGGATAGCAGCAAATTGCTTATATCCACATGATTAATTGCATAGAACAGGTCTGTCTGTAAGGATGACATTTCCCTGCATTTAATTTTTCACTCCTCATGCTTCTAATTTCCTAGACTTTGATTAGTTCTGCTACAGTATTTCTGTGGATGTTTTTGTTTTTACTTGGTCTTCCGGATGAGGAAGCTTACCACCGACGTCCAGGATGGATTATTCAACCATATGTGTATAATTTATGAATAAAGCTAATGTACTCATCTAACCGGTTAGCAGCATTTTTAATTCCCCTTTGCAGTTATTTAGACCCATTTATCTGAGTAACTGAACTTCTAGTTTTGTTAGAATTAAAATTCAATAGAATAACTTCTAAAACCTTCTTGCCCACTGTTTGAGCTTTTATCAATTTGCTCCTTCCAATGAATTTGCAAGTGCGAATATCTTGTCAATTGGGACCCCTTCTTACTAGTTGAAACTAGTAGTGTATAATATTGAGCAATTTCAGGTAGCAAGTCTAGCTACCTTGTTTAGGCTTTGTGAATTTCCCAGATTGCTTTCAGAGGCACCCTTTGCATAACAATGCATTTCAGGAATCTAACTAGGAGACTATAAAGCTCAAACAATTTAAAGATTCATGCATTTGATTTCTTTTTTATAGTTCAACTGCTGTTTTACTACCTGCAAGCTTTGTGCATTTTATTAATTCTTAAACCGGGTGATTTAGGAAGTTTGTAATCCGTGTTTGCTGTGCTGCATTTGTTTGCACTTAATAAGGATTTATACTGTGTTTTTTTTAAAAAAAATTCTATTTATCTGTGCTTTATCTTTGAATTATGCAACAGGTTAGACCAGAGTTCCTCAGCCTTTCCAGCTTTGTGGACCAGCAAAGGGGGGGGGGAGGAAGGAGATGGCTCTACGTGAATGGTTGGCAAGCGCATACGCGCAGCTCCATTTGTTCGTGCAAATGGAGCGCATGTCTTGCCCACTGTTCATACAAGTGGGGGTGCGCACGCTAATGCAGACTCTCGCCTGCTGCTTCCGAACAGCTCACATCCTAGTGGTGGGCTAGACAATCATTTTCTAAATAATTAAAAATATTCGCAGACTACAGTTGTTGTATGGGTGATTGAAAAAAAAATTCAACCTCCCTCTTCTACCACAGATAGTCCTCAACTTACTTCAATGAGTTGCTGTTCAAAGTTACAACGGCACTGAAAAAAGTGACTTACGATTGAAATTCAGACGTTTGGCAACTGACTCATATTTATGATGGTTGCAGTGTCCAGGGGTCATCTGAGCACCTTTTGCAACCTTCTGGCAAGCAAAGTCAATGGGGAAGCCAGATTCACTTAACAACCATCTTGCTAACTTAACAACTTGAGTGATTCACTTAATAACTGCGGCAAGAAAGGTCGCAAAATGGGGGAAAATTCACTTAACTGTCTCGCTTAGCAACATGAATTTTGGGCTCAATTACGATAATAAGTCGAGGACTAGGTGTGTTTGATTTGGACTAGATGACCTCCAAGGTCCCTTCCAGCTTATTATTATTATTATTGTTTTATTATTGATCATTGCACAGTCAGCCAGATGTTCAGACTGGATTTGGCATTTTTGTCTACCTATCGAGTCCTTACTAAGGACCTGGGATAGGCAGATGTGGATGTTTGATGGTATTACAGATATCGTCGCAGGATGGAAGCATTTCCTAGTAAGGCCACCTTTTGCAATTGACTAATGGCAAATTTGTCAATGCCAGTGATGTTCAAATGGTGCTCCAGTTGTTTTAGGATTGCACCCAAGGCGCCTATTATTATTGGTACTACCCTTGCTTGCCTTTGCCACAGTCTTTCTATTTCTATTTGTAGGTCTTTGTATTTTGTTATCTTCTCCAGTTCTTTCTCGTCTATTCTGCTGTCTCCAGGCACTGCCACGTCCACTATCCAGACTTTTTTGTCTTTCTTATCGACAATTGTTACGTCCGGGGTGTTATGTTGCAGGTGCTTGTCTGTTTGAATTCTGAAGTCCCAGAGCAGTTTAATTTTATCGTTTTCTATGACTTTCTCTATTTTATGATCCCACTAGCTCTTGCTTACAGGCAAATGATATTTCTTGCAGATCTTCCAATGCACCATTGTTGCTGCATTATATTATTGTTATTGTTGTTGTTGTTGTTGTTGTTGTTGTTATTATTATTATTATTATTATTATTATTATTATCATCGCTTAAGAAGGCATGGCTTTCTATTCGTGTTGTGCGGGCTGTGCATAAAAGGTTTACAGAAATAGTGTGCCCATTTGTTCATTGCTAGACTGACATTTCAAAGTAGCAGACAAAATGACTGCACCTATATACCTTGTCATTTATTTGTGCTGAATTTCCCATCTTCTGAGATTTCACACTGCCAGGCCGAGACGAATGATAACACTTTCCATTTAAATAGCCTGACACCTCTTAGAGCAACTTGCCTGTTTATTTCCATTTTACATGAGAGAGAGAGAAAGAGAGGTGGGAGATAGATGTCTTAGGTAGTTTAAACCAAATTAATCTCATTCAGAAAAAGAGAAATTATGTCTCACTGCTTGTGCATTTTAGATTAGAGTGTTGCCTTTGCAAGTGTGTTCAGTTAGGCAAACAAAATCACAGGGATTGAGTGAAATTTGAAACAGTGTGCGACAGCAAGAAGACCAGTATAAAAATATGTGACATTTTCATATTTTTTGCTGAAGGTAGCTCTAGGTTTGTAAAGATGGTGATCTGAATTCATTTATTGCATGAGACTTCCGGCTAACGAATGCTATACTATGCCTATCTGGCTGTTTTTCCAGTTGAGTATTTGCTACTTTTGAATAATGTCTCAAGTATAAGAGTAGACTTCTATTGCTGTCTTTTTTTTTTTCTTTTCAGTTTTACCGTTAAGTGGCTTGGGGAATGTAAATTAAGTTAAGATAAAATAAATTAAAATAAAAAAAAATAGTAATTGAGTTCTTTTGTCAATAGCTCAGCATTTCAGCAATTCATCATCTGAGTTCCTTTTACTTATATGCTGAATTTCCATTTGCATTCATTCTCAGTGAATAAAGCCTGGAAAGATGCATAAGCAACAGTCATTCCGTATGAAAGTTCTCAGCTAAAATAGGAAAATAAAAAGAACATCCCAAAATATAAAACAGAAGTAATCACAGCTTTGATTAATACTGAGAGAAGAATGCCAACTCAGTAGAACAAAATAATGTTAGTGTCCTAAAAATGAAGCATAGCATCAGACTGCAGTTGCAGGATCAAAATACTGCATTTTTTTTAAAAGCTGCTGCAAATTTCCATAAAAGACTATAATGACAGAATATTTACATAAACCACAGTGCTAGAAACAATGTGCATTGTTTACAGAAGCGTTGACTATTTGAGATGGGAAATGCTGATGAATACTGGGAAATGTAGCATCTACAACAGACTTCATTTTTAAAATGATATTTTTCATTTGCTTTGTGAAATACCCGCTCATTGGCATCTAAAATTTGATGTTAACCCATAGAGTGTAGCTATAGCATTATTTATCCTTTTATTACCTCTTATTTACCCCCTTGTATTGGTTGCACACTTTTATTATTATAATTATAATTTTCTCTGTTGTTTTGCAAGTACACTGAGTGCTTCTGTACTGGAGACAAATTCCTTGTTTGTCTAACCACACTTAGCCGAATCAAATACAGGTAGTCCTCAATTTACAACCAAAATTGACCCCAAAATTTCTGGGTTTTTTGTTTTTTTTTAAGTGAAACATTTGTTAAGTGAGTTTGCCCCATTTTATAACCTTTCTTGCCACAGTTGCGAAGTGGATCGCTGCAGTTGTTAAATTAGTCAAAATGTTGTTAAGTGAATCTGGTTTCCCCATTGACTTTGCTTGTCAGAAAGTCGCAAAAGGGGATCACATGACCCCGGGGACACTGCAGCCGTCATAAATATGAGTCAGTCACCAAGGATCTGAATTTTGATCACATGACCATGGGGATGCTACAATGGTCGTAAATGTGAAAACTGGATATAAGTCACTTTTTTCCAGTGCCATTGTAACTTTGAACATTAAACTTTGGTCATTAAAGAAATTGTTGTAAGTCAAAAACTACCTGTATTCTATTTCTATTCCATTCCATTCCACATAGCAAGTTGGTAGTTCAAATGGCTCCCTTTCAAACCACAATTTGCTAGAAGTAAAACCCAAATCCTACTTTGAAGTTCTAACCTGTTTAATTCTAACCTGGCCATATGAATGAGACTGGTTTGGAGATGTAAAGGAAGTGTGGTTACAAAAGATGAATAAGTGCATTTGGGCATCTTTGGCAAGGGGAAGTTAACATCACATCGGTCATGAGATCATTGTGGAAATGTGATGGATTTATCTTAGCCCGGGAAATAAATGGTTTCAAAAATATTACAGAACGAGAAGAGATGGACTTGGTTTTTTTGTTTTTTTTTTGGCATCCCTTAAGCATGTAATGGCCTCCTTTGACTCAAGAGACAAATGGAAAGAAGATCAAAGGCATTAATGAGGCTTTGCTTTAACATACCCATTGAGAAATAACAGCTGAAGTACATATATCTGTTTCCAAAATTCCGTAGCCATACCCACTTTTATCCTTGCAATAAACCCAATTCATAGGAACTTGGGTAAATCAGTCCTTAATGACTGAAAAAATACGAATCCCGGGCATATCTGTTCAATAATATAAAATCCTCTATCTCCGGGAGAAATATAAACCAGCTGTTTATTGTTAAAAAGGTTTAAAACAATAAAAACAACTATTTACAATATTAAAACAAACTTAGCTTTCGCTGGTCCACTGCCAGCATCCTCAGACTGTTGTTTTTTTTTCTCTTGAGGAAAAAGCAGGAAACTTTTCGTTTCTCATCCAAGAAGCTTCATCAATTGTGATGGTGGTGGAATGGAAGGTAGGTACTGACGATTGAGACTGGATAGTGGGGGGGAGGGAATGATAGGTTCTGACTGTCAGTCTGAACCATCCAGTCTCAGCTGTCACTACCTAGCCTTCCATTTCCTTCCCCTCCCTCACCCCCTCCATCACAACTGATGAAGCTTCTTGGGTGAGAAGCAAAACATTTTCTTCTTCTTCTTCCTCAAGGAAAAAAACAGTCCAGTTGCCTTTTGAAAAAAAGCACCCTTGAGGTAACTTAGAAAAGGTTGTTTGAAATCCTAACAAGCTTTAGCAGCCCCATTTTTCTTCTGTACAGGGGAAGAGGCTTGCTTTTTGATCTTTGTTAACTAACTCCAGGCCTTTGTCTGTTAGCAGAACTGAAATTACTACTGGCAGAAATTCTCATTCCCCTTATATTTGTGGTTGAACTTGAAGGATGAAAGCAAAGACTATTTTGTGTTTTTTGAATACCTGGCATTTCCTCTACATTAAGAGATGTTGTTAGAGAGCTGTACATATGGGTGCTTACTTACCTGTCACCATATAAACAGATAAAGTTAGCTTATTAACATACCATTAATTTATCAAACAGAATACTGTCTATTCCGAATGGCAAAAGTTATTCCCACTTTAGATCAAGCTCTTTTCTATCCCAGAGATACTAAGCAATACCTGACACATTGAGGATTATATTATATGTAGTACTTATTTAGTATTTTTAAATCATTTTTTGAAATTAATCTCAGTGGCCTGGTTTGCATATATAATTAAATCATGTGGTTTACCCACTAAGCCAAAACCAAACAAACTAGATTATTGCTTAGCACCATGTGCAAACAGACCATTGTGATGATGAAGTAGCTAATCCTTCATTTAGCAAATTGCATTTCCTAGGTTATTCCACTGAATTAATTCCAGCCCAGTTGGAGGGTTTATAGCTAAGTGGCAGAGTAGATATTTTACATGTGGAAGATGTCATATTCAATACCTAGTTTAAAGGTTTACAAGCAACAGGCTTGGAAAGATTTTTTTTTCTTTTATCACATATAAGGATATTTAGATTTTTATTCACTGGTTAATAGAACAATATTCTATCTTTTAAAAGGTTTCAAAAATATCCATTGTCTTTTGAATCATCCTCAGCACAGTTTATATAATTTCTGTAGGTAAGTAGGAGATAGGTAGGTAGGTAGGTAGGAGATAGGAAGGTGCTTTCTAACTTAAATTCTCAAAAAAAGAACCCTTTTAAATGTAAATTTCCCCAGATTGTTCTTGTTTATATATATTTCTTCAACTTCTTAAAGTATGTATGTTGCCCTTTTATATGTGTGTATGTAATCCTTTTTGTCTCTAACACCTAGAAATGTACAAATTGTGTTTCAGGCATGTATCACACAGTTTTTTGTGTGTCTATGAAAAATGGAAGTTTGTGTATTCTTTTCAGTGTCACTTTTGTGCTGAGAATAGAGTGTTATAGAAGGTAAAACAGATTTCTTCACTTTGAAATAGAAGGTAGGTTTCTTTCTTTTTTTCCCCTTTCTTAAGAAGGAGGATTTTTTTTACTCCATTTAGACACATGTTGTGTCATGCAACTTCCAAATCAACAGACTTCAAACCAGTGTGAGTTTTTCACCAGTTCCATGCTTTTAGCATTTTGTTTTATCGCCATGTTAGCCACATCCTTGTTGAAATGTTGGATCCAGCAATACCTCTAATGTGCTGCCTTACAATTCAGTTTATAGCAAATTCTTTTAGGTTCCTGTTTTGTCATTTTGTTGTTTTAGATAATGAAAGCAAGTCTTCTGGAAAGAGGTCCGCATGGATGGGTCATCCCCCCCCCTTCAATAGTGTCCAGTTCTCAGAGACTGCTTGGACCAATCCCTGCTGTTTTCTTGGCGAGGTTTTTTTAGAAGTTATTTGCCATTGCCTTCTCCCTACTGTTGAGAGAAAGTAATTGGCCTAAGGTTGCCCAACTGGCTTTCTTTCCAAGACCGAACTAGAATTCATAGTCTCCCGGTTTCTAGCCTGATGTTTTAAACACTAAACCATATTGGCTCTCCTGTGTCCATATTATAGTATAAATATATTATTGTATTCTTGACTGTCATTTAAACCTGGTTCATTCATGTGAATTATTCTTAATTTACAACTATTTAAAGATAGCAAATGCTGCCTTAAGATTTCATAACTCAGCTTTATGGAGAGATGTTCATTATTCATATATCTATTTTTACATTTTGAAGGCTTAGTAATTTTTTATCATTTTTATGTAGCTTGGCCGTCAGCATTTTTGCATTAAAATATTATTTCATATTAATCCAGCCAATTTATGATTGGGTGACATATTTATTTTATTTCAAATCTTCTGCTTGGTTTTTCAGGTGTTTTACAACATAATAACCATGGAAAGATAATAATAACTTTCAGCTTAACTTTAATGTAGAAAATTCTCTCATATTTGATAAACCACCCAGTAATTGTAGATTACTAACCCTCAAATCTAGTTATATGTATGTCTAATAATAGGCAGTTATTCAGAATGTCCCTAAATTCAGAAATGCTATTTTTAAAATAAGGCAGCTGCTTCTTGTGAACATATACATTTTGAGATTAATATGTATTCTATTTCAAGCAGTTCTTGCTAATTTGCAATATGCTAAGTAGTGGAGACATGCATGCTTTCAGTAGATGCATATGAAAGAAAAAAATATCTTCCTTTAGCAAATGGTAGAGATGAATAAATAAAAGCTCCCTACTAGTAAAAAGATTAAGGTTTCCTTGTCAGTCGTGTCTGACTCAAGGGCACTGTGCTCATCTCTGTTTCTTAGCTCAGAGAGCCAGTGTTGTCTGAAGACATTTTCTGTGGTCATGTGCCCAACATGGCTATATGCCAAAGGCGCATGGAACGCTGTTACCTTGCCACCAAAGTGGCACCTATTTAACTACTCGCATTTTTGCATGCTTTTGAACTTCTAGATTGGCAGCAGCTGGAGCAAGAACGGAAGCTCACCCCATTGCACGGCACCCGGGTCTTGAACCCGGGCTGTCAGCTTTCCAGCTAACAAGCGCAGCATCTTTAACTGCTGAACCGTCGCGCATGCCACTAAATGATGCTGGGAACATCAGTGCTCCCGGTTTGTAAATTGCTAGTCTGATGCAAAGCAGTACATTAGAGAAAAAATATATTCAAAACTCTAAATTCTTGTTTCTTCAGAAGCCAGGAGACAACTTCACATGACTTGTTGCTTCCCTATGGTTACCAGCTTGGATTCCCAAAAGTGACTGATTGATTAATTAGGAGCATGAAAGAAATCTTACAGTATCATGAAGCCATCAGCTATTCTTTCTGGAGAACTACAGTTCTCATAGAACTATAGAGTTAGGCCCCTTGAGACCAGCCTCCTTATCAGTGCTTATTTTTAGCTAACTGAGATAGATAGATAGATAGATAGATAGATAGATAGATAGATAGATAGATAGATAGATAGATAGATAGATAGATAGATAGATAGATAGATAGACAGACAGACAGACAGACAGACAGACAGACAGACAGACAGACAGACAGACAGACAGACAGACAGAACAGGTGGGATAGCTAAAACTTAGAAGAAACAAAACTCAATATGAATATGTTAGCAAAAAAGTAACTTTAGTAACAGAATGAAATGTAATAGAGATTAATGCAAAGTGTTTAACTTGAGAAACAAAACAGACATACAGGAGCGTGTGGCTTAGTAACAGTAAGTGCGAGGTGTGCTTTGGATTGTAGTTGGTCAAAAGATAAATGTCATTGTTACATTTTCCCCCAAAACAGGAAATGTGGTTTTTGGCTGAATCAATAGAAGTATTGATTCAAAATAATGGAAATCATAGTTCAGTTAGGTTCTTTGTTAATTGAGCTCTTTCCTGAGTATTCTGTCTCGGTCTAAACACCAGAGATTAAGAATGGTTTAGAAAAGTGAAATGGCGTCAGTGAAGAAAAAAATGAGCAAGGAATGGAAAACTAAGTTCTCTGAGAAGTACTGTATCCTTAGCTTTGAGAAAAGATAAGTTGGGGGAATGTGATAGTGCTGTTCAGGTGCTTTGAAGATGCATTCCAGCAGAAAACCATGTAATGTAGGACAGCATCAAATCAAATTTTTATTACAGCTATAGGTGTCCATAATGTAGAGCAGTAAAAACTGTAGTTAAAGGAAGGCTGAAAAACCTTCTAATACAGGGGTCTTCAAACTTGGCCCTTTTATGACTTGTGGACTTCAACTCTCAGAATTCCTCAGCTAGCGTGCCTGGATGAGGAATTCTGGGAGTTGAAGTCCACAAGTCATAAAAGGGCCAAGTTTGAAGACCCCTTTTCTAATAGCTTGGCAGTGGAACTGATTACTTGGGGAGAGGCAGTCCAGTGTGGCAAAACATCCATCTATCATGGATTCTGGAGGTGGCTGCTGGATTGATGGCAGATTCCACCTCCCTGCTTTATTCTCTGCTTTCCACCTGTCCATATTTTTGGTTATCATATCTTGTTGTGTTCGTTTTCATTGTTTATTTTATTGTTCTATTATCTTACTTCTCTTCTGTTTACACTCCTTTTCATTTCTTCCTTTTAATTGTTGTAAGCTGCCTAGAGTAGCCCCATGGTGAGATAGATGGCAAATAAATTAAACAAACAAATAAATAAGAATTCTTAAAATTGGAATCCTGACCTGCAAGAAGTTAGATTTGAGGTCTGGTCGATCACTTCCATTTTTCATTGTTTGTTGAGTTGTTGCTTAGATTTATATCCCACTTTTCCTTCAGGAGCTCAAAGTATAGTTTTTCCCTGTAATAACAACCTGGGAGTTAGATTAACTAAATCTCCAGGTCAGCTTTCCTGGTCAGACTGGAATTTAGATTTCCTCGGAACCAGTGCTACATTTCAACCATCACTCATATCAGCTCTTGAATTCCGGTTGTACCAGCTTATTAAAGAACCAGCTTTTGCAGCCCCTGTTCAGTTTAAAAATAAGAATAGCTGTGGCTCAGCAGTGCAAAATTGCCTCTCGTTGAGACCTCAGTCGTGTTTTCAGAACCTTACTAATAGCAAAAAAGTGGAAACCAAGTCAATAAATCTATGGCTGTTAAAGTTTAATCACTTGGGACTGTTTAAAACAAGATTGAACATCAAATATAGCAGAGGGAACGGTTCCTTGATAGAAGTGCAGAAAAAGAAGCGATCTGCCAGAGCTATTGCATCTCCAATTAATATACACACAAAAAAAAAATCTGTTGTAGGATGACTAAAACTATCTATCTCCACTTTCCATTTCTAGGCTCATCTCCATTTAAATAAGACATTATGTTTTCCTGTCACAATAAGAACCGGTAGGGAAGTGAGAAAAAATGCTTCATAGTTGTTTCAAATTAGGCCATACTCTGAAGATCATAAATAGAAAGATTGGTGGTTCTGGTCCAGAATATTATGGGATGGGATAGCAAATGGAATTATATGAAAGCACTTCTCATTGTTAATGTCTAGAATTTGGCTATCAGCTTTGTGTTGGATTAAAAGAAAATCCTGTCAAAATTCAACCCACCATATTTATTTAATAACAGAATTGCATTTGCATTAGATCTGCAAATCTGCAACTTGCTCTTAGTCCAGTTGTTCTCTAACTCCTTGCCTCAAGATTATGCGTTTGGTTTTATAGACTTCAGTGGGAGAATTCATTAGAACTGGGCTCCAAAATTACAGAAAATATTTGCATGAAAATCCCATTTTCAGTTTTTTTTCCCCAATGGAAATACTAACCTTCAGAGAGCCATTTCTGTATCATCCTGTTTGGCAGTGACATTCTGGGTTAATGCTGGCTTACTGAACAACAGAAGGTCTAGCTGGGTGATTAAAAGTAAAATGAAATGTTTTCAAAACTATGTTCCTCTCCAGTTTTTCCTAATGCAGAAATGTAACAGATGTTGTTACAGAATCCAGACTGTTATCTTGATAGGTGACACATCATTATCAACAACTGTTGATGAAGTTGCTTACTAATACCCTGGAGACATGATGTTGTGTAGAGGTGTAGAAGTTCTAATTGGAATACACTTCCATTTGTGTGTGTTAAAATTGGTAAAAACCTGTTATCTGGGTATTGGAACTAGTATATTTTGGGGAACCGAATTTGTCTCCTCCCACAAAAATCTTCAGTGTTAGAAAATATTCTGTAGTGATAGTTGAATTAGTCAGGATTAGCAAATGAACTAAATTCTACCCCCACTTTGTCCCAGCATGATGTCTTGTTCACAAGCTAACATGAAGTTGAGAGATATTCACATATAGTTTGCTTCCTACTTCTTCTTTCAGTGACTAAATTTACACCCAGTCCTAAATAGCACCGCATTATCTGCCTAAAATATCAAAATTCTCTTAGATCGGCTGATGTGTAACATTGTGTTTTATAAGGTTGGTTAAAAAAAGGTGGAATGATGGAAAGATGGAATTGTTCTGCTTTAAGCAAAATGCTTCTGTTAATTTGGAGTTAGTACATTTGTTAGAAGTTTTTTTAGAAGAAATAGCCAGCGCAGCATAAAATGTACAGAATAAACAGTATAGAGTTGTTCACCAAAGGAAGAAACATGTAGAAAAAAACAATCACATGAACCTTCAAAGAATTAAAACCTAGTTTATGGAATTCTGGAATACACGGACAAAGGAAAAAAGTCCCTCACAAATATTAAACTTTGAGCAAGAGAAAGATTTCTCTGAAGACATTCCAGATAAGGAACGGTCACTCAAAAAGTTCCTCTGCTAGTAGTTACTGATCTTGCATGTAGTGAGAGTTTCACAAACTTAGAAGGTAATGAATTTTGACAGATCCATATGGTAGAAGACATGGAATCAACAAAATTAGTCAGAATTTATTCCCTTTGATATCATTTACTATACCTTGCACTGGAAAATAATGGTGACAAACATTTGGAAAATGTTTACTTGATCACAAGTATTTCTTCTGGGAAATAAAGGCTATAAGATAAGGGCAGAGAGCTAAGGGTAAAAGATTGGATTAAAACTGGAGAGATCCCATTTCAAGTCATTAGGTCTAATGATAATGCGAACAATGACAACCAGGATTTCAGGGATTGTTGTCACTAAGTGAGGCAAATGTGCTACAGGATTCCGTATCACTAAATGGTGGAAATTCCAGCCCCATTTGCTGTCATAAGTCAAAAACTATCTGTAATGTATCCCTAGTGTAAAATAATCCAAATCAATGTTATTATTTGGAGTAGAATGAAGGTATATTATTTAAACGGAATAAAATAAAAGTCAACGGAAAGGGGAGACTGATTCCTGGTAAACTGAGGCTTCTTCCTGTGAGAGGCAGGAACGTGCTCTTGAAACAATGGACCCAGCTCTGGATCTATGGTGTCTGGAAGAAGCGGGGCTCCCAGGAGCAGCGGAGGCCGAACAAAGAGGCCGGCGCCATTTTGGACGCACGTGGCCTCCGGAGTGAATAGGAGGATTGCCCTTCGTTTCCCCTCCTAGAGGCGCCTGTTTTAAAACAGCGTGAGCTTAGCAGGCAGCCTCTAAGTATCCTTGAGTGCCTTTTCTCCAGAATTGGGGATAGCTTCGGAGTAGTTAAGGGAGGAGAAGGCAGGAGAGAGCACTCTATCCTGCCCGCCCATAAAACAACTCCAGCACCAGATTAAGATCCCTTTTTTTGTTGCTATCTAGCCTACAACCGGCTCAATAGGGGGCCCACCTTTTATATATAAAAAAAGGAGACAATTGCTTGGCTATTGCAGGAGGCAGATTCCCCTGCTAGCATACAAAGAGGCGACCAAAAGAGAGCGAAAAGGTGCTTGCACCATTATTGACACTAACAAAGAGACTGACCTAAATTAATATCTGATTGCTCTCTGGCCTACATTGGCCAATCAATAAGCCTCTCTTTTCAGAGATTCCTCTCAGTCTTGAGCTAAGATATCTCTTCTGCCAATGGCAGACAACAATGCGGCCCAGACAACACAGGGCTCTTCCAACAGTCCTCCTGGATGCAAGAGGCCCAGATCCTCCAAACAGGAGGCAGTGGGCAGGATCAAGGCCAAAGCAATAGCTGGCAAGAGATCCTCAAAGACAGCGGAACAGGAGGCCAAATGTCGCCACTGGCTTTGGAAAAGGAATTTTCTAGAGCAGAGAAGAGACAAAATACAGCAGGTGAGGATTCACCTGCTTACACGGAGGAGCAAATATTTGGCCCGCAGCAGTTTGCTCAGGAACCTCCAGGATCAGAGGCCAACGCAGATACAGACAGATCCCCTCGAAGTGAGGGACACGAGAGCACGGGAACGCCCGAGGCACAGGCTGTGGCAGGGCATAGTGCCTCAGAGGAGCGCTTGCAATCCCTGATATCACAGGCCATTGCACAGGGCATAGCTTCTTCCAGACACCATAGATCCAGAGCTGGGTCCATTGTTTCAAGAGCACGTTCCTGCCTCTCACAGGAAGAAGCCTCAGTTTACCAGGAATCAGTCTCCCCTTTCCGTTCCTCCAGAAGCAGGAAGTCTCCTGCAGAGGACTACGAGCTAACGGATCAGGGGCTATCTGAGGATGATGATATATCCCCAGATCCTCCTCCATTTATGGGTCTTTTCAACCCGTCTGTATTTAAATCCTTGCTCCACAAGGCCAGCAGCACAGCAAAGATCAAGAGGCCGAGGCTCCCACAAGAGGATCCCTCAACAGGCCAGGATACTAACAGCAGGGTGTTCTCACAACCCACCTACACACAGCAATTTATCCCCTGTCCCCCTCTCTTCCTTGATTCAATCCAGAATAACTGGGGGTCACTGGGGGCCTTCATCCCAATGGGGGGGACAGACAAAAAGCTGTTCAACATAGATCCGGCATTGTCAGAGGTCATAGAGATACCGACAGTAGACGAGCCTCTAACAACCATGATTTCTCCATCCACGGTTTCCGGGGATGCGGCGGAGGCCCTCAAGTCAGAGGATAAGAAGGCGGAACTCACCTTCCGCAGGGCACACCAGGCATCAGCATATGAAATCAAGGCAGCCATCTCCACTTCCTTCTTCGCCAGAACTACGTTGCTCTGGCTGCGCCAACTCCAGGCGAGGATCTCCCCAGAGGAGAAGAGAACCCTCCATGATTTTAAAAGGTTAGTGGCGGCAACGGAATACATGGCAGATTCCTCATTGCACGCAGCAAACTATTCGGCCAGGGCAATAGTGTCCAACACCGCAGCTCGCAGATTACTGTGGCTCAGACAGTGGCGAGCCGACATTAGGGCAAAGTGGTGGTTGGCGGCTGCTCCTTACAAGAACGGCCTACTATTTGGCGAGGCCCTCAAACCTTATCTAACAGAAAACAGAGACAAACAAAATGTCTTGGCCCACCTATCAAGGAGGACGGAGGGGAGAGTCCCCTCATACCCTCGCAGACAGTCCTTTCGTGCAGAGGCAGGCCAACAACCTCCTCATTTCCCCGTACCTTTCAGCCTAGATCAGACCGTCAGGGTGACAGATCAGGCAACAGGGACAGGTTCAGACAGCAATTCCAGTCGAAGCGTCCCTTTCGAGGCACGGGAGGGCCGCCCTTTTAGAAAATCCAAATGACGGCGGGGAGGCTTTCCCCATTGGTGGCAGGCTAACTCTCTTCGCAGACAAATGGCAGGCCACCACCATGGACCTCTGGGTCTTAAATACCATCAGATTCAGCCTCTCACTGGAATTCTCCTCCAAACCCCTGAACCGCTTCATTCCTTGCCAATTACCCAAGAATCCAACCAAGAGGAGCCTCCACAGGGAGGCCATATAGCACCTCCTGGTCATCCAGGCTATAGAACTGGTGCAGAAGGAACAGCAGGGACAAGGGTTCTACTCCATCCTGTTCATAGTTCCAAAGAGTTCGGGGGTGGTGGAGGGCAATTCTAGAATTAAAAAGTTTGAACACACACCTGACATACAAAGGGTTCAAAATGCAAACTCTAAAGTCAATACTGGCAGGCGTAAGAAGGGGAGACCTTCTAACTTCCATAGACCTGACAGAAGCTTACCTTCACATACCAATAATTCTGGAACATCGAAGGTTTCTCAGGTTCTATCACGCAGGCCAACATTTTCAGTACATGGCACTTCCATTTGGACTTTCTTCGGCTCCCAGAGTATTCACGAAAGTTCTGGCAACACTCGCAGCACATCTACGAACAATCCCAGTACGCATCCAGTGCTACCTGGACGACATTCTAATCCAGTCTGCGTCAGTTCAAGCAGCATGGTCAGACGTGGCACTGACCATAAGGCTGCTTCAGGAGCATGGGTTCTTGTGAACTTCAAGAAGAGTCAGACGGTCCCATCGACCAGTCTTCTTCATCTGGGAGCCATAATAGACACACAAAGATGCCAGGTCTACCTCTCTCAAGAACGCCAAAGCAGCATTCGAGCCTTGGTCAAACTAATTCGAAGGAAGCGTGTTACCACACTGGCCACACTATCCCAATTATTGGGAAAGATGATTTTGTGTCTAGAGATCGTGCCATGGGCACGGCTACACTCCAGAGACCTGCAGTGGTTCCTGCTTCCGTTCCAAAAAAGGGGAATTGGCTCCTCCAACCAAAAGGTAAGGGTACCATCAGGGGTCCTGAAATCGCTCCAGTGGTGGTCGTCCACAGCAATAAAAAGGGGACACTTGTTCAAGGAACCTCCAAGGGTCATCCTCACCACGGACGCCAGCCTATTCGGTTGGGGAGCACACCTAAAGACACAGCTGGCACAGGGCCAGTGGTCAAAGAGGGACCTAAAACACAATATAAACTGGCTAGAGCTCAGGGCCATACATCTGGCCCTCCGTCACTTTCACAACACAGTGGCGAATCAGCATGTCCTAGTCCTCACGGACAATATAACGGCAAAGGCCCACGTCAACAGACAAGGGGCACATGGTCCAAAGCCCTCATGCAGGAGGCTCAATTGCTGGGAGCATGGGCAGAGACCAACCTTGCATCCATTAAGGCCAAACACATATCCGGAGAAACAAATCAGCAGGCGGATTCTCTCAGCAGAGCAACAGTGGACCACTCGGAGTGGAGCCTGCATCCTGCTCTCTTCAGAGAAGCATCAGAGAGGTTCGGCCAACCAGTGCTGGATCTATTCGCCAGCCCCAGGAACGCCCAGCTCCCGAGATTCTTCTCCCGCTTTCCGTCACCAGGAGCAGAGAGAACAGATGCACTGCAAGGCCACTGGCCAAAGGGGCTACTATACGCATTTCCACCCCTCCCCCTGATGCAAGCAACCATCAGGAAGGTCTTGCAGGAACAAGCAGAGGTGATACTCATTGCACCACACTGGCCGAGACGACCGTGGTTTGCCGACCTCATAAGTCTTTCAAAGTCTCCTCCATGGAGGATTCCAAACGACAAAATATCACTCAGTCAGGGGACCCTGCAACATCCAGAGCCACAGTGGCTTCAACTAGCCACCTGGCACTTGAACGGTGCCTCCTAGAGGGGGAGGCCTACTCGCAGGGGGTCATCAGAACAATACAGGCCTCAAGAAGGCCTACGACTAACAGAATTTACGACTCCAATTGGAATAACTATTACAAGTGGTGCGTAAAGCAACAGCTAGATCCCTTCAAAATTTCCATCCCTAAGGTCCTAGACTACCTATGGGAAGGGCTAGAAAAAGGACTAGCACCTAACACAATACGTAGACAGGTGGCTGCCCTGTCCACTATCCTTACATACGGTAACTCTGAGCCACTGGCTAAACATCCAGTGGTGCGATCCTTCTTAAAGGGCGCAACAAACAGCAGACCACCTGTAGTGCACAGATACCCATCCTGGGACCTATCTAAGGTCCTACAGGCAATTACAGTCCCACCATTTGAACCTATACGAACCTGCACCTTGCAGCATCTGACCCTTAAGGTCGCATTCCTGGTTGCCGTTACCTCGGCAAGACATATTTCAGAGTTGGCAGCACTATCAGTTAGGGAGGATCTATGCACCTTCCACACGGACAGGGTGGTCCTACGCTTGGACCCTTCGTTCGTTCCCAAGGTTAACTCCCTATTCCATAGAAAGCAGGAGGTGGTGTTGCCAGATTTTTGCCCTCAGCCCTCCCATGAATTGGAGCGCAAATGGCACAGCTTAGATGTTCGCAGGGCCCTAAGGCAATATATAAGGCGAACAGCACCCTTCCGAAAATCTGAGGCTCTGTTTGTAGCCTTCCAGTCACAATCCAGGGGCCGAAGGGTCACAGCATCTACAATAGGAAGGTGGATCAGAAATTGCATTGCAGAGGCATACAGGGGACAATCCCTAGCAGTTCCTAGACAGATTACTGCCCATTCCATACGCAGTGCTGCAACATCAGCAGCGTGGGCAACTCAGGCACTGATTGAGGAAATATGTAGAGCGACGACGTGGGCGTCGCCCTCACCTTTTATAAGGCACTACAAATTAGACAAGTTTGCGTCAGTGGAGGCCTCCTTTGGCAGAAGGATCCTCCAACGCGTAGTGTCAGAGAGTGGGACACAGGCCCAGACGGCTTCCCACCCACAGGGACAGTGAGGCTTTGGTAAGTCCCATTGGTGGATTCTCCACTCGTCGTACTGGAGAAGGGGCGTTGTCTTACCTGAACGCCTTTTCTCAGTATGACGATGGAGAATCCACTCCCACCCTTAGGGCCAGTCAGGTTCTGTGTGGGGAAAGAATTGAAATAATAGAATTGAATCATAGCCAATAGCTCTCGCCTCAGTCGAAACTGGGGAGGAGGACCCAGGAAGAGAGGTGTGACAACTTGGCTGACTTAGTCTACACGGGCAGAAGACGAACATAACCCATTGGTGGATTCTCCATCGTCATACTGAGAAAAGGCGTTCAGGTAAGACAACGCCCCTTTTGCTTGCTTAGGATGTTTAGGAGAGTAATATACAGCATGCAAGTTCACTATAAATTCATATAATCCCTGTTTGTAGTAATTTAAGGGGAAAGAGAAAACACATTTTGAGAAGTAATGAATTGGGCCCAGATGTCTTCCAACTAATGTTCTGTTTAAAGTGACAAAATGCCAGGAAATTCCAGAGTTAAAACTTGTATTAAGGCGAAAATATAAATCTGAATTCTCATACAAGGACAATCCAGCTCTATATTAACAGATTGGAAAAAAGAACCTAGTTTTGATGATACTTCTTGCATTTGAGGGTTGCTAGCTAGTCAAAATATTATTATTTTTTTAAACAAGTTTTATTGGTATTTTTTGGTTTTACATCAGAGTGCTTTAAGAATCCACGTGGAGATAGGGTGGTCAATCATCCAAAGAAAACAATATAATCAAACATAAATAATTCAATAATTCCTTAAAAGTTCTTCTCTATTTCCCTCAAGCTATAACCTAATATTAATATATTTCTAAATAAAATTCAATCATTGTAAAAAGAATATTGATAGTAATTCACTTATATCAATCAAAATCCTGTTTTTAAGTTTAACTATTTTAAATTTACCATTTTCCACTTTAGCCTAAAATGAACACATAAGTTACATTTCAGGTCTCCCAATTTCCCATAAAACAATAATTATTTCTAAAATATACATATTATATAACTATTATATTTTAATACTTCTCAACTATATTCTTATTATATAACTATTATATTTTAATACTTCTCAACTATATTCTATTTCCTGTACTCTATCAAATATATATTTTATAAATCAATCCATATCTCTAAAGGTTCCTCAATTGCTTTAACATAATCAAATTAATGCATTTCTAATTAGCATTCAATCATTGTAAGAAAAAATATCAGTAATATTTCACCAATATCAATCCAACTCATTTTTTATTTTAAAATTTCCAATTTTCCATATTACCATTCCAGACCATAATCAAATCAATAGTTTTCATCTCGATAGTATTATCTCAAACCAAAATCCTAAGCCTTTAACATCTCAATAGTATTAGCTCAGTCAAAATCTCTAAAAGCCTTTTTAACCCGTCAGATAAGATTTTAACTCTCATTTTTAAACCTAATTCTAGCTTTCTTTTTATGCCAAGCAGGTTTCCACAAAAGAGCCTCTAACTCCTCAAATCTTAATGTTTGGCTATACATGTTTCTCCACAATTGAGTCTGATCATAGTCCTCTTCTCTTTTTTCCAGTGTTGTCTGCACTATGTAGTCAGTCTTAATCAGTATGGTAGTTATTCGTTGTTTGTCCATATTGTCAGCGTTTTCAATGCCTCGTATTTGAAAATCAATTCCTGTTGCTTTTAGGATTATAAGTGTTTTAGTTGGAATCCGCCTTTGATCATCAAAATTCTCTATAATTTGCATATGAGGTGTAATATCTTCCTCTGTCTTGATTGGTTCCTCTTCAATAGATTGTAGATATATTTCCTCCGTCTCGTTAAGTTGTGAATATAGTTGCATGTCGGCCTCTTTAGTATTGATCTGTTCTTCCTCTGTTGTTCCTTGGTCTATAAATTGGTCAGTCAAAGTTTGAGATTCAATTTTTAACTCTGGAACATCATCTTTCATGTCCATTCTGAATTGTTCTTTCAGTTCCAAAAAATGTTCTAGTAAAAATCCATAGTCAAGCTGTGGGTGGGATTCCATTTCAATAATAAAATAGTCTTCATTTTTTGATAAAAGTTCAGCTTAGAAGGTAAATACAACAATAAAAATTCTGTAATAGGAGTGTATAAGGTCTAGGATCCAAAGAAAAATAGAAAAAAGCAAAAAAGTCAGGCCAGAGACAATGTAATCCAAAATAATAATAAAATCTTTAAGTTCCAAAAATTCTTCCGGTGTAAATCCATAACCAAATTGTAGGTAAACTTCCGTTTCAATAATAAAATAAAATTCTATAGTAGCAATGTTACAAAATGTAACATCCAAACAAGAATAAGAAACAACAAAACGTCAAGCCAAAGAAAAAGATAAAGGCAGAAAAAATCCAAGTCAGTATTGTAAGTGTCCAATTTGTAATCCAAAATAGTATTATAAAAAGATGCCTTAAAAGTCAATTATTATATTGTAATCCAAAAGAGAGAGAAAATCCATTTTTCTAGGAAATATATTTTGTATTGTAAAGTCAAAATAAACTACTTAGTAGAAAAAAAGGAAAGAAAGAAAAAAAAGAAGCCCTTGAGCTGGTTTCAATACAGATAGGAATGTCTGGGCGTCACGCCAAGTTCAGAACAAAGTGAAAGTTAACAGCTTAAAATGGATACTTTGTAGCTTTCATTCCAAAAGCCGCCCAGACAGCCGGAATTTTTTTTTAAATGAACAGTAATGTTCAGAAGGGGGGGGAGGAAGAAAAACACTCCACCCCCCCCTCCCTAAAGGCTTCCACTTAAGCTAAAACAAGCAGGCAAAGAGAAATAAGGTCCACCTTCACAATGAGGATTTTTTTTCAGGATCCCCGAAATCCAACAGCTCAAATAGTCAGTAAAAATTAATGATTTTTTCTCAAAGCTCGTTTCCCCAAGTCTCCGAACGCTGCTTTCTTAAAGTAGGGAATTAATTCTAGAAGCTTTTCACAGGAAGGTAAATAGGGTATCAAGAGGAAAGGAAAGGTCTCACCCGGATCACCCACGGTGGTTCTTTTCGCTTAGATGTTGCTGTGACTTTCGGCTGAAGCAGCTAAGTGATCGGCCATGTTAATGGCCGATCTTTTCCCCGTCGGCCCAAAGGAGATTTCTCGGACCGCAGAGGGAGCTGCTGCTCCCTCTGCTGTCAACGAGTGTCCTCCTCCATGGTGGTCGCCCCTCCAGGGCGACTTTCGACCCTGTCCAGGGTCTACCGGCGGGGGGAAACCGGCCGGCAAAGAGAGCAAACTTTGCACGACCGCCTGCACTGCGACCAGAACCGGAAGTCCCGCTAGTCAAAATATTTTAATGATTACCAGGCTTATGATTATTAAGACCTGGGATTTCTTGAAGAATTTAGGACCCATTGTCTTCAGCAGAAAATCAGTAATCCTTTTGTTTCATAACACATTTACCCAGCATTTGCAATACAAGGCCATAACTTGATGTGTTTCTACTCAAAGGGCAAGGATGCTGTTAGAACATAAGCTAACAGGAGAGGAACAATGACCTGCTACTAATACTGAAAACAAAAAGAATATTGGGAATAAAATTGTATGTTTGTTCGCCGCCCAAGGTTACTTGTTTGAGATGGGCAGCCATAAAAACTGAATGAATAAATGAATAAATAAAATTAGATTTTCATAGGGAAAACTCACATCAGCAGTGACTATTTAGTGCTGATGTGAAAGGTTAACAAGAATGCGGTTTCTTTGTGAAATGAGAATTCTTTTCGTTCTTACCCCTATACAAAGCTCTGTTCAGTAAACAGTTTTGGTTTTCTAGTTTAGAAAAAAATATATTCTAGTTTAGAAGAAATTACTGGAAATAATTAAATCCCAATGTCTTCCTTATAGTTTTCCATAACCCACAATCTGAGCAACACAGATTTGCTGACACAGTCTCTTAAACCTGTTAGGTTAAAGTGATTAATCTTACTCATGTTTTTTTGGCAAAAGAGGCTAGCTTCTAGAAATAGCTTTTCTGACATCTGGTTGTGATTCTTTTTGCCTTTAGTTCAAGAGTATGTGACAAATACAGGAGCTGTCACAACTGGGGAAGTTTCCATTTGTTTTGTCACTAGGTTCATGCATGTCCTTGTCCTTCAAACAATTGAAAATACTGCATTTTCAAGGTATATGCAAATGGGCAGAACTTTTCACCTTAAAAAAATAAGATTTATCCTTACAGTTTCCAGTGAATGGGTTCACAGGACCACTGGGGCCTCATTAAATATTAGATATTTAATTAAGTATCTTGGTGTCGTAAGTTTTATTTTTGCTAAGAGATTGAATAGTGGGCATATATTAACCAGATGGTCTGTATCCTGTTCTTTAGAGCCAGTATTGGCCTCATGACCAGCAATTTTTGAAAAAATGAATCTCAATAGGATTCTTATTTTTGACTCCAATCTAAAATGAAGAATAAATCAGAAGTAGGCCTAGAGTAGAATAGAATAGAATAGAATAGAATAGAATAGAATAGAATAGAATAGAATAGAATGACTGAGTTGGAAAGGACCTTGGAGGTCTTTTGCTTAACAATTGTGGCAAAAAATAATAATAAAACTGAATGCCACTTCCTTAAGAACTGCCTTGCTTAGCAATGGAAATTTTGCTCCCAGTTGTGGTCATAAAGTGAGGAACACCTATAAATGTGTGCCTGGTGTGTGTGTGTGTGTGTGTGTGTGTGTGTGTATTTGTATGTATGTGTATAGGCCAAAATCACTTTCCAAAGAAAGGGCACACCAAGAGAAAAATAATGATTTAATTAATGCTCATTGTTTGAAATTAATTCCCTGTAAAAATGGTACCCCATTTACAAAATTAATTAGACTCCCAACTATATATATTCAGATTTGCTTAGGGTTGTACAAAACCAGATAAGTCAGCAAAGTACCCTAATTACATAGATTCAAAGCACCAGCTTCCTAAAGAATAATACAGATGGAGAGGGAGCACACCGATCAATTGGACTTCTGTAAAAGCAGCTAACATGTAGCTGCTTTTTTTAAAGAGCTACTATTCTTTTTCTTTTTTTTAAAGTAACTACCTTAAACCTTATCATTCTGCTATCCAAACTAAGGGTCATTGTTTGCACATCAATATTAACATGACTTTTCTCCATAATGTTCTCCTTTCTAAACATATAAAGTTTAACTACAAAAAAATGTAGATTTGTAGTATTCCCAGTTATTCTAGAGACAAACATAGCTTGATTGCCATCTTATGTTTTAGATTTTAGATTTGTTTATAGGATGTGTTTTATTGTTATGTGGGTTTTGTTTAGTATTTTTGTTTTTTGGGTGAACACTGCCCAAAGTCATATTAGTTGGGTGGCCTTATCAATCTAGTAAATAAATAAAATAAATAAACTGTGTATATGGGTTCCAGGAGGAACTGGTGGGTTCCTGGCAATCTGCTCCATGGTCCAGCTGAGCTCTTGATTGTTGCTTGGAATGAGAGGGTGGCTGAGCTTTGGACGAGATCATGCCCGTGCGACCTCTGCCCTCCTGCGGATTTCATTGCTCTCTTTTATGGAAGAGCTGAAGAAGATGAAACATGGGAACTGATGTCTCAAGCACCACTGAACTCGATCAAACACGGGTGAGAGCTGCTATGAAGGCCTACCTGGTTAGCAGTAAGGGTAAAGCAAAAATACTCCGCCTAAAATTGGACGATGAAGAAATAAACAGTGAGGGAAAGACAATTGAGAGAAGGCCAACTCAAGGCATCCCAAAAGGCTGGAATTCATCGTTTAAGCTAAGATGTCCTGCCATCATTTTTTATTTATTTTTTAATCTGACCTTTATTATTTTTATAAACAACTCAAGGCAGCAAACATACCTAATACTCCTTTCTCCTCCTATTTTCCCCGCAATAACAACAAACCGTTGTTATACCTTGTTTTGGGTGGTATCTTTTGTTTTTAAAGAACATACATCTAAATTGATTGGCCCTCAATATATAGTATGTAAACCTTCAGTTCATATGCTTGCCCAGCTTGGTGACTGAGCACCAAATAAACAAACCAACAAATACATACTCATGGTCCAGAATTTGAAAGGTTCTATCTCTACGTTTTGAAATAAGCAGTTTTTGCTCTCTCTCTCTTTCTCTCTCTCTCTCTCTCTCTCTCTCTCTCACACACACACACACACACACACAGAGAGAGAGAGAGAGAGAGAGAGAGAGAGCAGTGATTTGTCTTGAGTGTAATTAGGATAAAAGAAAATCTGGAAGGAAGGAAGGAAGGAAGGAAGGAAGGAAGGAAGGAAGGAAGGAATTAGGATCCTAATAGTCTGCATATGTAAACTGACTGAGAAAAGTAATAGACTTTAAAATTAAGCTTCTCCATCCCACAGAGAAATAATAGTGCTGTTTTAGTTAGTTATCCTTTTCATGGCACAGTTCAGAGATTGGCCCTGAGCACAAATCAGATACAGAGCAAATACGAATCAATTACGTTTTATGAGGTTAAATGGACCGTAATGGAAAGTCTGTTGATAATGGCATGTATTTATTATTATTAATCTACATAAAAGTGAATGATACTGATGTAAAAATAATGTTAGCTATATTGATGTGACTTGAATTGTCAAATCCTGGTTGAGGATCAGGCTGAGCAACTCTACTCGTCCTAGTTGGACAGAACAGAAGAATCAAAGTATGGACAAATATATCTTATTTGTTGGACAAATTTTCTAAATGTTGATAGGAAATTGTCTCAAACAAGCTAAGCATGGTTAGAGCTGGAAGGAAATATAAGAACATTAAGTGCAAAACTAAAGTTCTTTGCTCCCCATATCATTTGCCCTATATATTGTTGTAAGCTGTTTTGAAAACCCTTCGGGCTGCAGATATCACCAAATAAAATAGTGAAAATGAATATATTTTTGGTAAGTCGGATCAGGTAGATTAAGAAGAAATACATCTCTAAAGAAACTCACAATTTACACAGGTATGTTATTTCTTGTTACGGATCCTTCTCTTTTGAGATGTTCATGCTGTGCAAGTCCTTAGGGTTCTGACTCCATGAGGTTAAAGGAAGATGGTTACACCTTTGGGATCACTTTTCCCCTGAGTTCCTCCTAGCTATCTCTTAATTGTCCCTCTCCATTTAGACTGTTCTGTCTTAGCAGGTGTTACAAAGGTGTCTTAGCAGGTGTTACAAAGGTTATAATGATAATTTTATTATATTGGCTGACCTCTTGATGTGTACAGTAGTTTGCTCTTTTGTTGGCCAGAGTTTTGCTTCTCTTTATTGTAAGTAGTTGCTTTGAGTTGTGCGTTGACTATGTTAAGTTTTTAGTCCTCGTGATAGTATATTAAACTGCCCTGAATCTAGTTTAAAAATATGTGTAACATGTAAAATAAATAATCAAATCCCATGTTTTAAGTTTTGGAGTCATAAATTCTGATGGAATTCATATCCAAGGAATGAGTTAAGGAATGAAATTGACTGGTCAGTCAATCACTATGTGTAAATTTTGTACAAGCAAAGGATGAGAAGCATAAAGTTGGAACTGTTAAGACAGTGATGGCGAACCTTTTAGAGACTGAGTGCCCAAACTGCAACCCAAAACCCACTTATGCATCGTCGAGTGCCAGGTGGGTGTGGCCCATTGGGTGGGTGTGGCTGCGGTGGTAACGGCAGACTGGGTGGGAAATGTTCAATCAATCAATTCCAACTTTGCAAGATCTTTTCTTTTCCGCGAGAAGTTGAAATTGACTGATTGAACCTTTCTTTTTTTTTTTGCACACGACGGCGGAGGCCTAAAGCAAAAAGGTTTTATAAAACCCAGCTGAAGGCCTAGGACTGGGGCAACGGCGCGCGTGCCCACAGAGAGGGCTCTGAGTGCCGCCTCTGGCACCCATGCCATAGGTTCGCCACCACTGTGTTAAGATATAGGTCAATGATGGCAAACCTTTTAGAGACTGAGTGCCCAAACTACAACCAAAACCCACTTATGCATCGTCGAGTGCCGGGTGGGTGTGGCCCATTGGGTGGGCGTGGCCCATTGGGTGGGCGTGACTGCGGTGGTAATGGCAGACTGGGTGGGACTAAAAAGTTCAATCAATCAATTCCAACTTTGCAAGATCTTTTTCTTTTCCGCGAGAAGTTGAAATTGACTGATTGAATCTTTTTTTTTTTTGCACACGGCGGCGGAGGCCTAAAGTGAAAAGGTTTTATAAAACCCAGCTGAAGGCCTAGGACTGGGGCAACGGCGCGCGTGCCCACAGAGAGGGCTCTGAGTGCCGCCTCTGGCACCCATGCCATAGGTTTGCCACCACTGATATAGGTGATCATTGTTAAGGTAATAATCAGTGTATGACATAGAACCTTATAAACATACTGACTTGGTTTACATATCTTGCCAAGCTATAACACTGGTTTTAATGTACAGTAGTTGGTGTTGTATAAATCAACAAAGATGGGCAGCATCTTTACTATTATAGGCCTTCAGTTTCTTTTGTTCGATAGTCCTGAAACCGAATGTAGGTCTTTTATCATTAAAATCGTGTTTATCTTCTGTAATTGGTAAGCTGCTATTACTCTGTCCCTGTTCATGCTGATATTTTCAAAGATAATTATCTTTGTCAAATAGTGAAACTGGGAAATTTCTATTCTTTTCGTGCACTGAGTAATTATTTTATTTAAGCATTGTTGAGGCTACGATAAAATATATCTAGATGTAAGTCTAGATCTATAAATACTATATGTGTATGCGTGTGTGTGTGTGTATTAGAAAGATGGAAATGTTCTTTTTTTAAAAAAAGCAATCAATCTCAAAAGTAGCATAATGTAAGACATTCATTTGCTCTTCAGATTAAGATTGTTTCAATGAATGAATGTCTTACGTCCATGTTACCTATTAATATTAATATTTTAGTATTAAATATGATTAAGAATTCATGTAAACTATAGCCGGCTTATTTTGAAATTAGGTTTCACTTACTAGTCTGACATGATGCAACTCACCTAATCTCACAAATGGCTTCTTTACTTAACATTAAACTGCCAGTACAATGGGCCATTTGAATAATCAAATATCTTTACATGGTACTATGTTCTCCTATACAAAGATCTGAATCTATTAAGCCTTTGATCCTAATGCTCTCTCAAAGTACACTGCTCGGTCTCTGATATTTTTCTGTCTTCTTTATCTTTCATGATGTAATTTCCAACTTCATGTCAGAAGGTTTGGCTTCAGAATTGCTAGCTCCTGGCAAAAAGCTGTTTGTCTCCTTTCATCTTGTCACTGGATTGCCCTCCTATCTTGGCATTTGCCCTGGGCAAGTTTCACAAGATTCAAAACAATCCAATACTTCTTAACAGCATTGGCATTATCACATAAAGTAGGGCTGGCATGGAATTCAAAATATCCTATACAAGTGTCTTTCTGTCTTAGGAATGGCCCTTAACTTTAGCTTTGGATGCTCATTAAATTATTTCTTCCTTTGGCAAAATCAAAGCATGAATACAAAAAAAAAATTGTTCTGTGGATCTGAATGACTTCTAGCCATTATCTGGATTGGAACACAAGGCCTTGTTATGGATGGAAGGAGGGAGTCTGGGTATGCCACCTTAAGCTCCCAAATGAAAGGCAGGATATCAAACCAACAAAAAAATAATGGTACTTTTTGTTTGTATATATCCATGGATTCAGTAAATGTAGAGAGATCAGATGGATGTTGCCAGATGGTAAGTTCTCCCACTATGTTCAGTGAGTCTTCTAGGAGAACAAATGAAAAAGACTTTTTCTACCACTGTTCTTCATTTTTGTGTTTGAATTTCTGTCTCTTTATTAAAGAGTAACAAAACAAGCTGTTGGGGGCATTTTGCTTATCTACACTGAGACATTCATGTGTCCTTTTTTGTACAAAGGCAGACTTAATAGGGAATTAAAAGTAAGAAACCATTTCCTCCATTATATATGTGAAGAGAGTCTAAAAAAGGGTCAAGAATCAGAGCTGAACTCTGAACCTCGATGTGTCATGGCTAGTTTTGATAACATGTCACTAAGGTACAAGTCCCTGCAGTTTTCTTGGGAAGGTTTTTCGGTAGTCGTTTGCCATTGTCTTCTTCCCAGCTGAGAGAAAATGATTGGCCCAAGGTCACCCAGCTGGCTTTGTGCCTAAGGTGGGACTAGAACTCATGGCTTCCTGGTTTCTAATCTAATGTCCTAACCACTGCGTTAAACTGGCTCTCATCTGAATTTATAACTTTTATTATGCCATAATTTATTTTAACCATGCTTAAACAAATAACATTTGTTTTCTTTACACAGTGAGCTAAACCATAAATATTGGTTTATATGTCAAGCTCAGCTAGAACCCAGCAGATTACATTAAGTTGGGTGTTGTACAGCATAATACTATGTCAGGGAAAGCCTATGTTAGCGCAAACCCCCAATTTCCCTTTTTTTCATGGAAATGGACCTGCCGTCCCTGATACCTATGTCAGAGGTCCCCAACCTTTTGGGCACCATGGACCGGTTCCGTGGAGAGAGTTTTTTCCACGGACCAGAGGATGCGTGGTTTTGTGTGCTGCTTGCATATCGCAGACGGGGCTTTGCTTGTTTGTGCGGACCGGTTGCTGGCATGCTGCAGCCCGGTACTGGTCCACAGACCAGGGGTTGGGAACCCCTGACCTATGTGATCAAATGCATACTTTCATACTGAAGCTATTTCTATCAGGCATGGGGAACCAAGAACAACACATGTAAATGCTCAAAGCAGTTTCCTTATTGCTCTTCGCCAATTGACAACATCTTGCCAGACTAAAGCACATTGTGCATAACTGTCTGATAAATGCTGAGAAGAAATTAGGAAGGATCCAGTCTGCACACTTCCTGCTTAGTAATGACTCAAGGATGATGTTTGCCTTTACTCTGCCCTCCCATAACTCAACGTCAGATTCCACCACAGTATCTTTTTGAATTTAGAATTATTAAAAAATATATTTGTAGATAGTACATTTCTCCGCTTTTTTACAGCCAGCTTGGGAAGTTGTGCTTGGTTAGATGTGTGTTTATATGAGATAGGGAGACTTTTGTTCTCAAAGTGAACAAAAAAATTGTCGAAAAATAAATGACTAAAGCTGCCTTGTACACAGAGTTTCTAAAGGAAAAAAAAACTAATCTAATGCAACAGACTTTCACTTCTAAATAAACACGTCAATCCACCATAAGAATCCTGATTATTCTGGATGTGAAATAAATCTGGTGGTGTACAATGAGAGATTTATTTAAGATGGGCATAAAGGATTAATGAGATATTAACAATAGTCGAATCTGTAGAGTAGATGACTGTGTCTGTCTTTGAAAAGGCAATTTGTGATACACCTTGGCCCAAGTACAATATTCCTCTTCAAGGCATGAGGCACTCCGTGGAGTCAGTATGGTACTTCAGTGGTTTTCCCAGGTGGTCTATATGTACAGGCACAGATATAGACAACCCTTCTGCTGAGTCTTCTGGGGAGCCAGGGTGGCTCTGCATGAAAGCTTAGTGGAGATAACCTAGGAAAGCTTTGAAGCAGACATGCCAATCCTGGCAGGGGATACAGCCACCTTAACTCATGCCAAACCACACTGTGAAGCTCTGTTTTGCATAGTCCTCATATTTCAGAATATGGGCAAGCCATCAAACAACTCCGAAGCTTCTGGCCTCTGAATCTAGTAAGAAGAAAAGAGACTCGCCAGGATGGAATCTCCTCTAATTTGCCACTTCTTGGTATGGAATGGTTCTACCTGTTCTGAAATATATGCTTTGATTTTATTAAAATTGGGTGCCAAATTTGGGGGACATGGAATCTTGCCACACTGCATTTCTGCACGCAGCTGTCCCCTTAGCCTTGTCCAAATCATGCCTTATCTAATCTTAGTTAGATGACCTATTCCTGTGTGCACTGCTGATTTCTACAGAGGAGGCTATGCACACAATTCTTTCCGCAATGCACAACGGTTGCTAGGCCAAGGAAGGGAAGCTTTGGGCTCAGTGGGTACATTTAGAATTTGAGAGCTTGGCACATTCACTCTCAGAAAGGGCTGTGGAGGGATAGCCTGTTCATAAAATGATGAGCCCACTTGGCATGAGCAGGACCAGTCACAAAATATTCATTTACTAGGAAGCAAATTGCTAACATTGGTCTCTGGAACTTTTTGGAGCGCCTTAGAAGTTGTCAAATAACCCGTCTTGCTTTTGCATAACAGAATAACAGAGTTGGAAGCGACCTTGGAGGACCTTCCTGCTTGAGCAGGAAACTCTATACCATTTCAGACAAATGGTTGTCCAGTCTGTTCTTAAAAAAACCCCAGTGTTGGAGCACCAACAACCTCTGGAGGCAACTCATTCCACTGGTTAATTGTTCTGTCAGGAAATTTCTCCTTAGCTCTAGGTTGGTTCTTTTCTTGATTAATTTCATCCATTGTTTCTTGTCTTGCCTTTTGCTGCTTTGGAGAATAGCTTGACTCCCTCTGAAATATTGGAACACTAGTCCTTCTTTTTCACTATACGTAATTCCTGCAACAGTTCTTCTTATGTTTTTGTATATGGTTTTTGTATAGGTTCGTATGTCTTTGGGTTGTTTTGTTTTCTGGTCAGGTAGTCATATTCCATCTCCACTTTTTGCTCATTAAAATATAGAGACTAGTGAAGAAGAGGTTGTTATTTTGGTCATGTAGATATATGGTTATAACTTGAAATTCTTAATAAAGTTTACTTTGGAAAGAAAGATCAGGTGCTGCCAGATGACATCCCAATATCACTCCCTTCTTTATGTGCATTGGGAAACCAGACCTATTTAACACAAGGAGAATAAATAACACTTTTGGGGATGATAGTTCTCACAAGATCAGAAGAAAAAGCCTGAAACCAGATTGGTCTATTACCAAGACAAGTGACAAGTAGAAGTGGGTTAGTATTAGGCTTCAATTCCACTACATGGCTCAAGCAGGGGAAAATGCAAAAGAATTTACACTTTTATTATACTATAAAATAGGGCTTGTGTTTGATACCGACCAGTTGTTAGAATTCTTTCATAATGCTTTTTATTAGCTTTTCTATGATCATCTATTTCTCAGAAACTCTTGTGTTTTTGAATGTCTGTTATGCTTGTTTGTAACCTGGCTTGTTGAGAGAAGCCTGACAACCTTTTTTTTTTTACTGTTGAGTTTTGCCCATGTAGTTGGTCAGTATTTGATATTTCACACTGTTAGCAGTTCCAGCAAAGTTCATTTATTTAATACAGAAGTTATAGAAAGACCTTTCCTGCCTCTCTAAATATTTCAGCTCATCCCTGTGTGCACCTAACGTGACCAGCAGTGAATGACAAAATCCTTTCACACATCAATTTTAATTACTTTGATTCCCTTTCCAGTGATGTTTTTTATTTATTTAGCATATGGTGATGATACATTAGCGAGGAGGCTACAATGCTAATGTAGAGTAGTAGACTAGCTGCCTGAGATTGTTAGCGGTGTTTGGTTCACGTTCGCATGCTTTCCAACATACGCCACAGGGGGCGAGCTAGATCCACACCAGAAAGAAAGACAAGCGCCTTTCCTGCAGTGTCATCCTGGGCTTCTCCCTCCACCGAAGCTGCCTCAAAATGGGCGTTGTAACCAGGAAAATCCAGCGCCAGTAGGATTCTAACTGTCCACATGAAGCACCGGTTTGTGTCCCCACCGAAATGGTACTTATTTATCTACTCGCATATAACATGCTTTCGAACTGCCAGGTAGGCAGAAGCTGAGGTAAGTGAGGGGAGTTCACCCTGCCGCACAGTGCTACGACTCAAACAGCCAGAACAAAGACCAAATCCAGCTTCATTAAGCCCTTGAACCACCGTGCCTCTTTCCAGTGATATTAGTAAAAAAAAATAGAGGGGTCCCATTTTAGCTACTTAGGAAGTAAGGCTGCTGCCCTTCCAAAAGCCTCGGGCCAATCTTACATTTTCCCCATCTCCTTTACTTTCCAGGATCACCTAGCTATAAAATGGGGGAAAAAATACATACCGTTTTCTGTAGCCTCAAGATGAAGGTTGATGGAGCTTCATGTCAGGCAGGGCACCAAGTAATTAATTGTTGTAATCCCTATGCACCTTGCTCTGATTCTTCTTCACGTTAAAAAAAAGGATAAGATAACTACCAAATTAGGTAGCCACGTAGCTCTTTTGCTGACCTTTCTGTACATGAAGTTTGCTTGAAACAAAAATGAATGGTTTACCTGGTAGCTGCATTTTTCTGCCTGTGTACCATTCACAGGTAATACTTTGGCTGTGACTTTTATCTTTCCCCTGAGAAGATAAGCCTTTGTCTGACAAACAGCTTTAATATTGATTCTGCAAATAATCCATTTAAAGGGAGAACCACATCTGCATTCTTGACTTAGGAGTAAATACAAACCCATCACTCTGATAACCCAACTGGTTAGCCTTGTCTTCATTTTGGATTTCCTGCACTGAGGTGTGTTAAGCATTTCTGAACTATATGTGGATTTGCTGATAGCTAACTTGATTCTCCTTCTAAATCCCAAAGTTGTGGTTTAGAACAGAAGAGAAGTGGGGGGTGTAGTAAATACAAGGATTTGTTTTAATTAACAGTTTTTACAGCTCTTACAGCAGAGCTGATTGCTTTAACTTTGGAAATTAGTTGAAAATGAATTAATTTTCCAGCTAGAATAAAAAGGCTGGCTTTATACATCACACTTTGGTTAATTAAATTAAATTATATACCTTGACTTCTTAAAATTATAATTGGCTGGGTTCTCACATTGCATGCTGGCATAACGCATAGTTTAAAAATCAGAATTGTGCAGAATAGGCTTAGCCAAAACCTAGCAAACCACATTGGGGCTTAGTATGATTTGTGAACTCAGTCAGGCTTCCCTAGAATTCTTCAGCTTCCACCTACTCACCCATTATTCCGTTCAACATAATCATTCTGCCTGAAACTGAAGATGTGTAATAAAGTTTCCCCAAGAGGCAGTTATAAAGGTCAGGGTTCTTTTTTCAGATTAGCAATCAAGTTGAAGTGAAGAAATGAGATAAGCTGAAACCAAATTGTAGATCAGATGTGAAGTCAACTTGTCCAGACTTTTAGAGGAGCTATAATCAGAATCCTATGTGAGAGGCAGTGAGTAACATGAAGCAGGAGACATGAAACGTGAAGACTGGAAGGGTCTAAGAGAGTTACTGCATCCAAGATAGACAAAAGACATGCTGCATAGAACAAATATGTTACCAACAGAAGATAATATTTGTAGTTCAGGGCTGAAATGTGTGTGTGGGGTCTTCAGTGCTCTCTGAACTTGGTTGTTTTCTCGCAGACATTTTATTACTCAACTAGGTATCATCATCAGTGTTAGAAGGGAGAGGGGTTTGCTCTCTTGTTTATATACAAATGGCTTCCCTGTCATTGTTGGTGGGACTGTTCTTGGTGGTTCCTTGATTAAGCTGTTGTTTACTGAGTTGGTAGTTGTTTGCTGATGGGATGTTGTTTGTTAATAAAGGAGAATATTTGTAGCAGGGTTGAAATAAGGAGTCCTTGCTGCTCTCTTGCAGACATTTCATTACCCAAAACTAGGTAACATCATCAGTGCTAGTAAGGAGTGGGGTTTGCTCTCAAGAGAAAGAGAGCACCAAGGACCCATCATATTGTTTGCTGTTTGGTGTTAATCTCTGCTTATCTGGGTGTTGATTGCTGGTCAGGAAGTGTTGCCATCTTGTAGCTTTTTGATTATCTCTTTTGAATGGTATGCATAATAGGCTGTTGCCTCTCACTCTTTTTTTGTAAATTCATGATTGGCTCCCCCCCCCCCAACCCTGGAATTCTTAAACTCTTTTCTTTTCAAGTTGCTTTTCTCTCACTACTGAACTTTTGGAAGTGGAGTTCCAAGTTAAGGCAGAGGTTGGCTCAGAAGTAGCCCATCTGTGTTTTGATTAGGAAAAGACTTATCTGAAGTCTGGGTGGAGTTGGAATTTTCCCCGGTATGACTATCAGACCGCGATGTTTTCAGAACAGCTTGCTCCTTTGAATCTGATTGCTCTGATTCACTCCCTGAAAACCGATTCGTGGTAAATAACATATGTTGGACAGGCTGTTGAAGCCCAGTTATGACTATCCACCACTTGATCTCAAACTATTTGGGATGTCTCTTCTCACCCAGGATTTTGGGATTCCTGCTTCTGGAAAGGGTACATTGTGTCCGCTTTCCTGAAACAGTATACCAGGGTATGTTGGTAACTAGAGGGGATGGTAAATTCAGGTAGCCCTCAACAGTTGTTAAGTATAAGTATATCATTAAGTGAATCTGCCCCCCCCCCCCCATTGACTTTGCTTGTCAAAAGCTGCCTAGGACGGTTGCAACTGACAATCCCAGGACCCTGGGACTCTGCAACCATCATAAATATATACTGGTTGCCAAGCACCTGACTCCTGGGGTTGCTGCAACACTGGTAAGTGTGACAATTGGTCATTAGTCATTAGTCACTACTGGCCTGGTGTTAAAATATTTTTGGAAATCTTTTGGTTAACCAGTATTGTATACTGTTGATAGTTACTGTATGTAATTAATTTTCTAGCTTAATTACCATGGTTCTTTTCATCTTAATAGTCAGGCCTCTTCTGAGATAGAACACTGAGTTGTTGTTGTTGTTGTTAGTTGCAAAGTCGTGTCCGACCCATCATGACCCCATGGACAACATTCCTCCAGGCTTTCCTGTCCTCTACCATCTTCTGGAGTCCATTTAAGCTCACGCCTACTGCTTCAGTGACTCCATCCAGCCACCTCATTGTCTGTCGTCCCCTTCTTCTATTGCCCTCAATCTTTCCCAGCATTAGGCTCTTCTCCAATGAGTCCTTCCTTCTCATTAGGTGGCCAAAGTATTTGAGTTTCAACTTCAGGATCTGGCCTTCTAAAGAGCAGTCAGGGTTGATCTCCTCTAGGACTGACCGGTTCGATCCCTTTGCAGTCCAGGGGACTCGCAGGAGTCTTCTCCAGCACCATAGTTCAAAGGCCTCAACACTGAGTTACAAGGACAGTAAAACACCACGGATACAGCTATACAAGCCACAGTGACCCAAATGCAGGAAAAATCACACAGAATAGTTAAAAAAAAAAAACAACCCTGGGAATTATGTTTTATACAGAAAGATCAGTGTATGTACTCCTCTTATGGAAGGTAAGCTCCAGTCTGAATGCCAAAAGGGGCCTTTTAATAAGAAAAACTTGAGAAAACCGTTCTTTGTCCTATCTTACATTAACATCCAGAAAAATGTTTATACTACAGTAAACCAGAAGCCTGTTTCCACCCCGGATGTGTTTTCTGAATTGATGCTACACGTAGTCCTTGAGTTATGACCGCAATTGGAACTGGAACCTCTGTTGCTAAGTGATATGGTTGTTAAGTGAATCACACCCAATTTTTACGAACCTTTTTTGCTGTGGTCATTAAGCGAATCACACGGTCATTAAGTGAATCTGGCTACCCCAATTGATTTGGTTTGTTGGAAGCTGGCTGGGAAGGTTGCAAATGATGATCACATCATAAATATAAGCTGGTTGCCAAGTGCCCAAAGTTTGATCATGTGACTATGGGGATACTGCAGTGAACATAAGTGCGAGGACTAGTCATAAGTTTCTTTTTTCAGTGCTACTGTAACTTTGAATGGTTGCTAAATGAATGGTTGTAAATCAACCTGTATGGATATTTTTAAAGCCAATGCTTCAATAAGTTTACATCATGCTCTTCTGTCTTCCTTTGGGATACAATCCGCCAGTCTGGGACACACATAAGAGGAATCCCAATAAATAAGTACAGCAAAAGAAAAGTGTTTACCAAGTAAAAACATTTCACACGATAGTGTAGCATATATAACATGTTTCCCCTGTGCATGGCATCAATAATACAATTATATTCTTCTCCCTTTAATAACGGGCAGCTAAAAATTTGTGCATTTTGCTTTTTAATAAGATGCATTTACTGATTGCAGTTGCCTGCAATATTAAAATATTAACCTAAAGCTTTCTTGGGCATATTGCAGCTGTTACTTGAAAATGAATTTGGATTAATGGATTCATGCCAGATAGAGATGTGTATTGCCTCATTTTGTTCCAGGCTTTGAGAGAGCTTCCTACCTACCCCACAGTGGTTGAGATCACTCCATTGTTATGTCATGCTGAACAATTTGCAGCATTTAGCCACTTAAATAGGCTCATTGCAGACAATCCAATTAGAGTAAATACCAGGATCATTTGGGTACCTTGGAATAAAATTAAGGGATTAAGTGACATATGTGCCATGTAAGCTGCAGTTTGGGGAAAAGATGGGTCTTAGAAAATTTCAAGGTCTTGCAGATTTCATACATTGGGGATCAACCTCATTTCACCCAGGAAGGGGGGGGGAAGGGTCAATAGCATGGGAGGAGCAAGGAAGATCCTGTCAATATAACAAGAAATCTGTAGCTGTCTTTGCATCCTCAGATACTTGGAAAAGAGCCCAGAGATAAGACTTTGATTTAGGTTTTCTCTCATCAGTGTTGCATCAGTATTGACCTCTGCAGGTTTGCTAAAGCATTCATCAAGGTCAGGAGCATGTCAATGCATTAAAGCCAGAATCAAGGTGATTTCTGCGGCTGAAACAAGAGGACTGGCAGGCTTGAAACGTACTATGTTCTCTTTCTTGAATACAGGGAGTCCTCGACTTACCACCACAACTGAGCCCAAAATTTCTGTTGTTGAGTTGAGATATTTGTTAAGTGAGTTTTGCCCCCATTTTACGGCCTCTCTTGCCTCAGTTCGTAAGGGAATCACTGCAGTTGATAAGTAAGTAACCCGATTGTTAAGTGAGTCTGGCTTCCCCCACTGACTTTGCTTGTCTTGTCAGAAGGTCGCAAAAGGGGATCACATGACCGTGGGACACTGCAACCGTCATAAATATGAACCAGTTGCCAAGCATCTGAATTTTGATCACGTGATCACGGGGGACGCTGCAAAGGTGGCAACTGTGGAAAAACGGTCCTAGGTCACTTTTTTCAGTGCCGCTGTAACTTTGAACGGTCACTAAATGAACTGTGGTAAGTCGAGGACCACCTGTATATATACGTATATTCGTAATTGAATGCTGAAGTTCAAAGGAAGGAGATTGAGTCCCCAGCTGGGGACAAGGTTGATCCTTTGGCAAGGTGTCTCTCCAAGGAAGAGAGAGTACAGGTAATCCTTGACTCACAACCACAATTGGGGCCGGGATTTGTGTTGTGAAGTAAGGTGGTTGTTTGGTGAGTCATTTTATGACCTTCCTTGCTGTGATTGCTAAGCAGTTAACAACCCTAACGCCAAATAGTTAGAGACAGTTGCAGTTGTTAATTGGATCACATGGTCATTAAGTGAATGCAGGTTGTAAATGGCGATCACATGACCCCCAGGACTCCTCAAATACCTGCCTGTTGCCACTGGTGGGATTCAAATATATGAACAACTGGTTCTCTGTGTGGATGCTGCTTCCGGAAGTCCATTCTGGGCCTGGGCAACAAAAAAATTAGCTACCGGTTCTGCCGAAGTGGTGCGAACCAGCTGAATCCCACCACTGCCTGTTGCCATGTGCCCGAATTTTGATCACATGACGCTGGGGATACTGCAGTGGTTGCACATGTAAGGACCAGTCATAAATCATTTTTCCCAGTGCCATTGTAACCTCAAACGGTCACTAAGTGAATATCTGTAAGCCGAGGGGTACCTGTAACCCAGTTTATGAGAAGGAACCAGTGTTTGACCTTTAAACTGGAACTTCTGGAGCATTTTTATAGACTTTCATTCTTTGGTCAAATCCCGTATGTTCTGTCAATCACTTGCAGTTTGTTGTTCCACTGACTCTGGAATTACTAACATGGGTTAGCTGTTCTAATTTTCTGGGGTGGTTGTTTTTAATTTCACTGCCGTTCAGCTGTATTGAGCAAGTTTTACTTTGTTACCCATTGCAGGGAGAAAGCAATACTAGATCCCGGTGATTTTCTCCATCTTTCTCACTTGGATTAGTGAGGCTAAAATCCAAAAGTAAAGAAATACCTCCTTGTTTTACATTGCTATCATGTTTGCAGCAACTTAGAATAGAAATACAAAGCTTTATCTTTGGGCAGACCCCAATGAACTGTAATTCTGTTTGACACCATGGAGACATTTTATTCGCACATCAGCTAAACAGGGGCTTAGACACAAAAACTCAATCCTTTTTTTCTTTTTTTACTTTATTTTACCCTGAATGATAATTTTGTAAAAAAAAATGTAACAGCTTACCAAAAGATTAGTCAAACGGGGCTTTTTTTTTGTGCCTGGTTGTGACATTTTACGTAGGATTGAAGTATTCTGGGGAAAAAAAGAGTACAATTACGAGAAGATTGAGTAGCAACACTCTTTTCTTTAGAAATAACAATAACACAGAGACACACGGGGAATGCAAATCCCTTCCCCGGGAACATTAGAAATTCTAATAACAGAAACTCAACTTCGACACCGTGTGAGTGAATTTCATTTAAATCGGAAGAAACTCATTTTGTAATATCTGCCTGCAATTATTATTATTACTTTAAATACTTGAGTCATGCTATAAGAGTCGTGGTGGCACAGTAGTTAGAATGCAGTATTGCAGGCTAATTCTGCCCGCTGCCAGCACTTCGATCCTGACCAGCTCAAGGTTGATTCAGCCTTCCATCTTCCTGAGGTCGGTAAAATGAGGACACAGGTTGTTGGGGGGCAATAGACTGACTCTGTAAATCACTTAGAGAGGGCTGTGAAGAACTGAAGTGGTATATAAGTCTAAGTGCTATTGCTATTGCTATGTTTGTAGGCAGAATCCAATGGTATATTCGAAAAGAAACACTTCAGGGCGGTGGTGGGATTCAAATTGTGAACAACCGGTTCTCTGTGTGGATGCCGCTTCCGGAAGTCCGTTCTGGGCCTGGGCAACAAAAAATTAGCTACCGGTTCTGCCGAACTAGTGCGAACCGGCTGAATCCCACCACTGATGGAGGGTTAAGGACATGGTTGCCCATTCTTATTGCAGGCCCTCCTACTCTTAGAGTAGCTCCTAAAATCTGCTCCAAATGATGCAGGTTTGTGGGGGAACTGAAGGAAATTGTGAGTGCTTAGCGGTCTCATTTAAATAAATAAAAAAAAAGGTTATCATCCCATAGCTTTACAGAGCATGAAATATAGGTAGTCCTCAACTCACAACAGTTTATTTAATGACTGTTCGAAGTTACAACAGCACTGAAAAAAAGTGACTTATGACCATTTTTCACACTTACGACCGTTGCAGCATCTCCGTGGTCACTTGATCGAAATTCAGACGCTTGGCAATCGACTCATATTTATGATGGTTGCAGTATCTGTGGATCCTCTGATCCCCCTTTGTGATCTTCTGACAAGCAAAGTCAATGGGGAAGTCAGATTCACTTAACAATCATGTTACTAACTTAACAACTGCAGTGATTCACTTAAAAAAAAATGTGTCAGGAAAGGTCGTAAAATGGGGCGAAACTCACTTAGCCCATGTCTTGCAACAGAAATTATGGGCTCAATTGTGCTCGTAAGTCGAGGACTACCTTTATATACTGGTAGCCTTCACTTCCTGACCGCAATTGGGAATGGCAACTCCGTTGCTAAGCGGCCTAGTCATTAAGTGAAATGTCATGTGATCATGCCAACCTGTGACATTACTTCTGGCTGTGGATCATTAAGGGATTCACCGTGGCTCCTTCAGTGAAATGGTCACGTGACTGCCATTGACTTCCCTTGCTGAAATCTGGCTGAGAAGGTTGCAAATGGCATTCACAAGACCACGGGATGCTGTGGCCGTCATAAATGTGCGCCTGCTGCCAAGCACCTAAGTCATGACCCTCAAGATTGTGAGAGATGCTGCAGCAGCACCGTAAATTTTATAAACTGGTTGTGAATGTTAAGAATCGGTCATAAATTTCCTTTTCAGTATCGTAATTTTGAACGGTCACTGAACGAGAAGCTGGTAAGCAAACACTACCTGTATAGTGCAGCAAGAAAATTGAAGGTAGTCCTCAAATTATGACCTTATTGAATCTGCCCGTTGCAGACAAAAGTCATGACGGTCGTAAAGCAGGTCACCTACCCGACCTACCCACCTTGCCAGCCTTTTTTGCAGTGGTCATTAACTGAATCACCATGGTCAGTAAGTAAATCCATAGTCATTAAATGAATCCATGGTCCTTAAGCAAACTCATTGTTCACTATGAGGTATTTTTGCTGAAAACCAGAAGTAAACACTGCTTTTTGGCAAAAACGTAATAAATTATGGTCACATACCCTGGGACTCTGCAAATGGCTGTAAATGTGGGCTGGTTTCTGAGCACACATAATGCAATCGTGTGATTGCAGGGGTGGTGACCGTTGCAACTTCAGAACTGGGTCCTTAAGTACCTTTTAAGGGATCCATCATAACTTTGAATAGACATTAAGCTACCTGTCATAAGACAAGGACTACCTGTAGTCTATTGGTCACCATACTACAAAAAAGATCTTGAAACTTTGGAAGAAGGGCAGAGAAGAGCAACTAAGATGATCCAAGGCCTGAAGACTAAAACACGTGAAGAACGGCTGCAGGACTTGGGTTTGGCTAGTCTAAAGAAAAGAAGAAATAGGGGAGACATGATAGCAGTATTCCAGTAGTGAGGGGCTGCCACAAAGAAGAGGGGGTCAAACTATTCTCCAAAGCACCAGAGGGTTGGAAACTGATCAAAGAGAGAAGCAACCTGGAATTAAGGAGAAACTTCCTAACAGTGAGGACAATTAACCAGTGAAACAGCTTGCCTCCAGAAATTGTGGGCGCTCCATCGCTGGAGGTTTTTAAGAAGAGACTGGACAGTCACTTGTCTGAGATGGTTTAGGTTCTCCTGCTTGAGCAGGGGGCTGGACTAGAAGACCTCCAAGGTCCCTTCCAGATTCTATTCTATTCTATTCTATTCTATTCTATTCTATTCTATTCTATTCTATTCTATTCTATTCTATTGAAATATTGTTCTACTTACACAATTGGTTTCCTAATTTGGTCTACCTAGTGCAGTGGTTCCCAACCTTTTCTATACCTCGCACCCCTAGAATGCTTCTGATATATTCTCGCACCCCTTACAAAAGTTCAAAATAACGGCAACGAATTATGCATATAACTATAATTTTGAAAACCCAAGTTTTCGCACCCCCTGGAATATCGTCTCACACCCCTGGTTGGGAACCCCTGACCTAGTGTGACTGACAAGGTCTGACTATCAGAACCATTCAGTTATTATGGTGGTTGGTGCTGACTAACCGTTTCATCTTACCACAACTTGCAGCTGGTTCTCTTTGCACACCTTACAGTCCTTTGCGGTTGTGAAGATTTCAAACTCCCAAGTAGCTATACCCTCTCCGATTCTCTCTTCTTTTTCAATAAAAGTGTTGTCATCTGCATGCAGAACAGCCCCGGTATTCAAGCAAAATGAAGTGAGATCTTATTTTCTTCCTGCATCTTTCAGTCTTCTCCGACCAATTAAAGCAGCGTACACAAAGAACAGTTTGATTCAACCCCAAATCTAAAAATAATGGCTTAACTTTCAAGTGCTGTCTCAACTCTTAGCTTTGCGCTGCTGCTGCAGAGCTATAATGATGTCAGAGTTGCCTATGCGGTAGATAATGAATCTTCTTCGATAGGGTCTGGATTTTTATTATTAAGTACGTGGGGGGGGGTTGCGCTTTGAGTCTGCTTCTGGTCTGTCACAAGAGTGTCATTTGCATAATTAAATAAATGATCTTAAAACTGTCTTCTGCAATAGGGCTGTGAAATACAACACTTCTTCCTGTCAGCACTCAAGCTCAGAGGCATGGATTATTGGAAAAGACATCAGAGAAAATTAGTATCACCCTTAGCTTTCAGAAGCTTTCAGGAGAAGCCGATGAGTGGGGTGAAGCAACCGGGTTCTGAGTTCTATTTCTCTTGTCTCTTGTAAATTGATCATTTGCCCCATTTTTCCTTTGGAAAGACAAGAGAGCCACAAAGGGTATCTTGTTCATTTTCTTACTGGCTAAAGCAACTGCTGAGCTATAAATAAGGCTATTGATAGCTTGCAGCCTGCGAAGATTAGGTGAGGTTTCTCTTTAATTTCAGTCACATCCATTTTTCTATGCAGTGGGCTACTCTAAGGCTTATTGTGAAGTGTAAAGAGGAAAAGCCTTTTGAGGGGAAGGATCATTTCCAGGTCACTGGTGCATTTCCTTTGTCAAACAAAATAACAAGGAGAGGGACTTGGCAGCCAAACACTGGTGTTGAGCCTTTGCACAGCCCCAGTGCACTGGAAAGGGATTAGTAAAATAATGCAATTCATCCTTCCCTGCTTCCTAACCATTAAGAGTCATTGGGGTCGATATGCTAGATGCTGTAAATATTGGTAACCAAGTCATTATGAAGCATAGCCAATAATGTGATGAATGCAGTTTGAGTGATAAATGTTTCAGCATCCACTGAATTATGACTGTTTAGATATGAAGTGGAATAAGTATGCATTTCTTTTCAAAGATGTCTAGCATTCATGCAGATCCTTCCTTCCTTCCTTCCTTCCTTCCTTCCTTCCTTCCTTCCTTCCTTCCTTCCTTCCTTCCTTCCTTCCTTCCTTCCTTCCTTCCTCCCTCTTACTTACTTACTTACTTACTTACTTACTTATTTACTTATTTACTTATTTACTTATTTACTTATTTACTTACTTACTTACTTACTTACTTATTTATTTATTTATTTATTTATTTATTTATTTATTTATTTATTTATTTATTTATTTATTTATTTATTTATTTATTTATTTATTTATTTATTTATTTATTTATTTATTTATTTATTTATTTATTTATTTATTTATTTATTTATTTATTTGCCACCTATCTCACAAAAACATGACTCTGGGCAGCATACAACATACAGCAACAGTTAAAAACTCCATAGCAATCTAAAATCAATCAAACAGAAACAAAATAAACATACACAAGATGAATATCCAAAGAGTTCCACAGACAGTCGATAGGGAGGAAAATAGGCCTTAATAATAATAATAATAAAGTTGGAAGGGACCTTAGAGGTCATCGAGTCCAACCCCCTGCTCAGGCAGGAAACCCTATACCATTTCGGACAAATGGCTGTCCAGTCTCTTCTTAAAAACTTCCAGTGTTGGAGCATTCACCGCTTCTGGAGGCAGGTTGTTCCACTGGTTAATTGTTCTAACTGTCAGGAAGTTTCTCCTCAGTTCCAGGTTGCTTCTCTCCTTGACTAGTTTCCATCCATTACTTCTTGTCCTGCCCTCAGGCGCCTTGGAGAATAGCTTGACTCCCTCTTCTTCACTGAGAAATATTAAAAGCTGGACATCTGCTCGCTTTGTAAATGCCCCCTCCTTAGATCAAAACTCCCAATGTGGAATTTGACGGAGGAAAATCCTGCCCAATTTTTATACTTTTAAAAAAAAAACCATTCAATCAGTTTTGGTTCTTGGAGACGGCTGGATAAGTCCCTGCCGTTTTCTTGGCAAGGTTTTTCAGAAGTGGTTTGCCGTTGCCTCTTTCCTAGGGCCAAGAGAAAATGACTGGCTCAAGTTCACCCAGCTGAATTCATGCCCAAGGCAGGGCTAGAACTCACAGTCTCCTGGTTTCTAACCTGATGCCTTCACCACTACACCAAATTGGCACTCCTTATGGTATCTAATTTACACTTTTTTACCATAACTATTGATCCAGATTCCTCTGTATAGCACACAAACATACAGGCAGCATATAGGTAATGGTAACACATTTATTTTTGCTGTTGTTGAATAACATGTCCTATGTATTATCTGAGGAACTGAGAGAGGTTTTCCCCTGGATACTCTTAATCCTTGTTCTGGATTACTGGGAAGAAAAGAATAGGGAGCAGCAAAAAAGCCAAAAGAGTCCTATTATATAGGAAGAAATCTATTTGCATGGCTCTGGATTTCCAATAGCTGCAGTCCATCCATCCATCTGGTTTCTGTAATACCCTTCCATTACAACAACTGTTTGGCAAATGATTTTAACAGCAGTAATTTTAATGAAGTAAACAAGAGATTTTCATAAATCAAATACTAATCTTATCTTCTTTTTTATGGGTGATGGTTTTAACTAACCCCACATCTCCATGCTTTTCCGGTTCTTCAAGTAAACACATATTCGTCCAATTCACAGATTATTTTAAAGCTTAAAGCCACTCTTAACACAGATGTTGTTGTTTATATATAGTCCACTCCTATGTTACATGCTAAATTCACACAAAGGAATGGATTGCATTTGGTGCATGATGTTTAAGTGGATTAACTTCATCAAAATATATGGTTTCTGGATAAGCATATTTGGATTAAGTATGCTGAAAATAATTAACATACAAGAGTGTACACTGGGGGGGGGGAATTTAAACTGAGCTACATGACAAGTATCTTTCTCACAGGGGGTAAAACCTTTATTGGAACTAATTAAAATGGCATCAAAATAACAAATAATTGTCAAGCTAATACTAATGCATGAAAATAATGTCATTTGTTGTTGGCCCAAGTTGACCAGAGGATAATATTTGCTAATTTTTTATATACATACATAACACACACACACAGACACATGTATTTCAGTAAATACATCTGTTCCCAGCTGGGTGTGGATTGTGTTGTACCTGCTTTGTTCCATATCTGTCAAATGAGTATTTAAAGAAAAACAGTGCCATCTTATTTCAATAGATGGAGGAATTCATTTTTCTGTTTTCTGTTAATCTCAGATTCTTTCCATCATGTTGATCAAGAGAGTTGTGAGCTCTTATGAAAAAGGCAATAGATATTCTCACCTATCACTAATACAGGCATACCAGTCAACGTGGACATACTGGCATTTGTAACTACAGGTATTCCTTGGTCTTCTGGTACATGAGTAAAATCAACAAAGCTTAAATATCTGTTACTTGATTAGTGTATCTGAACAGTAACTGAGTTGGAAGACCCTTGGAGGTCTTCTAGTCCAACCCCATTGTTGAGCAGGAGACCCTAGACAAATGGTTGTTCAGTCTCTTCCTAAAAGCCTCCAGTGTTGGAGCACTCACAACTTCTGGAGGCAAGTTGTTCCACTGGTTAATTGTTCTCACTGTTAGGAAGTTTCTGCTAAATTCCAGGTTGCTTCTCTCCTTGATTACTTTCCATCCATTGCTTCTTGTCTAGCCTTCTGGTGCTTTGGAAAATAGGTTGACCCCCTCTTCTTTGTGGCATCCCCTCAAAGATTAGTTAAAAAGTAGATGAAACAAAAGTAAATGGAATTTTAATTTTATATTTTCTCCCCTCCTACCTTCTTTGGATTAATGTCCCCATTTTCATTCGCTCTACCAGCACTGTCTTAACACAGACATTGCTGAAAGGCATTAATGATAGCTCTTTGAGATCACATGCAGTTTACACCAGGGAAATATAAATTCTGAGACCTCCTGGCTACCTTCAGATCCTCCAAAACTTTGAGTACATTCTCCAGAGCTGCTCTGAAAGTTGATGCTGAGTTGTAAATGTTACCGTCACAGTGGGACAAATTATGAAATCCATGGGGAATAAATGCATTGATGGAATTTAATTTAATATTTTACTTAATTTTAAATGCTAATTTAAGTAAAGTCATTTCTACTTTTTCTCCTGGTTCTTGGTGTTTTTGTTTTTTTTCCCCAGGGGTTTTGGGAAATTCGGTTCTTGGTGTGTAGTCCAAGCAAATATGGCTGTCGGCAAAATAATGTAGCAGCTCCTGCTATATAGATATCTCATCAATCGTAATTTTCTTTGAAAAAGAGAATGAGGGAGAGGATAATAAGAAGGTATTCTCATTGGTTAGAAGAGAGAGTGAAACTTTAGAGAAAATTGATTCTTATTCATTCTATTTGCCACTTTCAACTCATTTTAAATAGCCTCTAGGAATTTAGCCCTTGAAACCAGTCTGGTTTACAAGTGCTTGGACTTTTTGTCGCCTTTTTTAAAAATTACAAAGATACGTGTGTTTTGAAGCTAAGATTTCCAAATGTCTTTCGTTTGACATGTTGATTCCCCCACATGATGATTGTATACAGTGTTGTTCTTAATAATGTTTCCTAGCTTTAACTTATTCCAACAACATTTGTATTATATCTGAACTGCAAAAATCTGAGTGATTTATTACATGTCAGTGAGATATGGGAAAATTCTAACTCCTTTCTGCCATCTCCTGATTATCCAGATCTTTGCAGCCTATAAAGGAGAATATTTAGCTCAGAGTTGAACTGAGGGGACCTTACTGCTATCTGAGCTTGGTTGTTTTCTTGCAGATGTTTCATTACCCAAACTAGATAACATCATCAGTGCTGTTCCAAAGACCTCTCTTTGCAGCCTATATTTGGTAACCCTAAAGCACTGTTCACTTGGTCAGGGGAAAAAAAAATCTATCCAAATTCCACAGACTCATACTTGTTCTCTCTGTTTGCTTGTTTGCTGAATTATTTCCTGCAAATTGGCTGCCTTATATTCCTCTTACAGTGTCTGCTTCTCAGCAGGAAGTAGTCATTCAGTCAACACAAGGTATAATCAACAGCTTTCAAGACACACCTCTACAAGGTAATGTATTACTATTCTGTGAACCAGATTGTAATGGCTTAATCCCTTTTGGTTTGACAGCACAATCATCCCTGTTAAATAGAAGAGAAATATATAGCTCAGGATTGAACTGTAGGAGTCCTGGTTTTTTCTGAGCTTGGTATTTGCTTGGTTGTGTTCTACCATGGAGAAAACCACATTCTTACCAACATAGGCAGGGCAAACTATAGAAACAGGGAGTAAGGCCCTGATGATGTTACCTAGTTGGGTAATAAAACATCTGCAAGCAAATAAGGTTGATTGCTTACAGGACTTTGGAGACTTAAAATCATGTATCTTGATTTTGCAAATTTTCTCAACTCCAAGTGTTGCTTGTGTTTGTATGTGAAGACAGAGATGCAATGTTCAGCTCCAGGGCCAGATGTAGTCCTCAATAGCCTCCCCAATAGTAATTTTTTCACATCTTAAAGGATTACCATTTCCATTCCATTTCATTTGGAATGGTCTCATTAACTGACTTTATTAATTTTAATTAAATCAGTATTAATATTTAACCTTACATTCTTCTCTGTCCTTACTTAGTGCTCTTTTTTTTAATGATCTCCTACCAAAAGTTGTCCTACTTAAGCATCCGCCCACTCTCCAAATAATAAATAAATAAATGTCCCCATGTGGAGACAGAAATTAGATTAAAACAAGAAGGCAAAAGATATTAGTCAATGACCACTTTTTGTGTGCTTCAAATGACTTTGACCTCTTTTACCATGTTATGTCTCTCTTGTTGCTTGTGGTCAAGTTATTCCCTTATCTTTATTTAATTGAATATTATAATTGTTTTATACTTCTGGCTTCACACGGAGTTCTGATGGTTTTCATGTATCTCTAAAACCATAAAACAGTGCCCTTCCTAGCAACTTTATAGGTTGCATTTTCTCTGGAGCAGTTAATTTAAATACTTTCATGTTTTTCCTGAATCTCTGGGGTTGTAGTGTTCCATAAGGATTGAGTGAGAATTGAAAAACATCATTTCCTGTTTCCTCAAATATTAATAGGGGATCCTCTGCATCGCCAAGTAGTATATATATAGCAGGGGTCCCCAACCTATGGGCTGCAGCCTCGTGGCTAGTGGGGCCACAGAAATGGCTGGCCGGGCGCGAATGGGACCGCTAGCACTGGGCGGGTGTGCGCAGCCCGTTTGTGCATGCACAAATGGGGCCGCTAGTGCCGCGCCAGTGTGCGTGGTGCTGTTTGCGTGCGCATGCGCACCAATTTGGAAGCTGCTCTCCTTCCCTCTGGGCCGTGAGCCCGGAAAGGTTGGAGACCTCTGATATATAGCATTGGTTCTACTTGAAGCACAGAGTGTTGGAAGTAGGGCTTTATAGGAGAGGTCTAGCTCTTAGAATGGTGCTTAAAAACATATTGGCAATACTGTCAGCACTGATGTTATATTATCCTGTTGGCTGTCATTTGACATTTTGTGCTTTTAAGATATAGTGGGCTTGGTTTGTCCTGGAATGCTTCTGGCCTTTGATAAGGTTTTAGATTTCATTTAAGCTGTTATAATAAGTCCTGAGCAGCCTAAATAAAATATAAGAACTTACTTCTGAGACTGAGTCTGATGGGCTATTGAGTGGGCTGTCTTATGGGAGCAGATTGAGTAAGTATTTTGGAGTCTTCCTCCTGCCCCAACCCTCAAAAAATAATGTTGATAGAATAGAACAGGTCACAGAACGGGTAGTCCTCAATTTACAACCATAACTGAGCCTGAAATTTCAATCGTAAATTATTGGCAGTAGTAAGTCGAGGCATCACATGATTGGATTCAAAGTTACGACCGTTTTTTAACATAGCTGTAAAGTGAACACCATGGTCGCTAAGCCAGAAACCTTAAGTATATGCCAGAAACCAACCAAAAACCACAGCAAACCACAGTCCCTTCACCATGGTACACTACAAATGGTTGTAAAGATGAGCCAACTGCCAATCGCCCAAAATGTGATAGTGTGACTGCAGTGTGTGTGTGTGTGTGTGTGTGTGCACAGTTGTTATAATTCCAAAAATGGGTTCTAAGTAACTCTGTGGAGATCTGTTGTAACTTCAAACAGTTATAAAGCGACTGGTCGTATGTTGAGGTCTATCTGAATTTAATTTGTTTTAAACTGAAACAGTGGAAAGAAATGGGCACGATTGGAGCTCAAAATAACTCTGGTCTCACTGAAGAAATGCTTCTGTTCCTAGATCTTAGGGTTTTCTTACAGGGCTATTGACACATTGCCTAATAAAGGAATGAATATCAAAATGCCATATATGTTCTCAGGTTTTATAAGTTTCCGTAAAAACATCAACTCTACCATGACATTTTCCAGATATAATAAAATTTCACAGTTATGCCCGAAACCCTCTGAATGATTGCCAGTATAATCAAAGTCATTTGAACGTTTCTGCACAACCTTCGTTCTTAAGCTATTTTTGTCTTTGCAATTTCACTTGTTTAACCTGACATTTCCTATTACCATATCTAGACACCTAAATATGTCAAATGTTTATGAAGTGTAAACAGAGCTATTCTGCGGAAATAACACAAATCAAATGTGAGTCCTGTATAAAAGTAACGTCTTTCAGGTTATCTATGACTGTCGGGCATAATCCCTGATTTGAAAAAAAGTAATTTATGGGAAATTTATTGCATCTGAAAGGGAAATAGAAGTGATTTATAACAGCAATTCAATACCATTTTGATCTTGCGTTTTGTATTCAACAGCCATTTGATCCTAAAGTTATTTCCCGGGATAGAAGGACAAGCGTTTATTTTGCACAAACAGTTTACTCTATATATAGAGAGAGAGCTAATTCACACAAAAGACAACTTAAAAAATGTTGCAGTCTAAAGGGTAATTTCTGTCAATTAAAGATTTTCTCTCAAAGGAATTAAATAAAATTTATATATATTTTCTTTAATTCCTTTGAGAGAAAATCTTTAATTGACAGAAATTACCCTTTAGACTGCAACATTTTTTAAGTTGTCTTTTGTGTGAATTAGCTGTCAGACTTCTGTGTTAAAATTCTATTTTTGCAAATGGTAGCTTGAATGCAGTCAGTGCGTCAATCCAGTACTTCCATCAATATCTAACTTAAATAAAATGTTAGATAAAGAAACAGCTTTCAAGAATGCTCTCCCCTAGACTCAAACTATTGGGTACTAACCAGTAGTGGAATTCAAATATGTAAACAACCGGTTCTCTGTGTGGATGCCGCTTCCGGAAGTCCATTCTGGGCCTGGGCAACAAAAAAATAGCTACCGGTTCTGCTGAACTGGTGCGAACTGGCTGAATCCCACAACTGGTACTAACTATTTGTTAGCCTTAATGGGACAGAATTAAAATTAATGCATCTTTCTGGAAGTTGTTTAATTTGGGCACTCAGGGAGGTCTCGTCTGTAGGACAGATTTGAGGTTTGCTAACACAATATTTATGTCAACAGAGGAAATGATTTGCTAGGATACAGAAAATAAAAGTGAGAAACCCTCAAAAGGGATAAGGAGGAAGAGGAGGAGGAGGAGGAGGAGGAAGTAGTACCACATTTCCCCGAAAATAAGACCAGGTGTTATATTAATTTTTGCTCCAAAAGACACATTAGGGCTTATTTTCCGGTTAGGTCTTAGTTTTGGGGAAACACGGTAGTAGTAGTAACCTGTGCCCTACAAGTTGGATGAAGCTCTCACCTCTTTATTTCAATTTGGAACCCCACTACTGACTTTTGTTTTTTGGTATGATGCTATTTCATCTCCCCCTTCAGTCCAAACAAAAAACCAAAAACCTGAAACTCTATCTTAGAGTTTCATTGGGATGGTGGAAAATGGAAATAGCTGATGCCGAGGGTGTGGTTTGATGATCTAAAAATTATTGGGGTTGCAGCAGCTGGGGAAGAGGGAGTTTCCATTAGGGATGTCCCTCTGGCAATATACTCAGAAATGTTTAGAGATAAACATTTGGAATAAATTCCTCATTGGTGTCAATGAGTGCTGTTTGCACTCAAAAATAGAAGGAACAACAATAACACCCACTGTGCATGTTACAAAGATGCTTTTAATGTCATGTCTGGTTTGTCCCATTTATTAGACAATCAGCCAGACTGGAATTTCAATAAGATATCATTTTCCAGGCTAGGGGATGCTCACAGAATATCCTCTTCTATTGTCACACACAAATGTGCATGTAGATGCAAAGGAAATAGAAACAATTTAATTAACAATATGCGTTTGGCAATATGCATGCCAAATGTTCAAAATGTTCTCATGAAGCTGGCGGAAACCAAACATTTATTTGGCATGGGTGCACTAGGTTTATAGTATTTTTCTGTGGAAAGAAACCATACTTTTCAAATGTAAAAAAAGAGTAAGCTGAAAAACTTCGCAGACTCCCCAATTTCCTGAATTCCAACTTTTTCGGCCACAGCTTGTGTGTCACTTAGAGACAGTAGGAATTGTGGTCCAACACATCTAAACAGGAACTGGTCAGGGAAGGCAATTTATAGTTTACCCTTCTTATTTTTAAACGTGCGGTGACACTTGTATTTACCTTTTCTCCAGCAGGACGATGGAGAATCCACCAATGGGTTAGGACTATCTTCCTGCCCAATAAGAGACTAAGTTTGCCAGAGTTAACACGCCTCCTGCTGGGCTGATATCCCAGACACGACTTAGTCTTCAGCCCAGCTAGGACGTTGTGTTGGCTCTGGACAGGTCGTATTTCTCTTTTTTGGTGGATTCTCCCTCATCCAGACTGGAAAGCACAATTCGGACCCCTAACTAAATTTTCCAACTTCCGACTGTCAAACAGCTGAGCGTCGGCCTCCGGGTCGCTCAGCTAAATTAATTCGGCGATCGGCCGGATCGGGCCGATTCGCCGAGTCAGCCCTTAGCATAGGGCATTTTGCCGACAGCTGATTGTCGGGCCAGCGCTAGCCGTCCTACAGCTGACTGTCGGCCTCCGGACCTGTTAGCCGCATCCCAGCTGAGCATCGGCCTCCGGGCGCAGCGCTCAGGCGGCGATTGCAATCGGCAGCTGTTAGGACGGCGAACAGCCGGCGCAGCCCCTCAAAATCGCTACGCGACGCGAACATCGCTGCCGCTGGCTTCCGAGGCATTGGGCAGCAAAATTTTTGGCTTGAAAGCCTCCTTTGCAAATTGGTCGAGTTGAGGCCTTTTATGTCGGCGCGCAACTCGCGGCCGCCATTTTGAAGACCAAAACGGCCTAACAGGCCCGACAGGGACGGCCTGCACAGGCTGCAGCCTCTAAAGTAGGCTTGCAAACACTGTTCAGGAGGCTATTGACGCTATTGTCAGACCCCGCCAGTTTAACGGCAAAGGGCACAGCTGATTTTCGGCAAATTTCCAGCCGCAGCACAGCTGAGCGTCGGCCTCAGGCTCGCTCAGCAGCCGTTATCAGCAGCGGACGGCCAGCTCAAGCCCCTATAGCTCCTGCAAGCTGCGAAGGGCTCACAGTTGATAGCGAGGGGGATCCCTCGGCCGCATCAGCTGATCGTCGGAGCTCTCGATTTAGCCGCGGCGCAGCTGAGCGTCGGCCTCCCCGCGCAGCTGAGCGTCAGCCTCCGGGCGCGCTCGCAATTGCCAAGCGCTGCGGAAAGCTCCAGGACTCCTCGAGGCTGAGTGTCAGAGCTCGCCTTAGCCGCCCCGCTACGTGGCGTCGGCCTTCGGGCCCAGCCAGGCCGTTCCTCTCCACGGCCCTTCAGCCCTCTCTGGCGAGACTGTGCTGTGATTTGATCACCCAGCTGCCGCGGCGCGACTGGAGGGCTTTTTAGGGCAAGCCCTCTGCAACTGATTGCCAAATTTGAGGCCTCAGACCATTTTTCTTGGCGCGCTATTCGCGGCCGCCATTTTGAACGACTGAGGCCTTGCAGGCCTGACAGGGACGGCCCAAACAGGCAGCAGCCACTGCAAAGACCTTGCAGTCTGCTTACGGAGGCCATTGGCTCAAAGGTCTGACCTCACCTCTCCTTCCCTGCAGGGAATTATCTCAGCCTAGCCCAGGCCTAACAAGCCGCCTTGCCATTGCAGCGGCAGCCATTTTGCGGACTGCTCACAGCCGCCATTTTGCAGCTTCAAAGCTGCCATTGGTCACCTGCTCAGATTCTGATCTGGCACAACCAACCCCAGGGCACAACTTGGAGAGGATTTCACCTTTAGCGTGAGCTGGCACGCCTTCGGGCACCGCCGCCACCACCTAGGCTTTGTGTGCAGGCACATATCACTCAGGTGATTGCCGCCACCAACAAGGAGAGGAGTGTGCAGGCACATATCACCAAGGTGATCGCCGCCACTGATCGGTCAACGTGCGTGCCGGCACTTGCCGATTGCGACTCACCCATTGGGTCTCGTCGCCACAAGACGCCTGACTAATACGCCTCAGTGAATCACTGGGCAGTTTCCAGCCTCTCGGAGCTCTGCCTAGGGCAGTAGGGCGCTCAGTGTAGCACCAAACCCGGAGCGGACGCTGTTCATCAGCTTTGGCTATACTAACAACTGGGCAATCCGCTCCTGCTCCTGAGTTGCAATAGGCCTCTGGCTTCCCTTGCAATGGCTGATGACGCAGCTAATCAATCTGCACAGGGCGCTTCCGGCACTCCCGTCTCAGGGAAGCGCAAGTCCTCTAAACTAGAGGCAGCAGGCAGGATAAAGGCCAAGGCCAGGTCCAAGGCCATCGCTGGAAAAAAGACCTCAAGGGCCGCAGACAAGGCAGCCGAAAGGCGTAACACGGCTCTGGAGACGCAGTTCTCCAGGGCACAACGTATGTCCGCAGGAGACCAACCTTTGGTTCCCCTTGCCCCCCAGGAGAGCTCACTCTTCAACCCCCAACCGGCCCTGCCAGTTCCCACTGACTCGCGGGCCCTTTCCCATCAGGGCCCCATGGCACAGAGTACTACTCTGTCCTCTGACAAGGGATTGATCCCCCTAATGGGAGCTTCACCGGCTAGACCCCGTCCCCCGCCCGAGGTCACGTTCACGCCCACAGCGGCTGGACTTCGCCCCCCTGAACATCAAGGGGTTGGGCCTGAGCAGCTTGAGGCATTAATCGCCCAGGCGTATGCTCAGGGTAGGGCCTCCTCGTTCTACAAGAACCCCAGGCCGGAGTTCGTCATGCCCGTGGTGCCACCTCAAGCACGGGCGGAGAGGCCGGACTACCCAGGGTCCGTTTATTCGGACCATTCCTCCCGAACACGGGACTCTGGTTCCGAAGGTTATGGGTCAACTGACTTCCAGCTGTCAGAGGATGAGGAGTCGGCCCCAGACCCGTCGCCTTTCATAGGCCTCTTTGACCCGGGTCTATTTAGATCCCTCCTGCTAAAGGCCACCACGTCGGCCAATATTGAGCCGGAGCAGGAAAAGCAGCCGACTGCCTCAACTAGTCAGGACCCCAAGCCACTCTTCTCCGAACCTACGGTGACGGAGCGCTATATCCCTTGCCCTCCCTTTTTCCTGGAAACTATCAGGAAACAATGGGGAAATCCGGGTACTCTACCAATGCCGGGGGGAACTGATAAGAGACTGATGGCCGTAGCCCCGGCCTTGTCAGATCTCCTGGAGGTTCCCAGGGTGGACGAACCACTAACCTCTCTTTTTTCCTCCTCCACTGTGTCAGGTGACACGTCTGCGGCCTTGAGGGCAGAGGACAGGAAGTCCGAGCTCTCTCTCCGCAGGTCTCACCTGGCATCGGCATGGGCCGTGCGGGCGTCCACCTCTACTTCCTTCTTTGCCAGAACGTCAATTCTCTGGCTCAGGGAACTCCAAGCGTTACTTCCCCCGGATCAGGTTCGTGCCCATCAGAATCTGGGTAAGTTGGTGGCATCGGCAGAATACATGGCGGATACTTCCCTCCATGCCGCCAGATTTTCAGCGCGCTCCATGGCCGCTAATACTGCAGCCCGCAGGCTTCTATGGCTAAAACAATGGCAAGCTGATTTGAAGTCAAAGTGGCACCTGGCTTCTGCTCCCTGCAGGGACGGACGCCTCTTTGGGGAGGCGCTAGAGCCTTACCTTATTGAGAACGGGGATAAACGTAAGGTGTTGGCCCACCTTACTAGAAGGCCAGATAGGCGAGCTACTCCATACCTAGGGGCGGGGTCACACCCCGAGTTCTGGATTCCCTTCGACGGTGGCTCTCCCCTGCTGTAGACAGAGGCTCCCTGTTCCGGGAACCAAACAGACTCACCTTAACGACAGATGCAAGTCTGTTCGCATGGGGTGCGCCCCTGGGTTGTCACTTAGCACAGGGACGATGGTCACCCATGGACCTCAGTCACAACATGAATTGGCTGGAGCTCAGGGCCATTCATCTGGCACTGCTTCACTTCAGCGATGAGGTGGTGGGTCAACACGTCCTAGTGCTCACAGACAACGTGGCTGCAAAGGCCCACGTGAACCGGCAGGGCGGCACTCGCTACAGGACTTTGATGTCCGAAGCACGGAATTTATGACTCCTCGTGGAAGAGTTTTTGTGCCTGGTGTTCCAGGAATCGCCTGGACATCTCGGCTGTCACTATCTCGCACATCCTTGAGTACTTGCTGGAGGGATTTAACAAGGGCTTGTCGCCCAATACCATCCGCAGGCAACTGGCGGCTCTCTCCACAGTACTCATGTGCCAGGATTACAGTTCTTGTCCATGAAGGTGGCCTTTCTTGTGGCGATCACATCCGCTAGACGCATCTCGGAGCTGGCTGCTCCCTCAGTCCGGGAGGACCTATGCGTCTTTCACAGCGATAGGGTAGTCCTTCGACTGGACCTGGCCTTTGTACCAAAGGTGAACTCGTTGTTCCATAGGGCACAAGGGGTGGTCCTACCGAACTTTGTCCCCAGCCTGCTCACAACTTAGAACGCCAGTGGCACACCTTGGACGTTCGTAGGGCGTTACGCCGCTATATTAAGTGGACTTCTGCCTTCCGCAAATCGGAAGCGCTTTTTATCTCCTTCCAGCCTTCTTCGATGGGGAAGACTGTCTCCTCATCCACTGTTGGCAGGTGGCTCAGATCCTGCATCGCACGACCCTACCAGGCACGGTCCCTGCCACTGCCAGGCCGTATCGCTGCTCGCTCTACCCGCAGTGCCGCTACTTCAGCAGCGTGGGCTACGCAGGCGCCCATCGGGGATATTTGCAGGGCGGCGACCTGGTCCTCGCCTTCCCCCTTTGTGCGGCATTACAGGCTGGACAAATTCGCCTCCGCGGAGGCATCATTTGGCCGGAGGGTACTCCGGCAAGTGGCATCATCACGTGGGACACAGGCCCTGACTGCTTCCCTCCCATAGGGACAGCTCGGCTTTGGTATGTCCCATTGGTGGATTCTCCATCGTCCTGCTGGAGAAGGGGCGTTGTCTTACCTGAACGCCTTTTCTCAGCAGGACGATGGAGAATCCACGCCCATCCCCTTGGGGCCGTCAGGTCCTGTGTTAGGGGCACAGAGAGCCAACACAGCGGTCCATTGTCAGCAGCTTCGCCTTCGTCGTGTCTGGGATATCAGCCCAGCAGGAGGCGTGTTAACTCTGGCAAACTTAGTCTCTTATTGGGCAGGAAGATAGTCCTAACCCATTGGTGGATTCTCCATCGTCCTGCTGAGAAAAGGCGTTCAGGTAAGACAACGCCCCTTCTGGTAGTTTTGCCACTCTATAAGTGTCATTTTAATGTATGTAATTTAGCTGTATGTAGAAGATATAAGAAACATCTTGAGGGCTTCATAATGCTTGTTGGCCATTTGCGATCTGCAACTGCTGATTTTAATCACTACAACTCTACTTGTCCTAGGTTTATTAATGAACTCTATTTATCCAAGGTTTATTATTTACCTTTTTGCTTCTTTACTATACAGTAGTTTCTATTATAAGAGATTTTTGATTCAAGGACTTTATGTACACATTTGGTCTGCTCTGCCTGAATAATATTTCAAAACAGGTTTTCATAACAAAAATAACGAGATCAGTTTGATCTTTTTCAGATTTTTTAAAAATTCAGGCTGATTTTTATTTTCTTTGCTTGTGGGATGCGATCAAAAATATGCACCTTTTAGATAGTTACAATTGATTCAATAGAAATGTCAGATTCCAAGAATTGAAAAAGACATGTAGATTTACTTTTGGATGGATGGATGGATGGATGGATGGATGGATGGATGGATGGATGGATGGATGGATGGATGGATGGATGGATGGATGGATGGATGGATGATGATGAAGTCCATTCAATCATGTCTGACTCTTGGCGATCTATGGCCAGGTCTCCACATCTTCTGATCTTGAACTACTTCTTTGAGTTATTCTATGCTCTGGTTGGTGTCAGCTTTGATAGTATCCAGTCACTATGTGCTTTGATTGACTGGTTTCCTTTTACTGCTAACTCTTCCCAACATAACTGATTTCTCCAGTGAATTTCCCTGTATGACATGGCCAAAATAAGTGAGACACAGTTTTGTGATTTTGTCTTCCAGTGACATGTCTGGCGTTATGCGCCTCAGTACCTGCTTGTTATATTACTGAGTAGTTTCCGTTATTGCTCCTCATCTATCCACAGAAATCTTGCCAAACTGAAGCCACTATTTGCATCATTAAATACATATTCTGAGAATTGCTAGGGAGGAGCCTTCTTAACTCTCTTCTGACAAAACTATCTAACCTTCACTGTTTCTTCACCCTCTGGAGTGCAGACCCTCCCTCCAGGGAATCCAGACTACATTCCATCACAAGGAGATACAGTATTGTTTAAGTGATATAAACTGAATATTGCAAAGACATAAAATATTCTCATCCACTCTCTCTCTGTTAGACATTGATTAAAATAAGGTGTATTAGGTCCAACAAAAGAACCTCTTAAATCAATACTAAAAAGTTGGATTAAGAATGTGTAAGGTGGCTGAACATCAATAAGGATTACTAAGGAACTGCTCTAAAACTAGAATATCTCTGCAGTAATGCTGCTAAAATAATATTCTCTTTTCTTAGAAAGAAATGCTTCTCTCATAAGAGTGATGGACAGGCAGTAGGCTTGCAAGACCTACTTTTTACTCAAAAAATTAAGATTTTACCAGGTGTAAATTGGTCTCTCAAGTGAGACAGTAAAAGAACAAGGTGTTTCTGAACACACTCTTAGCCCAGAATTTATCATCAGAACCGGGATCAATTTTACAGTTCTTTTACAGAAAAGTCCACTCCAGGTTTTCCTCCTAAACATCATTTTGAACAGCATAATTGGGTCTGTGGGGATATAGGACTTGGTAGAAAGTTTGCTGGTTTTTCTCTTGTTATAAAATTGAAAGTCTACCTCCTGCGAAACACCCCAAGATTTAACAATAGTTCTTACACATTTTCCTCGTCCCTTTCCTGTGCTTTGTACTGTTCATCTTCTCATTATGTTGTGGCTAATGTTTACTTGGTAAGATCTAATTCCTTCCCTCCCTGTTTAAACATTTAGCCCAGTTTTCGAAGTTCAAAGCAAGGCTAGAGTTTGTGCAAAGAGGCTTTCCTTCAATTCCCCATGCAGCAATAAAGGTTGTTGAGTGTTCTTGGCAAATGAAACACTAAATTTTAACCTAATTTACCCAGGAGTCTTGTATAAGTAAAAGTATGAATAAAAGTATTACCCTTATACAAGACTCATATTTTCATCTTTTTGAGAAAGGTGATGTGGAAGTAAAAATATAACAAGCAAGTAAACCATGTGAGTAAAAATCGAGGAAATACTTCCTTCAGTCCCTCTTCCCTTCCAAGTTCTTGTAATTATAAGAAAGAATCTTATAAAAAATCTTTCTTATAATTAAGTCAGATCCTTGCTATTATATACTCTTTTATTCAGTTGCTAAGACATATTCATAATTCATTGACAGAATTGTGGTGGCAATTCATTTTAAATTTAGGGCAACTGTCTCCAAGGGATTGGCCCTAATGGATGGGAACCAGGGAGTCCAACTCATCTGCAGAGTATCAGTTTAGGGAGGGTAAACTAGACGTTAATTTAATACTTGAACTGTTAGTTGTAATGAGCTTTACCTGTGTTTAATGAGTTCATCTTCTCTCATTGGTTTACTTTCTAGCCTTTGATGAGGATTCTCCTCTTTCTCCAGCAAGAAGTGTGTTGGATAACCATTTGCAAAAGTTGGCGGAAGCAAATATGGTGTCTTTCCATTTATTAAGCTCCCCCCCCCTAACATAGTTGGCTGCCCTATTTCTCTTCATGAAGATATTTCTTTTTTCCTTCCTTCCTTCCTTCCTTCCTTGCTTGCTTGCTTGCTTGCTTGCTTGCTTGCTTGCTTGCTTGCTTGCTTGCTTCCTTCCTTCCTTCCTTCCTTCCTTCCTTCCTTCCTTCCTTCCTTCCTTCCTTCCTTCCTTCCTTCCTTCCTTCCTTCCTTCCTTCCTTCCCAGCCTTGGTAAGTGAACCAGACCAGCCTTATTCAGAGTGGACCAACTGGTCAAGGATATGACTTCCATTTCACAGAGGAGCTGCCCAGCTTAGAGTGCAGTAAAAAAAGATTGCTAGGTTCCAAATGAACAATTGTATAGGCAGAATTTCTACTCTACTTCAGATAGCTTCTCATTAGGGTCTGTGATCCAGAGCATGTTTTCTCCTTACAGATTTGGGGATACTAGTGTGCTGATGGATGAGTACTGCATCTCTGACTCCAGATGGTTCCCAAACAGAATATTGGCTTTCTTCCTTGAGTTCAGGAAGTGCTCCTGGTAGATTTGAGGTGGGAATGTAAATAGTGGGGGCACATGGTGTGTGTGCGTGTGTGCGTGTGCGCAGTGGATACCCTTGACTGTTTCCCAAGGATTCACCACATGTATGAACATATCAGGCTCATGTTGTGGAAGGTTTACAGCAGAATTCAAAGAGGATATGATTGACAGCTATTATGCAAGTAATTTATTTGCTTTTATTTATTACAGGTAAAGGAAAAGTTTTGTTTTAAAAGTTACCCAACGCTCTGCAAAGACTGATAATGGATCTATTTTCCACATTTTTATTTTACCTACATTTTATTTTGTGCTTTCTGCCATGTGCTTTCTCCCTGTTGTACCGTTTCCATGCATTTCTGTTGTTCTGCTGAAGAGCATTCCCTCCCGCACCCCACTTTTCTGGGCCTCCAGAAGTTCATCACAATGTAATGTTTTTTTCTAACTGAGTTGACTTCTTTACTTTTTAAGGGGTCCAGGTGAAGCTTTCGAGTACAAATGAAGAATAAAGGTTGTTGCATCTGCACATACTTCACGTTGTGAAGCCAATTGTGCTGTTAGCAAAAAAAAAAAGAAGAATAGAAATAATAGAAAAGCTTGCTTGGAGATGAGAACTAAAAACAATGCTTTTTTGATTAATACATGTAGAGCTGTAGGCAACCATTCAAACTTCTCCTATTGATCTACATTGTCTTTGGGACTGGGTAAGTGAGTGTCACAGGAACTGATAGACGGGCGTGTGTCTATGGTTCAGTGCTTTTTTTTTTGTTGATGCTCTTTTTGTTGGTTTTGTTTCAAGGGGAATATCTACACACTGAAGGCCCTTTGGCTCATAATTTATTTCTCTTGTTGGTTTGTCCAGGGCTGAATCTGTTGACATTCCTGACGAAGTCTCAACATCATATATCACTCCCACTGGTACTTTCTGGGCTGTTTGCAGAAACTGTGATTAATTATAATCAGAGTTAGGAAGTTTGTGTGGTTCTTTGTCAAAAAACCATAGATTTTGTAATACATAGTTCTAAGGAATATATGTTTAAGTCTTTCACATAAATATCCAAATAAATAGAACGTGATTTATTATTTATTTATTTATTTATTTATTTATTATTAACTATAACAGTGATGGCGAACCTTTTAGAGACTGAGTGCCCAAACTGCAACCCAAAACCCACTTATGCATCGTTGAGTGCCGGGTGGGTGTGGCCCATTGGGTGGGCGTGGTCTATTGGGTGGGCGAGGCTGCAGTGGTAACGGCAGACTGGGTGGGACTAAAAACTTTGCAAGATCTTTTTTTTTCCCCGCGAGAAGTTGAAATTGATTGATTGATTGAACCTTTTTCTTTTTGCACATGGTGGTGGAGGCCTAAAGCGAAAAGGTTTTATAAAACCCAGCTGAAGGCCTAGGACTGGGGCGATGGTGCGCGTGCCCACAGAGAGGGCTCTGAGTGCCACCTCTGGCACCCGTGCCATAGGTTCACCACCACTGAACTATAACAACAACCTAAGTAGAACTAGATTTCTATGTTTGCAGTTGTATGACAAAATAATTTAAATAAGCCATTAATTCCAGGATACCTTTACCATTCATTTAGGGGAGCTTTTCCCTGTTGGGGTCTACCAGGCAACATAGCCAGCAGAACCTGTTAATGTAGCAGCTCATTTTTGGTCCCTTTAATATGTAGATTTTTGCCAGCTGTCAACAGTTAGCACAGGGGTCTTCAAACTTGGCCCTTTTGTGACTTGTGGACTTCAACTCCCAGAATTCCTCAGCCAGGCACACTGGCTGAGGAATTCTGGAAGTCCACAAGTCATAAAAGGGCCAAATTTGAAGACCCCTGAGTTAGCAGATTCAGAAGCTGAAACTCTCCCATGCAATAAGAGAAGCAGAAAGCTCCATTTAACACAGGGGTGTCAAACTGCCGGCCCACGGGCCAGATGCGTCACACCAAAACCGTGCCCAGCCCATTGCCGGCAATGGGAAAAAAGTCACGATACATTGTGACACATCACATGACGTTGCGAGTTTGACACCCGTGATTTAACAGTAGGAGGGGTGGGTAGATAGTGAGACTGAATTCCATCTGTGATGGATTATGGGAAAGACCTTGGGAGAGGGAGTGAGGAGATATTGCCTAGGGAACAGATAAGAGACAGCATAGCCTGCAGCTGGATAGTGGGTGGGGCAAAAGGCTGAGGAGAAACCCTCCCTAGTTTCTCAGACTGCAAAGGAGACAATGAGAGCATTGTACTTTCAGACTTGCAAGATTTGGTTAACGTAGTTTACAATACAATAGAATTAGCTTATCTGATAGTGTTTCCTGTTTGGTCTACCTGGTTAGGTTGATGCCACCCCATCACTTACTTTGGTATCTTTTCTTTTCAATTTCTTTTTTCTTCCCAATGTGGTTGTTTCCAGTTTCAGAATTTAGTTAAAAAAGGTACCCAGTTGATTAAATATAAGGAATAGAGAAACCTGAGATAAGAACTTGAGTACTGACCAAATGAATGGTTAAATAAATCAGAATACGAGAGGAATTAAGATAATTGCCAAGGTTCCTAGTAGGATTAAATCAAATAATATATTTCTCTTTTAAGCAGTGACTTCTTAAGTTATAGTATCAGATAACGTGACTGCTTATGTTAGCTGACTTATACTTGAAAGTGCAGAATATGCAACTCTATGAAGTTATCACTCTACATTAATCAAATATGAACCAACAAGTGACAGGTTCAGAATTTGTGTTAGAATTAACATTTATGACTTTGAGCCTGTTTCTTTTTCCAGTGCAGCTGTAAGCAGGAAATTAGAGCTATTGAATATGCCCCCAAATTTGGAACTGTCTTTTGTTTTAATTACGGTTTCTATGTACAAGCAAGGGTTATAAAGTATAGGATAAGGCTTGTTTGTATCATCAATGCATTTATAAAGCAGCTACATTTTTTTCTTTATTTGCCATTGCAACAGACTTCAGTTAATTGAAACCCAAGCAAATGCTTTGTATCTTCTTATAATCCTAAAAAAGGCAGAGAGAATGCATGAGTTTAAGGCTTGTTCATGTTACTTCATCTGGAATCAATTGAAAGTCTCTTCCATCCAATTCCAAATTAGCTTGGAATTCAGAAAAAAAAATTAAAGTTTTTTTTAAATTTTTATGTGCAACTTCCCCCAAATAATATTTTCATATATAGTTTCCTTCAAAATATACATGTGTGTATACAGTTTTATCTGCACATTTTTCTACAGATGTTGAATTCAAAATTGCATCACTTAGCTGGGAGACATGTTATATTTCTTCACAAGGTGTAAACTAGACCAGGTTCACTTAAAAATGGAGACTAACTGACTGCCATGAACTTTTGAATCTATAATATTGGAAGAAAAAAGTAATTAGATGTTTGTGGCCTTCTTATACCCTGATGTTTGCTATTGTAAACGTGGTTGCAAATACAAATTGGTTGGGTGTTTTGTTTTTGTTTTGTTGAAATAGATGGCAGCAGACCCTAACCCTCAGATCATTGTAGGCTTTGTTTCCCCCTCTATCACAATCTGCAATTGTTAGAATAACAGCTGGAACTTTAATGGCTTGAGTTTCCTGTCAAAGGGTGATCTCCCATTTACAATAAAAAAAAAAAAAAACTTTAGATGGGAAATTAGTGGCCTGCATTACCCTACAGTGCATGCAATTGTGAAGTTGTGGTTTACATTTAAGATAACTAGGTTTTTGCATACAGATTAGATTGTGAAGAATTCCTCAGGGAGAGATGTATTCAGCCCTGCTATTGTTCAGTCACCTTGGCACCTCTATTGGAGTCCTCTGCGCCTCTCAGAGAAGTGAAGTGCCTGATTGCTTGAATTCCCTTGTTTAAAGAAATCATATAGTGTCATTATTATTATTTACACAAAGATGCAGCAAGGAGAGATAGAAGGATGATGACTGTAAACAGGGAAAGCGTTGTAAGTAATTACAACGAACCAAAACACAGCATAATTACATTTCTGAAAACCTTTTCTCCCACCCTGTTTTCAGTGCATTCTTGAGAAACTAGAATTTATTTGTATTTGTTGGTATTGCTAAGCATTTTCATTTATTTGTAGCATCTAATACCCAGTAAACAAGCAGTGGGATGTTTGGGAAAGGATATTATACTATGGGTAATTTGCACTAACTGCTGTCAAGATTGTAATGACATTATCTATCATGCAGAAAAGGAAACATGTATTTGCTGTCTGGTTCAGTTAGCCCTTGGTTTTATTATATCCAGAGTGAGTCCTTCCAAGAATGGGTTAATGCTACTAAGCTATTTTCTGTATATATTATTTCGCTCTTTGTGGTGTTCGCCATTGTAACATTAGTGAATATATTTTGTCCAGCATTACAACAGTGCAGTCTGTTGGATATGTAATTCTAAATACAGGTAGCCCTCAACTTACAAGAGTTCATTTAGTGGCTATTCAAAGTTACAACGACACTGAAAAAAGTGACTTGTGATCGTTTTTCACATTTACGACCCTTGCAGCATCCCCATGGTCAACGTGATCAAAATTCAGATGCTTGGCAACTGACTCGTATTTATGACGGTTGCGGTATCCTGGTGTCCTATGATCACTTTTTGTGACCTTCTGACAAGCAAAGTCAATGGGGAAGCCGGATTCACTTAACAACTGTGGCAAGAAATGTCATAAAATGGGTCAAAACTCACTTAACAACTGTTTCACTGTGCAACAGAAATTTTGGGCTCAATTGTGGTATCTTCTTGGGAAGATATCAAAGATTCAGTGAATTAAATCACCCAATTTGGCTCGACTGATTTCATTCTTTTTTTAAAAAAATGTCATATTTTGCATTACATTTCTGAGAGCCTACCAAAGACATTTTTAATCACTGCATTTGGTGTGTGTGTATGTTGTAAAATCCAAACTAATGGGATCTTCCCAAGTTACAAACTTTGTTACAAGTGAAAAATGTGGCTTCATTAGGCTTGGCATCCCTTAGGAGGTGCTTAGTCTACTGTTTTCCATAATCCTAATATTAAGGGAAAACATCAACATTGGAAATACAATATTCCTGGATTGTGCCAAGTTACAAAGAAAGTTCTGGACACAGCCGACACTTTACTAAGCATCAACATTGTTGGTGCTTTCAGTGGATATCTCTAGCAAATAATCTGCAAGATGGTTTTAGAACACAGAGATTTTACATTTCTGAAAATATAGGCTGGCAGCCTTTTGATTGTACTGCAGTGTTGGGGAAATAAATCACTTCAGTTGCAATGGAAGACTTAAACAATGGCTTCACAAAAGCCTGGAGCTGAACCGAGCCAAGCAAATGCTTCATGTGGCAAACCCTCTGACTTCTTGAACTGAAGGAGCTTCTTGAGAAGCGAAACGTTTTCAAGGAAAAACAAGAAAGCTCAGTTGCCTTTTAGAAAAGCACCTTTGGGACAACCATGACCTGGATGATTGAGAATCTCCATAGACACTCTGACTTCCTGGTGGCATTATTTTCATCCCTACTGTTGAAGGAAAAGCCTTCATCCTGGTTCATCCAAGCCGGGGATAAATAAACAACATGGCGACTGCTTTAGAAAGAAGGTTGCAGTTTATTGAAGAGCCAGACAGAAAGATGGTTCTGGCAAGAGAGAGGAGGCAAAAAAGGACTGAGCACATGTGGGGAGTAGGTTTTTATACCCTCTGAAAGCCTTTTGTTGGAATAGTTTCCTGTTCCTGTGGCATGAACTTTGAGGCTATTTCCTGTGTCACGTATTCTGACCTGAGTTTAGGTGTGCCTCTCTGGTATTCTTGATGGTGATGGGTTAGTCCTATTATGTCCCATCCCAGGTGGGGTATGCAGATTTTAGGTCTTTGTCTTCTGATCTCCTAGCTGGGGCCTTTCTGATGGTTTTCAGCTGCATTTGTACAGAGCTGGCTTCTGCTTGGGACAGAGAGATTTGGGGGCAGGGTTGGCTTCTGCTTTTAAAATCCTTTTGAGGAAATATATTTTTCTGCCCTTTTAATATTTCCTTCTCTGGGGGGGGGGGGCTGACTTCCCTCACTACCAACATCCCAAAGTTATAGCTCTGTTTGGTTTAGTGGTCAAGGCACCAGGCTAGAAACCAGGAGACTGATTTCTAATCCCACCTTAGCTGTCCTGTCACTCTCTCCCAGCCTAATCCACTTTGCAGGGTTGTTGTTGCGGGGAAAATAGGAGGAGGAAGGAGTATTAGGTATGTTCACCATCTTGAGTTGTTTAATAATAAAGGTGGGGTGTAAATAAACAGACAAACGAACAAATATGAAAGGACAAATGCCCCATCCGGTGAAATATATTACTTTTAAAGTTTCCATCCACCCACCCATCCATCCATCTATCCATCCATCCATCCGTGTCTCCTTTCAGGAAATGTCATTTAGTTTAACCCCCTTCGCTAGTTTACTATTCTCTCCCTTGATCTGTAAGATACTCAATATGCTTCATCTCTGTTGGATTCGGACTCTGCGTTCCTTCCCAAATTGCTAGTCACTGCTCCTTATGCCTAGATAATGCATGGGTTCAACGTGCAGAATGAGTCGCAGGGATAAGAAATACTAGACTGAATTGCCAGAACAAGGGAAAAATCTATTTCCTGACAGACTGGATGGGCCAGGCATCTTCGTGCATATATTTGGCTTAAAGGGATCTTGCAGGGGGGATTTATTTTATTTCTATGTAATTTTAAATTTCTGACAGTCACAGCTGTCAGAGACCAACTGGAGTATGGATTTTTCCGTGCTTTCCAGATCATTATGTCTCGGCACGCGCAGAGCTAAACACCCACTGTAAAAACAAGACTCCTGCAGAATAATTAAAAGCATTTCATTCAGTACCCCTTAAAACTACTCAAATAAGCTGCAGCAATCGTCCAGCGAATATCCTGCAGTGAAAGCTGAAGGGGGAAGCGTGGAAAGACTAAAACCACGTTGGAAGGTCCCCCAGCAAGATGTGGACTTTGAGGTACAGGTAGTCCTAGACTTACATCAGTTCATTTAGTGACCATTCAACGTTACAACAGCACTGAAAAAGTGACTTATGACCATTTTTCACACTTAAAGACAGTTGTAGCATCATTAGGGTCACACGATCAAAATTCAGATACTTGGCAACTGATTCATACTTAATGACAGTTGCAATGTCATGTAAATCACCTTTTGAGACCTTCTGACAAGCAAACTAATGAGGAAGCCAGATTTACTTGACAACTATGTTACTAACTTAACAATGGCCGTGTTTCACTTAACAACTGTGGCAAGAAGGGTCGTTAAATGGGGCAAAGTTCACTTAATAACCGTGTCACTTAGCAACAGAAATTTTGGGCTCCATTGTCGAGGACTATCTGTACTTAACAAATCAAGGTGGAAAAGGGAAAACCTGGAAAAGAAATCCCTGGAAATGAAGGAATTCATTTATCAGTGGTTTGATAAACAATAGAAACACCACGGGAGGCATTGGAAACTTTTCTAATAGCTGGTGAATCAGCCTGCCATGAACTGCAGTCATTACATCCAGCTCTGTCCTTACTGGATTAAGGAAACAGATGGGCCGGTTCCTCTCCTCTCCTCCTTACGCTCACTTATGCATACATAAAAAGCACTTGAACTCTCTTCCGAGATGGGAACGCTCAGATTTAGGTAAATGATGCTTAAAAATTTAGAACAGATGGTCGGGAACACTCAAGGCTGGTTTGCGTTTTGCACACTTGGATGGTTGCATAGCTCCCACGTTTTGGGCGTTTTGCGTTCCTAAATTCTATCCTTGGTATTTCCAGTTAAAGGAGAGTCAAGCAGCATGTGATACGCAAATAGATTTAGAAGTCGTTACCAGTTGTGATAGAAAGTACTGAGCTTGAAAAGTAAAAAGTCTGACCTAATATAAGTCAGCTTCTTATGTGCTTAAATGTGTCAAAAAAAGACGAGAGTTGCATTAGAATATCACTTCCTCAAGCACTGTTTGAAAAAAAAAATGGTTTACTTTGATGTACCTCTCTCTTAAAATACAGGTAGTCCTCTGCTTACAACCACAATTGAGCCCACAATTTAGGTCACTAAGCGAGACAGTTGTTAAGTGAGTTTTCTACAACCTTTCTTGCCACAGTTGTTAAGGGAATTGTTGCAGTTGTTCATTTAGTAACACGGTTTTTAAGTGAATCTGGCTTTCACAGGGACTTACCTTGTCAGAAGGTCTCAAAAGATGGTCACATGACCCCAGAACACTGCAACTGTCATAAATATGAACCAGTTGCCAAGCATCCGAATTTTGATCACCTGACTATGGGGATACTGCAATGGTTGTAACTGTGAAAAAGGGTCATAAGTGGTGATGGGATTCAAATACCTGAACAACCGGTTCTCTTATTGGATGCAGGCCTGGGCCTCTGAGGCCTAGAACGGACTTCCGGAAGTGGCATCCATGCACTTTTGGCGGGCCGTTCTAGGCCTGGGAGGCCTCCTCCAGGCCTCCGAGGCCTAGACTGGACTTCCAGAAGCAGTGTGCATTCAGCCGGTTCTCTGAACTCAGCAAAATTTAGCTACCGGCTCTTCCGAACCAGTGCGAACTGGCTGAATCCCACCACTGCTCATAAGTCACATTTTTCAATGTTGTTGTAACTTCGGACTGTAAACAAATGGTGGTGTGTTGGGGACTACCTGTGTACCATTACTCTTTGAGAGAGTATACTACATGGGACTTTCATTTCTTTTGTAACCCTACATTAGGTTGCCCTTTTTCAGTTTTATGGAAAGTAAATATTAAGTAAAGTGAGTGCTAATGTTTAGGATTGCCTCTTAGAAAGATCAGGCCATTAGGTAATGACTACTATGATGAGCATATTTAGAACAGTAAACACCTTTTAAAACAAATAGAAAAGTAGCGGTGTGCCTTATGAATGCACGTTGAGACTCTAATGAAACTTCAGACGCTCTTTTCTGCTTAGATGAAATTTACATTAGTTAAGATTCCGAGCATGACAGAGACCTAGTTAGAAGAGGATCCAATTAACATATTAAGGAAGGATTAAGATAGCAATCTAAGAATTCCCCCTTTTTAGCAATAGAATGGAATTTATAGTTCAAAACTGTATTCAAAGGAAACAATTGCTCAAGAAGCAAAGGATGGATGAAAACTTTCTTGCTGTTGAGGTGAACATTAAATAGGCACTTATTCAACAACAAAGCTTCCTGTTTCCCTTTGTAGAAACAAATTCTGTGTGTGCTCTTTTAGCTGTACGGCACCATTTTTGATTAGGTTTAGAATGACATAAAACAGTTCAGCAATGGTGCAACACCTGCTGCTAAGGCAACCTTTGGAAGACTATATAATTTGATTAAAACACTCTTGCTAATTAAGTCATAAATGAGGCAACCCAGAGCTTTTTCGGGAATGGAGCCCTGTTCTTTGGAGTTGGGGGTGAAAAATGAGAAGGGTTAGTTGTTGGCCAAAATTACTGGTTCACTGAGTGTGAGGTCTGATCTCTTGCAGGATGTTTATAGCAGTTTTCCCTATCTATCTATATTTAGATCTTTCATAGATGACAATCAGAATGTAAGGTCTAGTTCAGAAAATGCCTTACAATAGTTGATACCCAGCGTGCTGCAAAGAGAGTGATAACTATAGAGGCCATAGTCAAAACCACAATATGCTAGTTGAGAAATAATAAGATGCTCAATTTGATGGTACAAGAATTGGACTTCTATTTTTACTTGTAGTTGAATTGTTGTCCTGTAGAAAGGATGCTCAGTACATTCTTTTCATTTGAACATTTGCCTTACAAAAATGTTTGTGGGTCTTTCTTAGTAAAGAAATTTGGTCAGTCATTATATTGAAAATCTCAACATGAATCATTTGGTTTCTAATCAAATTGTGCTTTTTGACATGGAATTTACTGTTTGAAAACAATATTCATAGTCGAGCACAAATGCTAAGGTTAAAATACAGTATTCTGTCTCTCACTGTTAAAATAAACCTACCATTAAAATTGTAGGCCGATCATTTCTTTGTCAGTGGGCAAACGTACAAAATCAGCAGGGGATCAAATAATTTTTACCCTCACTGTACCTTAGGGGGAGGCCCAACATATTTCTGTGTCTCACCTTATTCAAAAGTGTCATAGAGATGACAAGCCACATCTTACCTGTTATTGGAGTTCACCTTTATTTAGAGAAGCACTCGTATTTCAAGTGGGAAGATTTAGACAATTTAGAATTGTTCCTGAAATGGATAACGGTGGTTCCAAAAAGTCTCAGAATGAAATGGGACTGTCTATCTCTGATAGGTTCTGCCTGTTCTGCTAGATCCAGCAGATTTGGCATAATCTGGGTTACCGTGACGAAGCAGCGTCACCAAGAGTCTAGAAAGCATATCTTCTCTGTGATGGCTCCTGCCTTGTGAAATACCCTCTCCTCAAGATCTGAATGGCATGGGGCCTGATGGTCTTCTGGAAGGCCACAAAGACTTGGTTTTGCCCCCAGGCACTGTGGTCTGGTCTGAATGTTCATGAACCCCAATTTGTGTGTATGGGATATGCTGATAAGACAGTGTGTGTGTGTGTGTGTGTTTAAATTGTCTCAACTTGTTATTTTGATTGATTCCTATGTTATGTTTTTTGTGTTGTTCTCCACACAGAATTATATTGGTAGATGGGCAGCTATATAAACCTGTTACTAAAATAAAATAAAGCAAGATTTCAGGAATGCATGAGTATAACCCAAAAACCATTCAAACAAGGGATTGTGCTTTGTCAGCAGCAGCTGCAGAAACCATAGTGGACACTATGAATGGCTACCATGACAACATAGCAAGCATCCACTAGATCAGTGCCCAGCTCTATCCTTTCTGGACTACTCTGTCTTTTGTGTATTCAAGAACTTCCAAGCAGTTCATGCGTTTGCTTCCATTCTTGTTCCCTAGCAGCTATTATAGAAGGACTTTGAAGTAGCCATTAGAACGAGGAACCATTGGAAGCTTGCATGAATTTCATTCTTCCATGAATTTATCTAATTCCCTTTCAAAACCACCTAAAAGATCCTATTAAATTTCAGTGAATTTCACAATTTATCCCACTTTTGTGAATGTTAGTCCCGATTATTTGAGCATCTCCCCCTTAGAAGCTTTGATAAATATGTTTTGTTGCAATGTAAATGGAACTTATAGACTGATGGTGCATTTGCTTGCATTTGCAAAAGCTACTGCTTTTCTAATACAATCATTCTTTGTTCTGTAAATGGTGCCTAAGTAACTATTCTTGTTTGAGTTGTCCTCACAGGCCAGCAGTAGAAGTGCTGAAGCCCTACAGACCAACAAACACTTGGCTTTTTGGGGAAAATAAATGCATTGTCCCTGTGTTCCTCGTTGAGGTTCATACTTGCACAAAATCCAAGATCAGAAGAGTGCAAATTTATGTCCACTCTTGGGAGATTATTTTGTGATGTCTCAGTTGTAGCAGTTTGACATTCTCTCCCTCTGCATTAGAACTAAATGCAGCGATGCTCGGAAAATTAGAATGAAAGCTATGATTGATAAAAATTGACTGTGCAGCAAAAGGAGGAAAAAAAATAAAAGCCATGCCTTTCACATTCATCAAATGCTTGTTCCTTCTCTTCTAATGCCTTGTTTTTGCAGAGGTGCCTCTAGTGACCTCAAGTCAGCAGATGCAGAAGTGGTATATACTTTTAATAGAGAATGACATTTCACAAAGCTGGCTGGCCAAAATGGGAAAGAAGGCAACTGGAAGTAATTGAGGCCATGAAATTCAAGTTATTCCCCAGCAAAGGCAATCATGAAATATCCCTCAAAGTGGCAAACAGCTTTAGGAAGGTGATAACGTTAATTTCTTTGAGCATTTAAAGAGTTATTTTGGCAGCAAGATTTCAGAGGCAGGTTCTTTACATTGTAATGCTTTCCTGCTGGATTTATTAATAAAGTTAATATTCCTAGTCCCTTCTAGATTAAAAATTTGTGCGTTATAGATTTCTACATTGTCAGAGTTGGTGTTCAGATGTGTCTGCAACCATTAACATGTGCGTCAATATTTTTAAAATATGCAGAAGCATTTGCTGTCATCCAGTTATTGGTGAACTGCCATTGAAAGTGGATCATATCATTTCTTGGAATTAATCATTTCTTAAATTGCAAAACAACAGGAGGCTTGGTGGTGGTGGTGGGGGGAAACCCGGAAAGTTTCCTTGAAACCTCTAGTAAGCTCTCTGGCTCATTGACAACAAGCAGTTAAAGTTCATTCTCAATTAAAACGTGGTTACAGATTAGAACAGAAATAGTGTAATACTGCCAACTTCCAGTAATGTCCTTATGAAAATCGAATAATCATTGTATGAAGATACGGTGGTGCCTTGATGTGTAAAGCACGCGTAGTAAGCAACCTGGATTGGTTATAGCTATATATTCTAATACTAGTTTTCAGAATCCCTGTGCTGAATAATTTCATTTTTATAATCGATATTTCTATTCTTGAATACAGGTAATCCTCAACTTACAACAGTTTGTTTAGTGACCGCTAAAAGTTACAATGGCACTGAAAAAAGTGACTTATGACCGTTTTTCACACTTCTGGCCATTGCAGCATGCCCAGGGTCATGTGATCAAAATTCAGATGCTTGGCAACTGACTCATATTAATGACGGTTGCAGTGTCCCGGGGTTACGGGATCCCCTTTTTTGATTTTTTGACAAGCAAACTCAACCGGGAAGCCAGATTCATTTAACAACCGTGTTAACTAATTTAACAGCGGCAGTGATTCACTTAGGAACTGTGGCGAGAAAGGCTGTAAAACGGGGTAAAACTAAGTTAAGAAACATCTCGCTTAGCAACATAAATTTTGGGCTCAGTTGTGATCGTAAATTGAAGACTACCTATATCGGTTAAGTGTTTCCTTCTTGGGTGGGAGGCATTTTACTGCAAAGGGATAGAATTTACTACCTGCATGAAGTCAGATTTTCAAGTTGCAAACAAAATAAACAATGCAATATTCCAATATACTAGGGTGGGGTGTTTTTTTGTCAAAATAAATACTGCCTCGTTGCCAGATGCATGAACAGTTAGGTATCAAGTAATGAATAGTTTTCTGCATAATATTTTATTCTGCACTATTTTAATACTGCTTTTCTCATTAAATGGCTTTGTTGAAGCAGAAATATGTAAAATACTTTCAGGCTAGTGGCATGGGATTTATAACTCTATTATTTTGAAATAAAATCCTTTTTGTTGTATACTGTATGATTGCAAAAAAAATATATCATTTTTTTTCCTTAACTTGTTTTCATGAGACATGTTTCCTCAAAATACAAATTAAAAACTTAAAAGCTAACCAATCTCTGCAGTGATTATATGCAAGGGAACATGATAAAGATTAAAATAATACAACCCAAAACTAGATCCTGGGATCAAAAAGAAAACAAAAAAAATCTACAGCAATCCTCAACTTACAACCATTCATTTAGTGACTTCAAAGTTACAATAGCACTAAAAAAAGCGACTTACGACCATTTTTCATACTTACTGTACCACCATTGCAGCATCCCCGGGGTCACATAATCAAAATTCAAACACTTGGCAACTGATTCTTACTTACGAATGTTGAGACTAGAAAGCGTATAGAGAAGAGCAACAAAGATGATCAGGGGACTGGAGGCTAAAACATAATAAGGAACGGTTGCTGGAATTGGGTATGTCTAGTTTAATGAAGAGAAGGACGAGGGGGGACATGATAGCAGTGTTCCAATATCTCAGGGGCTGCCCCAAAGAAGAGGGAGTCAAGCTATTCTCCAAAGCGCCTGAAGGCAGGATAAGAATCAATGGATGGAATCTAATCAAGGAGAGAAGCAACCTAAAACTAAGGAGAAACTTCCTGACACTTAGAGCAATTAACCAGTGGAACAATCTGCCTCCAGAAGCGGTGAATGCTGCAACACTGGAAGTTTTTAAGAAGAGACTGGATAGTCATTTGTCTGAAATGGTATAGCCTTTCCTGCCTGGGCAGGGGGTTGGACTAGATGACCTCCAAGGTCCCTTCCAACATTATTGTTGTTGTTGTTGTTGTTGTTGTTGTTGTTGTTGCAGTGTCCCGGGGTCATGTGGTCCCCTTTTGCGACCTTCTGACAAGCAAAGTCAGTGAGGAAGCCAGATTCACTTAACAACTGGGTTACTAACTAACCTAATTGCAGTGATTCACTTAACAAGTGTGGCAAGAAAGGTCATAAAATGGGGCAAAGCTCACTTAACAACCCTCTCACTTAGCGATGGAAATTCTGCGTTCAGTTGTGGTCATAAATCAAGGACTACCCGTATGCTTCTTTGGAGAGCATTTTCAAACTTGTCATTGCCACAAAAAATATTCTCAAGATTTCAAAACGGAAGGAGCATGAAAAGAAAAGAGAGTCTCTGGAAATGCAGTTAAGGTTTGGAGGAACCCAAATGGGAATATTTATTCCAAAATGCTCTGTGATCTTCATAGCAATCGGCTTCAAAAGCATCAAGTCACTGCATGTACAGTCCTGTGATGTTTCTCCCAAGTTGTGTTATTACTTAGCCAAAGCTTCTTAGCCTCCAAGTGCCTATGTCAGTTCAACTCTAGTTCCTTATGACATGTCGGACAAGTGCAAATAAATAGCTTCTTGGAGAGTACTCTTCTTACACAGTAGTTTCATTGTGGGATTTTCCTCTGAAGACAGTGTTTCTCAAACTTGGCAACTTTTAAGACGTGTGGACTTCAATTCCCAGAATTCCTCAGCCAGTTTGAGAATCTAAAAGCTAAGAATTCCAAGGTCTTTGAACAGGAACTGAGAAATTTGCTAATACTGTACTGCAAAATGCTGGGTTAAGTGTGAAAACAAATCTTAACTTGATGGTAGCAGATGTATTTTTAAAAACTCTTGGAGCCATCAGCCTTTCTTCTCTTCAAGGCCTTATTTCTCGATATCTGCCTTTTTTTGGTCTCTGTTATCCTTTGCCACCTACCTATTTCTATCTATTTTGACTTCGCCTTTTTTTCTTCTTTTTAACTGCAGCTCTTCCTATCCAAGCATTTGCCTTTGCTCTCTCTTTTCCAAGTCTTAAACTTCTGGCCTATTATCAGCTGCCAAAACATTGCACGATGAGTCACAAGGTGCAGCAGTCCAGCAAGGCAATTTGATGTCCGTTTATAGAACTATTTATGATATTGATTTGCCTACAATTCAGGCATAAATATACCACGTACTTGTGCCCGATGGCCGTTGCCAACTTGCAGTAGGCTCACTTGAGCCTGATTGGCATTTTACAAAAAAAAAACCCTTTTTTTTTAGCTTTTTTGACCCTAGAGGCACCCTTGAAATATTTTTCAGTTCTTGGAGAACCCTTGCACATTCAGGCTTAAATATAGCCAGAAATTATAAAACTATTACAAGTGTTCCTTGAAAAATGACTGGTTGCTTAGCTACCAGTTCGAAGTTCCAACCATTCAAAGTATCCCTGGGCGATACTTACGACCTGGATTCAAAGTTCTGATGGTACCACTACCACCCCCGTGGTCACTTTGGGTACTCAGCAGTCAGACGTTTTCAGTGTTCCGCAATCAAATGAACATTTTTTTTTGACAGTTTTGTCGAAAACCAGCATTTACTTCTGATTTTTGTCAAAACCGTACACATTGAGAACTGTTGGTTAACTTAACAATTGCACTATTTGCTTAACGACCATGGTGATTTGCTTAATGACCATCACAACAAAGGTTGTAAAATCCAGTTGGTCAGGTGCCTGACCGCTTTATGACTGTCACAAGTGTTCCAATATCTCAGGGGCTGCCACAAAGAAGAGGGAGTCGAGCTATTCTCCAAAGTACCTGAAGGCAGAACAAGAAGCAACGGATGGAAACTAATCAAGGAAAGAAGCAACCTAGAACTAAGGAGAAACTTCCTGACAGTTAGAACAATTAACCAGTGGAACAACCTGCCTCCAGAAGCGGTGAATGCTCCAACACTGGAAGTTTTTAAGAAGAGACTGGACAGCCATTTGTCTGAAATGGTATAGTGTTTCCTGCCTGAGCAGGGGGTTGGACTAGATGACCTCCAAGGTCCCTTCCAACTTTATTATTATTATTATTATTATTATTATTATTATTATTATTATTATTATTATTATTATTATTATTATTATTATTTTACCATGGTGATGGGCAGGCTCCTTTACAGTCACAAATCGAGGACTACTTGTGTGTTTGTTTCATGTGTAGGCCTGTATATATGTATTATATACATTATATTTGCATTAACTTCTTAATAATTAACTTCATAAATGTGTATTTAGTTCTTAAACTAAAGATGAAGAATGAAAATGACCTCTTTAACAACTGTGCTCGTTGTGTGCTGCACAAATATTCAGTTCTGGGCCAAACTTGGATTTTTCTCTTCAATTGAAATAAGACGATTTTTGACTTTGCTTTTTAAATGGGAAAGCTTGCGGACACATGTAATAAAAGTTGAAAACTTGCAGCAAAATTTGCTACGATTGGCAAGATAAGCTGCCCAGAGTCCTTGACTGAGATGGGAGGCTATAAAAAACAAACAAATAACCAAGCAAACAAGCTCTTCCTTTAGAGAAATTCAGAACTTGCCCGTGGGCAGATCACTGGATTTCATCTTGAGGTCTATGATCACACTGCAGCTTGCAAAGTCCCTTCTCTTCCTTCAAAGTGCAGTTCTCAGGCGGGGCAGAACATGCAGAGAAAAGGACTTCTCATTCAGTCATGCATTTGTGTTGAAAGGGAGGGAAAGTAGGGATGGTTTTGTTCTGTAGTACTTTCAGGAGTTTTTCAATTAGATTTGAGACTTTCTGGTATCCTCCGTCACCCTCCATCCAGCCCAAGCAGAAGTGGAAACATTTCAATATTACCCTTTTTACAACATGCTTTTTCCAAGGACTTCAGTTTTCTCTTAAATCCAAGAATTCTTGTCACTTGAAATCAAAACATTTTCTTCCGTACCTTGCAGAGACTTCTTTGGCTGGCTCATATGATGAAAGATGTCTGCTAAGTAGGCTAGTTTCTGCAACCAGTCTCCATCTAATGGAGTGCTCTGTCAATTTTTTAAGAAGACATCTGTCTGAAGTGGTACAGGGTCTCCTGCTTGAGCAAGGGGTTGGACTAGAACACGGGTCGGCAACCCGCGGCTCCGGAGCCGCATGCGGCTCTTTGAGGCATTACCTGCGGCTCCGGAGCCTCCTCCGCCATTTTTGGGAGCGCATGCGCGCATGCGCGGGCGGGTGCGGGGGGTGCGTGTGCGTGGGTGCGCATGCGCGAACGGGGCCGCGCGCATGCGCGAACGGGGCCGCGCGCATGCGCGGGTGCGCACGCATGCGCGGATGGGCGCGGCTCCCAGTTTTTTTTTTTTTTAGGCCATGAGACCGTGCGGCTCATTCAACGTTTCGGGTGGCCGACCCATGGACTAGAACAGGGGTAGGCAACCTTGGCTCTTTTATGACTCGTGGACTAGAAGATCCTCAAGGTCCCCTCCAACTCTGTTATTCTGTTTTTCCTGTCTCCGGTTCCATTTTAAATTCTGTCTTGCAACATATAAACATCTGATTGAATAATGCCTTGTTAAAATGTATTGAAGAATGCCTTGGTTAAATTGTATTAATTTTAATAAAAGCTTTACTCTGGGCAAAGATTTCTTAGTTCAAAGAATGGCCTTTCCAAGAAGATATCTATTCAGGGAATCAAAGTACTGCTCCAAAACTGACCAGGTCATCATTAGTTCAGATCAGAACTTTAAATAAGACTTTATGCTGTCAGGTTTATTTGAATTATTAATCAAGCCTCTCTTGTGCAAACTGCATAAAAGTTGTGCTTTAAGCCTTGGAGATTTGAATTTCTATTCTGACATTAGCATGAATCTTTCTTTTGGTCTGCATTAAGTCCTTTAAGTAAAATAAGCAATGAATGCTTACCTTATCTCACTTTAACATTTTCCATTTGCTTCAATAAGTTATAGTTCAAAAGAAATTATGTAGAATCATTGTGGAGGGGTGGTTTTTTTTCAGACAAATCAGTCAATGACATATGGTCTGGAAAAACAGTCATATTATTCCAGTGCCACAGTCAAGGATTAAAGGAACATTTGCATCTCCATCTGTCCATATCGAATGGAGAAAGAGAACATAAGCTTTCTTGCCCTGTGTGCTGATGAGGTCTTGCTGAAAATATGAAGAATGGGAGACAATGAAGATAACAAGATATTGTTTTGTTTTTTTTAAATTGTTCAGATTGCTCAAATTCATGCTGGCAGTCCAGCAGTAGAGGAACATATTTGTGGACAGATATCCAGAATGACCAAGCAGTTTTGACTTCTTTTTTGCTTTAATATGTGGCCAGTCCCAACCTGGGAATAACAGTGGGTCCATCCACAGTCCATTGAATATCTGATTTTAATATTTTCTCCTTGTATCAGAAAGACATGCCTCTGCATAGGATTTTAAGATTTAGTTATTGGACTGCTTACATTTCCACTATCGAAATCTAGTCCCCTTCAGTTGCCTGGTAAGAGGAAAGAACACTCAATGCCTGCCGTCTAACGTTCTACCAAAACCCGCTGAAACTTTTCTGCCAAGAATATTTATTCAAGCTCTCACCAAAACATCGTTTTGTAAAATGCCCCTTTCCTATTTCATTGATATAATATATATTAGCTGCCATTTGGGATAATAGGAGAGGGCGGACTAATGTTTAATGCACCAGAGTGCTTTAATTATGAAAACTCTTGGAACAGAGACTTTGATCCCGAAGAAAATATGTAAAGTCATTTGAACAGCAAATAACAGCAGACATTCAAGGGCATGGTATAAATCAGGGGTATCCCACCTTGGCAACTTTAAGACTTGTGGACTTAAATTTACCAAGGCTGGCTGGGAAATTCTGGGGCTGAAATCCACAAGTCTTAAAGCTGCCAAGGTTGGATACCTCTGATATAATTCTCAGACTTTGAAGTCTATGGTCCATATACTTAGCAGTAACTTCTCCTAGCCCTGATCCTCCTCCTCTTAATATAGAGGCTTCTACCCAGCATTTGCAGTAAAGTTAAATTTAGTGATTTAATTTCTATCCTATCTTCCTTCCCCCGCTGTGCTATATATATTAGTTGATTGCATGCTTTGGAAAGATTTTGGAAAGAAAACAGTGAGCAATCAATAGCTGTATCTTTGCCTGTTACGGAATGGCTAAACAGGTAACATCTAGCTGGTAAGATGTTGAAGTTTGAAGTTTCAAATTTAGGCCCTCACATTTTTTGGGCTGAATGAGAGATACAAATAAAAATTGTTCAAAAGAATTTCAAGGCAACAATTATTTAACCAAACAAAGCCATGTATATGCAAATGAAAAGAAAAGACAAATTCTCACATGAAGGAAAAATGTTGAAACCTAGAAAACCAAGGTATATTAAAGTTGGATATTACCATGTAGAAAATTATCATAGATCAAGGAAAGTGTATAAGAAATAGGACATTTCTTAGACATTGTCAGATAATCCCATCTTGAGATGACCTAGTTCATACTTACAGGAAAGTAATACCTGAGGTTCATAAAGTTAAGGCAAGATTTGATAGGAATTTATTATTTTAGCTCCTTTATGCCAGGTTTTTCAAAACAATTTCCTTTCAGTAACATTTTTATCATTATAAAGGTGAAATTGTGCCCAATCACAGTAACTTCCTTATCCTGATGGCCAGGGGTAAAATATTAAATTATAGTGTTTTGATCAGTCAGTGGTACTTTGGTCTGGAAAAATGGTCATGTTATTTCAATGGTATAACTAGGGACAAGAGAATACGTGTTTCTCTGTCTATCCATATGGGATGGAAATACTTACATGTGAGCATTCCTACATGATGTGATGGAATGTAGTAGTCTGGATAACCAGGGGGGAGGGAGTGTATTTTCAAGAAGTAAGAAGGACCTCAGTCCACATATTTTGTCACTGAAACGATAAATATAGACCACACTATGCAAAATGAACTTGCAAACATAGAGCTGTATTATAACAAGAGAAGAAGCCTACAAGAGATACTGTATACTTGAGTGTTACTGATTTTAATGAACGGAGCATGTACATTTTGTCTTTGAAAGAAAATGCAGCATGGCATTTCAGTAGTACTGAAGCTTCTTCCCTACATATCCAAAATGTAAAATGGATGAGTTACTTTGCACGTTCATATCATATCATTATCGTCATCATCATCATCTGTTAAATTTATATGCCATCCAGTGATTCTGGGCAGTTTGCAGTTGTTAAAATTTTATAAAACAAATACAAAACAAAAACCCCAGCAGAAGACGAAAGATAATGGCAAAGAAAATAAACTAGAAGACAGCAAAAAGGGAGAAAGAAGCATCAGTCTTCTCTCTCATAGATCTATGGACAAAAATGCATTCTATAGAAATATCCTGCAACCAAGGCCTGGCAGTAAATCTCAGAGTTGACACTTCACAGCTTGGCTTGGCAGAAGTCTCACAAATGCAGCTTAGCCAGTGAAGAATCTCTACTGCAGCCAAGAATGAAGCCATGTAAAAGTTGAGTCCCTGTTGCCACTGAGAATATGTAAATGTCTCCTGCTTGCTGTGGTTTAAACTCATTGCTTCTTTCTCCTTCCTTTGCACAAACTGAATGATGACTGTGAATCCAAGAGGTGGTACATTTACATAACTCCCCTCTTTGGCCTAGGAACTGCTGGTTCTCACTTCAGGACCTAATGCCAAAGATTGCCAATGTTCTTTTTATTCCTATCCCAAATTTCAATCTATGCAAACTCTTTTTTTTTTATTGAGTGACATCTCCCTTGGCTGGTGTTCATCAATAGTCCATTTTTTTAACATCTTCTATGTCAGGTCTTCCAATCCATGTATGATTTTAACAGAGGTAGACAATATTTAACATTTGGATGAAAATGACCACAGTGGATAGGCTGATGTTGGCCATTTCATACACCCTGGTGGACTTGGGATTTTTAAAAATTTATCCTGGGTCTATTTTTGGAAGAAGTTTTAATTTGTGGGTTTTAGAAAAAGTCCATGTTAAGGCTATGTTTATTTGTGCATTTTATTTATTTATTTGAAGTTCTTAGCTGCCCAACTCCAATGGACTCTGGGTGGCATACAAAAGTAGAGACCTTGCACAAGCTCTTCCTACCTGAAAAGGCATCCGCACTGAAATCAAATGGGATTTCCAAAAGGGGTTTTAAGATGTCCATCATTAGATTAAGCTCATAGCTGTCAGGCCCAAGAACCAGGAAAGATATGTGGTGATTCTTCTGAGCAGAGTTCTTTATTGTTCCACGCTTATAGACAGAATCTTGCCGGGTTAAAGCACTCTACTATCTACTTCAAGCCTATACTCTGAGAACTATCAGTGACAGCCCTTACACTATTTCTTCACATCCCACTTTAAAAAAAAAAGAAGAAGTAGATTCCTATATTTTGAGTAAATTTGCAAGGTGTTGATTAAAATAAAGTATTTGGTAGTTTCTCTGGAGCCAAGTGGTGCTAACATGCGTTATTGTATCGTTTCACTTCTGTGGCTATAAGTGTTTCTTAAAGTTGCAGCGGCTGGGATAATTTTAATAATTTAATGGGGATGTTATTTTCACTGTTCTTAGCTCTCGTGATGGCAAAGAGTTTATGAACCGTGCCTTTAGTTTAACTAGAAAAGATCTCACATATTGCTTTGTGTTCATTTTAGATCTAGGTCAGGTTTCCCCAGTCATGATGCCTTTCAAATGTGTGACCTTCAACATCACTATTCTCAACAAGAACCTCAGTGGTCAGAAATTCAGAAGATTAAAGCCAGGATGGCAACCAGATTGGAGAAGGCTGATTAGTAGATTAGAATCCTGGGCATATTAATAATAATAATAAAGTTGGAAGGGACCTTGGAGGTCATCGAGTCCAACCCCCTGCTCAGGCAGGAAACCCTATACCATTTCAGACAAATGGCTGTCCAGTCTCTTCTGAAAAACTTCCAGTGTTGGAGCATTCACGGCTTCTGGAGGCAGGTTGTTCCACTGGTTAATTGTTCTAACTGTCAGGAAGTTTCTCCTCAGTTCCAGGTTGCTTCTTTCCTTGACTAGTTTCCATCCATTACTTCTAATTACTTCTAATACTAAATGAGGCATTTCTAAAGGGTGGCCCTTCTGTGAGAAATGTGGCCTTTCCGGCTTTGCTGAGCATCATTTCCCACAGCTGCTACCAGCAGTACTAAAATTGTACCTCAAATTTACCCACCTCTGGAAGGCCATACATGCTCTGTTGTTATCTGATAACACAGCATTACTGATGTGTCAGTCTGGGCACCTACAGTAAGACATCATAGGAGCAACATCAGGACAGACCTACTGGCAAAAATGCTAAATCCTGACTAAACATCTGACTGACTGTGCAACCAACAATTATTTATTAGTTCGATATGGATCCTGACTCTCAGCAACTCTGGGTGATTTAAAGTTGTTAAAAACACTATTAAACAATACAAAAACTCAAAAATAGCATAAGGCAAAGGAACAATAAGAACCCCCAAATTTAGGAAGGGTCTAGGACAGGGGTAGGCAACCTTGGCTCTTTTATGACTCGTGGACTTCAACTCCCAGAATTCCTGAGCCAGCATGGCTCAGCTTGGAAACCTCTCCCTTTCCCCTCAGCATGGCTGGCTCAGGAATTCTGGGAGTTGAAGTCCACGAGTCATAAAAGAGCCAAGGTTGCCTACCCCTGGTCTAGGACAACTTGCCACGGCCAGCTCACCATGACCAACTCACCACAGGACAATTTGACGCTATTTTAATCATTAATCATTCAGTTACTTTTTTCTGTTGGTGACCATGTTTTTGTCCAAATTATTGTGACTCTTGGCTTTCTGGATTGACTTTCTTCATTCCGTTCCGTCAAAATGAATTTAACTTTTTGTTCCGTCAAAATTCATTTAACTTTTTGTATTTGTTGAATGGTCGCATGGCGAATTGTCGCACAGCGAGTTGGGTGCAGCGAGTTTTCCCGCAGTGAATTGGCTGCAGGGAGTTGGCCGTAGTGAGTTGTCCCATTCTGAACCTAGACGGTAACAAAGAAAAAGAAGAAAGAGGTATCAGTAGTCCTTGCAAAAAGGTCTAGGTGAATTCTTATTTTTGAATCCAGAAGAGATACCATCACTGTGTTCCATGAGGAATTTCAAAGAGTAGTCTCATGGAGCAGGTGTCTGCAAGCAACTACCATGACAAAGAAACATGACCAAGAAATGATGACATAATGGAGTCCCTGCTCTTTTATATGTGCATCTGATGATAGTCACAAATAAGTCCTGGGGTTTCTGCCATGATGTTACAATGGACATTTCACTTCTTGTTTCCATCTATGGAAACCTAAATTCATGACGTGAACAGTCATTTCTTTTCAAACACTCTCTGCCCTTCCATTATTTGTGCATAGTTGCTAAGAGCAGAAGTGTTTACACAACCACCCAAATAAAATTATGTTTTTTGGCATAACCCTTGCAGGAAATAAAGACACAGATTCTGTTTATTTATAGCTGAACTATAGGGCTATACTATTTATGAATGGCGTGGTTTTATTTATAACCTGCCTTTCCACCAAGAAGTAGAAGTTAAGGAAATCAGTCATGCAGGATGGGAAAGGACAGTCACAGGACAGTTATTTTGAAGCAGTTGAGCTGTGAACCAGTAACATTAATTAAAGATGGCTCCAGGCAAGCCATTGTGCTTTTAACAGCACTGAAAGATCCATTATCTTCTGCTTTCTTGAAAGCTGATTGTTAAGATCATTGAGACAATACATGCACAAAATATTCCAAAGGGCCATCTAAAAGCTAAAGTAGGATTCTTACCATTCCCAGTTGCCCTGCTTTGTGGCATGCCCACCCATACCTTCTCGGCTTGAATCAAGAAAAGGTAGCTATATCCCCTGAAAAGTGGATGGTTTCAGACAAAGTTTATAGAGTTAGAAATAGGGCTGCATACTTAACTACCTGCCGGTGAATTTTTTGATGCCAAGTAATGTGTCAGGAGCTAGTGGAGCATGGTAAGTTAATTACTTGTGTGCACAGCAAGAGGCAACAACAAACAGCAAGGCACCAATGATAGGAAGAAGGAGACTTCATTTCAGTCACCAGAGATTGTTTTGTTAATGAATCTACCCAGTCAGCTGGGAATCAGTAATGCTGATAAGGCCAGCTATGGCTCTAAGTGTAATACCAATAGGAAGATTAGGCTCTCAACCAAAACAAGACTGTTGTTGTCTTTTTCTCCCTAAATTACAAGGAAATCCGAGGTTCTATAGAGTTGTACCATAATGGTTGTTGATGATAATGAAGATTTTTCAAAGAAGCATGCCAAGAGTGATGTGATGTGTCTTTCAGACTCTGGATAAATGTAATTAATTTAACCAGTTGGTTAGTATGAGCCTCCTGGAGGTCATGCTGTGGGTTGGATTTGTTATCCTCAGCTAGCAAAGCCAACTGTTTGTGTGAGCAAGGGATGAAGGTAGTTGTCATCCAATCCTGTCAGCCCTTTGAGGTAGGCAAGATCCAGAGCCAGACACAGCAGAGATTCCAAGAATGCCTCTTTAGCATTATAGGATAGAATAACAGAATCTTGAAAGCTGGTCAAAGTTTCTCTCTGCCCCCTTTTATCTAGACTTGGGAATCTGGTTTATGTAGTCTCATAAAATGATTACCATGTAGGGAATTTAGCCATTCACAAATGTCTTCCGTTATGATGTGTGGCCAATCATAAAGTATTCATTGACTGGAAGGTATACCTGGTGCACAATCGGGTTTGTAACAATCGAGTTGCAACTCCTGCTTAAGAAGCAGGTGGCTCTTGTGGCTAGGAACACCTTTGCATAGCTTTGTATTGTGCATCAGTTGAGTCCATTCCTGGATCAAGAGGCTCTGCTCATGGTCACTTATGTCCTGGTCATCTCCCAGGTGGACAGTTGTAATGTGCTCTATGTGGGACTATCCTTCAAGAGTATTTAGACGCTTCAGCTGCTGCAAAATGAGGCAGTGTGGGCAGTTAGGCATGCTCCAAGAGCTCTGTTGGTTGCCGATTTGCTTCTGGGTTTTGACCTTTAAAGCCTTTCATGGTAGGGGGCTAAATTATATTTGAGGGGCTGCCTATGAAGAAGATGACAGGCTGAGCCCAAGGGAGGGATCAAACGTATCATAAGTCATGAGTCCCTGCGCACCCGTAAGAGATCTAAGTCCAGCCCAGTTTGAATGCCTACTTCATTCCCGATCATTTCCTTTGGCCATTAGTGGCTCAGATTTTTGTAGAGAGCTTAAGCTTGCAATAAATCTTTATACTCATTTGAAGTGCCTGAATCTCCTGATTTCTCCAGTGCTTGACAGCCTATTTCCAATTATTTCTGCCCATCCCATCAGGTCTGGCACAGATTCCATTTGTTAAGGAATTACAGTTAGTAGAACCCAGAAGATTGCACTTTTTCTGTTGTTATGCCCACACAACGTCTCTTTGGGATCCTCCCTCCCCCCTTCTTTCTTTCACTCTCTCCTTCCCTCCCTCCCACCAGAGGTGACTCTGGCCAGAGCACAACAATCTCCTGGACTGGCCCCATCCTTGGTAACCTTCCATAAATCCCTCAAAACAAGGCTCTGTCAACAGGCTTGGGGATTTTGAGGAAATGATAACTTGTTGAGATGGCCACATTATCTGCAACACTGAAGATAATCTCTGCTAGTCTTAATAACCTCATGGTTTTTTTTTTAATTATGGAGTGTTTTAATGTTTATTTTTTACTGTACACCACCCAGAGTCCCATTCAGCAATAGGGGCAGCTACCTAAATGAGAGGAATAAATAGTAAGATTAAAATAAAATTGTGGGCATCTTCTCTTCAATACTCCAATTCCCACTCCAATATCCAATTCCCTTTTCCAAACCAGAATGCACCTTTCCACTTGATCAGTTTGGGGCATGCACATAATGTCTGTAGGTGTGTGCACGTAAGCGGAACATTGTTTTTATTTTTTTTAAGAATGTCACTTAGGCTCTTTCTTTTAAAGCATGCCAACTTGTTTAATCTAAAAGAAGAAACTAATTTCTAGAGGTTAGGCACGCCGGGGAACCTGAAAGGAAAGTATCTCTGAACACATGAAGCTTTTTTCCGTACTGCATTCTGGACTTCAGATTTCTGTAGACCCAGGGAGAAAACTGTGTCATCAGAAGGGGGCTAAAACAACTTGGTATTTATCCAGATGTCTCTTCTTCTTAACCCGGTCTCAAAAGTCAGAGTCAAGTTTACATGTGGAAGAAACCCAAGATACTGACCTACATTTCACAGCATTTGTTGCTTCATTTCACGCTTGGTGCTTTCCTACTAGCTGTGCTATATTTAGTATCCACTTTACTCACCCCTGAAGAGGAGTCTCTCAGACAAGCTAATTGAAAGGAGGAAGCAGGACACCAACACACTTGCCATGTCAGCAACAGGGCCTGGATTGCTTAACGGGAAAGAATCTGCTTGTTGCACTTAACAATTCGATTTACTTTCCTTAAAGCTCACTTCTGCTTTTGACTTTGATTTGCCCTCCTGAGCCAACATGACTTTGGAAGGCTTGAATATGAGTTATGAAAACTCTTTTGAGACCATGAAGACACTAAGGATGCTGTTATTTGAGTTTTAAAGCAATTACTTGTTGAAGTAATCTAGAATTAAGATACTATCCCTGGAATAAACTTAACGTCTTATTGCTGGGAATGGCAGAGGAAAAAAACACCAAGATTTGAAGCCATGTATAAACTTTGTTTCAGCTTCTAAAGATGGTGTGGTGTCAATCCAGAGGGGAAGCTGTAAGTTAAACTTATGGAGAACCTTTCTCCCAGATGTTTTTTTCCCCCAATTTCCCAATCAAACTCTTGAGGATGCCTTTGAGATGCCCTCTCCAAGCACTAATCCTGGCCAAGGGATCAGGGTTTGGGATCAGCCAAGTCTGGCTAATGCATCCAAGCTGCAGTAGAAAGTAGTGTAGATAAGGACTGAAGAGAAAACTCCATAACTGTTTCATACCAAGATCACTTTGTCATGGGACAAAGCAAGTTGGCTATCTACAATAGCCTTCAGATCCAGGAGGCAAGAAACAAGGTAAGGTTCACCAAGAGTTTAAACTAAGAACTGAAGTTGCCCAAAGACCTCAAATTTCAGTTTAAAGTTTTGATAGCTTGATCCTGTTCATCTGTGTGATTCAAATTCTGATCCTGAGCAGGGCTCCATACTTTTTTTTTTTTAAAAGTTAAAAGTCTTTATTATTATTGTGATAAAACCAGAAAGGAGACTTGGCCTGTCAGCACAAGAAGGATGAGCAAATCCCACATTTCCCTTTTCCAGACTACATGCAAAGGCCAGAATGGTGTAACTCCTTTATATGTACATTATGGAGACGTAGAAAAGGAAGTACATCTCCTCCTTTTCTCTCCCAGTACTTCACAGAAATAGGTGGCACCTGCTGGGCAAGATTTGAGGTCTTAAATAGTTGTTTGAATTTTTATGTGAACTTGTTTATTCATTTTTGGTCTCTTTCTCTAGTTCTCTTTCCTTGCTGAGGATAGAGAATTTGCATTCCTGACCAAAAGATTTGATTAAACTTTTTTGGGGGGATGCTTGGTTAATAAATGTGTGAAAGACCTCAGATTAGGCCCTGTTTTCTAGAGTCAGAATATACTTTTTGGGGTGGGGTAAAGGGTTGACCTTGGCCTTTGAATGGTGTGCCAGAACCCCTCCCCCCTTCAAATTTATCAATACATTAATCAATGCAATTTAAAGAATGGGCAAGACTAGAATGAAAGCTAAATTTAATTTAAATGTGACTATGAATTAAATTGGTTACATGCAGTTTACATATATTTAATTATCGTTTTGAGTTTCTAGCATGTGGTTTCCATTAGATTGCAACTTTTAGGAAGGTTCTGGAACAGGGTTACAGATACTGCACCCCTCTCTAAACACTAAAAGGCATACTGGTAGTTTATCATGACTAACACATAATTGGCGTCAATTCAGGTATGCACACAAGCTCCCCTTAAGATTAGTGTTGGCTGAGTCCTGCTTCAATTCTAGAAGGCTTTGGACCTCTGAGCTTCTTCCTATCACCTAGCTCTCTCTGTCATTTGCAAGAAAAGTAAAGGTTAAGATCGTTCAGAGAGCTTAACAATTTCATCTTAATCCAAAATAGTTTCTTCACCCCTAGCTTGAAAGTTCCAGAGAGGAATACTCATTGCTGAAAATTATGCTAATGATGAATTGATTAGATGCTACTAGAGTCACATCTGCTGCAGATTTGTGAACTTTTCAAATGCTTCCAGTTGCCACTGTTAAGACAGAATGCTGGTTTAGATACATTTGTGGCCATGATCCAATCAGGTTCTCCATCATCATGCTGAGAAAAGGCGTTCTGGTAAGACAACGCCCCTTCTCCTTATATGGGAATCATGTAAACCAGAAGGTCCCCAACCTTTTGGGCACCAGGGACCGGTTCCGTGGAGAGAGGTTTTTCCGTTGACTGGAAGAGGTGTGTTTTTGTGTGCTGGCTGCCTCCCGCGGATGGGGCTTTGCTTGTTTGTGCAGACCGGTTGCTGGCATCCTGCGGCCCGGTACTGGTCCACGGACCGGGGGTTGGGGACCCCTGAGGTAAACTATTGTTTAAAATGCTGCCAGAGTAGTGATGGCGGAGCAGTCAATAGTGAATGCTGCCAGAGTTTAGGGGAATACTGGCTTTCTCCAATCTCATGCTCAGGATTTTTGTGAATTATCGCCCAACATATCCAAGAGACCTGATGTTAGAGTACATTTTCATGGAGCACAAGCCTACCGAAAGCTATTGCTCATGGAACAAATTAGTATTCTTTTATTCCAAGAGAATAAACTTTAGACCCTGAAGAGAAATGTCAGGACAAGTTTGACATCTTCTTGCCTTTCTCCCTTATTATCAGAGACAGCTGGCTGTGCCCTGGGGTGGTTCCAAGGGTAGAATATTGATTAGGACTGTTGCATCTGTCTGGATTGGTAGCGGTAAAGGTGATTCACAGCTGATATAAAAGTTAACATTGTATTTGTTGGGACCTCTTTAAATAAAATTCCACCTTTCCAGTTGTGTGAACTCAGGGAAAGACCCAGCTTCTTTAGGAAGGGAGCTACCAATTCACGTGTGCACCCCTGTGAGCGTTATATCACCTTTTCTCCTTCAAAGCCAGTTAGATGTAGATCCTAATATTTATGCCTTACTCAATTTCTACATTGCAAATCTAGGTATATTATCTGACGAGAAGCTCTCTTAGGGCATGCCACAGTTTCAGTGTTTTGTTTTAAATTCCCACAGTTTCCATTGAGAATAACACCAGAACGAGAAATTACTATGCAGATGTATCAGGTCCATGTGGGTTTTTTGTTTTCTAGATATTACTCATACAGGACACTTTGAAAAATAAAGTAAATTGCTCTAGTGATTGTAAGTTGCTATTAATATTGAGCAGTAACATATTTTCCTCTTTAGTAAGTTCTACTTATTTCTGTTGTTGTGAAAGGGTTGTTCAAGTACAAGCATAAAACTTTGTTAAAAAAACCCAGCACAGACAAGCTATCTCTTACAGAAATACATTTTAGGGATACTTTTTGTCTTAATCCAACAACATTTCATTCCAGAATCTGTCCTTTTTCTAGCAGTAATATCTATGAACTCTGGCTAAATTTAACACTGAAGCTGGTTCTGTGTATTGCTAGACCTTTTCAGCTATATCAAATTACAGGTCATCCTCAACATACGACCACAATTGAGCCCAAACGTCTGATTGTTAATTGAGACATTTGTTAAATGTGTTTGCTGCATTTTACGACCTTTCTTGCCACAGTTGTCAAGAGAATCACAGTTGTTAAGTGAATCTGCCTTCCCCATTGACTTTGCTTGTCAGGAGGTCGCAAAAGGGGATCACATGACGCTGGGACACTGCAACTGTCATAAATATGGATCAGTTGCCAAGCATCTGAATTTTGATCACATGATCATGGGAATGCTGCAACGGTCGTAAATGTGAAAAATGGTCCTAAGTCACTTTTTTTCAGTGGTAACAAACAAAAAATAATCTTGATTTTTGCTTCAAGCCAATGCTGAGTGTATATCAACACTTTACACTGTCCTGGGAATGGGATACAGAAGACGTAGCACACAACATGTGGCTTTTTTTTCTGAATTATCTGGAGAAGCAGGAGAACATAATTAAAATCGAAAGTATTACATCAAGATTATACAATATCATTCATTATTATGTGATTTCTTTTCTTTTCTTTTTTTTGAGGCTGCCTTCCTATTCCTTCAGGATAGACTGTTCCTATGACTCTTTGTATCTCAGCTTCTAGTTAACAAACGCTTTGTGTCATGAAAGATTTTAAGGACAACCTGCACAAGTATCTTACTGACTCTCACTTGGCTTTCACTTGAACGTATGGATACAGAATGGATCCAGACCACAATTCCACCCATGCAACCATGTGTTATAGTCCATGCTATAATTGCATTGGGCTTGAAGGCCAATCTAGTTTCCTCCATTTTCTTTGAGCTTAACATGTCATATATGTGTATTCTGGATCATATAGAGTTGTACTCATATTTAAGTAAATGGAAGTACAGTTCTTCTGCAAAGTTTCCGTTGAACGCATTTAAGTCAGGGAGGTCACACAAGTTGAAGTCCTCCAGATGTTCAGCTAAAACACAGGTCTTCAAACTTGGCCCTTTTATGACTTGTGGACTTCAACTCCCAGAATTCCTCAGCCAGGCACAAAGTCCACAAGTCATAAAAGGGCCAAGTTTGAAGACCCCTGAGCTAAAAGTTTGTGTACTCGGGGCTGCAAAATATTGGAGGTAAGTATCCCCATGACCACTAGATGGCAGCAAAGTGTTAGCATTTTCAATATTGTTTTCTGCAGTCTTATAGTTATCTACAGTACTGCTGCTCTTTTCAACCTGTTTCTCAAAAAAAAAAAAATCCTAATATTAAGAAACATGTTCTATTTGGTGACTAAATTTATAGTTTTATTATGTAGTGGCTGGATTTGCACATCATATTACAAAAACAATAGCAATTTTTAGAAAAGAAAAGCAAACAAACAATATATTGTAAAATACTGATTAAAACATATATCCAACAAATGTATTAGTTTTGAAATTGTAATAGCAAAGTAAATAAAAAGAAAAGTGAAAAAAATAAAATCGACAGAAATAAAAAGCCCACTATTGATGATAAATCTTTTAAATTTATATCCATTTCATCATTTGATAATATCAAATTACACTTTAAAATTGTCTATACCTGTAAAATATTATGAAACCTATGTCAAAACTAAATGTATTGTGTCATTTAAAAAAAAGAAAAGAAAAGAAAAAGAAAGCCTTTTCAAAAACTGATAAATTATATCTTGCTTGAATTCAGTCTTTGATATTTAGGACAATAGTATTTTTCCAGTATCAGTATAATTCTCTTGGCTATTCCTCTTGCTTGATTATAACCAATATTACTCAAACAGTCAGCTTGTACAATTTTGGAATATAATTCAAAATAGCATTGACATCTTAACGTGATAGCCTGTGCCATAGATCTATTTCTAGATGTTACAATATTCTTCTAAAAAGAAGTCAAAAGCAGACATGATCTAATCATACAAGTTACTATATTTTCACATTTCTTACATTGCCAACAGAGAAAATCGACAGTCTATCTTTTCTGATAACATTCTTTGAAGAGTCCAATAAATTCAGAATAACTTGCATACTCACTTCAAAGATGCACATCCACGGTTATTGATTAAGCCTTGAATAGATAGATTAAGACTTTATCCTAAGCCATAAAATGTAAATTATAAGCCATCTTTATCTCAATAACTTCTGTACAAGATAAATATGGCCAATTGGATCTCCTTATACCAGGCATGTCAAACTGCCGGCCCATGGGCCGGATGCGTCACTCCAAAACTGCGTCCACCCCATTGCCGGCAATGGGGAAAAAGTCACGATATGTCGTGCTATGTCACGTGATGTCGTGAGTTTGACATGCCTGCCTTATACAATAAGAGAATCATAGGTCTGGAAGGGACCTTGGAGGTCTTCTAGTCCAACCCCCTGCCCAAGGCAGGAATCCCAGGCAAATGGTTGTCCAATCTTTTCTTGAAAATTTCTAGCAATGGAGCACTTACAACTCCAGGAGCAAGCTGTTCCATTGACTACTTGTTTTCACTGTCAGAAAATTTCTCTTTAGTTCTAGGTTGCTTCTCTCTTTGAGTAGTTTCCATCCATTTCTTCTTCTCCTGCAACCAGGTGCTTTGGAGAATAAATTGATTCCTCTTCTCTGTGACAACTCTTCAAATATTGGAGGACAGCTACCATGTCATCCTAAGCCTTCTCTTTGTTAGGCTAAACGTATCTAGTTCCCATAGACATTCATTGTACAGCTTAGCCTCCAGACCCTTTATTTTGTTGCTCTTCTCTGCACAGTTTCTTCAATAAAGTCCTCCATGAATCCAAAAAAGGACAGAAGATCAATTTCTGCCTGAACTATTCTTGAAGCTGAAGTTTCTATATCTCTTTGTTATTTCCCAGTAAGAAAGTGAGGATTACGTTCATAACTGGCTTCTGAGTGAAGCACCACTACTTTGAGGTGGTAGCTGGGCCAGTTTTATTCATCTTTCATTGTTTCTGTCGAGGAATGATACCAGAAGAAGCTGTTTCATTTGGGAGGTCTTGTGTCTGGGCATTGAGAGTTGGGAATTCCCTAAAGTTTTTGCTCATTGCAATGATCTGTGTAATGTGGTAGAACCTTCCACACATTTTGAGCAAATGGGGCAGAATATTGGAATGAAGTGGGGGAAGTAAAGAAGGATAGTGAGGCAGGTGTCCTTCCCTATTATTTGCAACTCAGTGTCCTTCAAGAGTTGAAGTTTCTCTGCCCTTGTAAATAGCACTTATCCTTTTTTATTTGAATTTCTAATTGTTGAATTATCAGGAGTTGATGGAAATAAATTATTTCTAAAACTCTGATGGGTTGTTCATTTCAGCTTTTTTGCACACCTTGTCTTTTAATGCATTATTTTTTCAGTACTGGTGTCATTTGATAACTCTTTAGAATAATGTTGAGTTATTTAATTTAATTGAAATTTAATAACAGTAGTACGAATTTGAATAAAATGAATTATGGACGACTCAGACTAAATCATCCTAAATACATTGAGAATACATTTTTCATAGCTTTGTTCAGATACTCAGAGCACTGTGCATTGAGAACAAAAGAAATGGTTTGTTTTCTACTTTAGGGAATATTTCTATAACTCCAATCACAAAAACAAAAATGAAAAGAATTGTTTTTGAATATGGGATGCGAAAATGATTACTAAAGAGAAGACATGTCTTTACTGGCAAAGAGAGAGTGAGATGGACAGAAGGATGTTATTAATCAGAATACTACACTCAGTTTCTGTTCTCTCTTATTCATTCATGGCAATTAGTGGTATTATTTATGAATTATTCATTGGTGGAATTGATATTAAAAACAAAAGCCTTTTGTATGGTAAGAGGTTACAGCTTTTGGTTCTTGAATTTTGCCACAAATGAATAAAAGAGAACAATCACTACACTGGGTGACATCTTAAACGATAACATCTCTCTGTCTCGTGGTAAATTTCTGAACAAGGCATATTCCATCCCATTCTTCTTTTGCCAATAGGAATATATTTATTTAGCTGTTAAAAAAAAACACATACACATTTTTTAAATCCTGGTTTAAATGGCAATCGATTACAAAACTGTAGGTTGTCATTTGTGGCTCATTTAACAATAGGTTTAAAAGCTCCTTAAATTGAGATTTCAATTTAAGAAAGAAAGAGTACAGAGAAGAGCAACAAAGATGATTAGAGGACTGGAGGTTAAAACATATAAGGAACGGTTGCTGGAATTGGGTATGTCTAGTCCAGTGATGGCGAACCTTTTAGAGACCCAGTGCCCAAACTGCAACCCCAAATCCACTTATTTATCGCCGGGTGGCCGTGGCCGCGGTGGTCATGGCAGACTGGGTGGGCGGGGCCAGGGCGTGCCCACAAAGAGGGCTCTGAGTGCCGCCTCTGGCACGCGTGCCATAGGTTCGCCACCACTGGTCTAGTCTAATGAAGAGAAGGACAAGGGGTGGCATGATAGCAGTCTTCCAATATCTCAGGGGTTGCCACAAAGAAGAGGCAGTCAAGCTATTCTCCAAAGCACCTGACCACATGTGGAAAAGCACAGGTGGAAACTAACCAAAGAGAGAAGCAACCTAAAACTAAGGAGAAATTTTCTGACAGTTGGAACAATTAATCAGTGGAACAACCTGCCTCCAGAAGCTGTGAATGCTCCAACACTGGAAGTTTTTAAGAAGAACCTGCACAGCCATTTGTCTGAAATGGTATAGGGTTTCCTGCCTGAGCAGGGGGTTGGACTAGATGACCTCCAAGGTTCCTTCCAATATTATTATTATTATTATTATTATTATTATTATTATTATTATTATTATTATTATTATTATTATTATTATTATTATTATTATTATTATTATCATCATCATCATCATCATCATCATCATCATCATCATCATCATCATCATCATCATCATCATCATCATCAAAAATAATAATGTTGTCCCTGAGAATTTAATTTGTCCTCCTCAGCATTGCATTGAGCAGTTATAAACATTTGCATATAGACATTTTATAATCAAATTTGTATAGCCATCCATCTCACCAAAAGTGACTCTGGATGCCATATGTATGAACGTATAGCAGTTTAAATGACATTTTTGTTTCAGGAAGTTTTCAATAATTATGTTTCATTATTCTGAGGCGTCTTATGGTACGTCAGAGAAGAAGAAGATTATCTCTGTGGCCCAGATGATGTGTCTCTCCCATGTTATCAGGCAAAATGATTAGATAGACCATGTTAGTAGAGTTGTATGAATGCAACCCCTTAGTCTTATTCTCTTTTCTGCTAAGGTGGTACATGTAAACGTACCAACTCCTGGTTCTTCGACAAGAGGCTTCTGGAAGTCTACAGAGAGATATTTGTGTGACATATCAAAACTTTACAAAACGTGAGCCTGTGCTATGTGTAGAATTGGAAATGACTGACATTTGCTACTGTGCCATCTTCTGGCAATCTATAGTTAGTAAGGGCACATTAGTAAAGGGACATTAAAGTTGTCTTCTAGTAAGAGGAAACCTTGCTAGGATGCCTAGTTAAGTGCAGAATGTCCTGAATTAAAGATACAGCAGTGTTAGTTTAACTAGTAGCTTCATTATCTCATTTTATAACACACTGATCTGTATTATACATCCTCAGGGCAGATTCTTCCTGGTTTGGGCTGCTCGTAATGAGTGTTTGCCATAATTGCTCTTTAATGGCATTGGTTGGTATAAAATGATAGGGTTACTCTGCCAATGCTACTGTCATAAACAGCTGAAAATTGAAGCTCTTTCTGATTTGCTATTTCACTTAAATCAGCATAAAAGTAAGAAGAAGAATTGTCATCAGAGAACCGTGCTGCTCAGAAGGTCTACTTTTAATGAAAAGCTGGCTAAAATATTGCATGTATAATAGGAGGCATGCAAAGAATCAATATATTTTCAGAGACACCTTCTCTGGCAATTAAAAACTTATTAAAAACACGCAAGAAATGAAAGATACATACGTACTTGGGAATTAACAGTTGCTATTGTGTTAAAAAATATATGTGCAGGACATTATTTTTTTTAGAAAAACAACGAAAACAGTAATTGGAAAGCTAATGGAGACAGAAAAGTCAAGTATCTGGGTGTTAATATTTCTTTTTAAAAATTGTACTTCTAATCTATAGGCTCTCTGTAAAATATTTTTTACTGCGTTGCACCAAAAAATTGTGAAAGTTTATATTAGGTTTAATTAGATTTAAATGGAATTCATTATTTTTAATGGATTCCATTAGTGAGGTGAAGTCATTATTTGGGATGTACAATTGCAAGTAGCAAAACAAGCTAATTTTTGGCTTCTATTTAAAGATGGGTTATGCAATAAAGGGGCTATTATTAAAAGTACTGTTAAAAAGATTTTTTTGTTAAAGGAAGGATAAACACCAACATTTGAATTGTAGCCCTAAATAATGTTCCCACTTTTTTATATGAAGCAAACTGTTTATTTTCTACAAAGGAAGAGGGGGGGGAATTAAAAGGAGAAGGAAGGGGGAATAGCGAGGAGGAGGAAGGAGGAGGAGGAGGAGGAGGAGGAAGAAGAAGAAGAAGAAGAAGAAGAAGAAGAAGAAGAAGAAGAAGAAGAAGAAGAAGAAGAAGAAGAAGAAGAAGAAGAAGAAGAAGAGGAGGAGGAGGAGGAGGAGGAGGAGGTTGGAGTTTGAATAAGGTCATTACATTCCTCACCTTCTTGGGTTTTGTTTTTTGTTTTTGGCTCCAACGTTAAGCATTCTGCATCCCATATGATGGCTTTGCACAATTTTTTAAAAAAGTGTTTATTGTTATACTTTGACAGGACAAGCCCTCTTACCAGATGACAAAGTAGAATACAGATCTTAAAATCTAACAGAAATACATGAAAAAAGTGAATCTCAGGAGCTCTAAAATTGTGCATAGGTGACAGTTCAATGAATTTCAGTTGTAGAAATTTACCCCTTCTTTCTGAACTGGATGAGTCCATTATGCAAATGTCCACTGCATTGACCATCAGTGCTTTATCGAAAACTCTCACTAGATATTATGAAAGCAGGGACTACCTATCCATGTGAATGTATGTTAACCTGTGCATTGCCTTTTATCTGCAGAAAGCAACTGTCTGTAGTAAGATTATCTTCTCCCTGAAAATTTCTCCATGCAATTAAGAATCATGATTTTCTAAGGCCTCAACAATGAAGAGAACCTCTGTAGATAGAAAAGGATTTCCACTGCAGATAGTTATTGCTTCCTATAGAGCAGTGATGGCGAACCTTTTAGAGACCGAGTGCCCAAAAACTGGCTCTGCCCCCGGCCCCACCCCCACCCCGCCTGCCCACAGGGCCACTCACCACCTCCAGGGCCCACCGCAGATCACCCAGGCAGCCCAGCAGCGCCATGGTGGCCACGCCCTCTGCCCGCGCCCCACAGCATCAACTGTGCACAATGGGGCATGAGGGCAGAGTCTTGTCTACGCTGCCTGGCTGCCATGTCCTTGGCTGCGCTACTCCGCGTGGGCCACGCTCGGGGGGGCGACTCTCCTCCAGGGGGCTGCTGGTGACAAGGCAAGGCAAGGCTGGGGCAACGAGTGCCACCCGTGCCATAGGTTCGCCACCACTGCTATAGAGGGTGATATCATGGAGCAAGGATATTGAACTCTGAGGTGTAGATGGGTTATTCTCTGTGTTTCATAAGGTCTAACAAAGGCTCTACAGATACTTACCATCATTCTTATATTACGTTGCCATGACTCTGTAAACAGTTTTCATAGTGTCTTGTTTCAGAGCTATGATTATTCTTGCATTTTGTTCTATATGCAAATTTTATTTTGCTTTTGATTGTATGAAGCATCAGGGAAAATAGTATCTGCATATTTTCTCTCAGTTTCTGCTTTTTTAAAGGACTAGTAATGTTACTTTTTTTATTTATTTAGATCACATCCAAGATTCAGAAGGATGTGTAGGCACTGCAGATTTCATCAGTGGATTCTACAGAGAAACTTTGCATTTTCTTGTTGCCTTTTCTTCCCAATCACTGGTTCTTCTCTTCTTCTCTGGAGAACACACTGTTCTCTTCTAGTATTGCTACTCCAACATCTCCCCAGACACCGAATCATTATTTATTTATAATTTATTTTATTTAAGGGTTGAAAGGCTGAGGGCTGTGTTGGATAGAATTATTGTGTAAACTGAGGGAGCCAACTAGATGTATCTTGGTGGGGAGGTTTAGCTTAAATTTTCCGTGCTTTAACTATCTTTGAAATATTACATTTTCCAGTGCACCTTTTGTACCTTCCACTGTCAAAATGGGAAATTTCACCACCAAATTTGGGCAATTGAATTGCTGAAAATCAGTCATTGAATTGAGAGGTCTACAAAAAAAAAAAAATTGAGGGGCTACTACTACATTCAAGTCGGAAGCACCTTGACGAGGCGCTTCTGGGTTGAAAGCATTAGCTGATGACATTGCCCGGGGAATGCCTGCTTGGGGGGCTCCTTTCATGTCCCTGTAAATTTTCCCACTGAAGTGGTACCTATCTTATCTACTTATCTACTCATGGATGCACACTTTCAAACAGCTAGGTCGGCAGGACCTGGTGATGGGAGCTTATCCCGTCATGCAGTAGAACTTGGGTCTTGAACGCAGGCTTGTTAATGGTTAGTCCAGTGGTCTAATCATGTGAGCTGAAGAATGGCTGTTGTTGTCCTACAATGAATGAATTAAAAATATAGATTCTATCCATGGTTGTATTAATCTCTCTGGAAGTCTGACATAGGTCATAGTTTGGAAAGGATATTTTTAACAGTAGTCTAAATTCTGAGTTTGGGTCTGGTCATATGCTACCTGCGTTTAAGGAAGGATTCTATAGCCTTTTGCCTATATAACTAAACGGAGACTCAAAATTATGTTTCCTCCCCCCAAGGCTCATGGATAAGGTTGCTGAACAGGGTGGCTTGTAGTAGGAGAAAAATAGTGTTATTTCTACGGTATTTGTCAATAGTTTTGAGTAGGCATAATCTCGGTTCCACTTGATGGTGACAGCAGTATTAAAAGGAGCTGAAATAAATACGGATGTTTTTTCTTTGTACCATATTGGGATCCTTCAGTCCTTTATAGTTTTTATATAAAAATTCAGTTGTTGAAAAGTACATTTAAAAAAAAAAACATGATTTGAAAAGATATAAGTAACATAATTGAATATTCATATTAATTTTTAAAAATCAATTGCCCGGCCAAATGCAAATTAAAAATGACTGGAAACAGAACTCATAAAATGTCTGTTATGAAAGGTTTTTTTTTGTTTTTTTTTACAAAAAGTAGAATGGCAATTGAGCTTGGATACAGAGAATGGATAATCAATATCCCACAAGCTAGAAAAAGTGCTCTGCTTCTTCCACTAATGGCATATGATTTTTTTTTTCCTTTCTAGGCAAAGGTATTTGGAGCATGAGACACTTAGAAAAAAAGAATTAATTGGAAATCTGTAGTGGAAGATCAGTTTCAATTAAAACTACATTTGAGCTTTCATGGGCAAGGAGCTAGTCAGCTCTAAACGCCATGGTGGTATGCAGTGAATAAAAAGATTCCTTTACAAATTACTACCTTGTTTAGAGATTTCATAGAATATTAAATTATCCTAGCTAATAAATATTTGCTCCTTCACAAAGGTATAAACTAATACCTCCCCATAGTTTGAAATTGTATGCTAATTTTGCTGTTAACTCTTTTTCACTTGGAAGATATTTGGCATTGTATTTTGAATATTATGCACAATAGTTATATACTGTAAAAAGGGATGGGAGAATTGTCCTAACAGTAAAAAAAAGCAGTAAAAAAGAAGAGATTCATTCTTTACAAATATGATGATTTATGCCAAGAATGCAACTCAGATCAAAGTCGCCATTTCATAATTCAGGTTGGTCTCCTCATTGGTTGAATCATTGCTACAAATAATATAGTTCATAAAAAAAAAACTATACAAGCCAATTGTACAGATCCAGTCTGGTCTAGTGGTTAAGGCGCCAGAGTAGAAACCAGGAGACCGTGAGTTCTAGTCCCGCCTTAGCAATGAAAACCAGCTGGGTGATCTTGGTCCAACCACTCTTACTCTCAGCCCAACTCATTTCACAGGGAAGTTGCTGTACGGGAAATAGAAGGAAAGAGTAGTAATAGATATGTTCGCCACTTTGAATTGTTTGTAAAAAAAAAAAATAATCATGGCAGGATATAAATAAAATAATAATAAATGAATTATTTTTATCTCTTTGAAACCAGGGGCATATGGTCCTGAGCATTGGGTTACTTCAAATGCAGATTGTGGGAGAACTCACCAGTCTCCAATCGATATCATAGATCACCAGGCACACGTTGGGGCAGAATATCAGGAAATACGCCTGGTTGGCTTCGATAATGAATCTTCTAACAAGACCTGGATGAAAAATACTGGGAAAACTGGTAAGGATTGCTCTGTTTGACTGTTCATTTGCTGGGCTTGCTTGCTTTCCATTTGTCATTACTTCTAGCCTGCTTCTGGCAGCCACTGACACAATGAAAAATGTTCAAAGAAAGTTTGGAAGGTGGTGGTAGTAAACCCTGAGCACCACCCCACTATACTATACTCTATACTCTATACCACCCCATTATGCTATACACTATACTCATGCATTGGATTCAGTTTCTGTAGATAGTACAGAAATTCCTTCCATAGATGAGTTTCCCTGTGCAGTGGATGCTTAAATGAGCTTTATGTAGATCATGTTTTAGAAACGTTTGATGGCCAACTGCACTAGGGAAGGCAGCTTTATCATTGAACAAGGTGGTGTCCCTTTTGCATCTGTATTTTATCTTTTGTTCGTACAGTATTAACCTTGTGAACTCTAAAGCTTCCTCCTTCCGTTATGTATTCAAGATGGACAGTGATTAATATTTATATGTTACTTATATGTAAGGGTGTAAGTTTATACATATGTTGTATATGTGTTGTATATAGTATGTTTAAATGTGTGTTATGTATGTGTACACTTTGAGAGCAAGCAACTAAATTTTATTTTTAATGTGTGCCGTTGTGCCCACAGTAAAAAAGGACAATAAATGTTATCTGTCTGTCTGTCTGTCTATCTATTTCTTCTGTTGTACTTTAAGGTATCATATGGCTTGTCCAACTGGCTGGGTGGTTGCTCTATATTGCCATCTAGAGGCTAAAACAAATTCTGCTGGAGCAGAGTTTCTTACACTTTTCGATCTTGGGACCCTTTCCTATTTTTTAAAAAAATATGAAGGATCCCAAAACAGCTTTTCTTTGTATGGGCTATATTTATTTACCTTATTAGAAATGAAAACTGATCAATTTATTAAATAAATACATTATTTATTTATTGACTTATGTGAAAATAACAATGTTATACCCATTAGGTATACTGTAGATATAAATAAAATACTTTTCATGAAGACAACTTTATTTTTTTAGCAAATAGAAATTATAATGAGAAGAGTGACATTGTTTTACACTTTTTCCAATATCTTCAATATCTAGCCAATCATTTTGATTTCGTTAATCTCTGAGAGGTGGACCTTGAGGGGACTTGCAGGGGTTCTCAGAGCGTATTTTTAAAAAAACCCCACTGTGCTAGAGCAATATGAGCACCAATCCAAGGAAGGATACTTTCCCTTCACAGTAGAAATTTTCAAAGGCTCCAGAGGCTCCAGGAGAGCAGAACCTTTTTGCATGACTTCCAGAGGGTCCGAAGGAGAGAAAGTCTGGAGAGAAAGTGCCATGTGGCTCTGTGTGTGTGTGTGTGTGTGTGAGAGAGAGAGAGAGAGAGAGAGAGATATGCCAGCAGAGTTAAGGAAGGCATGTCCTGAATTCCTGACATGACAAGCCCAAAAGATTCACCATCACTGGCCTAGAATCTCCCAGGATATATCTAGTAGGTTAGAACAGAGGTCCCCAACCCCCGGTCCGTGGATCAGTCTGTGGCAACCCCCGGTCCGTGGACCAGTCTGTGGCATGCCAGCAACAGGTCCACACAAACAAGCAAAGCCCCATCCGCGGGATGCAGGCAGCACACAAAATCATGCACCCTCAGGTCCGCGGAAAAACCTCTCTCCACGGAACCGGTCCCTGGTGCCCAAAAGCTTGGGAACCTCTGGGTTAGAAAGTTATAGCTTTAGTTTGACAAGATTCTGCCCATTAGGTGAAAGCTAATAAGCAATTGGACTCGACTGGATCTCATAATTTCTTCTCTGGGCTTGGGCATGACATTAACCGTTATTAACTGACGACTGTTTGTATGGAGCCCAATCTCTGTGTTATTTTACTTGTTATTTATATGATTTATGTAGCTGCCCATCTCCCTTGAGTGACTCTGTGGTTTACACAGATCAAAATACACACACGCAAACACCATTCCCCCCATATTGTAATAATGCTTTTATAAGCTTTTTAATATTGGTGTATTATCCTGGGGCTCATTGTGGAAATCTATATCCAAATATGTAAGGCAAGAAAAAGGTCTAACTATGTTAACAAACTTATGCTGTAAAATAAATTATAGTTCATTTATTACCCTGGGTCTGGAATTCTGAAAAGGAACTGTTTATGAGAAGAATCCTTTAAAGATTAATAAAAATTCAAGAGGAACATAAGCAACAACTTCTTGTTAATAAACTGGCATTTTTATTTGTCCGTATGCCATGTTTTTGTAAAGACTAAGTTTATGTAGTAATTTATTTCTAGATACTACTATTAATATCCTATAGATAGCATACTTTTCATACCAAAACATACTTGGCACCCCAAAAATATTATTTGGAAAAGAAAAATATAAGTTCTGCAGCCCTCAGTACCAGCTTTGTTTACTTTTCACAGATCTTAAGGCTATTTTTGTAGTGTTAAAACTAAAACAATAGAAGATGCACATTTTCATTGACAAATATAGAGGATACCCTGGTATCAATCAAAAACATGCTTTGCAGCTTATGGTATGAACTCATAAGTAAGCCCCATTGAATTTTATGAATGTTAACATTGATCTTAATTTTAACATCAGGTAGGTTGTGTAGAAGATAAGTTTCACTGAAGTGAGTCGGGGATTTCTTTTGAGAAGGCAGGTTTTTTATGGTTGCAATATAAACCTTTAGTACTCAAACACATCTTTCAGAAGCTATGTAAATTATAAATCATGTGTTTAAAAGATAAGGATATATAGTGCAGGTCATTAACTTTACCTTTTATTTCATTCCACTACAGTGAGTAGTGTTAAATGCACTAAAGAAGTAAGCTTAAAGGAACAGATGTGTTGTGAGTTTCTCTAAAGGCTAAGAATTCTAGGACTTACATATTCAAAAAATTTTGTAGTGTTGAAATATAATTGTATTAAATAAAAATAGCAATTAATGTCATGAGTTCAGATAATGGTTGGATTGTTATCATTCTAGTGCATATTTTCCAAATCTTTGGTAATTATTCATGTATATTTTTTCTGACTGAACAACAATACACTGGAGGACAGGGGCCTGGTGTGCTATAATACATGGGGTTTTGAAGACTTGGACACAATTTAGCAACTGAACAACAATTTTTTTGGTACTTTGCATAAATAAATCTATGACTGAAAATGAGATAACTGGAGGAAGGGAAATCCATTTGTGTCATCAAAAGACTTTTTGAAAAATATTACTTCTTTAGTTGAATCACTTCAAAAGACTGTCCTGTTTATTTTCCAATCTCAAATGTCACTCAGTCATGTAATGTCCTTTTATCCACTTTCTTTCTCTCTATCTCTCTATTGTGCAACACTCATGTATCTTCATTCCATTTTAAACTTTTGGCTCAATAAAGATCTCCTTTTTTATTTATTTATTTTTACAAAACCAATGTATTGATACCTTCTTCCCCATATGCTGTTATTATGGTAGTGCTTGTTCCATAAAGAGAATTTATTATTTATATCTATGGTTGCATAGGCTTCTCCCCCTTTCATTCCTCATAGAAACCTTGTATGAATTGCACTATTAAGAACAAGCTCATAAATGTTTATTAACAAGAAGTCGTGCTGTGCTGAATAGATGTACTCCTAGGGAAAGAAACATTACAGCCCTCGCTGCTAACTTCTTTTCTGAGTTCCATAATTTTGGAACTTTATTCTTGCATTTTTCCCTTTGTATAAAGATGGGCACCTTTATTGATCCTGTCATGAAGGAAACCATATCCTATATATACAGACTGAAAAACATTGGTCTGACTCTGCTTTATTTTCAGTGAGTCAATTACACAACCCAAAAAGTCACCTCGAAGCCAGATGGGTAGCAAACAAATCTAATAGATCTGGAAAGGAGATGTGTACTCCTAAAGTTTGTAGAAACAATTGCATTTTTTTTTAATTGTAGCAAACGGTTTTCTGCTGTAGTCAGAAATGACCCTAGCTGTCCAGGCAGTGGGTCACACTTTTCTACCAAATCTTGCGCAGTAGAATTTTAATAGGGGAATTATGAGGCAATAATATAATCATAGAGTTGAAAGGTGCTATTTAAACCCTTCCATCCAACCCTCTGGCAGTGAAGGATTCCCAAATGACAGAGAAGTGTTTAACCTCCACTTAAAAACATCTAGTGAAACGGAGCCCACCACATCTCTGGGTAATTGCTTCTCCTGTTGAACTGCTCCTACTGTTAAGGAGTTCTTTTTACATTTAATCAAAACTTGTCTCCCTGTAACTTAAATCCATTATGCCATGTCCTGCACCCCGCAGTGATAGAGAACATATCTTGACTTTCTTCTGCATAACATCTCTTTCAAATATTTGAACAGCGCTATCGTGTTCTCCATCATGTTCTCTTCTCAAGGCAAAACATTCCAAGCTCCTTCAATCTTTTTTTCCTAAAACTTTCTAGTATCCTGCTGTACTTGAAAAATTGTGTGTGTATGTGTATAAATGTGTAAGCCGTCCCAGTCAATTAAGACTCTGGGCGGTGAACAAGAATGGAATAGTACAACATAATAAATAAAATACAATAAACAAATGCAGAAAACAAATGGAATTAAACATAATAGCCAAGGTGTTCTCACCAGTGAAGGATAAATTGGCACAATCGTTTCCCCTAATTTGGAAATTATCACTTTTGTTGATGTAATCTAAAATTTTACTTGCCTTTTTGTTGCGACATCACAATTTAGTTTACAATCATATGACGATAAGCACAAGATTATGTTAAGTCATGCCTTGGACATTGTCCTTATTCAGTGCTTCAGGTTATGCAGATCTGAGATTCTAAAAAAAATCCCATTTGTTTTAGAGAGTTTTTATAAAAATGTCTGAGCAATCCAGCATAGAGTAAAAGCCTTCTCCCAATTGCAATCTGTGGTTTGGAAGTGCCTAGAGCAGATTTTTTCAATCTTGACAATTTCCAAGTGTATGGACTACAACTCCCAGAATTCCACAGACAGCATGGCCATTGTGAAATTGCCAAAGTTGAAAAATACTGGCCTAGAGGTTTAATTATACACACAGGACACATCAAAATCTGGTTTGGTAGTGTAGTTATTTGCAAAGTGTATTTATCTGTAGCAAAGAATCTCTTCTTTCTGGTTCTCTTCATTACACACCAATCCTGCAAGTTTGTTCTGAAATAAGCTGTCTAGAATAAATAATGTACTCATCCTAACATCTCAATAGTATTGTATTACATGAGGTAACAGAAGGAACACACTTTTGGATCCTTGTAATATGCATACAGGTAGCTTCTGCTTAAAGACGTTTTACCAGTATTCAAAGTTTACAGCCTGTAAAGCACCCCCAATCATCATCGGTGGTGCTCTACATTCTTCCCATGGTTATATGGCCATATTTTGGGTGGGTCAGCTATATAAACCACCGCAGTGTTCCACATTCCTGTAACCATGTTTTGCTATCTTTTTTCCAGTTTCTGGCAAAAAACCCACAAAAAATGAATGGGTTTTCTTAATGACCGTGGTGTTCACTTAATGACTCCTGTGAAAAAGTCCAGAAAATTACTTCCAGTCACAGGGGTGCCTTGATTTAATGATCGTAATTACGATCGTAAGTCAAGGGCTACCTGTATTTAAGGCAGAAATGGGCTATGAGCCGTGCAATTAAAAACATATTTTTGCCCTCTAATGGGGAGCTCTAAATTTTTGGGAAGACGAAGACTAAAAAGCAACCTTATGCCTTAAACCCAAGAAAATATAGGACACTAATACATCCCTTCCCTTAAATCAACCAGTCCCCCTCCTCTAAAATGCCCAAATCCCAAGATACTTCAAATATACCAGAATAGTTGTTTGGGACTCTATACAGCTGTAGGACTGTAGATAGTTAGTTCACCTTTGACTTTTCAGAATTGACTTTATAATTCCAGTTAATGATTTTAGCTCACCAACTTCTATTATTTTTTGGTATCGTACTTACATTGTGGAAGGTTGGAAGATAACTATCTCACAGGTTCTGATTCCATTTAGGACTAAAAAAGATGCTCAAGATTATGTCATCCAATTCCTTCATCTTGATGGGCTTCAGTAAAGCTATTTCTGTTAGATGCTAAAGCCTATTAAAATGTAATAGCCAATACTTGTTCAAGCAGACAGTATTTTGCTAGCCTTTTGTAATAAGCAGTTCAAAAGAACAGATTATCCATAAAGAACCATTTCCCAGGCTAAGCAATCACTCAGACAAATCTAAAGGAAAAATGGTTTTAAAAATAGAAAATTTGATAAAAGTGAGAAGTTACCTTTTTATTTTCCCTAACATTTTAAAGAATAGGGTTTTTCCTTTAAAAAAAAGCACAGTAACTATATTAACAGACAAAATGCATTTAAAAGGTATACCGAAAAATTATTTCTAATGTTCTGTGAAAATTGTTCAAATCCAAATTATATAGAAATTGGCAAATAAATAAAAAAGAGATCATTTTATACTCCCATGTGATGTCAGCATTATTGGATTGTTTAGTTTTATTTACAAATTCCTATGATAAAGATAGATGATTACAATAAATACACTGTTAATGAATCCAAGTTCTGATTCTGACTTATATATCAAATAAGATTTCTAGATTACTAGCAAGTAAAACTTGCCATTATAACCAGGCCAAACTTACTTGGACTGTATATTAAAAACAAGCAAAAGCATAGCACATGGGCTACAATTCATTCATTCCAATGCTTTAAGGCTTATAACAAAGCTTAAGTATATAAAACACACTTATAAAAAGCATTGAACTATTCCGATGTTCCTTTTCATTTTAATTTTCATTTATGAGCTCATGTAAACATTTTGTTCCCATATTTTTCAAGTTTTTATAAAATGGCAGAATTATGATTTTGACAAAACAAAATAATATTTAGACTTGACAAACAAAATTCAAAATTTCTGGATAGTTTTTTTTTAATTATATGCCTATATTCCAGAGATAATGTTCACATAATTTCAGAATTATGATTTTGACAAACAAAATAATATTTGGACTTGACAAGCAAAATTCAAAATTTCTGGATAGTTTTTTTAAAAAATAATAATTATATGCCTATATTCCAGAGATAATGTACATATAATTTATTGTAAAGGTATGATAAAAACTGTAGAGGGGGCCATGTGTTAATTTTTTTATGTTGTCCTATTTTTCTGTTTGGTTCGCCCTTCACCATCAGCTTTGAGTCTATTAAGCTGCAGAAAAAAAACCTTAAAAATTAAAAGTGAACATTTATATTATCTCTTCTGAGAAATCAGCTACTTTTGCTCAATTTCCTTTTTTCCCATCCCATAGAGGTTCAATGACCATAGAGTAGACAAAAGTCAGCCAAAATTGAGAACCAGTGTTCTTTACAGACATTATAAAGCCAAAGGATTATTCAATTTAATTCAGGAATGCAGTCTGATGTGCGGTTTCTGGCCCAGGCAATGGCTGATAAATACAAAGAAACATTTGGAACATCCCAAGTTCCAAATGTAGAAATATATGATTGGCTGCAATGAATCTTGTTGTCAGACTAACTTCTTTTCATTCCTCACATCCTTCTCCCAGAAGAAAGAATTCAGGAGACACATTGTGACTGTCACCCATCAAAAGTCAACTCACTTGTCAAAAAAAAAAAAAAAAGAGAACAAGGAATTTGGAGAGAGGTGTCTGAATTTGCTTTTTCTGGATTTTCATTATTTTTTTCCTTGTGTCTCACGTCTTCTTTAAACTGGAAGATAGGACCTGTCACGCTACTGATCTTTGTAAGAAAATCCAGGTGCTTCTTTTTTAAGGTATATAGCACAATAAAAAATTATCCAGGTAATCCGTGCCACTTTTAATACACAGAATGATGCCTGACGGGTGTATCTGCAAATAGATTAGTGCACAACTCCAGGAATATTTCATGCCTGTAAAATATTGGAGATGGTGTTACTAGAAAAAAGAGACATCCAAGATCCAAAATGCAGGCACATATACGTAG